>CM028133.1:15405000-16005000 GCA_016271365.2 Neoceratodus forsteri
AGGCAGGTTTGGTATTATATCCTGTTTTCAAGTTGTAGCCACCCGGTTTGCTCATAAAGGTCACGTGTGCGTTAGCTGGGGGGAATTGGTGAGCAGTCTGCAGGCTTTGTTTAGGGCTACTGCTATTCTACGTAGTGAGGTAGGAGTGGCTGAGCTGTATATGACCAATCCATAGTTGATGACGGAGACAACTGGGCTATGGATTGCGGTTTGGAGTGCTTCAGGTGTTAGGCATTTCTTGTGCCTGTACAGGAGCCCAATTCTTATGTTGACTGTTTTGGCCACATTCTCAGTGTGTTCTGTATAGGAGAGGGAACAGTCAAGCATAACCCCCAGGTATTTGAATTGCTCCACTTGTTCAAGTGAAACCCCTGCGCAGTTAGTGATGTTAGTAATAGTATAAATAAGGTACTGGAGGATTATGACCTAAAATACTTAAAGGCCTGTGTTGCTAATGATATTTATGATTAGTATGAAATACAAAATTTATTGTACCAGAAAAACAGTAAATTACAGTAAGCAAAGAGGACTAGCGGTCACAGCAAAATTAAAGATATCACCGTGGTTAACTGAAAATCATAATGTACATATGTATGGGTTCTACCTTGATGTACTCACAGAAGACTCTTTAAGAAAGTCTTATACAAGATATTTACTGGAACAATTTACAAGTAATGTTCTTAAAATCGGATATTATAAATTAGCAGACCCGTTGGCGGGGAGCGACCATGCCTCGGTCTGGTTCTGCCTGAACCTAGGAGGGGTAGAAGGCTGCACAAAGATGGAGGTAACTGACTTCAGGGGGCGGACTTCAGGGGAAATGGGAAGGATCCTTAAGGAGCACTTGGATGGGATTGGGCCAGACATGGACGCTGACAGTAGGTGGGAAATCATCAGGAGTGGGGGGTGCAGAGTGCTACCAGCACCTGCGCAAGAGTAAGATGAAAATGCGGTAGGGCCCAAAAACCCTGCTGGTGGACCAGGGAGGTTCAGGAGGTGGTGAGTGGAAAGAAGGCAGCCTATAGGCAATTCAAGTGCTCAAGGAGAGAAAGGGATCGAGGGGAGTATGAGCTGATGGCCACAAGGGCCACTAGGCTGGTGAGGGCGGCTAAGGCAAGGAAGGAGCAGAACCTGGCCAGGGAAATTAGGAGAGGGAACAAGGGGTTCTTTAGATACATTGGGGAAAAACGAAGGGTGAAGGGGCAGATTAGCAGGATTAAAACAGGGGAGGGATGGGCACAAGACCTGGGGAGCAGGCTGAGGTACTAAATGAGTACTTCGCCTCCAGTTTCCCTAGGGAAAATGGGGTGGGGGCTGCATCATACATGGGAGGAGACGGTGAAATTGAGGGGGGACCCTTACCGATTGGCGGTCTTGGGGCAAAAGCAGGGGGACGTAGGTAGCAGAGGTGAAATCATGGCAGAGAGAGTGAGGAGCCTCAGGTCCCTTAAGACGGAGAAAGCACCAGGGCCGGATAAATTACATCCCAGAGTGCTGAAGGAACTGGCGGATGTCCTGCGAAAATCCTGGCGGAGCTCTTCAGCATCTCTCTGAGGACAGGGTGGGTGCCAGGACTGGAAGGTGGTGCATATAGTGCCTCTCCACAGGGGATCAAGGGAGGTGGCAGGAAACTACAGGCCCATCAGCCTGACATCGGTGGTGGGCAAGGTGATGGAGAGCATTGTCAAGGAGAGACTGGGGGGGACCTAGAAAAGTTGGGGTGCCTGGACGATGGACAACATGGATTTGTCCCGGGGAAATCGTGTCAGACAAACTTTGTGGAGTTCTGTGACTGGGTGATGAGTGCCTTCGACCTGGGTAGACCAGTGGACATCCTCTTTCTTGACTTCAGCAAGGCGTTTGACTCTGTTCCTCACGGGGGCCTGTTGGATAATCTGGGAGAAATGGGGGTGGGGAACCAGATGATTAGATGGATAGGAAATTTGCTCCAGAACCAGACCCAGAGGGTCGTGGTTGGCGGGATAGTCTAATCCCCAAGGAGGGTCAATAGTGGAGTCCCTCAGGGATCGGTCCTTGGGCCCCTCCTGTTCAACGCCTACGTCTCTGACATAAGGAAGGGTATCAAGAGTGAGATGAGTCTCTTTGTGGATGACTCAAAACTGGGGGCGGTGGTGGATGGGGAGGAGGGAGGTGGCTCTACAGGGGACCTGAAGGCTCTGGAAAGGTGGTCTGAAAGCGGAAGCTAAGGTTCAATGCAGGAAATGCAAGGTACTGCAACTGGGAGCCAGAAACCCGGCCAAGAGTACACCCGGGGAATGCTAAAGTCCGATGGCTGAGAGGGACCTGGGGGTGATATTGCATGTCGAGATGAACAACTCTGAGACTTGTAGGAGGGCAGCGGCAAACGTCAACAGGATGCTTGGATGCATCGCTAGGGGGCTCACCTCCAGAAGGAGGGAAGTGATACTCCCACTGTATAACTGCTTGGTGAGGCCACACCTCGAGTACTGCGTACAGTTTTGGAGGCCATTGAACTCCTGGAGAGGGTCCAGAGGAGGGCAACCAAAATTATTTGGGGCTTGGGGGATAGGACCTAAGGGAGAGGCTCGAAGAGCTAAATATGTACACATTGGAAGAGAGAAGGGACGGGGGGAACATGATAGAGGTCTTCAGGTACATGAAGGGGGTAAATAGGGGAGGAGCAGTCAGGGTGCTCTGAAGGAAGGAATGGGGGGGCAACTTGTTAGTAGACTGGTGCCCTTGATTAATCTCTAAATGACCATTACTATATGTAACAGGCATTTGTCAATGCCGAACGTTCGCTTGCAGGTATTTGCAGTGGTGTTTGGCATGTATGGTGCTTTACCCCCAATGCCCTGTGCGATTGCTGGTATTTGCACAATAAATTGTCCGCATGATCTTTTTGTTACTCCATTGTGCGCTACATAGGCGGAAACACGTTTTGGGCAGGATGTGAAAGATGACAGCTGTACTGCTCATAAGGAAGTGTGGTAAAATGCCAATGTTGAAAATCTGGAGTGGAAATATTGAAAACGCAAACCCCACGAGCATGCGTGGAACGTGCAACGACGTCAGAAACAGTCATTTTTAGAATTTTGCACCAAATTTTCAGCACAGCCATTTTAAGACCTCTGCTCATGATCAGTGTCACTATGATTTTCTTAATGTGTCCCATACATTGAGTTCAAGACATCGACCACGCCCATTGTGCGCTACATGGGCAGAAACGCATTTTGGGCAGGATGTGAAAATGACAGCTGTACTGCTCATGAGGAGGTGTGGTAAAATGGCAATGTTGAAAATCTGGAGTGCAAATATTGAAATTACGCAAACATAATGAAGCGCGCGGGAACCGCGCAACGCACCGTGAAAGTCATTTTAGAATTTCACCAAATTTCAACATAGCCATTTTAAGACTCTGCTCAAGAAAAGTGTCACTGTGATTTTCTTAATGTGTTCCATACATTGATTTGCAAGACCGACATCGCCATTGTGCGCTACATGGGCGAAACACGCTTTGGGTGAGATGTGAAAATGACAGCTGTACAGCTCATAAAGGTGTGATAAAATGGCAATGTTGAAATCTGAGTGGAAATATTGAAAATTAGCGAACTTACGAGCCTGCATAGGAACTGCGAAACGCACGCTCGTGAAAGTCATTTTTGAATTTTTGCAAATTTCAACATTGGGTTTTGGGACCCTTCATGAATGATGTCACTGTCATGGCGATGGGAGGCCGAAGGGTGATTTCACGCAGTGACCGCGCAGTGCCTGCGAAATCACCCTTCGGGCCTGAATAATGCCATGACAGTGACATCATTCATGAGAAGGGGTCCCAAAAACCCTATGTTTAAAATTTGGTGCAAAATTCCAAAATGACTGGAGATATGCAAAGTTGAAACCTCATGTAGCCCATTATACAGCTTACCGGGCATTTCTCAGTTCGCGGTCGGCTTTGAAGAGTGCAGACGTGTTCCCGGTCCACATCAAGATCGTCGGCAGAGTCCGGAGGTAAGTATGGGGTGGGATTGTGGGGAGGCTGGGTGCACAGTGGATGGGTGCGGTTGTGGGAGGGGTTGGGAGATGCGCTATGGGACCGCTTTTGTTTTACAGGAAAAACAAAACGACGAGGGATGTTTGCCACGCTGGGGTGGGCTCCATGCCGTGGTAGAAGATGTGTGGGGGAGCCGAGGAGCCGATGGGGATTGGGCACCCCTGGCCGGCAAACAAAACAACTTTTGCCACGCTGGGGTGGGCTCCCAGCGTGGCAGGAAAGCTTTTTTTTTGGGGGGGGCGGCGTGACGCCGGGGGGAGAGCACGTGACGGAGGGGACGGCGGCGGCGCTCAGTATGGCAGCGGTGTTTTCCTTTGAAGCAGAGGAACACCGCTGTCATACTGAGCTCCTGCACCCATTGGTGCAGGACCGCCACGCCTGCTCAAGGGAGCAGTGCATTGGCTGAGAGGCACACCTCCGCGTGCTATTTTCTGTAACGCTCTCGCGCATGCCATGTTTAACGTAAAATGATGAAAAAGTTGCCTCATAGACTATAATGGAGTGTATCCCCCTGGTCTCCCTGCATTTATTTTTATTTATTTATTTAAGGAATCGGAATTACAACCTTTGTGTCGAGGACTTTTTTGCAAAGGCTCCATGTCAGATATACATACGTTAGAAGAAATGATGAGATATACAATAATAAATATATAAAGAACACACCAGAGTACATACATTGCAAGCTTAGAAGCAGTATATGCAATAAGAAGCATATAGTGAAGACCAGTTACAGTTCAAGGGTGGAATGGACCAACCCATGTCCAGCAGGTACAATAACAATATACAGAAATCAAAAGGTTATAGTCACAGGCAAGGAGGAGAAGGACTAAGCAATGTCACAGTTGGAGTGGGAGAGGATTTCAGCATGGAGTAGGGTTTTAAATGGGCCTAGTCGCTGTTCATGGTGATGGCCAATGGCATTTCATTCAACCAGAGGGGGCCCTGTAGTACAAGGAGCGTTGGCCTAGAGAGCTCCTGCAGTGGGGTCCAGAGAGGGGGCTAGCAAGGAGCTCCGTGTAGACCATGGCTGAGTGGAGGGCTGAACAAGGTGGCGGAGACCTTGGGGGAGGTGTTTAGGGAGAGCTTCCTAGCAAGGAGACAGGTCTGGTACCTGAGTCTGCCTTCAAAGTTAAGCCATTTGATGCATCTGTAGAGCTCATGTGTGTGTGTGTGTCCAGTGGTTGCATCCAGTGACTAACTGGCAGGCTGTATTTAGGGAGATCATGATTCGATGCAGGGCAGTGGGGTCGGCCGTTTCATAAAGAACAATCCCGTAGTCAATAAGGGAGAGCACCAATGATGTCACAGCAGGACCTAGGGCATCAGGAGGCAGACGCCCCCTGTGCCTATATAGGAGACGTAGTCTGGAGTTGATAGCTAAGCTGAGCAGATTGATGTAATCACAGCACGTGAGAGAGGGGGGTGATACCCAGGTATTTAAAGGTGGACACAAGGTCAGGGAGGGAGCCCTGGGCATTAATGATGTTGACTGGGAAATTTTTAAGCTTATTTTGTCTGAGTGAAAAGCATGGCCTTGGTCTTTTTGTAATTCAGGATGAGACGGCACTCTGAGAACCAGGCCTCTGCTTCAGAAAAGGAGCGTTGCAGGGAGGATTGAAGGGAGTGGGGTCCGAGTGGCTATCAAATATAACCGTGTCACCAGTGTACTGAAGCATTTGTCCCTAGCAGGCCTTTGGGAGAGTATTCAAGTACATGCTAAACAGGAGGGGGCCCAGTATTGAGCCTTGGGGGACTCCCGACAGTACCGGTTTATTGGCTGAGAGTGTGGAGTTTAACTTGACCGTCTGGGTTCTGTCACTAAGGTAGCTTTTAAACCACGTGGTAGTGTCCAGGGACAGGCCCATGCAATGCATGGATTGGATTAGGAGTATGTGGCTGACAGTCAAACGCCTTGGTTAAGTCAATATAGGCAGATCCAGCTAGGTGCCCTCTGTCAAGGGCTTTGCTTATAAAAGTGGTGTATTCAAGAAGGGCAGTTGTAGTACTGTGTCCCTTCCTGAAACCATACTGTTCAAGGCAGAGAAGGTCGTATTTAGTAAGATAGTCCAAGAGTTGATCCGACACAATTTTTTCTAGCGCCTTGGAGAGGGGGGAAGAATGGAGATGGGGTGGTAGTTGCCCAGGGTGGTGCGGTCCCCACTTTTTAATATTGGGGTGATTACAGCTGCTTTTCAGCATGAGGGGAATTGTCCATGACAGAGGGACCAGTTTAGGATGTCAGCGAGCGGGGAGATCATGGAGTTTAATGTGAGGAGAACTTGTTTTAGGTCCAACGAGTCGCTACTAAAGGGCTTTTTTCCGAGGGGTTTGGTTAAATATGGTCTTGCCTCTTGGGGTTGATTGATTGGAGCCTGAAAGTGGGGGTGGACGCTTTAAAGGGTGGGCAAGTCTGGGGCCGGATCAAAGAAGTTAGGGGGAAGGACACCGCTAAGATCAGAAAATGCAATGTTGAGGGTATCGACAATCAACAGGGGGTCCTGGGAGAGTGATCCATTTACCAGCAGCTGGGTCGGGGGGATAGATTTTCCATTCACTTCTTTAATGTTGGTCCAAAATTTGCGCCCAGAGCCCCAGGGGGAGGAGGAGAGTGTCTCCTGGTAGTGGGTAGCTTTGGCTTTCCGAATTTCCCAGGTACATTTGTTCCTGAGCTCTCTATAGAGCTGCCGGTCATGTGGTTTGCCTGATTCATTAGCTTTATGCCACTGATTGTCGCGTTGCTTCATGAGGTCAAATAGGGCATGGGAGAGCCAGGGAGTGTCCTAACTTTTGACTTTCTGTTTGGAGACGGGAGCATAGCGGTCACAAGCAGAGTTAAACTTGGAGATAAAGTAATCCAGGGCATTGTCAGTAGACTATTCAGTGCTGATGGGGTCCAGTCAGATTGTAACAGGTGTTGTTTGAGGTGTAAGAGAGATTCCCTTCTTAGGCGACATATAAAGGTATAGGTGGGTGGCTGCTTTGGGATTTTTATTGAGGACCATCTACAGAGGATTGGCTGGTACCGAGACCTCAGATACGCGGATGGGCCAATTCGTGAATATGAGGTCAATGAGTGTGGAGGTGCCAGTTTTATGGTTTAGTCTTGTGGGGGACTGGATGACTTGGGTGAGGTCCAGTGCCGTGACAGCGTCCTTGTAGGGGGCAGCGGAGGTTGCTAGCCAGTTGACGTAATCACCCAGGGCAGTCATTTCACAGGAGGTGGGCAGGTGGTCTAGGCAGTTCGTTACCGAGTCAAACGCTGGCCTTTGGTGCCGTGGGGGGATATAAACTGTGACTATGTGTAGGGCTTTGCCAGATGTGTCAGGTTGCAGTTTCACAGTGAGAACGTGTGCCTCATGGGATGGAGTGGGAGCGCCAGGGACTAACGAGGCCTGAAGGGAATCTCTGTAGTAAAAAGCACAGCCTCCACCCCTCTTAGGTAGCGTCAATTCTGAGGATAGAGTACCCAGGAATATGGACAGCTGAGTCTGGGGTATCAGGATCAAGCCAGGTCTCTGTAACAGCAAGGATATCAGGGAAAAATCTGTGCCATCCAGCCCTGAAGGACATCAAGCTAATTTTGAAGGCTGCAGATGTTGACGGTGGCTAGAAGGGAGTCCATTCGACGACCCATAGGAAGTGCTGAAGGGGGGGGTGGGCCCGGATTTGGGTGCACACTGCCTGATAGGAGAAGGAGTAGGAGTGCGTGGCAGAGGAGGGTGCGTCTAATTAGCTTGGCTTACATATTAGGGTTATGTGGCCGGGGACAGGGTTTGTGGGCAGTCACAGGTATTGGTAGAGTGGAGATATGCACGGCCACTAAGAGGGCTAATGAGGTATGCTGGGTTAGGTTGTTGGGGGGTGGGGGGAGAAGAAATGTTGGGCGTTCACGTTGTAATGTGGCTGAGCGTGGGGGCGGATTGTGGGTGGCTCTAAAGATCAGGAAGTACAAGTGACGTG
Organism: Neoceratodus forsteri; assembly: GCA_016271365.2. NCBI lineage: Eukaryota > Metazoa > Chordata > Ceratodontiformes > Ceratodontidae > Neoceratodus > Neoceratodus forsteri. The sequence goes on from CM028133.1 coordinate 15,412,997, forward strand.
GTTGTGGCAATTTAATGAGTGCTTCTACATCTGAACTAATGGATTATTTTTTGGTGCCATATACATCAATAGCATTTCGCAGCGGTAAGGCAGTGATATTGGAGGTGCATGTGCAGAAGCTGGTAGGTCTCTTTAAGATGCCAAAATTACTTTAAACATTGTGGTGGAGCTCCCATTGAAGTAGGGAAACTCCATGTTTCTGCTTTATAGCAACAAGAAAGGTGCTTTTTAAGTTTATTGACTTATTTGTTGTTTTTTTGCGTTTATGCTGGGTCATTGGACAAAGGGGCACAGTTTACATTTTGACCCTTTTTCTTTTGTAACTTTTAACTATTTGTAATGATCACAAACCCCCCTAAACAACTGTTGTATAAATCGAATATGACATGGCGAGGCCGGCCGGTGGCGCTGAGAGTTGGGCGCTGGGCAGCCACCTCGCTACGCCGTGGCGACCAGGGTTCGAGAACGGACCCGGTTGTCGGGGTCGGCCGGGGAGGAGGATGGAGCATCCCAACGGATGCCTCTCCCCTCGGGTGGGATGCCAGGGGCGCTTGGAGCTTCGACGTTCGAGAGGGCCGGTGGATGCACCGACCAGTACATGGCTGCTCCATCTATCGAGCCGGGAGTGGGGGACGTTAGGCGCTGAGAGGAGCGTGCATCAGCACGCAGACTCTGCGCCCGGCGCCCTCAGAGGGCAGGGTTAAGAGGAAACAAGACAGACTCGGAGGAAAATGCCCTCGATGCGCTAGATGAAAGTCCGCCCGGAGCCGGGCCTTGCCACCCTCCGACCAGGGGCAGACCGCAATGTGCAGCTGCCGTAGGGGGAAGGGGGGAAAAGGGGGATATCTCCTCGCCCCGCCCGGGGGGTAATCCGGGCCATCAAGGTGCCCCAATGGCAGTGTGGCACTCTAGGGGCAGACCAAGCTGGTCGGCAGAGGTGGGAGCCGTCACTCCTTGTAGGACGGAAGGAGTGGTGATTGGAAGGGACAGTAAGGAGTGGATAAAAATTAAGTAGAAAAAAAAAAAGAATGTGACATGGCTTACCTTAAGATACAATTATCTTCATTTGAGGGTATCGATCTATTGCTGTCTCACTCGTGGCTTCGCCACTTGTGAGATATCAACAGACTAATGCCCTTTCACCCTCCCAGCTGAGATGTAGTGTCTCATTTTCAGTTGATTCTGCTTCTGCCAGTTTGTGGCTGGATGGACAGGAGCAGTGGGAGGTTAAGTGACTTGCTCAAGGTCACTGAGTAAGTATGCGGCTCTAATGGGGGTTTGAAGCTGTGATTATCTGGTTCCCAAGCTGGTGCTCTAAACGCTAGACCAAACTGCTGCCTGCTTGTATTTTCTATGTGAGCAGAGTGTGTGTGTGTGAAATTTGAATCCTAACATGTCGTTGCAGCACAATTTGAGTTGAAATGCTTCCGGTTACTAATGCAGTAAATCCAAGGCAGCAGGCAGGGCTTGAGTGTCCACCTTATCTGCAGCTTAAAGCCACGGTCGTCCATCCTGAAAGTGCCATAGTGGGGAGGGTTCCTCTGTATTGCATTAGTATGTTACAGTAAAATCTCTAATACTAACAAAAATGTAGTAATGTACCTTTGTTTGGGATTTTTGCAGGTAGACTCCCCCATGAACTTGAAACACCCTCACGATCTTGTGGTTTTTATGAGACAAGAAACAACAGTTAACTACCTCAAGGAGCTGGAGGTAAAGTACTGCATGGAGTCTCTAGTGCCCTTTTGTCGATGTCTTTCGCTGATCGATATTAGAGGTTCATTACTGAAATGCTGATGAGAGAGTAGCTGCACCGAATATAACTGCTATTCTTGTGAGGCTAGAGAGGTCAGTTAGCAAGGCCAGTCCTGTCACTTGATGAAATTCTGTTTATCTTTAGAAACCCTAGTGGTTGTCCTGTTCTTATTGTTTTCTGCCCCATATTGTTCCTTTGTACTCCCCTGTTCCTCAGCCCAGTGCTGGGGCCACCCAAACCTTACCCTTTCTTCAGCCAGGAGGGAACCTGAGTAGCTATCTCTCACAGCCAGCACCAGTGCTGCTCTGTGATTCACTGACGGGGACAGGGGAGCATGAATACCCAGTGGCCCACGCTCTCTCTTACTGTTCAATTCCAGGGCTTGAATTTGGCAAACCACAGTCTCCTATCTGATTACTCTGTATTTTTGTTCTATACAATTTATGTCCGATGTTCCTCCTCCAACCCCCCACCCCACCCCCAAACCTTCGCACCTGGAAACAAGCTCCAGCTCAGTGTGTCTATCCTGGTCAACAAATTTTGGGTGAATTAAGAAAACATAAATGAGCTGTCCCATCATCCCAGTGGTAGAGCTATCACGCGCACCATCAGCAACCCGGGTTTGAGTATGAGACAGGATTGTCGTGGGGGGGCCGAGGAGAAGTATTGAGCTCTCTGAGGGTGCACTTTTCCTATAACAATAGAAGGCCGGTGTCCATGCGGTGATGCTGAGGGCACCAGTTAGGGGGGGTGACGGATGGGGACCCACACTGTGCATGCAGTGCGTGCACATGTACAGTGGTCCTTTAACACACTGGCATCTTTCAGGGAGCAAAGGGAAATGAACAGGAAAACCGGTCCTGGTCCTGGTTTCCAGGCTGGACCCTGCTGCCTGACACAATGCTGTGCACGGTTGGGGGTATATCCTCCCACCCCCTGGAGGGGGTAAGTTAAGGCTTCATGGGGACTGACAGATGCAGCTAGACGGGGATTGGAGGAGGTGCCAGAAGGTTCAGGTGGGAGCTGTTGCCAGAGAAGTGGGGAGTAAAATATGAATTTAAAAAAAAAAAAAAAAAGCTGGCCCTTGTGGTACATAAAGATCTTGCCTTCCTAGGGAACAGTTAGTGCTGTGAACCCCACACCCAAGTGTGAGATTGGTCCAAATTTGCAGTTTGTGTGAAAAATGTTTTTACTTACTGTTTACTGCAGTATAGTAGAGTGCATCAGGGTGATTCTGATGACTTCCAAGCCGATATTTGCTGTAACTATAAATCCCAGAATCTCTTGCAGCTGATGTTAGAACTGGATTGCAGCTGTGGAAGATTCTGCAGTAAACAGTAAGTAAACAAAACAAATTCTGTGTAAAAGCTTTTGTACTTACTGTTTACGATACTGTATCAGACTGTATTTAATTGAATTTTGATAATCGGGTAGGCTCACTGAGACAGCATGTCCCCTTTCCAGGGGTGACCCAGAATTAGTTACATACAAGGTTACAAGCAGTAGACAGTAATGTACACATAAACACAAGTCAAATCATATACATAGACATGAGATTGCACTGTTTGCAAGCTGACATTTTCTGTAACAAATCCCAGAATCCCCTGCAGCTGACGTCAGATGACAATTTTTTTTCATTCACAGGAGCTGAAAGACAGTGATGGGGGTTGGAGGTGGGAGGATCAAGCAAGAAGCAAGGGGAGTCATGGGACAAGCAGGAGGCAGTCGGGACAAAGCAGGAAGCCCAATCTCCAATTCAACAGGGGTTAAGTTGCACTTGGTGATTGTTTTAGATGTGCATTCAAGGCGGAAGGAAGCAGGACTGAGAGCTGCTTAACTTTGAAACTAGTCTTATTCAGGGTTTTTTCATTTACAGAGGCTGGATCATGGGGTTGGGGTTGGAGGCCCAAGCAGGAAGCGGAGCGGCTCATGGGACGAGCAGGAGCAAGTCGTGACACAGCAGGAGGCCCAGTCTTATTCAGCAGGGGATAAATTGCACTCTGCGACTGTTTTTAGGCATGCATTCAAGCCAGGAGAAAGTGCATGCAGCAAAGGGGACTGACAGCTGCTTAACTCTAACCTGTTTCGGAGTTTTTTCATCTACATGAGCTGAAAACTGGGTCAAGGGTTGGAGGATCTAGCAGGAACCAAGGCAGGTCATGGGACAAAGCAGGAAGTCCAGTCTCTGTGATAAAATCCCATCCACCTAATGTGTCCCTCAACATGAGTGGTACATAACAGAAGTGGAGCTGGTGAGGTGATTGGCATCTCGAGCATCGGCAGGCACACGGGGCTCTGCCGCTGTGGTAAGGTAAGGTACAGTATCTGTTAGCTTGCTGTTCCTTGTGTAGAAAGTTACTGGAGGAAGGGTAAGGAGGTAACTGCAGGGAAGACGTGGTCCTTATAAGGCTGTACCTGTAGTTCGGAATGGGGAAATACACCATCAAGGGTAAGGGTATGGAAGCTGTTTAGGGCTGGCAGAAAGGGGACAATTACATAGTAAGCAGGCAGAGGGATACAAGGGGTGAGATACAAAAGTAAGGGTTTAAAGTATGGGGCGGAAACAAGAAACACCCTATCTAGGGTACTGCGACAGTGTGAATACCAGTAGAAGGAGAAGGTGGGAAGGGACCAAAGCAACAGGAAGGGAGCAATGGGGAAAAGGCACAGTGGTTAGTAGTAGATGGTGAAACATAAAGCCAGTTATGGAAGTGGTGCAGTGCAGTGGATGTGGAGCTGCAGTATTCTGGGAAACTTTATAAAGGCTGGGGTTCTGCCCCGTCAGCGCGCAACTCTGGGTTGAGGGAGGAGGTCACTGGTCTCCGGGCCAAGCTGGCTAAGATCCAGAGGACTTGTTCCACCATCCAGAGGCCAGAGAGTCTACCATTGTTTCTCCAGAGGATGCCTAGGAGAAGGAGGTTGGCTGTACTGTGGTGGGCTCAGAGGGGTGGGAGTGGGTGGGTCAGGGCACATTCCTCTGTGCACTACAAAATTCCTTTGCCATTCTGGCAGTACGGGACATCCTAGAGGCACCTGTAGTAGTGGCAAGAGAAGATTTGGGGTTCCTTCATAGGGGAGGCTGCAAGATGGGAAGTAGGGGACTCCAGTAGAGGAGAAGGCAGCTTATGATGGGGGACTCTATTTGTTGGGGGGGTTAGATTTTAGAACAGGAAGGAGGGCAGAGGGAGGTAAGGTGCCTACATAGCACCACAGCTTGGAGGGATGGGCAGCGGATCCTAAGGATCCCTAGGGCAGCAGGGCAGGAGGGGAAGCTGGATGTCATTGTCCACCTGGGGACTAATGAGCTGGCAAGAGAAAGGGCTGGGATTGTGCAGGGGGAGTTCAGGGAGCTGAGGAGGGGTTTCAGGCAGGTAGCGTGCATGGTGGCTTTTGCTGAAGTGCTGCCTGTCTGTGACTGAGGGGAGGGAACATCACATCAGGAGCTTCAACTCATGGTTGAAAGTATGGTATAGAAAAGAGTGGCTCGGTTGCACTGGGGACTGGGGACCAACCTGGAGGGCTATGAGGCCTATACAGAGGTGATTGTCTGCATCTGTCTAGGAGGAGCTGCAGTCCTCAGTGGTTGGTTTAAATGTTACCTTGATGAACATACAAACTAGCTAGAGGGGTGGTGGGGAAAAAAAAAAGGGGGGATACTTGGGAGAATAAGGGCTTTATGCCAAGGGATTAGAATCAGTTGGAAGGGGGAGGGGAGGATGAGGTGTTGGGGTATGGATCATATGTACCAGACGAGGGACTAGGCCAAAAGGGAATATATCAGGGATTGGTGGACCATATGGTCAATCGAGGAGTGGGAGGCGAATAAGAAATGTACGGGATGCAATCTGTAGGAAGGGGGCTGGACAGAGGGAACAGATGGGGGGGTGGGAGATAGTGATACGGGCTCAAGCATCAAACTTTCAAACTGATTCACCTTACTATATCTGGGAGATGAAGTGGAGGAGGCTGGTGGGAGGGGAGATCAGGTGGAAAGTGAGGGTTCGGTCAGTAAACAAAGAGAGGTGGGGGATAGAGGAGGGAGCCAGATTCAAAGGAAAGGAAAGAGGAGGGAGGGACACGAGCCTAGGTTGGAGAGAAATATGGTAGATGGGGGGGGGCAATGAGGGAGGCTGGGATGGAAGGAGGAAGGACTGGGGTCAGGCCGGTGTCTAGGCAGGGGTTGTCAATCAAGGAGGGGGGTAAAGAGTTTTCTAGATAGGGCAGTTTTGAGACAGAAATCATCGTAAGAGGTGGAAAATAGGGTAGGGAGAATTTCAGTAGGTGGAATGGGAGGTGCAGGTTTAGAGAGGGGGCAGGATGTAGTGGGAGGTTTCTTGGGAGTGGGATTGGATGTCTTTAGTTCAGGAAGGGAGATGGGGGTTGAACTGGGAGGGCATTCTCTGATCACCCGGGAGATTGGGGGGGTGAGGAGCAAAATGTTTGTTGCAGGTAAAAGGAGCATGTACAGGAGGGTGGCCCTCAGGCTGATGGGGGAGGGAGGAGCAAGCAGGAGGAGTCTGGATGGAAAAATAAGGGCTTACAAAGACCCACAGGCTGACGGGAGTGGAAGGTGCAAGCAAGGGGCTGATGATAGGAGTCATTGGGATGGATCAAAAAGGGCTATCAAAATGGTGGGTGGGACGAAGGTGATACTGTTGGGAGACTCCATGACCAGGGGTATCCAGTGGGAGGGAGAGGGGGAGAATAAAAGCAGCCCAGTCAAGGCTAAATGTATGCCAGGACTATCCGTACATAAGGCAAAATTTCACCTATACTCGCTGACACTGGATTGTGGGTGATCCCCGGACTTCCTAGTACATCTGGGGACAAATGACTTGGAAGGGAACAGTGAGCTAGAAATACAGGCTAGATTCGGGGAACTGGCCAGGGTTTGTCACTCTATAGGAAGCAAAATCTCCTTCTCTGAGATTCTGCCAGTACCAAGGGCAACCGGAAACTCGAGCTAAAACTTAGAGGGGTAAATCAGTGGCTTAGAGATTGGTGCAAGGCAGAAGGATATGGGTTGGTGGGGGATTGGGGGGATACTTGGGAGGATAAGGGGCTTTATGCCAGGGATAGGTTACATCTCAACTTGGAGGGAGATCTTGAAATTAAAACTTGCTGGATTCATAGGCAAGAGGTGTGGTTTAAACTTGTAAAGGGGGGGTCAAATAATAAAAAAAAAAAAACAGGGGGTCTGATTGAGGGTCCAGGTCTAGGGCATGAGAGGAGTGGGAGGGATTACGTTGCAACTTCAAGGAAAACTGGGCAGAAAAGGGACTGCCTAGGGTGGGGGGGGGACTAGAGAGCGGGGAGAAGTCGGGGTGGAGGACAGTCCTAATCAATGCCAGGAGTATGAGCAGTAAAATGCCCGAGCTTCAGGCTATGTTGGCTGAGGGAACAGCGGATGTGGCAGCAATTACAGAGACATGGGCCACTCAGCGTAATGATTGGGATCTACACTTAGAGGGATACAAGATATTTAGGAAGGATAGGGGAGTGGGAAGAAGAGGGGGGGGTTGCGCTGATTATCAGAAATTACATAGTGGTAAGTGGAGTGGAGGAGGCTGGAGGGGGTGTGGAGGTGATTTGGGTAACCCCGCAAACAAGGGGAGGGAAGAAATTGAAGATAGGAGTGGTACATAGGCCACCTGCAATAGAGGAGGCTATGGAGGATAAATTGGTTGAGAACATCAAGGGTCACTATGACCTTGGAAAGGGTAGGGTGGTGGTGGTCATGGGTGATCTTAATATGCCAGGGGCAGATTGGGACACCATGACATCCTCTGTAACCAGGGATCAGAGGCTGGTGGATGTCTTTCAAGATGCCTTCCTGGTCCAACAGGTGGGGGAACCTACTAGAGAGGGGCAGATATTGGACGTTGTCCTAGTGGACAGTGAACAAATAAGGGGCCTGGAGGTGTGCAGTCCATTGGCGGGTGGTGACCACGCCATGGTTTGGTTCCTACTGTATCTAGGAGGGGAGGAGAACCACACTCATACAGTAGTGGTTGACTTCAGGGGAGCGGATTTCGTGGGTATGGGTAAGATTCTAAGGGAAAGGTTGGACATGATTAGGCCAGACATGGATGCTGGAAGACTGTGGGATACCATTAAAGAAGGGGTACAAGAGGCTACTAGGTCCTGTACTAAAGTAAGGCGTAAGCATGGTGGAACCAGTAAGCCATGTTGGTGGACCAGGGAAGTGCATGAGGCGGTAAGGGATAAAAAGGCTGTCTATGCACATTTTAAACGTTCTAGGGGGGATAAGGAGCGAGGGGAGTATGAACTTTTGGCCAGGAAGGTCAGAGTGGTAAGGGTACCAAGGCAGGATGGCGAAAACCTGGCTCAGGATATCCAGGGGTGGGGGGTGGGGGAGGGATTCTATAGATACATAAGAGAGAAGAGAAAAGAGAGGACACAGATCAACAGCATTAAGATTGTGGGGGAATGGGCTCAGGAAGCAGGGGAACAGGCAGAGGTGCTAAATGAGTACTTTGGCTCAATTTTTACAGAGGGTGACAAGGGATCCCTACAGCCTGATGGGAGGGAAGAGGAGACAGCAAAAGTGAGAGGTCAGTCTCAGTTTGAGACCAGTGGATGGAAAGAGGCTAGGGTACAGGCTAGGCTAGACCCAGAAGGAGTAGGAAAGTTACATGAGGGAGTGGACTGGGGGGAGAAATCACAGTGGATAGGGTGAGGGAGGCCCTTAGGAAGCTAAAAACTGATAAGGCGCCGGGGCCAGATGGACTATATCCGAGGGTAATGAAGGAACTGGCGGAGGAGCTGGCAGCTCCACTGGCTGCACTCTTTAACATCTCTGTGCAGACGGGATGGGTGCCACAGGACTGAAGGGTGGCTTATGTAGTGCCTGTACATAAAGAGGAGTCTAGAGAGGAGATGGGGAATTATAGGCCTATCAGTCTGACATCTGTGGTAGGCAAAGTAATGGAGAGTTTTATCAAGGAGAGGCTTGGGAGGCAGTTGGAAAGGTTAGGACACCAGGATGATAAACAGAATGGCTTTGTCCTGGGGAGATCGTGTCAGTCCAACCACGTAGTTTTATGACTGGGTGACGGGGGCCTTGGATAGACATAGGCCGGTGAATGTCATATACCTAGATTTTAGCAAGGCGTTTGATTCAGTGCCCCATATTGGACTGATAGCAAAAATGGGGGAGATGGGGGTGGGAGGTCAGGAGCTAATTTGGGTTGAAAACTGACTTTTGGGGCATTAACAGAGGGTAATGGTGGGTGGGATACTCTTCTCCCCCAGGAAAGTAATCAGTAGGGTCACTCAAGGTTCAGTATTGGGGCCACTCTTGTTCAATGCCTACGTCTTGGATATAGGGAGGGATGTTAGAAATAGGTTGAGTCTCTTTGCGGATGATTCAAAACTGGGAGCACTGGTGGATTGTGAAGAAGCGAGGGAAACAGTCCGGGGGCGGGTCTGGATATTTTGGAGGGTGGTCAAAGAGATGGGGACTGAAATTTAATGATGGAAAATGTAAGGGTACTTCATTTGGGGAGTCAATAATCCGGCCTTGTTTACACCTTTGGGTGGTCACTGCAAGCCACATTGGGTGAAAGGATTTAGGGTGGTGGTAGACGCCAAAATGAAGAACTCTGAAAATTGTAGAACAGTAGCCAAAGCAAACAGGATACTGGGCTGCATAGCCAGGGGAATTACATCCAGAAGGTGGGAGGTGATCCTTCCTCTATATAATGCTATGGTCAGGCCGCAGCTTGAGTACTGTGTACAGTTCTGGAGACCCCATCTGAAGAAGGACATAGCGCTGCTGGAGAGGGTCCAGAGGAGAGCGACCAGGATGATTCAGGGCATGGAGGGGAGGATTTATGAAGAGGGATTGGAAGAGCTTGGGCTTTACGCACTGTAGGAGAGGAGGGATAGGGGAGATATGATAGAGGTTTTCAAGCATGTGGAAGGAATAACCAGGAGTGGACCAAGGAGCTTTTAGGCTGAAAAGGGGGATAACCAGGGGCCATGAGAGGAAATTGGAGGGGAAATTATGAGGGGAGTGTAGGAGGCATTTTTTCACTGAGGGGGTGGTGGAGCCGTGGAATGCGCTGCCCAGGAGGCTGTTGAGTGAGGGCACAGTGAAGGGCTTCAAGAAGGGGTGGGACAGGTACAAGGAGAAATTGAAATCAAAGAAGACCCTTTTGGGGGCTGGGGGGGTGGTAAGGTGAGCAGCCACTAGGTTGCTGGCTTTCGAGCAGACATTAAGAGACCTTTTGGCCTATTTTGCTGGCTTTTAGTATGTTAGCATAAAACTGTCCCCGACTAAATCAGTAGGAAGGGAGAACCCGATGGGAGGAGTATCCCCTCAGGAGCAGGATAATGGGAACAGCTGTGAAGCACAGAACAAGGGGGGCAGGAACAAAAGTTGCAATAAGGGAGGGGAAAAGGGGGCAGGGCATGGGGAAGGAAGAGAGGTTGCAGGCAGAGGGGGAACAAGGTGTGGAGGACCATGTGTGCAAATGTAAGGAGTCTTGGAAATAAAATTCCAGACCTTGAGGCTATCATGGCAGAAGCAGACCTGGATATTGTGGCCATTACTGAGTCATGGTGCACAAGGAACCATGACTGGACATGGCCATCCCAGGCTGTGCTCGGTTCAGGAAGGATAGGGTGGGGAGGAAGGGAGGAGGGGCTGTGCTGTATGTAAGGTATGTTAGCAAAGCACCGGAAATGCAAGGAATCCAGGGGGCAAAGGAGGGGTTAGAGGTACTGTGGGTCACCCCAGAGACCGGAGCAGGAGGTACTGAGGGTCACCCTGGAGATCGGAGCTGGAGCCATTGTTTGCACTTGGGGATAAACAGATCTCCAACATGGGGTGGAACTGCATAAGCACTGGGGGAAACCTTTGGCACAATGGCAGAAAAAGGGGAGGTGCTGGTGGTGGGGGACTTCAGTCTGTACATTGGAGCCTCCCAGTTGTGGCCTCAGCTAGAAGCAGGGACATCCTATACTCCTTGTAGGGGAGCATTTCTTAGGCAACTAGTCAGCGAGTCCACTTGTGATGGGGCTGTACTGGACCTACTATTCACAAATGGGGACAGTGTTGCAAACGTCGAGGTGGGAAGCCATCTGCGTACCAGTAGTTAGTGTACAGTGTGGTTCAGCAATAAGGATGGCAGCAGAAGCAAACCACACAAGTTCGAGGGTCCTCGACTTCAGGATGTGCAGATTTAAAACAAAACAAACAAAAAATGGGTGAATGCCTCCGAGCGATGTAGCAGTGGGGGGATGGCCTGGGTGGGGTGGAGAAACTTGGGCCAAATTAAGGGATAGCATAGTTTAGGCAACAAACCTCTTTGCAAAAGAAGTGAGCAACAACAGGAGAAAAAAAGGAAATGCTGTGGTTGCAAAGGTTAAGGTTAAAAGGGTGCATTCAGGAGGTACAAAGAGACACAGATGGAAGAGGGTAGGGAATTGTACCAGAAGTAGAGGGAAGCGGGTAAAGCGGTGAGGGGCACAAAGGTGCAAACAGACGAAAGGATAGCCAGAGGGGTTACCAAGCGAGACGTGACCTTTTATAGGTACATAAGAGAAAAGAGGAAGACAGTGGGAGGAATTGTGTGAAGGGCAGGGAGAGACTGTGCAAAGGAGGATCAGGAAAAAGCAGATATCCTGAACAGATACTTCTGTTCAGCCTTCACAGCAGACAGGGAGGTGGATGGACCACATAAAAGCAGCAGGAACACTGGGGGTTGTGAGGTAGACGCAAGTCCATTCACAGAGGAGGGAGTCCTAAAGGGACTTGCGAATCTAAAAGTGGACAGAGCTATGGGGCCGGATGAGATGCACCCAAGGGTGTTGAGAGAGCTGAGGGAGGTAATGACTCCATCTCTGACAGCCCTATTCAACAACTCACTGGAAACAGGAGTGTTTCCAGAGGACTGGAGGAGGGCAGATATAGTCCCTCTTCATAAAAAGCGAGGCGCTGCCGGGCCGGTGGCCCTGAGGGCTAGGCGCTGGGCATGCCACCTCGCTGCGCCCGGCAACCTGGGTTCGAGGAGCGGACTCTGGCGCTGAGGTCGGCAGGTGGGAGGAGAGGTATTGGCGTCCGGAGGACTGCTCCTCTCCTCTCCTGGGGTGGGTTGCGGTGAAGCATTGCTCGGCAGCGGCCCCCGGTGGAGACTGGGGGCACTGCACGAGCAGCGTGACTGGGAACTACAGGAAAACCGGAAAACAGCTCCAGAATCTGCTGGATGATGGCTGGCAGTCTCCGACACCACCGAAGCCCTCCAGGGAGCCATCTCCGCCTCAGCAGCACCCCGGGGCCAAATAGTGAGTGCGCTGGCAACCCCCACCGGTGCATTCCCCCTCGGAGGAGAGGGACCCACCCAGCGAATGGTTATGCCGGGTTACTCGGGGATGGCTGCAACTTGAGGACAGAGGGCTCAAGTGAGGATCGTAGGAGGTAAGTCGGGACCATGGCGGCTTGAAGGAGCGGTGGGCACTGGAACACGTTTGGGGGGGGGGATAAACAAATCGGGTTAAAAAAAAAAAAAGTGGGCACTTTGACAGAAAAGGCTTGTAGAGTATCCTGAATCCAGCAGGTGGCAAGACCCGGGGCAGCAAAGATTCATGGGTGGGGGGTGTTATGTCAAATAGTCGATTTCTTCGACTGGGTGACCAGGGAAATAGATCACTGTGGGGTAGTGGATGTGGCCTACTTAGCCTTCGGCAAGGCCTTTGACACAGTACCATGTAGGAGACTCATAAATAAATTGAGCAGTTTTGGGGTGGGTCCTTGGGTGGTAAATTGAGTCCAAACTGGTTGTTAGATAGGTGACACAGGGCAGTGGTTAAATGACACTCACTCGGGGGAGAGGAGGGTGACCATTGGGTTACCTCAGGGCTCAGTACTGGGACCAGTTTCCTTTTTTTTTGCTTCCCTGGGCCCCAGCCCTGCCACTCCTTCAGGCCTGCATAGCCCCCTGTGCCCTCATCTCACCTTCAATGGTCACGGTCCCACATGCCCTGCACCCTGAGAGTCCCGACCCTAACCCTAATGGGAGGGCCGCTCCCTGTGGGGGAAGAAAGAAGAATTTGGAGATACAGTGCCCCTGGGGCAGGGACATGTACAGAAGGTGGAGGAGGAGGTTTGTTCTGGGGACTAGCGTGGTGGAAGAGGGAGGGACAGTCATCTGGCCAGGCTGGGGCCATTTTTCCCATTTTCTGTCTGGGGCGTGACGAGCCATATGATGTCAAGGCCTATGCCAGTGTCCGTCATGCACCGTCCTTCAACAGAGCCTGACATGGTGCTGTACCTCTGGCCTCTGCCAGGGGCCAGCAGACACTGAGGCTCAAACCCCCTCCCTCCCAGGAGAAGGAGAGCAGTCATTGGACGCTCAAGTCTTCTCCCAATGGCTGGCCCTCCGGCTTCCAGATCCGTTCCTGAACCTGGGTTGTCGGTGTTGCAAGCAGAAATCCAACCACTGCACCAGTGGACCGGCTACCAGTCCTATTTTAATGTACTCATAAGCGACTGCAGAAGAGCTGGAAGGGACTATAAGCCTCTTTGCAGAGGGTACCAAAATCTACAGTAGGGTGGACACATGGGGGTGGGGTGGGGTTGGAGAGAATGAGCAGAGACCTGAAAGAACTCGAGGAGTGGTCAAAGGTATAGCAGCTGGATTTCAATGCAGAAAAGTGCAGAATCGTGCACCTAGGGCACAGAAACCCAGAGGTGGCGCACCTAGGGCACAGAAACCCAGAGGTGGCGCACCTAGGGCACAGAAACCCAGAGGTGGCGCACCTAGGGCACAGAAACCCAGAGGTGGCGCACCTAGGGCACAGAAACCCAGAGGCAGATTATAAAATGGGGGAAGAGGTACCGATGGTCGCAGAACAGGAAAGGGACCTTGATCCCGACATTGCGCTAGTAGAGTCCTGGCTCTCCAAAGCCACCCTTGACTCAGTTATCTCCCTCCCTGGGTGGACCCTGTTTAGGGAAGATCGAGTAGGTAAACGTGGCTGTGGGTGCGCAATTTTCATGCGGTGCACCCTTATAGGTCACGCCCTCACTGCTCCTAAGCTTGACTTTGCACCCTATGCTCGCCTAAAAATTACTCCTGACCCCACCGGGGGCCCACTGTTCCTCACAGTCTCCTATATACCTCCGAGGAACCAGAACCCAGCGGTCCAGTCTCTCACCGACTACCTTACATCACTACCACACAAAGCTGAACAACTGGTCCTTGGCAATCTTAATGTAAACTGGCTTGCTACCACTGCCTCCCAAACCAGGGACTCCTTTGCTGCCCTGGACATGTCCCAGTTAGTCACCCAGCCCACCAGATTCAGCCAGAAAAGTGGCTCCAGCACCCTCCTAGACGTTATAATACCGTACCGCCCCCATAAAATCCGGGATATTAACGTCCTCCCCGACTCGCTTAGTGATCATTTACCTATCCTCTGTCTGTGGTCATCCTCCGGGCCAAAATCAATGTCCCAGGCCACTGTTCGCCGGCACCTATGCCCTGGGGGCCTCAGAAAGTTAAAATTGTATCTAGCCCAGCTGGACTGGTCCCCCATCCGTCATGTCCCTGATATCGACTCTGCCCTTGACCTCTTCACAAATGCCTTCAGCAAGGCTTGTGACCTTTTCGCCCCCCCCCACCAGAATCTGCACAAAAAAAACAAAGTGCCCCTTGGATCTCCCCATCCCTTACCCAGAAACTTAAGCACATCGCTATTGACTCGGGCAATTTGGCTGATAGACAAGCCTACAACGCAGAGCATAATAAGTGCACCTGGGCCATTAGACGGGCGAAGGCAGAGCACTATCAGACCACCCTCGCATCCACCTGGGGTTCCACGTGGACTTTCTGGGATAATATGAAAGAGCTTAATGGGAAGACCCGCTCCCAACCCCCCACCATCCCAGCTCTCCCTTGATGGTACCGTTACTGCTGACCCACTTCGCATAGCTGATTGCCTCAATACCACCTGCTCCGACCTAAGCTCGGTCCTCCCCAATGGTTTTTTTGATCCAGTCCCCGCCTCTGTCCCCATTGTCTTGGATCACCCTCCTTTTTACCTATGCACTATATCCCCCCACCAAGCCAGGCCATACCTGCTAAAGCCCTTTGTAGCAACAACCCCAGCAGTGACCCCCTCGACTCCAGGATCCTCTGTCTGGTACTGGATGATGTCCTAGCCCCCCTGACAGACCTACTAAACCGGTCCCTATGCCTCAGTCAGCTTCCCAGTGCTTGGAAGTCAGCCGAAATCACCCCTATACACAAGAGTGGTGATTGGTCTACCCCTAATCACTACTGGCCGATCGCCATCCTCCTCCCTCTCTCCAAAGCCCTTGAAAAAGTCGTGTCTATTCAATTCTCTGAGTACCTGGCCAAATATGACATAATGTGCCCTGAACAACATGGTTTCTGCCCAGGACACATTACCACATCTCTCCTGGAGTTCCCACAATACCTGCACTGTGCTCTTGACTCTGGCAACATTGCAGGTGCAGTGTTCATAGATCTCTCCAAGGCTTTTGATATGGTTTGTCACCCCCTCCTGCTCAACTCCCTCTTCCAACTCGGCTTTTCCATTGGTCCCCTTGCATGGATCTCTAGCTACCTCTCAGCTAGATCCCAGCGTGTGAATATATGGCTCCCTATCCAACACCCGGCCCATTCGTTCTGGGGTACCCGAGGGCTCCATTTTGGGTCCCGTACTTTCAGCCTCTATCTCAACACTCTCCCCAGCTCCTGTACAGCAGCAATGCTCCTCTTTGCTGATGATGCGGTCCTTTTTGCCTCCCATCCCGATTCCTCCTCTCTCCAGTCATATCTCTGGCATACATACAACCAAGCTGAAAAGTGGTTCCTTGTTTACCAACTTGTCATTAACCTAAAGAAGATCAAGTCAATGCTCTTCTCCCACCACCAAAACAGCCCCCCCTCTTGATTCTCCCAGCACATGGCACCCATTGGAGCAAGTGACCACCTACAAATATCTAGGCATCACCTTCGATTTTGCCCTCACCTTCCACATCCACATTAACGCCCTATCCTCTGCCATGAATTCCCGGATTGGCCTACTCTACCGGCATAGAGATTGCCTCCTCCAAGCTGCCCTTCAGCTGGCCATCACCTCCTCCGTCCTGTCCCTAGTGGATTATGGCTTGCCCATTTGTGCTGCGGCAGACAATACCGCCCTCACCAAAATCCAGCTCTCTATCAGTAAGGCCTGCAGGCTCCTGACCAGAGCCCCCAGCTGTACACACACTTGCCTGCTGTACTCTACCGCCAACCTGCTCACCTTTGAGGAGCATCTGCACTATCAGACCTGCATGCTCGCTAAAAAATCCCTTCTAGGGCTCCCCCCCCCCCGGGGTCTCTGCTTTGCTTAGGCATGTATCCTCGTCTGTTGCCACCCGTAGCTCTTTTAGGGCCATCTTTCAGGTGCCCAGAACCAAGACCTCCCTAGCCCAGAGGTCCTTCTACCACCAGGCCCCTGCTTGGCTCAACTCCCTCCCAACCTGCATCACAGACATTGCCAAAATTCGTCCCTTCAAAATCGCCCTCTGGAACCATCTCGTCGATGCTGGCTGCTGTAGATGCTTCTAATAACCCCTCTGTGGGACCTTCCCATCAGGCCTCCTGACTTGACAACATCCTCTGGACAGCCTGTCCCTCTCCCCCTCTCACCCACTATCCCCATCCCTACCTATACCCCCTCTAGATTTATTCATGGTTGTACCCCCAATGTAACCCCTGTGTACATGACTGTAACCTTTAATATGTAACATTATGCAACCTTTATGTACTCTTTGTTCAGTGTTTGCACCTGTACTGTTTTCATTGTTGTAAACACACTGTGTAAATTTGACTACCTTCCCTGCGATGAGGTGCCTTTGTAAATGAGTCCTTGACTCAAAGGTTGTAAATCCGACTTGTACAAATAAATAAAAAATTAAAATATCATTTTGGCTGACCTCAAGGCAGCGAGGCAGCATGACAAGTCAGTAGATACGGCTAGCAGGATGCTGGGGTGCATAGGGAGGGGTATAACCAGCAGAAAGAAGGGAGGTGGTGTTACCACTGTATAGATAGTGAAGCCCCGCCTGGAGTAATATGTCCAGTTCTGGAGACCACATCCCTGGGAGGAAATAGAGTACAGGCTGTCCAGAGGAGGGCAACTAAAACGGTGCAGGCGGTGCATCAGAAGCTCCATGAGGAGAGACCGAGGGATCTCGATATGTACACCTGGGGGGGCATAAGAGACCTATAAATACCTCTCGGGGGTGAATAAGGTACAGGAGGGGAGGGTTTTTCAGAGGAGAAGGTGCACAAGAACAAGGGGCCATGTAATGAAGCTGGAAGGGGGAAATTTAGGAGGGATGTGAGGAAGTAGTTATTAACTGAAAGAGTGGTGGATGACTGGAAGAATCTTCCAGTGGAGGTGTTGTGTGCGAAAACAGTAGTGGGCATCAAGCGTGCATGGGATGGGCACTAGAGAATCTTGGTAGGAAAGTGGGGGTGGGGAGGTAGACGGAGGTCAGTTAGGTTGTGTGGTGTCCGAATGGACAAGACAAAATGGGCAGACTGGGAGGGACAAGTGGGCCTTATCTGCCGACAGATTCTGAGTTTCTGTGTTATGTGGTTCTATGAGAGCTACAGCACTTGGAGATTCAGTAGCCTGCTGTGCATGTATGAGCTATTACAAGAGCAGATGTTTCTTACCCCAGGAGTCCTTTAGAGTCAGCAACTTTTTGCACTTGTCTGGCTAGGTGCAATTGCCCTGGAGTGTGCCTTTAAGAGATTTTTTTAATGAGCGTAGGGCCAGCCAATCAACAGACAGGAGGGTGTGTGAAATGAGTGAGAGCTGTTGACTGCTTCAGAATTTTTTCTCCGCTAGACTGAGCAATATTGCCTCTGAAGTGTCTCCCAACTTTCCTTGTTGACAGCCTCCTAGTGCTTATCTGGGTAAAGTTTTCCTCATAAATCATTTCCTTTAGTGTGCTGAGTGACAACTTCTACTTTTTCATTAGCGCTTTGCACATTTTTAATTTTTAGTGCGACGGCGCTATTTAGACTTTATTTTTACCACAACTATTTACCTTAAAGCCTAATTTTATCACAGGTGTTTATTTTCGACAGCTTCCTTCATTTTTGACCAGTTTCTTGTGGGAACCGTCGAACTGGGGACAGTTGCCTTATTTTTTACCTCAGACCTCACAGGGTTTACCGTGAGGCACCTGCAGTAGATTTCAAACTTAAACAGTGCCTGGGGTTTTTCTCTCTAGATTTGCAATTATGAGGAAACCTTTTTTGTTATATTACTGGACCTTGATATCATCTGTGTCAGGATTGTCCTTAAGGGTCCAGCAGCCACCTGTGCGCAGTTGAGTATTACTGGTTTTCTTTTAAGATTGGCACTGGTATAGATCCCAATTTTACAACCCCCCAAAAAAAGGCACTGGTAATAAACAGAGTTTATTAACTGGGGCAGGACTGGCCTGTGGCATTTTCACAGAAACCTGCACTCAGTTCATAGGTCCAGAACTGGTTTGCTTTGCTAAAATTGGCGAACATAGCAGACAAACTTTGATAATTATGGCTGAGGACAAATCAAAGGTTTCCGACGAGGGTCCATTCAAAAATACCAATACCAAAAGCAGAGGTGCTGAGGAACCCTCCGGATCCCAGTCAAAAAATAAAGCTTCCAAAGATGAAGTTCCTCACAAATTGAAAAATAATGAGTGACGAAAAGAGGAAGCTTGATCAAGCCTCTGATGAAGTGGCTAAAAAGAAACTCTGTCAAGACAGATATGCTCCTGTTGCTCCTGGGAAAGCCAATAGTGAGACAACAGGCAGCTTACAGCATTCAGAAAAAAACAAAGCACTTACATACTGCGCAGGTTCTTCCGTCAGTGCAAGATATGGAAAAAGCATGGCACCTGTTTCAGACCCTGCAAAAGATGGGTCCTCAATTTACTGGGGCTGGCAAGCACTCTTCCACAGTTCTCTGTTCTATAGACTGTGACGCAGATGATGATCAATTCTATGATGCCCCTGACATGGATTTTGAGGGCCTTGAGCCCCAGGAGTCCCCGGACCCTCGCCTTGGGGATCCCCTGGGTGACCACGAGGATCCTTCCTCTATGTTTTCATTTATACAAAATATGCTGGATACCTTGGACCTCCCTACACAGGAGCCCAACCAGGATGTCGATGAAGACGAAGATTATAGGAAGATGAAGGGTCTTTCATCCTCAAAGACCCTGGTCGTCCCTGTCTACAATGTATTTAGAAAAAATACCATGAAGGTGCTTCAACACCCCACTTCAGTACTAGAGGTTGATAAGCGGCTTGAGAGAAAATATAAATTGTCTAAAAATGGCACAGAGTTCCTGTCGGCACACCCTAGCCTCGAGAGTATAGTGCAGCAGGCAGCTTGTGAGAAAGCTGGAGTCTCCTTGTCGCCCTGTCCCCCGACAAGGATTCCAAGAAAATTGACTTTATAGCAAAGAAAATATATGCCACAGCTTCCCTGCTTCTCAGGCTTTCTTCTCACATGGCATTCACAGCCAAATATCAGAAAGCCCTTTGGAAATCTGTCCAGGCTATCACCCACAACGGATCAGATTCTATGGTACAGGAGCTGGTGGATACGTCAAAAACTGCCTTGGAAGCTACAGTGTAACAATTCCACGTGGCAGATGACAATAATGATGCAGCCTTTAGGGGCGATGGCCCATGCCATATCTCTGAGATGCTTCGCCTGGCTTAGAACAACCAGTCTGACTACATACACTCAGAACAAGGCCATGGATTTTGCCTGTGATCAAAATATGTTGCTTGATTACAGAACCACTGACTACATGAAAAACGTCGATGAGTACAAGGTCACCTGACAGAGCCATTCATCCAAGCCTAAACCCGCCATCCCTCAGAGATCCCGTCCCGGGGCAGTAAGGGGAGAAGTTTTGTTCCCAGGCCTTACAGTCCCTATCCCCAATTTGACTTTAGCCAGTACAGGGGAGTCTTTCAGAGGCAGGGGCAGAAGGGGCCAAAGAAGATCCACCTCAACCCAGCCATCTGCTTCTCAGTCTAAGTCCTGATGTGAGTGTCCAGGTTGCCTCCCCATATCCGATGGGAGGCAGACTCTCTCACTATCTTCTGCACTGTCCCTCATCACGTCGGACAAGTGGGTGCTGGAGATAGTGGAGAAGGGTCTGTCATTACAGTTCAGGCAGCTGCAAGACCTCAAGTGTACCCAGGTGTCAAGACCTCTGTCACCATCGCAGATGCTGCTGTTGGAAATGGAGGTACAAAACCTTCTGGCTTTACGAGCAGTGGAGAGGGTCCCCACCCACGAGAAGGGCAAGGGTCTCTACTCCAGGTATTTTCTCACACAGAAGAAAACTGGGGAGTGGTGACCTATCTTAGATCTCAGATATGTAAACAAACATCTGAAAAAAAACTAGTTCAAAATGGTCACTCTGTTACTGGTCATACAGTCCTTACAGCAGGGCGACAGGCTAGCCTCCCTCGACTTAAAGGACGCCTACTTCCACACACCCTTAAGGAGATCTCACAGGAAGTTTCTCAGGTTCAAACTTCCTTTTGGTCACTATCAGTTCACCACAATGCCTACTTCGGTTGGTCCTCAGCCCCAAGAGTCTTTGCCAAGTGTCTCGCAGTGGTAGCAGCACATCTCAAGAGACTGGATGTCGCTCTCTACCCCTATCTGGATGACTGGCTCATAGCAGCAAAGTCTCCTTGCCAAGTCAAGGAATCTCTTTCCCTCACAGAACGCACTCTGGAGTCTCTAGGTTTCCTGGTAAATCTCAAGAAGTCTCACCCAGAACCCACCCAGCTGCTCACCTTCATAGGGGCCCAGCTGGACACTCGGAAGGGATATGCTTTCCTCCCACAGGAAAGTATTCAGAGTTTCCTTTCAGTGGCAGATTATTTCACCCAGGGACAGCCAAGACCAGCCAGACATTTCCTCAAAATTCTGGGACACATGGCCTCTATGACTGCAGTAGTCTCAGGGGTAATGTACAGGATGAGACTCATGCAAGCCTACCTCAGAGCTTGCTGGTCTCAGAGAAGCAACACATTTTCAAAGTTAATACCAGTGTCTGAGCAGTTCTTTGCAGGCAGGGGTTCCATTTCAAGCTCCTCTTCCCACAAAGGTGATCTCCCCAGATGCCTCCCTGTTGGGCCGGGGAGCTCATCTAGACTGTGCCTCAGTAAGCGGCAACTGGACTCCCGAAGAGTCACAGTTGCAAATAAATCTTTTGGAACTCAGAGCAGTCTTACTAGCTCTCAAAGCTTTCGCTCCCAGCATAGAAGGGCAGGCGGTTCAAATTCGAATGGACAGTACCACTGCAATGTTCTACATAAACAAGCAGGGTGGTATCAGATCAGGAATACTCTGTTTGGAAGCTCTGAAGCTCTGGTCTCTAACATTCTCCCTGGGAGTCAGCCTCTCAGCTAGTCACCTCCCAGGAAAACTCAATACTCTGGCGGATGCTCTAAGCCGTATCAGCCAAGGTCAGAGCGAATGGACTCTGAACAAGCAAGTACTAGCCACAGTGTTCAGGCAGTGGGGCACACCAGACGTGGATCTGTTTGCCTCGCCTCGCCTCTCAATTTTCAGCTTCCTCAGTACTGTGCAGGCCCCCAGTTCTGGGAACACTTTCTCTGGATGCCCTGATCTTGGACTGGTCAGGGAGGTTCCTATATGCATTCCCTCCCTTTCCTCTGATATTCAGGGTTTTGCTGAAACTCAGGCTGCAGCCTGCATCCATGATTCTAGTGGTTCTGGACTGGCCCAGGCAAGCCTGGTACCCTCTCCTTCTCTTAATGTCCTGCAACAGGCCCATTCGCCTGCCTCTGACTCGCTCCCTGCTGACCCTTCCTCACATGGGAGTGCAGTTCCCAGACGTACATTCTCTTCATCTCAAAGCCTGGCTCTTGAGGAGTTAAGAGTTTCTATCCTCACAGTACTCTGAACAGGTCCTTAAGATACTCAGGATGGCTAAAAAATCGAATACTAAGAAGACTTATGCAGCCAAATGGAAAAGGTTTTCCCTCTGGTGCAGAAGTGAAAAGGTCAAACCCCTATCAGCTTCAGATCCTCAGCTGCTAGACTACCTGGTACACCTACAGGCGTCAGGCTTGAAACCATCTTCACTCAAGCTACACCTGGCGGCAGTTTCAGCCTACCTTTCGGTGGGAAAGAAGAAATCCATTTTTTTCCCCATGACATTTTTAAACAGTTTTTCAAAGGCCTCTTGCACCTCCGGCCTCCAACCAGGGAGCCTGTTCCTCCTTGGAGCCTGAACCTTTGCATAGATGGGCTCATGAATCCACCTTTCGAGCCTATGTCCACAGCCCACATCAAGTTTGTAACTTGGAAGACCATCTTCCTGGTAGCCATTACGTCTGACAGGAGGATTTCAGAGCTGCAGGCCCTGTGCACTGAGCCAAATTACATCATCCCTCACAACGATAAAGTTGAACTCGGGACAAATAGGAAATTTCTGCCAAAGGTGGTTTCATAGTTTCACTTGAACCAGTCCATTACTCTGCCTGTCTTCTTTACTGAGCCATCCACTCCTGGCGAGCAAAAACTCCACAGTTTGGATGTCAAAAGACCCATTTTTCACTACCTAGAGCATACTAGACAGTCCAGAGGCTCTTCCACTCAGTTGTTCCTCACCTACGGGGATGTAGGCAGAGGAAGACCAGCTACCAAGAGAACGATTTCTTGTTAGTTGGTCTCTTGTATTAGATTATGCTATGAGAAATCTGGTTAACAACCTCCAGTGGGGCTCAGGGCCCACTCCACCAGGGGCACTGCAGCCTCGCTTGCAGCAGCAAGGGACATTCCCCTACTGGATGTCTGAAAAGCAGCTACCTGGAAATCTGTGCACACCTTTGTGAAACACTACAGTTTGGATGTGCAGACCAGATCTGATGCCGAATTTGGCAGGGCAGTTCTGCAGAGCCTCTTTGCTAAGTAGGTTCTCTGCCCGCCTCCCAGTTGGTGCTGCTTGGTAGTCTGCAAAAAGTTACTGATGCTAAAGGACTCCTGAGGTAAGAAGAAAAAATTACTCACCGCAGTAATCTTCTTTCTTCCGTGGGGTCCTTTAGCATCAGTAAGCTCCTACCCTTCCTTCCCAGTTCACCTGTCGGAGAAGGGCCCTTACGTCACCTTTTACCAAATTTGGCGTTTGTTATTGATGAGTTTTTACTTCGTGTTTCTGTTTCTATTTCCACTTTTGGACATTTGCATGTTTTTTTAATCCTGTTAATTCTTTTTCGGGGCATTTGCCCTCGTTTTTCCTTGAAAAAGTCTGAAGCAGTCAACAGCTCTCACTCAGTTCACACCTCCTCCTGTCTTTTGATTGGCTGGCCCTACGCTCATTAAAAAATCTCTTAAAGGCACACCTCCGGGGCAGTTGCACCTAGCCAGCTAAGTGCAAAAAGTTACTGATGCTAAAGGACCCTATGGAAGAAATAAGATTACTGCGGTGAGTAATTTTTTTCTTGCTGGTTCAGCTGTTCTTCCCGGGGCTAAGTACAGTCATCTCAGACTACTTAGCCCAGGGAGGACGGTGGGACCAACAAAAGCTCAGAACTTACAAAGTAAATCTTAACATACTGCAGGCTATTGAACCTTCCCACTGCTGCAGCCCTCCTCTGATGTCAGCTGCAGGAGATTCAGGAATTTGTAGCTATAGAAAATGTCAGCTCGCAAGTCAGCAGAAACAGTCTGATACTGTTTTGTAAGTTTAAAAAAAAAAAAAAAAAAAAAAAAATTTTCTCCACACAAAGTGCAAATTGGGACCAGCCTCACACCTGAGTGTGGGGCTCTTCATGCTGATTGTCCCCCTTTAATTTTGACATTGGCAGTTTGGTGGTCTAACAGTTCAGGACAGAGGCACCAAAGCTTAAACATGTAGTCGATCTCTTGGTGTGGGGAAGTGACTGCACTCTACATTCTTTCTTGGGAGAGAAGAGTTTACAGGTGCCTTCTGGTCTCCTGCCTTCGAACAGGCATGATGGTGGTGGTGGGGGGGGAAGCTCTTGCCACTCTTGAGGACCGACCTTTTCTTAAATCTGTTGCAACAGTTCTTCTATTTCTATGCCTAATTTATCCTTTACTATTTCTAGTCCATAAGGTTGGCCACCTATGGGCACCCCACTCCCTTTTCTTGACTATGCTCTGGTGTCCTCTTTAATTTTCCTTTTCCCTCTCAGGTCCTCGTACAGGGAGGTTATTGTGGTGACCTCCAAGTGTATGTAAAACAGGTTGTGTCTATTGTTGTTGGATTTAGTATGTAATAGCACTGTGTCATAACATACCTTGATGTATATACCCTATGTTTATGAAACCTGAAGATGTTGAAAATACCATGGCACTACGTGTTTTTGATAATGGTAAAAAGTACTAGGTGACTACTACAGAAATTGTTAGCTGTGCTGTTTAAAATGCATGTAACTTGTAAACTGAATAAGTCTAAATGTCATGGTGATTTGCATATATCCCATGGTGCTTTGCATTATGGAAATAGTTATTTCTTTGAAACTTGATTTGTTATCAATGCCCTTTGGGGTAAGGATAATCTTTCTTTCAGTGATTCTGCATTGAGGTTCTTTGTCTATAGCTTGTTTTGGGCGCCCACTACCCAAGCAAATGGGGCCCACGTAGGGGTGGAGGTTGCATCTCAGCTGGTAAGTTGGATCAGAGATCAGTGTCGGCAGGTGCTGGCTAAGGGCAGAAAAGGACGTTCATAGTCTGTTGCTGCAAACTGATGTACTGAAGGAGGAATATGCCATTGCTGAAGGTTATTTCTTGTACTTTGAATAAACATCACACAGCGATTGTGTGTTGAACTTGAAGTTTGGTGTCTGGTCCTTCTGTTATCCCACAACCCCTCCTCAGGCGCATGTGTGTTATGGAGGTGGGAGCACTTGGCCCCTGGGGCAGAAGGCATGGTGGGCTTCCATGCATGTGCCCCCCTCCTGTAGATCCCAGAGTGGCACTGGCATTTCCCTGCCAAAGTAGTCATTCTCCCTCTTAGCTGTAGGGTAATAAAAATGCTGTATGTAAAACTATTCCTATCCTGGATTATTGAGAGTTCGATTAGGTTCTCTTTTTGAGTTATTGGTCCCTTTTTTATTATTATTCTTCAGAAACAGCTAGTTGCTCAGAAAATTCACATTGAGGAGAACGAGGACCGAGATACAGGCCTGGAGCAGCGACATTATAAGGAGGACCCGGACTGCATGAAAGCAAAGGTTCCCCTGGGGGACCTGGACCTGTATGATGGCACATATATCTCTCTGGAGAGCAAAGACCTCAGGTAGGGGACATGATCATGGTGGGCGGGACATACTCATGGCTTTCCAGATATTTAAGGGGATGGACAGAGAAGAGTATACACAACTATTTGAGCTAGTGAGTGCAAGCATAACCGGAGGGCACATACTCCATGGGGAGGGGCAGAATAAAGGAGAGACAAGAAAGCATTATGTTACATGGCGGGTGTTTAACATGTGGAATACCCTACCTGATCTGGTTGTCGAACCAGGCAGTGTTCAGGACTTCCAATCAGAACTAGACAGGTTACTGAAGGAAAATGGCATTTTTATCCAGCATAAGTAGGGATAGAATTCTGGCTGTTAAGCTTGTATGTGCGTCCGTCATTAAATTGGGTAAAATCACTGCAGTGTGGCAGGAGGGGTGGACAAGATGTACCCCCCCCAAGTCCCTTCCATCCCCACATTATTATGTTACCAAGTAGGATAACTGCCAGTGCCTAAAGAGGAAGTGCAGTGATGCTGAACTCGGTAAACAGTACCTGTAATTCACCTGTCTCAGTACTATTAGTTGATTCATTTATGTAAAAATGTTTTGAATCTGGCCTGGACCAAACAGATTTGAAGTATCAGCCCATACCACTGGAAAGGTATTTTCAAATAATAATAAAATGAAAACCCACAGTCACTACGTATACATGACTTGAGAGCCTAGCATCACCAATTTAGTTTTTCAATATTACTTCCTAGTACAGTTGCAGCAAAATAAGCCGTGGCATGGCTTGCACTGGATCAAAAGAATGGACTTCATTTCTAACGTACTATTTGCCAGCAGATTAGGCCTTACGGTCTATCGAGTCTGCTCGAACCTTAGATCCTTAGTTGGGATCTAATTTTAATTTAATTGAATATTCCTGAGCGTAGTGTGGCTGCTAATTGTCTACTGGAACTGTTATAAATGTATTAGAAATGCTCATTTCAGCTGCCAATCCACATTGCACGCAAGCAGTGTACAAGACATGGAGACATCCTTGGCCCAAACTGCTCACTCCACAGTGCTGAAAAGAGAATGGTAAATTACAAAAAGCGAGGTTGTTATTGCGATTATACTTATAATCACAGTTACTCTGCAGCACCTCAGTCCATTTATTTAAACTCTAGGCTATGACTGGCTTCTCTGTCATATTGCTTAAATCTAGGTCCAAGCACTGGCCCTCTTCCTTTTTCTCCAACTGTAAAGGCTCTGTTATTTATTTCTTTTTCCTTTTTTTCATCTTTCTTTCTCTCCGGTCACCACCGACTTGGGCTTCTTCAGTTAACCTGACGTTATCCCCTCCAGCCTGAGAACCTCCCATCTGTGCCTGGAATCTCGACTCGCCTGTGACACACCTGATGGAGCCAGTCCACCTGGAATACACCCCTGAGGTGGGGCCACCTTCAGCTCCTTGGTGCTTTTTTCTGGCGCTTCATAGGCGGAGTCGAAGTCGGTACCAGGACACAGTGGGAAGGATCCAGCGGTAGGTGACGTCTACCCCCCAGTCAGTGGGTGTTTTTCCTGTTCTAGAGCTCCTCCTAGGAGCCCTGGATGTACAGTGCCATCCAGTGCTGCCCGGGCGCATTCCCGCACCCAGCTCACGGATGGCTACCGAGGCTCCTCCCCTGCCACTAGCATGATCCCTGGACTGCTGCGCTCCCAGCCTCCGCTATGAGCTGCTCATGCCGGGGAGTCATCCACCCACCCTCCCCAGGACAGGAGAGCTGTTCTCTGGATGCTCAATCCTCCCCATCCCCTGCCAACCCCCAATGACCCAGGCTCGGTCCCGAATCTGGGTCACCGGCGTGGTGCGAGGTGTGTCCAGCGCCTCAACCCTCAGCACCACCGGGCCGGCTAAGGCTCTGTTATTTTAATCAGGCAAGTGCTCCACATAGATATGGTTTGTCTCTCTAGCAAATATAATATTTGTTCAAATTGAGCTTGTTTACCACTGCCTTTTTACCATTTTATTGTAGCTTGTGGTGGCATTTGATTTTACGTGCAATTGGATTTTATTTGTAATCTATTGTAAATTTATTGTTTTAATTTGCTTGATGCTGTAACTGTTGAGATTGCCTGTACAGGACACTATTGGAGAGAATTCATGGAGCTCATGGCCCAAAGGTCTTTTCCTGAATGAAAATGTAATATATGCTGGGTAACTCTGAAAGTGATGCCTGCTGATTAACGGAAGCCAAATCCTGAACACGTTAGAGAGTAGAATAGAGATATTGTACTACCTGGAGCACATGTGTGCATAAGTTCATTGATATGAATGTTATGTCTATCTTGAAGTGGCAACCAGCCAAGATCCGTGTAGAGTTGGCGGTGCTGTAAACATCTAAGGGTGTTCAAGATAAACCCCACTAGATGGTTATATAAAGCATCTAATCTCTTTTACAGAGTTGAAGAGTAACTCAGTTTTTAAATGACTGTTTACTTTTACAGTTGGAGGTCTGCATGGACTCTTCCAAGGCCTGCCATCTTTACTGAACTGCTCTCTCACTGGCTATGTACTGCCAGAGGTCCAGTAAGAGCATAGAGGGAGGACATGGGTAAACATTAGGTGTCACCATATTTCTTGGTGGTCACTAGAAATAGTTCACATTTATAAAGGAGGGCAGTAGCATGTTGCGCTGTCATGTGGTAGACCTGGGTTGACATCTTTAACCAGTTTCTCACACTAAAGCAGAGGGAAAGCACTCATACTGCGGGTAGGGCACTGCTCATCCTGATACCACAGCACCCCCTTCAGTGGGTTTCAGGATCGACATTGGGGTGACCACCACCGAAGGGTGGACTTTGCAGAGGGGGCCTGAAGAAAGCATGGCTGACTCCTTGAACAGATCCGGTAACTGCACCAAGTAATGCAACTTTTAGCCTTTCCTACAGTAAGGTAATATACCCCCACCAGGGACTCCATTAACCAACAGGGCTAGTGACTGGGAAGATCCTTTATTCCCACAGACTTTTCTACTTGTTCAGCTGATGTACTTACTGACGTTACCATCTCCAATAAAGCCAGCAGGGCTAGATAAAGGAGAAGTTTAGTAGCTAGAAACAAAATCTACCAGCAGTTGGTTAATTTGCCGGTTCAAATTTTGACCGATGCCTGTCACGTATACATAGCTCTGCCCTATGAATGATGTAACTCAGCATGTAGTAATTGTCTTTGCTGACTCTTAAGGTGGGACGGTCATCTATGGCTAACCTGTAAATAATGCAACCTGACTGCTATGTGTGGAGAGATTTGTATGTACTGTATCAATACTGATGTGCCATGTTTACTGGGTGAGTCATCCCCGTGCATTCTTGGGAAAGAGACTTCCTAGCCAGCTTACCGGCACAGCAGTAAAACTACTGCTTTGTGACGTTTGTGACCCAGGTTGTTCAGAAACAAAACTGGGTCGTTGAGCATCCCAGAAGAAGCTCTCTGTCTGGGGGTATGCTGCACTGCAGTACTGCCACCTGGGTGACCACAGCAGAAGGTAGTGCATTGGGGTCCTGTGCGGGAAGGGTGGACATTTTGTGGACTCCACCAAGGCATGCTTCAGCTTGCACATGCCTGGAACCCTTTGTATGTGGACGCCTACTGGGGCAGTGATAATGGGGCACCCCTGCAGCAAAGTTGGGTGATGGGGCATGCATGGGCCTTGGCTTCACCTTGGAAGGAACCTAGATGAGGGGGAACTGCTACCTTGCCAAGCTGCAGCTTGGCCCTGGTGCACCAACAGGGTTCAAGGAGGGTAAATGCTGCAGATATGAAGCTAGATGGTTGCCACTGGACAGGGTCATTCCAGATGACATGGGGGCATGAACAGTAATGGGGGGGGGGTGGATGAGGCTTCCTACCTTAATTTTCTCTCCGTGGTAAGAAAATGAACCAAAAAAAAAATAGGAGGGAGGTTACGTACATATATACATATGAAGATGCCAGCAGAAGGAAGGCCATTTGGTTTCTCAAATCTGCTCGTATCACGCTGGCGACCTGAGTTTGGGTCATTTGGGGTCCTCCGGGGGAGGTAAGGATTAAGCATCCAAAGGACTGCTATCCTTCTCGGGGAGGGGGGTTCGTGCTGCTTGCGTCACCACAACAGGAGGGTTTCGGCCTGCACCCAGGGTGCTTGGCTGCCTCCATGGAGGTGGAGACTGCTGCTGTGCCCATTGCGCAGGCGAGGAAAATGGAGGAAAATACTGGGACCTGGCAGGACCCATGATGGCTGTGATGTGCTGGAGGACGTACTTCTCCGCGGGGGTATCAGCCCCTGCCAGGTCCGTAGAGGTTATTACAAAATAATGTCATGATAAAAAAAAATCTGCTTGTGCTACAGGGTCCACAGCTTGAGTTAATGTCCTTGCCCTCCCTCCCCACTCCTCCCGTCCTCCCTACCCATGATCCTTACTTTACCCCTATGCCTATCCCAGCCTCTCTTAAAGCTGCCCACTGTCTTCAGTGAGATGACCTCTTCTGGCAGTGCATTCCAAGTGTCCATCACCCTCTCTATGAAGAAGTGCTTCCTGACCTCCTTCCTAAACCTCCCACCGTCCAGCTTAAGACTGTGCCCGCTCATATTATGGTTGCCACTCAGCTTAAAGAGACTCTCCTTATCAACCTTATTTATAACAATAAATAGTTATAAGTTGTAACAGAGGGAGGGGCGTGGCAGCATGGTATCGACATCTGGCCACATTCAAATTGCCTCCTCGCTACTCTGGGCAACCTCCCACTTCACACATGTAACGGAAGAGTGAGTAATTTCTGCCTTGGAGGATGGGTAGCCACATGGTGATGTGGAGTGGCATCCAAAGGGCTCCCACGGTTGGCATGGTAGTGTCAGGGATGGGAGTTGGACTTGCTGGGCTGAGGGAGGCGGCTGTCAAGGGAGATTGATGATGATGATGAATAAAAACAAATGGTGTGAGTTTTAGCAGCATTGCCATTAACATGGATGACTGCAACATGCATGCTCAGTAACTGTGGGAGGAGCAGCATGGAAATTAAATTTCTAACAGCAGGAATCCATCGCTGATGCTCTACAATAAGCATAATCGCTGGCATTTGAGTGATGCCCCAGAGATGGAACATTATGCTAATGAAGGAGCTTGGAGTGCAGGTTCAAACTCTGCTGTATGGTCATGCACCCCTTAGCTCCATAATGTTAGTTTTGGTTCACCGTTGAAGAGGGCAGTCCCGAAGTACCGCTCCGGTATTCTGCTCTCCAGAGCGCTTTCTGTGTAGGGTCTATACTGATTTTTTTCTGTCAAATTGCAGTTTCTCAGTTCCTGATTGGTCCACAGGAATCTAAGAACGCTGAAGCATAGCACAGTTCCTGCCTGAAGGGAACCACTACCAGATTTGAGAAATTCTTTAAATATTTACGGTATTATGACAAGTCTTTTTTTCCATCAGCTAACAGCAATCTTTTGATTATTTAGATGTAGTTCTTGCTAAGAGGGAACCAACCCATTTTTCTGACTGGCTACTTTCAGAAAATAAAATCCCTCCCAATTTAACATTATTTTAGCATTTTTTTTTTTTTTTTAGACCTTTGTGATTTCCTGATTCAAAGAACCAGAAAGTAAAAATATTTTTTTTTTCTCACAACTGTATTCCTGAATTCTTTCATACGGGTTCCGTAAAACTGCTTACTGCTGTTTTTCTGAGAACCAGTGACTGTTTACATAGGTCTTCAGCATTTGGCATGACTGATGGACCTAAGGGGGTGAAAAAAAAGGGAGTTGCAGGCTTTAAAAATTGTACAAATTGCTTTCAGCTCCTGGCAAGTGCAGACTGCCATAAGCTTTGCTCAGGGTGCCTGGGTCCAGATCCCATTTTACCAACTGTGAGGTCTGTGAGAAGTTTTTCCCTAGTACCGGAAAGAAAAGGGCTAAAAAATAGAAGAAATTGGTGCCTCTCGATCTGCCTGTATGTCACCAAATCACAGTAAAGGCTTTGAGGTAGTTCCTAATGATGTTGGGAAGCATGCATCTGAGGGTCCATCTCCTCATAAACAGCAGCAGTCCCTATCAAAGGGAACAGAGAAAAAAAGGGAAAGATGCTCAGTCATCAGATGGACATGGTAATGGTCATCAGATGGACATGTTAAAGGTCATCAGGTGGACATGTTAAAGGTCATCAGGTGGACATGGTAATGGTCATCAGGTGGACATGGTAAAGGTGGTAAAGCCACGGTGTCCAAAAGGGGAACCCTGCATTAAAGGATGGCAAAAAATTAAGTAAAAGAGCCTTGGAGCAGGCACTGGAAACCATAACTCAAGAAAAAAAACCAAAAAAAAACGAATACCCTTGCCACTCTTTTTGGAAAAGGAAGGGAGTGTGCATTGGACCCAAGACAAGTTCTCTCAGCAGATGGCATGGCTGAAGTATGGCATTTTTTCTGGGTCTTCCAGGCTATGGGAAATTTCATGAATATGCTTTCCCCTTCCCCAGGCTCAGGCTGCAGGCCACCTGCCCGTAGAGGAGGGAGGAGGAAGGTGAACCAACTGAACCAGATGGTTCACCTGAACAGGAGCTTGGCTCCCTTCCAAGGCCTGTAGAAGACTGCACTGTGTACTCCTATTTTGTTAGGCGAATGGTGAGCACCCCCTGCATTCTCTCCCAGGAAATGAAGGACGAGGAAGAGAAAGCAGAATTTATGGATATAATGGGGCTAGCTTCCACAAGAAGGCTGCTGGTCCCCATACACAAGTCACTCCAGAAAGCCACCTCAGAAATCATGCCTGCACCTACTTCAGTTGCGGGCATGGATAAAAAGATTGAAAAGTAGCAAGTATCAGGCGAATAGACAGGGGGTAGAGTACCTGAACGGCCATCCTGATCATGAAGGTATGGCCAAGCAGCTGCTTGCGAGAGGGCTAAGGTCTCCTTCTCTGTGCAACCACCTGAAAAGGATTCTAGAAAACTGGATACTGTGGCCAAAAAAATATATACAACAGTGTCTCTGATTTAGGTAGGCAGCTTATTTGGCATATACAGCTCCGTACCAGAAAGCACTGTGGAATAAGTGCTGGCACTGAATGATAGGTTGAGAGGCGAGGAGGTCCAGGACCTGGCTGCCACAGCAAAGTCAGCCCTATATGACACTAAATACCAGTTCCACAGAGCTGTAGATACTAATGATTATACTTCCAGGGTCTTAGTCCATGCAGTGTCAGCAAGGAGATTCTCCTGGTTAAGTACAAGCATCCTTTCCCAGGACACTCAGACCAAGGCCATGGATTTCTGTTTTGAAGGAAATTCACTTTTCTGGTGACAAGCCAGAAGCATACATGAGAAAAGTGATGAGTACAAGACCACTTACAAAAACAACAATGATGAAGAAAAGCCTTCCACTTCTTATAGGCCTTGTGGTAGGAGAAATAGGGGCAGAGGCTATTATTCTAGACCCTATGAACCCTATGAGCACCAACCCCAAAAGAGGTTATGACCGAGGCAGAGGCAGGAGGGGCTTCAGGCATGCTTCGGCAGCACTAGAGCCACAGCCAAAACAAAACTCCCTGATAATTCTGCCAAGGTTGCCCAGTCATTGGCGGAGGGAAGGGGAGACTGGCTCTCTACTTCCAGGAATGGGTAAAAATTAACCACACACAAGTGGGTCCCAGAGGTAGTGGGTGGGGGATTGTCCCTGCAGTTCAAGAGGTTTCCAAAACTGCAGAAACCTAAAAAAAAAAAAAAAAAGTTTCCGGCCCATTCACCTACAGAAAGAATTCTGCTGGAAGTAAGCAAATTGCTTCGGGCAAAAGCAGTGGTAAAGGTCCTTACCTCACAGTGGGGGCAAGTGCCTGTTCTCAAGATACTTCCTGGCCCACAAGAAAAATGGGGAGCGGTGACCTACTTTAAAGCTAAGATATTTGAGCAAACATATCAAAATGGAAGGATTTAAGATAGTAACACTGGGCACAGTAATACCATCCTTGCAAAAAGGGGATTGTTTGGGGTCACTGGATCTAAAAGATCTTTATTGAGAATATCTTCTCCATTAGGCCATAGCATTGGAACTATAAGCCGTCAGCATCGGGACCGTTGAGAAACATTTTGCTAGTTGGGGGCCGGCCACAGTGACCTGCTGCGTCGATGCATATATTTAACACGGCCATCCCCATCACGCCTCAGTTCTTTCTCCCCGCTTCGATCCTCCTCATTGGACCTGCTAAAGGAAATGCTGTCAGCCGAATTGCTGCCATTTTGTTATTTTACACTGAATCAAACAATACGCCCTCCTGTCTCTTATCCCAAGTATGCCAACCAGTGGGAGGTACTGCTCCATACATCAAATGTACATAGAATACTGAGATGCTATACTGAGTGCACCAAGGACTGCAGAAAGTCCTCTCAGCTTGTTTCATTTGCCCTGTGAAGGAGGGTGCTCCTTTGTCTAAACAATGCCTGTCCAAATGGCTGGCACATTGTATTACGTCCTGTTGTAGGAAGTACAATAAGGAACTTCCTGGTGGTGTTCGTGGTCACTCCACTAGGGGTATGACCATTTCTATTGCTTATTTCAAGAATGTCCCTGCTGCTAACATATGTGCTATAGCCACATGGAGCACTGTTCACACTTTCACTAAACATTACAGTCTGGACATCATCTCGCGTAGACCTGCTGGATTTGGGCCTGCTGTACTGCAAGGCTTTTTGTCCTGATTACATATCAGACTGTACCATCCTCCTTGCTGCTTCCAAAGGTGTGGCCTAATGGAGGAGATGCCCTCGATAAAGACAGAACAGTTGCATAAAAACTTACGTAACAGTAGATGTTCAAGAGAATCTCTTCCATTAGGCAATGCCATACCCTTCTTCTTTCCGCTGTTTGCTTTCAGTGAGGGTTATATCAGATGCTGTGCCAAAAACCTTACTCCATGTATCCTGTCTCCAGCCCCATGTCTCTCCTTCTATGCCTGGTGCTGGTCTAACTCTCCTGGTCCTCACCGTTGCAGGCCCTCCGAGGCTAATCTCTGATAGGAACTGAGGAGTGGTGGGGCTTCCCATGTTATACCCCTGACGCTGACAGCTTATAGTCCCAAAGGTGTGGCCTAATGGAAGAGATTCTTTCGAAGAACTACTGTTACAGAATGTTCTTTTTTTATTTTGCATTATGTGTTTATGCCCTCCTCCCATGCTTCACTGCCCCCCACTCCTTCAGGCTCCACAAGCTCCCTTCGTCCCCACTGACCCTGCCAGCCCTCCTCAGATCGCATCCGACCCCTCGGGATATCCCGGTGTATCCCTATCACCAGACGGGTCCCCCTCCTCCGAGGGGGAAGGGCACCGGGGAGAGGGGAAGACCCCAGCACACACTTCTTTAGGGCCCGGGGATGCTGCTGAGGAACAGGAGGTCCTGGCCATGTACTGGGGGCGCTCCGGGAACGGAGAGCTGTCATCTTGGCAGGCAGCAAGCAGTTTTCCCGTTTTCTGTGGGCAGCAGTGTGGTGATGTCAAGGCTAAAGCCGACGTCCGCTCCTCCCCTAACCCACATTGGGCCGTGTGCCCTGTGTTGCTCCCAGCCTCCGCTAGGAGCCAGCAGGCGCCCGGACTCATCCCTACCCTCCCCGGAGAAGGAGGCTGTCGTGGGGCGTTCAATCCTTCTCCCCGGCCTGACCTTCCAGTGATCCGGGCTCGTTCCCGAACCGAACGCTGGCGTTGCCGGAAATCCAACCGCTGCGCCGACGGGCCGGCGAAGAATGTTCTTACATAACTGTTCTGTGCCTATTTTCATATTCTAGTCCGACCCACCCACAGAAAATGCCTCCTGTTCAGGCAAGGAAACTCTCAGTACCAGTTTGTAGCCCTTCCCTTTGGCCTCACCTCTGCACCAGTGGCCTTCCCAAAGTGCTTAGCCATGGTGGCATCACACCTCGGGAAATGAGACATACTTTTTCCCTACCTGGATGAGTAGCTAGTCTCAGGGAAACTAGCAAGAAGCAAGATGCTCCAACCAGAAGGTGAAATGCACCCTGATAAACCTGCAGAAGTCCCAGACAGAACCTGTTCATATGTTGGACTTCATAGGTGCAGAACTGGATACCCTGTGGTGGGGGGAAACTTTTCTCCCTCAGAAAAGGGTATCGGATTTGATTGCCTCAGCATAATCCTTCAAAATGGGTCAACCAAGGCCTGCAAGGGACTTTCTGCAGTTACTGGACCACATGGCTGTATCCACAGCAGTGGTGCCATGGACCAGGTTTCAAATTAGGGATATTCATTACCACTTAAGAGACCACTGGTCTCAAAGATGGGATTCATTTTCCAAACTAGTGCCTGTCATAAAGACATTGGTATGGGCACTGCAGTGGTGGAAGGGTGAAGGCAACCTCAGAGAAGGCGTTCCCTTCCCCCAGCAATCCCCAACAAGTATCGTCACAATGGATGCCTCACTCCTAGGGTTAGGAGCCCACCCGGAGGACCTCAGACCCAGGTGAACATCAGTCTCCTGTAGCTTAGAGCAGTGTCGTTGGCAATCCATTATTTTTCCTCCCAGCTACAAGGTCAGTCTGTACAGTTATGAACAGACAACACCACAACAATTTACTGCATAAACAAGTAGGGAGGCACAAGATCTTCAAGACTATGTACAGAGGCAATACGGATCTGGGATCAGACTTATTCCTTAGATGAAGAGATCTCTGCAGTTCATTTGCCAGGCAAAAAACAATGTCCTGACAGACTCCCGGAGCAGAATCAGCCAGAGAAACCACAAATGAAAAAAAGTTTTCAAGTCTTGGAATACTTTATGTTCAACCTCAGGTCATGAACCATGTTCATAAACTGAACCTCAACATTTTACCCTTCTTAATAGGGCTTCCTCAGGGAGAACATGGTCCTCTTTCTGTAATCAGATCCAGTTCGGTTTTCTTATAGACCTTCTCAATAGTACTTTTCAAACATCTTTTTAAATGTGTGTGTGTGTGTATATGTGTGTGTGTGTGTGTGTGTGTGTGTATAGTTGGGTCACCACTATGCGTTTCTGAATAGTTAGTTTTTGTTGATCAGCATGTTCTGCTTATCAGCCTGGTGTTACTAGCATGCCCCCCCAATGTGAAGGAACCACCCCCTGCCGCTCCAGTATAAAAACAACTCAAACACTTAGTGCAGTATGCCAGTAAACAGCAGGCAGATGAGCAGGACATGTGGACCAGCTGTTAGTAGCCCATACCTCCCTATGCACAAACCTTTGAGCACAATTGATATGAGCTGGTACAAGGAAGCAATAATACCTGACAGGGTGGGCGGTATTGGGGAATACCAGACTGCCCAGGGACATAATGAGGCCTGACTCTGCAGGCGGATCCCTGGAAGGCCCAGTATTCCCCAGTTCCACCCACCCTGTTGGGTATTACTGCCCTTAGA
Source organism: Neoceratodus forsteri (assembly GCA_016271365.2). Lineage (NCBI taxonomy): Eukaryota > Metazoa > Chordata > Ceratodontiformes > Ceratodontidae > Neoceratodus > Neoceratodus forsteri. The sequence goes on from CM028133.1 coordinate 15,449,479, forward strand.
AAATAAGCCCTGTAAAAATAAATAAATAAAAAAGCAGTTTGAACAAAAAAAAGTTTACCATAAGGTTTATGATATGTAACTACAATGTAACCAATGTTCTTTGTTATGTTCAAGTAACCAATGTTTTTTGAAATGTCCACATCTTTGTACGTCTGACCTGGAACCTTTGTAAATGAGTCTTCTGGCTCAAAGGTATTAATCCCAAACTTAAATAAAAATAAAATAAAATAGTTCCCTTGCCTATATTACAAAGATTTTTTTTTTTTTTTTTTTTGAGCTTGGGATTTTTGTCTTAGAGGAGCCTCCGTGAAGTTGTAGTGGAGCAGTTGTTATAGTTATCCCCCCAACACCATACCACACAAAGGCAGAGAGCGTGAGAATAGTTTCTTAGTTTGAAGCAAGTGATTGCCCCATAGCATGAAAGACATGCATGCTGTCATCCGTGTTTTTGCTTTCTTTTCTTTAACTGGCATCGTCCCTGTTGTCCACCCCCTGTGTTTCTCTGCAGTGCCGACAACCCATCAATGAAATTAGAAGGCATTGTACAGAAGAGGTACTTTTCATTTTTAAAGGGGAAAAAAGTTTAAAATGCTATGTTTTCCTGGCGATCTTTTTGTTTGTCCTCAGGGATGGGTGCCAGAGAAATGGGGGAACAGTGCAAGACAAGCACTGTGAGATACGCCCGATATTGTGTTGGCGATTTGGTTCAGATTATTTTTTATCGCAACCCTATTTCTCCTGGGCTGCGGCGACTACTGGCGGGGGCATCCAGCCACCGGCCCTGCCCGCCGGGAGAGCATCAGGCTCACTCACATGATGGGGATCCGTTGTGCCAGTCGCCAGTCTGCTAGAGGGCCTCCCCGTACCCTGCCCAGCCGGAGTGGCCCCCCCCCAGTGCAACTCCACGAGAGTCCTCCCAGTGAGGCAGGGCGCGGCCATCAAGCTGCATGGTCGCGCCCAGCCATTCTCGACCAAGTTAGCCCCACTGACAGCATGGGCGTGCAGTGACATCCAGGCACTACTTGCAGATGTCCGCCGTGCTTCCCCCAACATGTCCACTGGCATGTAGTGCCCCCGGGTGTCCCCAGGGGCCGCTACAGCGCGGTGGATTACCCCAACCCTCCCCAGTATCAGGAGAGCAGTCTACGGATGCTTGATCCTGATCCTCCCCTGCCAACCCACCAACGACCCAAGTCCGTTCCCGAACCCGGGTCACTGGCGTGGTGCGAGGTGTGGCGTCCAGCACCTCAACCCTCAGCGCCACCGGGCCGGCCCGATTTGGTTCAGATTAAAAACAAATTCTCTTTATTCAGTTAGTGTGCTGGGGAGGATGCAGCTGTTATGGGAACTGACATCTCACAATTGCTCAGGTGAGGTGTCTACCCAGAAGTATAGTATGGTGACACGGGCAAGATTCGGTAGACCATTGTTTATTTTAATGTTGAAGTTGAGTCTTGCTGTTTATTTACCCATGTTTGTTATGCAGTGGGTGGTGTATGTGACCGGGAGATTAGCAGTGGTGCCGAGCGAGACGTCAGCAGTGCCAGTGGTCAGCAGGGAAGGAGAGTTAGTTCCAAGGTACAAAATAAGTTTCACCTGAATGGGAGCGTGGGACTCAAACTGCAGTCGAGCCCACCGGGAGAGAGAGAGAGAGACAGTTGCTTGACGCTGATGGGAGCATGGAGTCTGTGGAGAGCTGCGGCACCGGGGGTAATACTTTGAAAAGCCAATCTTATTAACTGTCAAAGCCATTAGAACTTTTTTTTTTACTTAAAAACAAAGTACAAAAAAGATGGCATTTGGGATATTGAGCAGGTGGGGTCTCTTAGTGCAGTACTGGACTGCGATCGGGAGGGATGTCTGTGCGTGCTGTGGGAGACCGAGAGATCGGGAAGTGACATTTGAGGTGGCTGGCTGGTGGAGCTAAAGTGCGGTCAGCTCTGTGAGAGTGGAGCTGTGGAGAGGTGGTTGTCATGGAAGAAGACTGCTATTTAAAAAAACAAACCAAAGAAAAACAACTAAAAACACGTGTAGCCAGAAATGAGCTCAGGGGAGGTTGTGTGGGGTTTCATCAGGCAGCTGGCACTGAACTATGGAGCCATGGGGCACAATTTCTTTTGCTAAGCAAGAGAAAAATATGGCGATGATTTGAAATTAAATTAGGTGCTTTCAGCCAATCAGAAAGCAGACTGGGCACAAAGATACCTTAGTGGGTAAAGGGGCACTGGCACTTTTTATTTCCTGGTCGTTTGTTGAAAGTTAGTGTACCCCCTCTGGCAGGGATACCAACCAGTCAGAGACCAGGAAATAAAAAGTCAATTTTCTAAAGTGACATAGAGTTTAACGTTATAGGACTATGTTGTATTTATTGTGGTTCAGAAAACTTTAGCTATTGAGAAAGGCGTAATGGCATGACACAAGTGAGCGTTGTAAAACGAAATAATGGCAGCCACACACGTTTGATGTATGCTATGAAAGAAATTTTAAAAACGAATGGGGGTCAAAAGCCTGTATTTGCAGCTAAATTAAGTTTAAAAATAAATTATATATATATATATATATATATATATATATATATATATATATAAAAAGGCAGTACTAGTTAAAAAGTTCATCTTATTAACCTGTCTGGAAGCTTTTCAGCACAAGAGAGAAAATATATCAGTAGTGGCTGGTGTCACAGAAATGTGAGCCTTTTTCTCACAAAACAGAGTTACCTATTGTCTAGACATACAGTTCAGTTGTCATAATGAGAAGAGAGATCTTGACAGCATGATTGTGTCTCGGCATGTAGGTGGCATGAAGTTTGCTCACAAGTTAGTCACAGCATGTGGTGTGTTAGAAACACACACAAAGTTGGACTTGCGTAAGTGTTTAGCAAACTGTTGCAAGACATTAACAGAGGAAACGTACTGTTTTGTGCATATGCTCTTGGGATTTTGGGAAGTACTGTTGAGAAGGGCTATAAGAAAACAGAACTGGATTTGATTCTATAAAGTAAGCACTAAATGTCTGCTCAGTAACCGAATGTTGGCTACTTAGCATACAAATATGCCACCCTTTTTTTTTTTTTTTAAATTCAAGTTTATTGAAAAGCTTGGGTACAACTCACATACAGTGGATTAACACACAGATAGAAATTATACAGCGGCCAGATGGCCCACATCAGTTAGATCTTGTAATTATGGAGTAGTAAACAATTCTTGCATGTCATTTTGGTTATAGTCAAGATATCTGGAATTGATCCTTAAAATTATTTAATATAAGAGGCCTAGACTTTCTATACATGAAGTGTTGCCACTGTTGTGGAAGAGCAGGACATATTTAAAAAAATTATCTTAGGATAAGGATCTTATTGGGCAGGGGGTAACTTATGACCTTCCTTCCTTCCCATAGTGTCCAATGCGCCCACCTCCTTACAAATGTGGGCAGTTGCAGATTAATTTTATAGGTTAATTCTTCCATTGTCTGGATATCAGTTATGTCTAGCCAGTGCTGGAATAATGGAGGCCGCTGATGTGTAATGGCTTTATGGGCAGCAGCTAGAAAGATGTTCCAGAGGTGGACTAAATCTTGCCTCCGTATCTCTGGTGGAGGGAGACCTAGAATCATATGCATTGCCCAACATTTTTTTTCTGTAGAAAAAAATTGTAACGATATATATACACTCTGTATAGACTGAGTGCTATTTTGAATGACTTCTAAATCTTCTGTATGTTTTAAAATGAAAGGAAGACCATGCGCTCCCTGAGGATGGTGAAACGTTGGGGTTTGCTTTATGAACATGGTTACAGCCTGAAAAACATAAAGTACTCCAAGACTTGGGGTGGAGAGAGGTGCTAGTAAACAACAGGCTAATGAACAGGACATGCTTACCAGCCAAACCTTTAACTGTTGAGAATGGCATAACACTGTGACACAACTAAAATGAAGTTTCAAACATACAAATATATATAAAAAATTTATTTTTTAAAGTATTATTGAGAAGGGCTGTAAGAAAATAAAACTAGATTTGATTATAGAAAGAGGACCCTGCTGTCCTTGAGGAAGTCCTGTTTAGAAAGGTGAAACGTTGGAGTTTGCGTTGTGAACATGGTCATGGCCTGGAGTTAAACTAATAAATAAAGTACTCTAAGACTTGAAAACTTGGTCTGGAGTTTGGCTGAGTCTTTCTGGATTTTTGGTAGAACAATGGAACCTACATCAACTCCCTTTTAACACAGAACTAAATCTTGAGGGTACCTGGTGGAACCATTGTTCTAGGGACGTGGCTATGTTGTTCAATCCACACTGTCCGGCAGGTTTCTTGCCGCTTTGAATCTTGCCGGAAGGTCTTCAAGCTGGCTCCTCCCGCCCACCTGGGTGGTAAAACCCTCGGCTCTGCCCCACGACGCCAGATTTTCCTTACTGCTTGGAAGCTCAAGTTCCTTCCTTAGCACTCTGCGTTTTAGGCCTGGGATCCACACTCTTCGGAATTTCCGAAACTTATTTTAAAATTTACAAGACTTGGGTCTTCGTCTTCCCTCATGGCTGCGATGGACAAATCGACTCCCGGCTTCTGTCGGTGCCCGTGTGGGCAGATGATGTCCCGGACCGATCTGCACTCCACGTGTGTCTACTGCCTGGGGCTTGGCCACGACTTGCAGGCTTGTGAATTGTGCAAGTCTTTTTCGGCTTTGGTCTTGGAGGACCGCACTGCCAGACTTCTTCTTGGGTGACACGAAAAACGGTATCCGCTGGTCAAGTCTAAGGAGGCCCATTGGGCGGTGTCCAGCATTGGGCTCTGCGGAACAGTTGGAGCAATTGCCCTCGAGTAGGAGTCGGCCCAGGCCGCTTCTTCTTCATTGGATGTGGCATTTATCCCGCTCTCCTTGGGCTCCTCCTACATGGCTTCATTTAAGGAGCTTTGCCAGTCCCTCTCCACCAAGGGAGAGGGGCCATTGGGACATTCCAGTCAGTCCAAGAAGAAGGACTCTAAGGGTAAGTCCCACCATCGATGTTCGTGGGAGCGGGAGAGATCCCCTTCACCAGACCGTCAACTCTCTGCTTCAATCGAGGTTGTGGCTGCTGGCTTCATGGTGCCCCCGTCAGGTCAGCCAGCCGAGACATCCGTCGCCCAAGTCGAGATTTTTCTTGACCCGTTGGACGGTTTGTCGACTGGAGAAGCAGACAACCCTACTTCACCGGTTCCCCCGGTGGAAACCAAGGACTTGCCTGTGCCTCCTGTGCCAGAGTCCCCGGTTAAGGTCCCTGCACCGAGGAAGGAGCGGGTTTCCCCCGTTCCCTCTCTGACCCACCCTCGGAACCCCCGAAGGTCTCGGTCCTCTTCCAAGTCCAGCCGGTCCTGCCGATGTTGCTGGACTCGGTCTCGGCACCATGGAAAGCAGCATCGCCGCTCATCCTCGTCGTCCTCATCTGAGGATAGGCTATGGCGCAAGTTAAGTCGGCGCTACAAGGATTTAATGTGGCAGCAGCTCTTATTGTCCGGGAATAAGCCAACTCTGTCGCCTTCTCCGGCCATTAAGTGGCTGTCACTGGAGCGGCCAAAACAACCCCTCGTAGTGGTCGAGGAGCCGACCCCAGCACCGGTTGTTCGGCCGAAGCTGGCTGCTCCACCCATTGTGGTGGAAACTCCGCCTCCACAACCGAAGACTGGGTCCTCAATCAAGGATTCTCGGTTGGGTCAGGGCTTGCCCCACAGGTTGTCGGTCACCCTCACTCCCGATTGACCTCAGCAGGTGGAGAGTGGCTCAGGCATCTGACAGCTGTTTGCAGACTCCTCGGAGTCTGACGATGACTCCTCCCTGTTCTCCAGGCTGCTTGACCTGGAGTCTGCAGGGGGCCAGTTGGTGGACGAGAGCCCATACTCGTTTTTAGGTTTGCTTCCGCTCATCTCTGAGTCCACCGGGATGTAGCTCGAACCCGTTTCAAAATGGGCCAAGTATCCCCTCACGGAGATACTGGACCAAGGGGATTCCCCTACGGAGGCCTTTCCTGTGGCCGGAGCCATTGTTGGCCCGGCCCTGGAGTTGTGGCAGTCGCCAGCATCTTGTCCCGCACCTTCGGCCAGGATGGCCCGAAAGTACGCAGTCCCCACCGGCTCATTCTCCGGTTTCTTGGAGCACCCCTCTGAGGACAAACCGCCGATAAGGAATCCAAAAAGCTGGATTACGCGTGGCGGAAGGTTTACGCTGCTTCCTCCCTAGGTCTTCGTCAGGCTAGCTCGGCTGTTCTGATGGCACATTTCTCACATGCCCTTATGGGTTCCTTGGATGAGGTGATTCTTCATCTCCCAGCTGACCTTCAGATGGCGGTCAAGCAGGTGCGGGATCAGGGAAGGGCGGTGGCAAAACAGCAGCTCCAAACTTCGTTGGACATAGGTGATTCTTGTGCTCGATCAGTAGCGGCCGCAGTGGCCATGCGCCGCAGAGCTTGGCTGTGGATCTCTACCTTCACGGCGGACATCCAGCACAAGCTGACAGACGTTCCCTTCCTGGGCACCGACTTGTTTGGGCCGGGGGTGGAAGGCCATCTCCAGAGGATCGAGAAGTTCATTGCCACCTTGAACTCGGTCACATCTGCTCAGAAGGACAAAGGCTGCCAGCAGCAGCATAAGTCCTTTTGCCCTTCTGCCCCCGCGGCACGTCCGCCCCGGCAGCACCAGCACCAGGGCCAGCAGGCGCACACTTGGTGCCCTAAGACCAAGTCTGCCGCTTCCTCCAGTAGGAAGCCAGGAGGCAGGGGTCCAGGAGGTCCCTCAGCGGGCCGTTCCTCCAAGCATGCCCAGTGGTGGGTTGAGGGGTGTCACCCCCAACCTCGTCACTCCTCCCCGGGTTCCCCCCGTGGGGGGGACGGCTCCGCCACTACTTTTCCACCTGGTCCGCTATCACCATGGACCACTGGGTGCTAGAAGTGGTAGGCAGGGGTCTGCCTCTGGGATTCGAGCAGTTCCCTCCCTATCGAGCCGTCGCTCCACGGGGGGCAACGGGTTCCACAGCCTCTCTGTTGGCTCGTCGAGCCGACATTGCTCTGCTCCTCCAGAAGGAGGTGATCAGCAAGTGGCAGACCCTCCTCCCGACCCAGGGTTTGTGTCCAGGTACTTCCTGGTCCCAAAATGGACGGGGGGAGCTGGCGCCCCATTCTCAACCTGCACGACCTGAACAAGTTCTTAAGGTAGCGCACCTTCAGGATGGTCACTCTGGCTCAGATCATTCCATCCTTGGAACTAGGCGTCTGGTTTTGTTCTCTGAACCTTCAGGACACGTTCTTTCACGTCCCAGTCCATCCGTCTCATCAGCGATTCCTCTGCTTCCAAGCCGGTGTTCTACCCCAATCACACCTCGGAGGCCGAATATAGGCTCCATACTCTGGACCCTAGAAGAGCGCTCGCTTATTATAAGGAGCGGATGGCTGAAGTTCGGGGAGAGGTTCACCAGCTGTTTGTCACCTACGTTGAAGCCGCACCTGGCAGACCTGCAGCCAAGCAGATGATAGGCAGGTGGGTCACCTCTTGCATAGATCTCTGCTATAGGTTGGTGGGCATGGAGCCTCCCAAAGGGATAGGAGCTCATTCTACCCGCCATACCGCTGCTTCAGTGACTGCTTCTAGGGAAGTCCCTATCCAGGAAATCTGCAGGGCTGCTACCTGGAAGTCAGCACACACCTTCATTTCCCATTACCACATTGACCTTGAGTCACGCCGGGATGCTGGTTTTGGGACCTCAGTTCTCCAGTCCTTATTCCCTAAGTAGGGGGTGTGCGCCTTGCCTGCCTCCTCCCGGAGAACTGCTAGGAGTCTGCCAGACAGTGTGGATTGAACAACATATCCACGTCCCTAGAAATACAGGTTACTCACCCTTTAACAGGGTTCTAGGGTGGTGTATATTTGTTCATCCACGACCCATCCAACCTCCCCGGCCTCGACACGCAACCTGGCTTCCAGCGGGCTAGATCTGGGATCATGGGGTGGAACCGAGGGTTTTACCATCGGGGTGGGTGGGAGGAGCCAGCTTGAAGACCTTCCGGCAAGATTTAAAGAGGCAAAGAACCTGCCAGACAGTGTGGATGAACAACATATACCATTCCTAGAACTCCGGTTACAGGTGAGTAACCACAAATGGATCCTGAACCAGCAAATGCAGGCCTCCATTTTCAGAAGATGGGGACACTCCAGAAATTGACTTGCTTGCCTCCTGGAAGAACAGTCGGCTACCACAGTTTTGTTGTAGATCGCCAGTAAAGGGGATAGTCCCAGAGGACAGCCTAGTTCTGGATTGGACAGGGAGGCTCCTGTATGCTTTCCCACCATTCCCACTCATTTGTAGAGTGCTTACAAAACTCTGCAGAGAACTGGCAACAGTAATCCTAATAGTCCCGGACTGGGCCAGACAAGCCTGGTATTTGATGCTCCTGGCCCTGTCTAGCAGGAATCCAATCAACTTGCCACTGAGGTACAACCTATGTACTCTGTCTCAGGGCAGAATAACTTGCCTGGACCTCAGAATGTTACTTCTCAGTGCATGGTTCTTGAAGAGCTAGAGGTTTCTGGTTTGAATCTGTCTGAGGAGGTCCTGGTGGTGGTGCTTAAGGTTTCCAGGACCCCAGCAACCAGGAAAGAAAACTCCTGTAAGTGGAAGAGATTTTCATACTGGAGTGCCCTAGGAAGATAATCCCAATGCAGGCAGGCTTGCCTACAGTGCTGGACTTCTGTACCTAGTACACTTACAGTCTTTGGATCTAACGCCATCTACTCTAAAGGTACACCTGGCAGCAGTGTTGGCCTACATGTCAGCAGGCAAGGGCAAGTCTTTGGTTATGCAACCTGTTTTTGAAAGGTTCTTTAAAGGCCTCAGTCACCTGTTTCCCCCCAACCAAAACCAGGGAGCCAGTCCCTTCATGGGACCTGAATATTTGCCTCGGCCAGCTGATGGAGGCTCTCTTTGACCACATGGCTAATGCTGATTTAAAATGTCACTTGGAAAACGATTTTCCTGATTGCCATGACATTTGCCACAAGCGTGGGTGAACTGCAGGCTCTCTGTACAGATCCAAACTACGTAATATTCCACATGGATAAGGTAGTCCTTAGGACTTACAGGAAGGTTCTAACTAAGGTGGTGTTAGAATTTCACCTGAACCAGTCTGCTGTCCTTCTTATGCTCTGACCTGAGCACTCCAGTACAGGCAACATAGAAACATAGAAGTTGTCGGCAGATAAGGACCTCAAGGCCCATCCAGTCTGCCCATTTCTTTTTCTACCTTATAAATGTGCCATTGACCTTTGCTCTGTCAGTGGCCTATCTATTCATAGTCATTTGTATTGCTCCCTTATGCCTATCCCATGCCTGTTTGAAGCCCTGCACTGTATTCATAGCCACCACTTCTTGAGGTAGGCGCTCCATGCATCCACCATGCATCCACTACCCTTTCTGTGAAAAGAATTTCCTCACATTCCCCTTAATCGCCCCCCCTCTAATCTCATGCTGTGTCCTCTTGTCCTGCTATTTTTCTTATATTTAAACATGTTAGACTCTTTCACCTTGTTAATGCCCTTAAGGTGTTTGAATGCCTCGATCATATCACCTCTCTCCCTCCTTTGCTCAAGTGTATACATATTGAGCTCTGTTAATCTGTCCTCATATGTCTTCTGATGCAGTCCCTGCACCATTTTGGTTGCCCTTCTCTGGACTGCCTCAATTTGGTTAATGTCCTTGTGAAGGTGTGGCCTCCAATACTGCACGCAGTACTCCAGATGGGGCCTAACCAGTGTCTTGTAAAGAGGGATTATTACCTCCCTCTTATGACTTGTGATACCCCTACTAATACACCCTAACACCCCCGTAGCCTTACCTACTGCTTTAGAGGTCTGCTTGGTTGATTTCAGGTCATCAGTGATGATGATGCCCAAGTCTCTTTCTTCCTTTGTGACTGCTAGCAAGCTCCCTCCCAGCCTATAGGTGGCTTCAGGGTTTCTCTTCCCTATGTGCATGATTTTGCACTTCTTTGCAAATCCCAGTTGCCACTCTTCTGACCATTTTGCTAGTTTATCCAGATCTCTTCTCACTCTGCCCACCCCATCTGGATCATCTACTCTGTTGCATATCTTGGTGTCATCTGCAAACAGACGCGCCTTACCCTCTAATCCATCTGCAAGGTCACTAATGAAGATGTTGAAGAGGACTGGCCCCAGGACTGATCCCTGAGGTACCTCACTTGTAACTTGCATCTCTTCTGACTGTATACCATTTACCACCACTCTCTATTTTCTGCCCGTCAACCAGTTTGCCACCCAGTTGACCAACTTCTGACCCACCCCGAGCCCAGCTTATTTATCAATCTTCTATGTGGAACAGTGTCAAAGCTTTGCTGAAGTCAAGGTAGGCTACATCAACTGCTCCCCTTGGTCCACCACTCTGTTACCCAGTCAAAGAAATCCATGAGATTAGTTTGACAGGACCTTCCTTTGTAAACCCATGCTGTCTTGGATCCTGTGCCCCTATGGATTCCAGGTGTTGCACTATCCTTTCCTTAAGGAGTGCCTCCATAATCTTGCCGCTACTGAGGTAAGACTGACTGGTCTGTAGTTCCCCGCCTCCTCCCTGCTACCACTCTTGTGGAGCAGGATCACATGAGCCCTTCTCCAGTCTTCTGGGCCCTCTCCTGTGCTCAGAGACTCACTAAACAGTTCTGCTAATGGTTCTGCTAATTCCACCTTTAGCTCCTTAAGTACCCTGGGATGTATGCCACCAGGTCCCATTGCCTTATCCACACTGAGCTTAGCAAACTCTTGTAGGACCCTTTCTTTTGTGAAGGGAGTAGTGCTCACCTCCCTCCCTCCTTCCCTCCTGTGTCCATGATGCTGAGCTGTGGGCCCTGCCCTACCTTCTCTTCAGTAAATACTGAGCAAAAGTATCTATTTAGGATAGATGCCTTTACAGGGTCCTCCTCCTCATGCTCCCTTTTCTCCACTAAGCTTAATACCCCTCTGGACTTTCTCTTTTCACTAATGTATCTATAGAAAGTCTTGTCACCTTCTTTTACTGTTCGTGCTAGTGTTTCCTCAGTTTGGGACTTTGCCTGCCTTACTGTCTTCCCTGCTTCCCTTAGGCAGCTTTGGTATGCCTCCCTATCTTCATCCTGCTGTGTTCCTTATATTGCCTGAAGGTCAGCCTTTGGCTCTGACCTTTTCTGCTACTGTATTTGAGAACCAAAGTGGTTTCCTTCTTCTTTTGCACTTCCTTTTCTGTCTAACACAATGGGAAGTTGCTTCAAGTATTGCATCTTTAATGTTTGCCACTTTGCCTGTACCCCTCACCTGTGTTTCTTTTTGCCAGGGCTAGCTTAACTCTGTTGGCTATCTTATCAAAGTCAGCTCCTCTGAAGTCCCATATTTTCGCCTTGAATGGGATGATTTAGATGTAGGGCTAAATTGAACCATACCATGTGATGGTCACTGGCCCTCAGGTTCCTTCTACCTGAGATCTGTGATCCCTTCCTTGTTAGTCAGTACTAGATCTAGGATAGCCCTGTCTCTTGTGGGTTTCTGTACCAGTTGTTTGAGGCCCTCCTCTGCAGGGAATCCACTATGTGTCTAGTTCTGGCAGATGTTCCTGCTGGTATTGACCAATCTGTATCTGGCATGTTGAAGTCTCCCTTTATCAGAACCTCCCCTTTAGCTGTCATGTTTTGTATATCTTCTAACAGTAATGTGTCTATGTCCTCTCCCTGGTCTGGGGGCCTGTAGACAACCCCAGTTCTTATGGCTGTCCCATTTCCTGTTTTCAGGGTGACCCACAGTTCTTCTGGCTCCTTATGTGTATTCTGAATTTCTGTAGCTTTGATATTTTCATTGACATACAGGGCCACTCCTCCCCTCTTTTTGCACCTCGGTCTCTTCTGAACATCACATAGCCAGGTACTGAAGTCTCCCAAGTGTGGTTACTGGTAAACCACGTCTCACTAATTGCTAGTATGTCCAGTTTAGCCTCTGACATTATTGCCTGCAGGTCTGGGATCTTATTTCCCAGGCTGTGAGCATTTGTGTACATGATTTTCCATTGGCCAGATTTTGGTGTGTTAGTTGTTGGGTGAGGTTTGGCATTACCCCTGTACGTCGTATGGGGAGACAAACCTTTTTTCTTACCTGGTGATGCAAATGAACTGCAAACATGCTGAATCCCTGTTTGACCACTAGCTGAGGGGGGAGGGGTGTTCTTCCCATTCGACGTATGGGGTGCTGCACCCCTCTCCCCATTTGCTAGTTTAAATATTCTGAAAAGACGTCAAACTTCTGCCCCAATGCACTGACTACTGCACTGTCTGGTCGTATAAAGAGCACTTGGCTACTTCGTGGATTGGACAACGGATCTCAGGTTCCAGAGTACATAGCTTTTTGTAGATGTGGTGAGGCGGGCAAAGGTAAACTAGCAACTAAGAGAACTGTCTGTCATTGGGTAGTCTCATGCATGTAGTTATGTTGTGAAAAAGCTGGACAGACGCCTTCTAGAGGCCTAAGGGCACGCTCCACAAAGGGTACCTCTGTGGCAACTACAAGGGGCATCTCCCTACTAGACATTTGTAAAGCAGCAACCTAGAAAACAGTGTGCACTGTCACAAAGCACTACTGCCTGGGCGCAGTCCAGGAAGGATGCCAATCTCGGAACTGCTGTCTTGCAGAACCTTTTTCCTGAGTAAGTTCTGGATCCAGCCTCTTAGGGTAGTGCTGTAGAGTCTGCTTTGTGTAAAAAAAAAAAAAAAAAAAAAGGGGTTCCTGGGGTTAGAACACAGAAAACTACTCACCATAATAATGTTGTTTCTTCTTGGGGATCTGTCATTGTGACTTACAGTCCCTTATCCTGCCGCCCTTTCCAGAGCCTAAAAATGGGTTCACACAAGAATCCATTCTGTTTTAAGGTTGCTTGAGCATTACTTGTTGCAGTTCCTTGGCAAATTGTAAAATTTGGTCAGTGGAATATTTTTTTTTATGTTGTTTGTGACAAAACTGATTTGTGCTTTTTAAAATTCTGTTTCAAGTTACTAGAAATATTTGGGAGCCAGCTAGCTAGTTTTAGTGGTCATAGCTCTCCTAGCTTCCTAGCTTTAGAAACAGATCTGACGTTAGGGAGCTAGGGGGTGAAAGACAGAGAACGAAGATCCACAGTTTGCAGCCGCACTGTGTGCGGTCCGGTTTGTGTGCTCTGCACCACTGTTTTTTTTCTCTTCACTTCACTGTTCAGCTGTATGTGGCTGTCAGAAGCGCGCGTGAGGGGGAGCGAGACCGAGAGAGCCAGAGGCACAGACCAAGGACCAGAGACCCCACACAGCAAGACCCCGGAGACAGTACGGCAGTTGTAGGGAGCAGTGATTGAGAACCACAGTCTCCTTTCTCAGGTGATTTCTGACCCCACGCGTTACACTTGGGCACTGGAGACAGCCAGCCAGAGAGACATAGTATGTCATGAAACAGAAAGGGAGAGAACGCAGCAAGAGGGTGGGCTCACCTCTGCATCATTAGTACCAAATACCTGCAAGTGAATGTTTGGCATTGACAAATGCTTGTTGCTTTTTGTTGCCCAATTCATGTCAGGAAGGAAATGCAGAAATGTACCCCCCCCCCAAAAAAAAATGGCACAAATGATCATCCCAAGAAACAGCAGGGAAGCACATCTTTCTCACCATTCATGGAAGAGTTGCATTCCTAATCAGCAGGAAGAGTTGTCTTGTATCCCCCCCCCCACACGGACTATGGGTGTGGTGGACATAGTGCTCATCCTACTGTTGGACAAACGAGGGATGACACTACCACCCACTTCACCCGAAACAAGGAGAAATGACCAAAACTGGGATAAAATTTAAAAAGTACAGGCAGACTCTGAGAACTGCAAGAATGAGTGCCTTGTAGTCAGAGCAGCTTTTTCTTTTCTGAAGGAGTTCTTAGCCTTACTATTTGATGTACTCTTAAACCCCCCCTCCCGAAAACAGAATCTCTGTTATTGGCCAAAAGTTAGTTCTCATAAGAAATGCAGGACACTGATGAAGTCCCAGGCAAGGAAATGCAGAAGAATCTATGTGTATTCGTTTTGTGGATTGACTTTAATCATGCTTTTATTATTGTTTCAGTCCTGAAGATTATATTGATACAAACTCTCCTTAACCCCCTGACCTGAAGAAACCTGATTGCACAGAAATCCTTGAGCTTCCATACAGCGTACATGCCTTTCAGCACTTAAGGGTAGGTGTCGAGCCATTGAGGTGCTCTGGAGTTTCTGTTCTGTTCACTAGACATCCATGTTTCCAGACTTCAGATTGCTGTCTTCCTGTAGCTTGTCATAAAAGAAACTGGTGCCAATAAAATGCTTTTTAGTTGTTTTTTTTTGTACTTCAGGTAAATGATTTGCTTGGCAATGGCTAAGTGCTTGATCAATAAAGCCTTGGACAAAATGAGATCGGCACTCTACATCTGAGCTGAGTTAACCGCTGCTGCAGCCCTGGATTACTCTGTCACTAAATCATGAGCATCGTGTGTACTGTTATCCCGTAATCCTCTGGGTTTGCCAAGATTTAAAATTTCGGTATCCACAATTTTGAATGCTGTACAATGTTATATGGTCAGGGAGTTAATTTTCTATATTATCAATTAAAATAGTCAGAATTTTTTTTTTGGGAGCGTGGGGAGTTGTCAGTTTTATTTGCCAGGGCATGATGTTCCATTCCCCACATCTCTCCATCCCCTCCTCTACGATTCTAAAGCACATTGTATGCCCAGCCTCAGTTGTGATGGCATGGACTCTGGGGGGTTTTCTGAGACATGTCCAAGTCCTGCTTATTGCTCAGCTGCATCACTCCCACCACGTCAAAGCAGTGATTGAGTGAAAGGCCTGAGGCCTTTCCTGACTGTGGATCTCCTGCCTAGTAATAAGTCTCTGAACTGGCCCCACCGGGCAGGAGACCAAAGTCACTTGTGAACAGGGTCTTCTGCCTGGTAACAAACTCTGGACTGCCCCTGGAGCACAAGAGACCAAGGTCACTTATGAACAGGGGTCTCCTGCCTAGTAACAAGCCTCCGGACTGGCCTCTGGAGCATGACAGACCCAAGGTAGTTTCTGATTCTGATCGTGGGTCTCCTGCCTAGTAACAAACCTTTGGACTGGCCCCTGGAGCATGACAGACCCAAGGTAGTTTCTGATTCTGATCGTGGGTCTCCTTCCTAGTAACAGGCCTCTGGACTGGCCCCTGAACCATGACAGACCCAAGGTAGTTGCTGATTCTGATCGTGGGTCTCCTGCCTAGTAACAGGCTTCTGGACTGGCCTCTGGAGCATGAGAGACCCAAGGTAGTTTCTGATTCTGATCGTGGGTCCCCTGCCTAGTAACAGGCCTCTGGACCAGCCCCCGGAGCATGACAGACCCAAGGTAGTTTCTGATTCTGATCGTGGGTCTTCTGCCTAGTAACAGGCCTCTGGACCAGCCCCCGGAGCATGACAGACCCAAGGTAGTTTCTGATTCTGATCGTGGGTCTCCTGCCTAGTAACAGGCCTCTGGACCAGCCCCCGGAGCATGAGACCCACGGTCATGCCTGAGCATGGGTCTGCTGTTAGTAATACGCCTCTGGATCAGCACCCAGAGCATGAGACCCAAGGCCATTTCTGAGCATGCATCTCCTGCCTTGTAACATGCCTCTGAACCACCCTCAGAACACAAGACCCAGTATCGCTTCTGAGTAAGGGTCTCCTGATTAGTAACTTAACTTTAGACCAACCTCTAGAATGTGAAGACCAAACATCTCTCCTGAACATGGATCTCTTGACTAGTAAGTTGCTTCTGGACCAGCCCCTGGAGCACGAGACCCAAGGATGCTTCTGAATATGGGTCACCTGCTTAGTATTCTAGACTGAACCCCACGGCATGTAGTGTTTTCTGACACCAGAAATGAAACATGCCTATCCTCCTACATTGCAGCAATCCTGTGCAGATTGCTTACCTTGGGGACGGAACAGCACTTGGAATCTTAGCACTCTGTATGGTGATTGCGCACCTTGTGCTGCCCTCCCCCCAACACACACACTTTTTCTCTAGCCCCCTGCCCTGCCCTGACATGGCTGCATCTTGTTTCAACTAGGAGATTGGGCAAGCAAAGTGGCTGTCATTCTTGTCAGTGCTGTACTGTAATCAGCCCAGGTGTATAGGGGGGGTGCTTTCCCTCCCTCCTCCCTCCTTCCCCTGGAGCCAAGCCCTTCCCCTTCACAATGTCCTTGGCCCTGTATTAGCACCTCCTTAGCCGTGGACCAGGCCTCTCCCTGGCCCTGGACCCGGCTCCTCTCCAGCCCTGGACCCGGCCCCTCTCCGGCCCTGGACCTGGCCTTCATCTCCAGAGCATGATTCTGGGGCTCGCAGGCAAACTGTCCCTCAGCTAGTTGTTTGGTAGTGTGATGCCAAACCACTGAGCTGGCCCTGTGAACTCATTCTACAGAGTTCCACTGAGCACCCAGACAGCTTGCAGGTTAACATGTAGCACATATGCATGATCTCTACATGGAGCAGACTTGATAGACCTTCAGACCACCTTCTGCTGGCCTTTCGTATGTTCCTACATTACTCTGCTGATTGTTTCCACTGGGTCTCTTTTTCTGTAAAAGAGAGGTACAGGTTCTGTAGGTTGAGAAGCCAGTCAGCTAAAGTTTTTAATTTCATAACACATAGAAGCATAGAATTTGACAGCAAATAAGGACCACTTGGTCCATCCAGCTTCCCATTTCTCCCTACCTACACTATTACCGCAGACTGTGTCTGATCTAAAGCTCTTTCTCCGCCACTTTTCTTTCCACCATGATTCCTTTGTGCTTATGCCATGCATTCTTGAACCCCACCAGTGTTTTCGCCCCTACCACCTCCGCTGGAAGACTGTTCCAAGAATCCACCACTCTTTCTGTGAAGGAAGTACTCCCTCACATCTCTCCTGAATCTGTTCCCCTCCAGCTTCATAGCATGTCCCTTAGTTCTTGAGTACCTTTTCTTCTGAAAAATACTTCCTCCTGCACCTTATTGACCCCCCCGTGAAGTGTTAAAAGGTTTCTGTTGTACTCCACCCTCTCCATTCCAGGGTGTATATATTAGGTACTTCAGTCTTTTCTCGTAGGGCTTTTGATGCAGACCCTGCACCATTTTAGTTGCCCTCTGGACCACCTACATAGAAACATAGAATCTGACAGCAGATAAGGACCGCTTGGCACACCCAGTCTGCCCATTTCCCTACCTAATGGATAAGCTGCAGATGCTAGTTAACCAACAGCCTACTTCCTCCTGCCCCCAACCCCTACTAGAATTGCCTTATGTCTGTCCCATGCATTCCTGAATTCTGCCGCTGTTTTTGACTCCACAGGCAGGCCATTCCATGCATCCACAACCCTCTCCGTGAAAAAATACTTCCTCACATTACCTCTGAGATGTCCTCCTTCTATCTTCAAATTGTGCCCCCTTCTTGTACATCTCTTTTTCTGAAAGATGCTACTCTCTTGGAGTTTGTTGATTCCCTTGAAGTACTTGAAAGTTTCTATCATGTCCCCCCGTCCCTCCTTTCCTCGAGGGTATACATAGTAAGCTCCTTAAGTCTCTCTTCATATGTCTTATGGTGCAGTCCTTGCACCATTTTGGTTGCCCTCCTCTGGACTGCCTCCATCTTTTCTATGTCCTTGCGGAGATTGGGTCTCCAGAACTGCACGCAGTACTCCAGATGGGGTCTCACCAGCTGTCTGTACAGAAGGATAATAACTTCCTGTTTTCTACTAGTGATGCCTCTTCCTATGCATCCCAGTATCCACCCAGCCCTCCTTACTGCCCTCTCACATTGTTTGCCCACCTTTAGGTCATCTGATATGATTACCCCAGGTCCCTTTCCATTTTTGTTGTTATAAGTATCTCACCCCTTATAGTGTACTCTTCCTCTGGAATTTTTGTTTCCCAGATGCATTACTTTGCACTCCTAGCATTGAATCTAAGCTGCCGTACATTTGACCATTCCTCCAACCTTGCTAAGTCCCTTCTCATCCTTTCCACTTCGCCTTGCGTATCAACCCTGTTGCAGATCTTTGTCATCTGCGAAGAGACATACTTTTCCTTCCAGTTCCTCTGCAATGTCACTTACAAAGACATTGAAGAGGACGGGTCCTAGAACTGAACCCTGCGGTACCCCACTAGTAACCCCCCTTTCTTCAGAGTGGACTCCGTTTATTATTACCCTCTGTGTCCTGTTTTCCAGCTCTTTTGTTTACCCAGGCTACCATCTTGGGACCCACTCCCAGGCTGGCTAACTTGTATATTGACCACCTGTGTGGGACTGTATCAAATGCCTTGCTAAAGTCCAGAGAGGCCATATCCACAGCCCCTTTCTGATCTACTACTACTTTGGTCACCCAGTCAAAGAAATCTATTAGATTCGTCTGACATGACCTTCCTGCTGTGAATCCATGCTGCCTTGGGTCCTGTGACCCTCTGGCCTCTAGGTACTCAACAATTCTTTCTTTCAGAAGTGATTCCATAGCCGGGGGTGAGCAGGGGAGGAGAAGGATGGAGCACCCAATGGCTGCTCTCCTTCTCCGGGGGGTTTCACTGCAGGCTCCCGCTGCAATACCGCCATCTGGGGAGCCCGGTGGTAGGTGCGGTGCGTCGAGATGGCAACACGCGGGTATTGGGTAGATGTCGGCAGGGGCGGAGCAAAATGCGTCTCAGCGGCGCCTCCTAGCTCATTGGCCCTATTGCCTTGCCCGGCGTCTAGAAGCTCACCAGGAAAAAGGAGGAAATGGAGCTCGTCACTCCTAGGGGACGACTCCTCTGAAGCTGGACCACATCACCGGCGCTCATTAAGGCAGACTCCATTGTGGACCGCTCGTTCTACCATTGTGTGGGGGAAGACTTGGGGTGACTTTCCCCTGCCCTGCCCGGGGGGTATACCGGGTTACCCGAGGGCTATCTGAAAATGCGGACACTCTAGGAGCAGACTCCTGGGGGCACCACAGGGCGTTGTGGAAGGCTGCTTGAGGGGTCTGAAAGAGTGGAGTGAAGGGTGCAGGTAGGAGGATAAAAATAAGGTTAAAAAAAAAAAGGAATTCCATCATTTTCCCTATCGCTGAAGTCAAACTAACAAGTCTGTAGTTTCCTGCCTCTGCCCTGCTTCCACTTTTGTGAAGTGGAATCACTTCTGCCATCCTCCAGTCCTCAGGTACCACTCCATCCTCCAATGATTTGTTAAAGAGGATAGTCAGTGGTATCACTAGTTCTACCCTTAGTTCTTTTAGAATTCTGGGATGAATCCCATCAGGCCCCATTGCTTTGTCCACCTTCAGTTTTAAAAGTTCGTTCAGAACTCTTTCTTTTGTGAATGGGCTGGTATCAACCCCCTATCCAGAGTGTTTCTGTTGTTTGGTTTAGGTACCTCCCCTTCTTCACTTGTGAATACTGAGCAAAAATATTTGTTTAGTATCTCTGCCTTTTTACAATCACCTTCTGCCTACTCCCCCCTCCCCTTTATTAAGCCTCATTATCCCTCCCTTGGTGTTCCTTCGCTCCCTGATGTAACTATAAAAGGTTTTATTCCCCTTCTTAACTGAGTTGGCTATCCTTTCCTCGGTTTGGGCCTTTGCTGTTCTGACTGCCTTCCCCTGCTTCCTTCTGCTTTAACTGATACAGTTCTCTGTCCTGCTCCTTCTGTGATTCCTTGTACATCCTGAATGCTATTTTTTTCTCCCTAACCTTCCCTGCCACCTCCTTTGAGAACCATAGTGTTTTTTTACATTGTTTTGTTTTGTTTATTTGCCTCACACTCTGTCTGTGTCCTTTCTGAGATGTGGGCTTCAGAACTAGACACAGTACTCTAGCTAGGGTCGTACCAGTGATCTATACAGAGGCCACACCACCTCCCTCTTTCTACTGATACCCTTTCCTATGCACCCCAGCATCCCATGAGCCCTCCTTACTGCCTTGTCACACTGCCTGGCCACTTTTAGGTAATGTGCAATGATTACCCCCAGGTCTGTTTCCTGCTTGGTGGTGGTCAGTACCACTCCACTCATTTTGTACTCCACCACTGGGTTTCTGTGCTCTAAGAGCATTATCTTACACTTTTTCACATTGAAACCCAGCTACCGCTGGTGCCTTACCTCAAACCACACTGGCAACCCAGGTTCGGGAACGGACTTGGGTTCCGGAGGGTCGGCAGGAGAAGGAGAAGGATCGTGTGTCCAGAGGACTGCTCTCCTGTCCTGGGGTGGGTTAGGGACAGGCATCACTATGTAGTGGCCCCCGGTGGAGACCAGGGGCAGTGCAGATGCGACACACAGGGGAACTGAAGGAGGAAAAACACAGAAAATGGCGCCTCCCAACTGCCGGATGACGGCCACCCGGACCAGTGCCTCCTCGGAACTCTGAGAAGCCGACCCGACCTCAGCAGCACCCAGGGCCAATGCCTAGGCCTTCAGGCCATTCCTTCTCGGAAGTAGAGGACCCATCCGATGAAGGGTCACATCGGGTTACCCTGAGGTGGCTGCGATGTGGTGTCGGGGATCGGCGTTGGAGCCATGGGGAAGAGCATCCTTGGCAATGGTCTGAAGGAGTGGCAGTTGGGGACGCAGGGGAGATAAACAAATAAAACAAAAAAAAAGAAATCCAGCTTCCATACCCTTGACCACACCTCTAGTTTTCACAGATCTCTGATCATCCTTTCCACCACCCACCCCCAGAGTGTCCACCCTATTGCAGATTTTGGTGTAATCCACAAAGAGGCACACCTTCCCTTCCAGCTTCTCTGCAGTGTTACTGTTAAAGATATTAATGAAGACCTTTCCCAACACTGATCCCTGAGGCGCCCCACTGGTGACCCTCCCTTCCTCAGAATGAACTCTGTTTATTTTATTTTATTTTATTTTTGAAAGTCGGATTTACAACCTTTGAGTCAGGGACTCATTTTTAAAGGCACCTCGTCGCAGGGAGGGTAGACATGGTTATAGTGTGAGGTACAGTAGTGGTAACATACAGGTGCAATACAGATAACAAAAATAACACAGTATAACAGTGGTTTATGGTATAAAGTTACATGCAGTAAATAGCAATCGTATAAAGTATAACAGTAGTAGAAATCACAGCCCTGGTCATACTGGGGAAATACCTAACTGGAAGGGTGGGGGGACAGGGGTGAGGAGGAAAAAGAAAAGGGGGGGGGCAGTCCAACAGACATTGTCAAGGCTATGGGCAAGAAACGGGGAGGGACCCCAACATTAGGTTGATTAAGGGCAACTACAGGCCCTTACCACCACTCTCTGTCTCCTTTTCCCCTAACCAGTTTCTGATCCAGTTGACCACCTTTGGATCCACTCCTAAGCTATCCAGCTTGCTTACTAGTCTCCCATGTGGAACAGTGTTGAAAGCCTTACTGAAATCTAGGTAAGCCACATCCACTGCTTCACCTTAATCTAAATCTTTTGTCACCCAATCGAACAAATCTATCGGATTCATTTGACATGACCTCCAACCCCTTTGAAACCATGCTGTCTCTGGTCTTGTAACCCACTGGATTGAAGATATTCCACAAATCTACACTGGTGTCCAGTTGTTACAACACAGAACTGGGAACCTGTAGATCTCAGGTTCCAGAGCCACTGGCCCACAGTGTGACCCTGAGCAAGCCACTTTGTCTCCCTGCTTCAGCCCTGCCAGTTGTAAAATTTGTGGACCTTGACTCCCTGTTTCAGCCCTGCCAGTTGTGAAATTTGTAGACCATGACTCCCTGTTTCAGCCCTGCCAGTTGTGAAATTGGGTACTCGCAGGATCCTGCTGACGACAAAATGTAAAAAAAAATATATATATAAAACTGTAAAAAAAATAAAATGCTGCCTAGAGTAGATTCACATTGAGCACACAGGAAGCGGTGCTCGGTACAGGAATTCCCCAGTGCAAAACAATAGTTAGCAGTATACAGATCAACGGGCATGTGTTTGAAGGAGGAGTTGGGTAGCCAGGGCTTTGGTAGGATGACAAAGAGCTTGAAACCAGCATATTACATTTAGTTAACCGCAACTAAAGCAGCAACCACAGGCACAAGCATACCTCTCAATCCTGCATTGTCCAAATGCACGACAGGATGTGTGACAGATGCGCAGAATGTGTGAAATACCAAAATATGATACTGCAAGCTCAGAATGCTGTAGATAGCAGTGCACTAATGTTGAAGATTTTTGCTGGTAACTGAGCATGATACATGAATATGAATTTCTGCTTTCATGTCTCAATGGGCAGTATGGAATATTGCCTTCCTCAAGTGGGACTGAGGGTTTCTGGGAAGCAAAATGAGTGATGTACCTTATAATATGGGACAATTAAGAGGTAAAGATACTTGGTCTTGCTGCTTGGGGCACATCATTGTAGTGCAATCGGCATCCCATTCATGCCAAGTTGGACTAAGGGACAAGGGCATTGAGTATGGCATATTTTGGTCTTCTCTCTGTTACTTCTTTTTTCCCCCTTATTTCAAGAGCCAGTGCAGTCCTGAAGATACTAACAGTTTCACAAACAGCGAGCTGTTAATTTTGATATCTGAAGCAGTTTTCTCATGCCACTTTAGATCATGTTTTAAGTGACTCTGTTATGTAATGATATGTGGGACAGTATTCTGTTCGGAGGCTGGCAGGTTAAGTTCTGTTCCTTCATTCCTCATCAATATTGCGACACTGCTGGAAGGGGAGTCATTATTAAGGAGGAGAGACCTGATGCCAGTAGTAGTGGAGGGGAGGCAGGTGGGGGAAGGCTGTTCTACAGAATAATGAGGAGAATGGAGAAAGAAGACTGGCCAGTAGAAGTTTTACAGTGAGGGACTGGGAAGGAGCTGGCATCAAGGGAGCAGAGGGAGAGAAGAAGGGGGAGGAGAGCAGTGGAGGAGATAGCGTGACTTAAAGGGGGGGAGGTTAAGGTAAAGACAACAGTGATGGAAAGTGTGAGACGTTTACAGCCAAGTGGCAGAGGGGATGAAATAGGGGGTCCATTCGGGTGTGGGTGGGTGGTTTTAGGAGGGGCACTGTACACCTCCTCCGAGTAGTCCAGTAACCTGAGGATGATCTCACTGCCGACTGGGATTGGAAGGCAGGACTCGTGCCTTAACAGTTCATCAGTTAGATCTAGTTTGAAACAAATTGACCTTTCACCAAAACCTCTTTCTGCACTTACCAGACATTGTTATTGTAGTTGGATCTTTTCCTCAAGGAGACTAAAATTACTGGGTATGGCATTTAATTCTTCAGGGAAGTAAACGTCATGTGAGGTGTACCAATAACAGAATTAGTATGTGCTGGGGAGAAAAAAGCAAATCACTTGGTTTCTGTTTCTCATTCCGGTATTTCACATAACACTGAAAGGTGAAGTACCTGGATGGCAGGAGACAAACGCGAGTGACCCTGTGTGGGTTTTTTTTGTTTTGTTTTTATTTTTTCCTGGCATTTCCTTTGTTCCTGTGTTGTTTAGGTAGCAGGGATCATCATCTGCCTGTGTGCTGCCACTCACCTTCTGCTAGATTGGTCACTTGTGATGTCACGAGGGAGATGACAGTGCTGATGAGGTATGAAGAGGAGAGTAGGACTAGATTTGTCAGCCCCCAGGTAGATTACTGTTCTACATCTCACACCCTAATACTGTCTGGTAGAACATCTATTTGGGAAAAGTATCAACTTATAACTTAAAATGTGTAAATGTGTATTTATCAAACAGGAATGTGATTGTGAAAGACAAATACATGTTTTATTCATACAGCTGTGTAGAATAAAATGATCTATCCTCACAGATCCATGATGTATACATTACCAGTGAAGATAAAAATTAGAAGATGACAAGTGATATCTTTGTAGCCAACTTCAAGGCATTATGATACAATGTCTTGTTATTAGTGTTGTAATAATACATTGAAGGTTAGGTACATTACATACAGAATAATGCATGGGGTGGTGTATTTAACAAGATTTTACACATACCCCTCGGTGTTGGATGCTACATAAATCCAGAGAGCGAAGCTCAAGTGGTTTATTTAAGCGTCCAACACCGAGGGGTGTGTGTAAAATCTCGAGTTAAAACACACCAACTTCCAGGTTTTATTTTACATAATTGCTGGGGAACATTTTCTCGCCACAGCAGTTATATAAAATAAAACTGCCACAGTCCAGTGTGGATGAAGTGCAGTTGGCGGTCTGTCTGTGGCTGGGTGGCTGCCGAAATGTTTTCTCTTCTCTTTTCTTTTTTTTTTTTTTTAAGGTAATCCAGCAACTAAAGTCAGCAGCTGAGGCAATTTTCTTTTTGACTATTTTCTTACCGCTGAGTGATACTGGAGTGGCGATGCCCCATCGACAGTTGCCCAAAGCGTACGTCCGTGGAGAAGAGAGAGCGGAGGCAGGCACATGCGTGGAACATTGGAAACCCGGCACATGCTCGCTGTTATGCCTCACCTATGGGAGAAAACGCTCCCCAATTATTATAATGGAATAATGAACCAGTGGAATCAGGGGTGTAGCTAGGAACTTTAAACTTGTACTCAAGAATTGACGGAACTGTCTCCCCCCCCCTCAAATACTAACCAAAAGATATGCTACTTTGCCACACAAACATTGCGCCACCCCATTTCGTTCAACAATATGTAGTAAGCTAATGATCCTAATAGACTCACAGCAATTTATTTTTCACACACACACACACACACACACACACACACACACACACACACCCACCCATCAGACAGAAGTTGGCTGGCGTTTAGTTGCAGTGTTTAGAATACATTGTGATAAGCCTCTGTACCACATCAAGGAAGTCAGCCTTTCAGAAGTCATTCACACCAGCACTCATGTACACATACTCGATGGGGTCACTGAAGCAATCATGGCTGCTAAGTTTAGTACCCACATATCTTCCAAACATCATTCACAAATTCGCACTAAAGCATCAAAGAAGGGAAAAATGGTTCTTCAGGCACTTCAGGCTCTTGTTGTGTTTGTTGCCCCAGCCAGAGGCTCATTTTCCAGATTTTACTGTACTCAGCAGAGTACACGGAGTGTGCCTGTGACACCCATGAGTGGAGTAATGACCAATCAGAGAGCAACTTTCACAGTGCAGATGACCTCACAATAGTAGTGTGCATACTGTTACTAGTAAACTGATGTTTAAATTGAATAAGCAGAGATATGACTCAATATACAGTTTATCATCACTTGTGAGAGGGCAGGGCTTTCATAACTCAGTTGTGGATCTGCCCCCTTATGTGGTATGGTCTGCCCTTTCACACTTGAAGGTAAATTGCATATTTTGAGTCAGTGTATTACATGTCCCTTATTTTTCCGTAGCCACATATTAGTAGAATCTCCACTCCAGGGGCATTGCCTGAAACTATCCAGTAGAATTTTTAACTGTGCTGTATGCACTGTTCTCCTACCTTGCACCAGGTTCCATCCAACCCTCAGATATTTGGTCGTTTCAATGCCCATTTCTTCTTTTAATCTTAAAGGGGAACAGTCTGCACAAAGGGCCCCCACACTCAAGTATTGGACTGGTCCTAATGTGCACTTTTTGTACAAAAACATTTTGGTTTACTTACTATTTACTGTAGTATAGTAGATTGTATCAGCCTGATTTTGCTTAGTTCTGAGCTGACATCTTTTACACAAATTCCAGAATACCTTGCAGCTGACATCAGAGCAGTGGGAGCCTGTATATTCTTGGATCAGATGTTTTCTGGGTCTGCTTTTCTCCATGAGCTAAGTACAGTCCTCTGTGACTATGCGTAGCCCCGGGAGGACAGTGGCACCAGCAAAGAAAAGATTAGAGCTTATGTAAACTCCAGCATACACTGCAGGCTATTGAATATCCCACTGCTCCCCACTGCTGTGATGTCAGCTGCACGGGATTCTGGGATTTGTAGTTCTGAATGATGTGAGCCTAGAACAAAGCAAAATTAGGCTGAAACAATCTACTATATAGAGGACAATGCCTGAGTAACAGTGGTTAACCACGATGTAATCACCTCAAGCAGTTGCCGGGACAACCAAGTAAACCTCGGGAGCGCAGCTCAAGAGTTTTACAGTTGTCATGGCAACCGTGAGTAACCTGGCTGCCGCATTCTGCACCTGCTGCAAATGACGGATATCAGCCCCCAGTAGCCCTAAGTACAGGGCATTACAGTAATCCAGGCGGGAGGTCACAAAGGCATGGACCAATGTCGGAAGATCATGGTATGTATCTCTGCATGTTCCTATGATGCATACTTGGCCATCCCTGCCTTTCCTTCACACAAACTGTTGCTCAGATTCAGAGTGGATGGAACTCTCTGTCAGTTTTGAGCCATGACATTTGACCTGTCATCAGCCCCCAAGGTGTCCACCTAGTGTCTCATCAGTAGTGATAGCTTTCCTGAGACGCAGAGGTGTCAAGGTGTTCCCACATTGCCTGACTTCTCATTGGCAGTTTACTGCAGGACATGGAGTGGGCCAGGGACTTGGCCATCTAGGCGTTCCAGCAGCTGGGTCTTCTCATCAACCTGAGCAAGTCCAGGCTGACTCCCCATGTATTATGTTCATCTGGTTGGAACTAGAATGCTGGCACCCCAGAGTATGCCTACCTCTAGACAAAGCCCAAGGATCTGTGTCATCCTTTGCCTGATCATTTTGGGTTGGGCCAGTGGCATTTGGCATCCGTGGGATTCCTCGTATCACATCACAGCATCGACTTACATAGTTGCCGGGATGCTGCCTTTGGATTCTCCATCCTTCAGCCTCTGTTTGTCTAAAAGCTGACCTTTCCCCCTTCTCCTTAGGACTGCTAGAGGTCACAGAGTGAATTGAATCTAGGTAGTTAGAAAAATCTGTTACTTACTGGTAATTGTAGTTATACTACCATTAAGTTCACATGTTCAAGACTCCCCAGCCAAGCCTTGCTTTCCATACCTGTTTCCAACTTGCAGATCTCAAAACAGTGGGGCAGAGCTGGAAAACTAGGTCACTGAGGTAGTAGTAAGAGTTGAGCTTGAAGACTGTTATCTGTGACTCAGCATATTGATTGGCAGACTGCAGAAGTGTGCATGTGATCTGAATAGTAGTACCAGAAGTACGAGTACTGGTTTAATGGTGCATATGTGTAAATGCTAAAGGGGACAAGGATTTGAACATTGTTTTTCGTCCCCATCCATCAGGGCATCCAGGAAAGAGTAAACCTCACTGCACCTCTTTTATCAAAAGAAGATCCTATCTTTAGTTCCCTAACCACTTGGAGAAACTTGGATGAAGTAGGACAACGAATTCACGAAGCCCTGCTTAAGGTACGTGGACCATAAACAGAATGGCTAATACTGAGTTTCCTTTATATTTTTCCCTAATAATTGTTGCCTTTGTAGAGCATGCATGCTTGTGTGTTGTGTAAATGTTGTATGTGTTGGCTCTAGAGGTCACAGTCACAGGGATGTTACAACGTCCTCATCACACGTTGAGTTTTGGGAACAATTATGGTGTCAGCTACACATACCATATCGAGAACCGAGTTTTGTCCGTAAAAATTTGTTCATAGTCTGTAACTGGAGATGTTTTAATAAGCTTGTGACACTGACGAGACGGGTTGGATCGAGCGGCTCAGGCGACGCTCTCCTCTGGAGGGTGGGTGGCAGATGCTGCCATGCAAGTGCCACCTGGGTGACCATAGGTGGTTCTGCAGGTGGCACAGCTTGGTGAAGGCGGATGTCGACTGGTGCCACACAGCATGCTTGTGTGTATGTGCATCTTTAGCTGCCGCCGTCCTATTGGAATGTGATAAAAAGCCAGAAAAAGCTTGACGATCGCATGATGACTGGCGATTCCCCACAGGCTCCACACCGCTGACATGGGGCTCCTTCCGACACATCTGAATTAGATTTGTGTGTGTGGGGGGGGGTTTAGGGCACCCCCCATTCCCCAGCCAAGGAGGGAGCAACTCTTGGAGGAACCAGAAAGAAGTGACTAAGTCCTGGAGGAGATGGTGATGTGGCTATGGGGATCTCTGAGACAGTGGCAGTTGAAGACCAGCAGAAAATAGAAACTCAGAAACAAACAAAAGTTGATCAGTAGGGATCCTGAGTAGCAAAACCCTTTGCTGCTGCTTTGTAAAGAGTCAGTGCTGCAGTGTGTTCTAAGATGGTATTTATTCTTAAAGCATGACTACTTTTTTCAATTTTTGCAGAACGCATCTTCCTGGGTTCTGTATAATATGGCATCTTTATACTGGAGGATAAAGAATGAACCCCATCATGTAGTGGAGTGTGCAATCAGGGCCCTGCACTTCTCTCCAAGGTAAGGATACTGTAAGTGTGTGATCTTCGAGGATATCTCCACCATACAGCTGCCTGCATTGGACTGAAAGCTAATAGTGTCAGGACCATGAAGGAGACCTTTCATTGCTGGGACCACCCACATTGCTGTGTGCCACCATGTGACATTGGATGCCTCTGTGTTGTCTATATAATGTGGGTGTCTCCATCCACTTCTGTTTTTAATCTGCAGTTGAGTGGACCAGAGGAGCCTAGTTTTTGTCATTGTTTATTGGTGAAGATTTTTTTTTCTTGTTATTCTGTTAACTCTTAATTTTTCTACACCTGTGTGGTGCCGCTGTCCTTTGGGATTTCTGTTGACTGTTTTCTCCCCTGCATCATACACAGTTGAGTCCACAGTAGCAGACGAAGGTGCTGGTCTTCCAAGTATCAGTCTTCATCATTCATTCTAACTAAAGAGGTCTTAGCAGGATTCACTAGGGCCCCGTGGGAGCAAAGTATTTTGCAGCTAGGAGGGGACTGATGTTGACTGGTGGTGCTGCCTACATTGTGTACGCGAGCCAGCCAGTAACCAGTGCTGCCCCCCCCCTTCAGTTCCATTTTTACTGCCACAGAGAGTGCACACTGGGAGCAGCTGAAGTCTGAAACTGTGTCAGCACTAGAAACCTCAGTTCGCCGATGCCTTTTCTCTACTCTTCTCAATACTGAATACTTTTCGGCATTGAATTCGGCTTCTTTACCAGTTCAGCTCTGTTTTTAAAGTTTGGCATCAATTTCAGTACTTCCTGTTCTCATTTTATTATTTTATCTATCACGATGCTGAATTTGTCCAAGGAGCAAAAGAAGGATTGCAGCCTCTGTGTGTTGCTGCTCCTCTGTGGGCCCTATTGCAGCATTGGACTGGTATCTGAAATGTCACTCCTGCAATGGCCCTGTCCTCGATATGAACTGGTGCAACGCCTGTTTCTCCATGGACAAACATGCCCTAGAACTCTGAATGCTGAAGTGCATTCACGCCCCGCCCGCCCCAATTTTCGGGGACAGGCATCCACTCGTGATGCCAAAGTTAGGAGTTTGGGCCTTTCCTCTGTGCCTCTTCCCAGTACGTCTGGTGCTGAGGAAGTCTGGGTCCTCCCCACGCTTGCCTTGCCGAGACGTCGGAGGCCCAGAGTGGGGGTCTGGTGGACAGTTGGCTGAGCACCCCCCCCCCAGTCTGTCTGTCTGTCTGTCCTGGACAGTTGATGTCCACGATGGTGAGGCAGAAGCTATATGCTCTGTGTGCAGTGGTGGAAACTTCAGAGTTGCAGCCGTGTGACACGCCGGCTCATGATATTGCCTGCTGTGCCAGTGAGTGGGGTGGTGATGGTCGCGAGACTAGGTCCCCTTCTGGTACCATTGACAGTGTCCGTAGAGGGTTGTGTACCAGAGTTGCCCCTGACTCTGAGTCTGCGTTGGTGGTCATCTCCTCCCTGAGTGCCCTTGTGGCCTTGGGGAGGATGAAGACACCCTTGGGCCTGGCTCCATGCATGGCGTCAGTGACTGTGTTGTTCTTGGTGTTATCTCTGGGCCTGGTAGAGATCCATTCTGGTGCTGCCTGCGGTGCCAGGTCTGGATCTGGTGCATTTTGCAGTGCCGGGTCACTTCTCTGTGCCATTCATGGTGCCATGGATGGGGACAGCTCCGGAAGCAGTGCTGACACTGGTGAAGTGCCCAGCTCTGAGGATAGTGCTGGAACTCGTGAGGGGATGATACCTGTCATTGAATGTGCTGCAGACCCTGTGGGTTGTTCTGGGGGTAGTGCCAGCCAGGTTTCAGGTAGTGGCCCAGTGGCTAGTTTCTCCCCAGAACTGGCAGACCTGGTCATTGGTGAGGACTGAGTTGCTCCATAGTAGATATATGGCTCCACACTCCTCAATTGGAGATCTCCCCACAAGGACACTGACTGGGTTGTGTCACTGAGGTTGGTCGACTCCATGCAACAGTTTTGCCAGCACCTCCCCCAGGAGAGGTCCCCTGAGTATTCCCACAGCCCTGGCAGAGAGCCTGGAGCCTCTGGCTTCTTTATCACCACTCCCTGAGTTGCCAGATACCATGGGTCCTCTTGATCCTCTCACCTGGGTTCAGTTTGGGAGGACAGCTTGTACCCTCTACCAATTTTACCTGTAGTCCCACCGTGTCCAGTTTGGACCCGTGGCCCTGCCACCACTTCTTCCCAAGTCCAGCTCCTCCTCCCCAGCTTCCTTCTCCTAGGTGAAGACTTCTTCTGTCACCTGTCTGCAGGTGCTTAGTACTCTGCATACCAGCAGTTCCTTACAGAGATGCTAAAGGAGCTGAATGTAGGATCCTTTGTAGGTCACAGTCGTGCACCTTTCCCACGGAGATTCCTTAGGGATTTCAGTGATGACAGCTTTGTCATCTCTCCTTGGCCTCAAGCCTTTGTGGAGTCATCTAGGATTGTCTGGCTCTGTCTCTTCCCCCTGCTCCAGCCCTAAGGGTGTCCAGCACAGGTATTGTGCTCCTGCAGGGTCTGCAAGAGCCATACTTCATCCCCCTTCAGGAATTCTGGTGCTGAAGACCCTGACTGTGCCTGAACACCCTGAGCGTTACTGACCTCCTAAGGCTTATTCTGCAGAGGTAGACAGCTGGGGGAGGGTTTTTTTATCAAGCCAAATCAGGATACATTCAGTTATGAGGTGAAATGAGTAGTGTAAATTAGAGCTATCCAAGCATGTGCAAGCATCTTGAGTCCTAGTCTGGTTGACCTAGGGGCAGTTCTGAGGAGCACAGATTAACGTTGTGCAACATGAGCTAGAAAGCCATTGTCTTAGGGAACAAGGTCTGTGCGGTGAGCCAATGTATGTGACCCATCTCCTCCAGAGTATCTCAAATCTTTTTAGTCTACGATCAAATTATGCAGTGATTTTTATGGGCAAAGATTTATTTTAATTAATATTGTGATTTTAAGAGCTCAGATTATTTATTTATTTAGTTTTTGTTAACTGGGTAAGTGCACTAGCCAACACAATGACTATTTTCAGGCACGACCCGGGAGAGTACAACATAATGAACAGGTACAAGAACATTTTGAACAGGGAGAGAAGCAAACAATACATTATACAAGGAAAGGAGCAAATGTACACAATGTAAGAACCTTGAGGGAACTAATGCAACATAACAGAGGTAGTAGGTAGCATTACATGTTCTCATGTGGTAAAAACAGATTTAACGTGGTTCAAGTGGAGGGAAACAGAAAGCATAACAGTAAACCACGGTAGGCAAGACAAGTAGCAATTGTTGAGGGGATAAACACAGGATAATTCAAGCAAATAC
Source organism: Neoceratodus forsteri (assembly GCA_016271365.2). NCBI lineage: Eukaryota > Metazoa > Chordata > Ceratodontiformes > Ceratodontidae > Neoceratodus > Neoceratodus forsteri. Next base: position 15,481,111 of record CM028133.1, read on the forward strand.
AGTTTGTATAGAATCGGGTATCGGGTCTAACTCTGAAAATTAAGGTCTGTAGGATTAAAGTGGAGGAGGAGGGCAGGAGGAGACAGTAAGGTAATATAATGAGAAGAGGGCGAGGAAAGGAAGACAGAGTAGCAGGAGTAAGGGAGGACAAGTATAGGAGGGGGGTGAAAAGGTGGAGGACCAGGCAAGAGAGAGAGACAGGACAGAGGGATCATGGCAGGAAGTAGGTAAGGAAAGGAAGGAAGAGTAGCAGGACTTCAGCAAGGCCTTTGACACTGTGTCACATAGAAGACTACTACACAAACTGGGGAATATGGGTGTGGGCAGGACAGTAGTGTGGTGGGTAGGTAACTGGCTGGGTGGCAGGACACAGAGGGTGGTGGTAAATGGCTGTCACTTCACAGAGGGAAGAGTGACCAGTGGGGTACCACAGGGATCAGTGCTGGGACCGGTCCTATTCAACATCTTCATCAGTGACATTGCATGAGGACCTAGAAGGCAGAATTTCACTTGCGTCATTGATGACACAAAGCTCTGTAACAGAGTAGACACACCAGAGGGTGTAGACAGAATGAGAAGGGACCTGCAGAAACTTGAAGAATGGTCAGGGGTTTGGCAGTTGAAATTCAATGCAAGGAAGTGCAAGATAATGCATATGGGACACAAAACCCTGGCACAATATATCAGTTGGGGGTGAGGATATAGCATGCACCAAGCAGGAAAGGGATCTTGGGGTTATCATCTCTGATGACCTCAAGGTAGGAAACAGTGTGACAAGGTAGCAGGTAAAGCAAATAGGATGCTGGGATGTATAGGCAGGGCATCACCAGCAGGAAAAGGGAGGTCATAATTCCGCTATACAAGACACTAGTGAGGCCCCACCTGGAGTACAGTGTACAGTTCTGGAGACCATACCTATGTAAGGACATAGACAGGGTAGAGAAAGTTCAGAGGAGGGCAACAAAGATGGTGCATGGATTGCATCACAAGTCCTATGAAGACAGGTTGAAGGAACTGAACATGTACTCTCTGGAGGAGAGGAGGGAGAGAGGGGACATGATAGAGCCATACAAGTATCTTACAGGGAGGAACAGGGTGCAGGAATACACTATTTTTAAGCGAAAAAGATGTTCCAGGACTAGAGGGCATGGGATGAAGTTGGAGGGAGGATGATTCAGAGGAAACATGAGGAAGAATTTCTTCACAGAACGGGTGGTGGACAAGTGGAACACCCTGCCAGAGGAAGTGGTGGGGGCTGAAACAATCACGGGATTTAAGAATGCATGGGATAGACATAAAGGAATTCTGGAGATCAGGGGTAAGGGGCAACAGACTTCTAGGAAAACATAAACTGAACTTACAAGCTCAAATGGGCAGACTGGATGGGCCATAGGCCCTTATCTGCCGACACTGTCTATGTATCTATGTATCTATGAGTAGGGAAGGACATGTATAGGAGGGAGGTGAGAAGGGAGAGGTCCAGGCAAGAAAGAGACGAGGCAGAGGGATCATGGCATGAAAGAATTAGAGCGAAGATACAGGAGGAGGGAGATAGGGTTTTGAAAGATAGAAACATCCCGGGCAGGCAAGCCTGTAGGACTTGGGAAACGAGGTCAAGACATATACAGAGAGGAATAGAAAAGGAATGAGAGCACTGGGGCATGCGATATAACCAGGACTATCAGGTGGGATCAAAACAAGTGCAGGGGCCAGTATGTAATAGATAACGGCGAAGCTCATTCTTAAAACACCGATGAGACCCAGCTGATTTGAGTTCAGGGGGAAGAGTATTCCAGAACTGGGGAGCCGCACACTTGAAAGCCCCAGTGCCTTTAGTGGTAGAGCATCTTGGAACTTGGAGTAGAGAGTTGTCAGCAGACCTCAGACCGTGAGGGATGGAGTGGGGAATTAGAAGCTGTGCCAGAGATTTTGGGGTTTTGAGCCTTACAATAGAGTCAGTAAGAGAACCCAGATAATATTGCCTTGTTGCTATGGGGGAAAGCCATCCTAGGTCATCGTAAAGCTGACAGCGGTGCTTTTGTGTTATGTATTGGCTTTATTTATTATGTTATTGGATATTGTGACGCGCCTTGATTTTTAGAAAGGCTCGATATAAATAAAGTTTTATTATTATTATTTATTTTAATTTATAAATATTAAGTCTTGCCTCAGTTGGCTTGTGGGTATTGTAGAACTAATCCAATTTTTTAGTTCTTGCATTCTTAGCAGTGAGCTCGGGGTGAACATGTGGAGCGTGGCAAATCTGAGAACAAAAACATATGGTCTGTTAACTGGTGGGGGAAGAGGGTTTTCAACTTGCCACGCACCATCATGTGCATTTAGTGGTAGTACTACACTGGGGCCCACTGGGACATGAGCCCTGTAAACGACGACCCTGGTGCTTCTGGCTCCCTGAGGCTGCAGTGCACATTCGGAGTTGACTTAGGTCTAACTTTAAATGTGTGACCCCTGGTCTTATCTTTCATTCCTGTCTCTCTGCAAGTAAGTCTGACTCTTCCCCTGTGGTAAGCAGCCTGACTGACCAACTCTGCCCCCCAACCTCAAGATGCCAGTTTAGTGTGGTGGTATCTTCTTTGTCCTTTTCTGAACCTTGCCAGACTGACTTTCTGTGGTACAGATGCACTCCTATATCTGACATGAGGAGTGCGCTAACAGCCAATTGGGTGCGCGCTCACTTACAAAACAGTCAAACTGTATTTTCTGACCCCTGCCCACAAACAGCTAGGTATGCTGGTTCCCCCTCAGGTCCGCTACCAGTAGTGGTAAGTCGTCTCAGGTGCTCCTAGACTTCAGTATGCTGAGGAGAGTTCCAGAGCACCAGAGAGACATGTTCAGTTGAAGCCACTGCCTGCCACAGCACCACGTTTAGCAATGGTATTGGAGCTGTCTGTGAGAGCACTCAAGTGCCAGTCAAGAGGACAGTCTGCATCCAGTTGCCACTAGCAGGCCTGACAGTAGCTGCTGGCAGCATGCGTGCCTAGTGCCCACTGGTTTATTTTTACTCACAAAAGGAGCATAATCACCAAAACTATCAGCCTGTGAGCCCAGAGGGACACAGAACAGCTAGCCACCCACCAAGCAGTTACAGCCAGTCCTTGAAGTCAGCCTCTCCCTGAACCCCAGGTCCAGCCAAGCCACAGATAGTCCAGAGAGGGTCAGGAGGAACTGGACTTTTAGACTGCCAGTAGTGAGTTCCCTTACTTTTGGAGGTATGCAGATTATTATTTGAATGAATAAATTCATATCTGCACCCATCCTTCCTTCCTTAGATGTTTGAGGAGTGGCAGGAGAGCATGGTGTGGCACAGGAGGCATGGGCATGGCAGCACTGGCCATCCAGTCACTGCTTTAAAATCATTCTGCCAATGCTGCCATACCTGTGCCAAAGTCTCTGCCACTCCTCAAACATCTCCTCATCACTTGTATTGCTAAGTTATGGTGTGTTTTGGTTTTATTGTATTCCCTTTGGTTATGTTACAGGAGAACTCTCGGCTGCCCTGCATTGATGCTGCGGGACCTAGGGGTCTGACTAATCAACACTGCCGGACAATAAACACAAAATACACTCGCTTTGTAGAAACTAAAATTTTGTCTGTCTGATCCTGCACCCCCAACCCCGCCGAACTAAAAGTCTCTGTCTCCCTGACTTGGTGTGATCTGTACCAGTAAACTGAGCCCGTAAATGCACTGGTTACAGTGTTTACATGAATACTGAAGTGCCAGCACACAGATAAGGGCTGGCCACAAAGGACATCGGGACTTGAGGTCGACAGCATGGCAGGTGGGGCACAGGATCAACCAGATAAACTTTAAAGTTTCTATAAAGTTATCATAATCTATTACAAAAAAAAAAGGTTAGCGGTTTGCTTTATCGGGACCTCTAGCCCCCAAAGCGTAAATGCAGTGGAGCTGAGAGTTCCCATTTAAAGGGGAAACGTCCAGTTAGATGTGCCCCACACCTCAGTTTGGGGCAGCCCCCACGTAACATTTTCACCGTGAAAGTAAAATGTTTTACTTACTGTTCTTGTAGTATTTACATTCTGACAGTCTGTACTTGGTCTTGGTATAGCACTGGGACAAGCAAATGGTAAACCGGAGCGATTAATAGCTCCCTGTATCACAACATACCCTATATGCTGCCCTGGCTTCTCCACACCTCTGTCAGCTGTGGGAACTTCTGGGAGGATGTTTCACTAGAGGCTCTTGCCACAAAATGTCGGGGGGGGGGCGGGAGAGACAGAATCAATGGGGTAAAATATAAATAGTGAAACACTACTAGATTAAAAAAAAAAAATAATAATTACTTTCAGTGCAGATATGCTTATCAGGGAATGCCCCACATTGAGGTGTGGGGCACATGTAATTGGCCATTTCCCCTCAAGGTAAACATAGAATGTTAAATCTGCATTGAGCTATAACTTGCTTTAAACTCTTAATATTGTGTTATAGGTTGGCCCGGTGGCGCTGAGAGTTGAGGCGCTGGACGCCTTTCCTTACGCTATGCCGGTGACCCGTGTTTGGGAATGAGCACGGGCCGCTGGGGGTCGGCAGGGGAGGAGAAGGATCGAGCACCTGATGGCTGCTCTCCTTCTCTGGGGTGGAGAGGACGGCAGACCTCGCTGCAATACTGCCACCTGGGGGAACTCTGGTGGAAGGTGCAGTAGGAGGCAGTCAGACGTGTTGGGAGGGGCAGATGTCAGCCGAGGGCCGGAGCAAAGGCATGTCTCACTGTGCCTTTGTCTCATTGGCCCTCCCAGTGTGCTGACGTCCGCAGGGGGTGGGAGAAAACCAGGACACACCCCACAGTGACACCGGTAGACGGGTCCTAGCACCGGCAATCGGAGGAACCCAGAGGATTAAGCGCAAGGTGCACGCTCAGCTACAGGTTTGGGGGAGTTAAGGGGGACTCCTCCACCACAGCTGGGGGGTTATCCAGTCTGCTCAGGTCCAGGAGTGGGGCACCCATGTGGGCTGAAGAACCTCGGGGAGAGCTCAGACGCAGGGACACATTGGGCCCCCAAGAGAGAGGTCTCTCATGGAAGGAGCATAAAGTTAGGGTAAAAAAAAAAAATATATGTGTATATATATATATATGTATATATATATGTGTGTGTGTGTGTGTGTGTATGTATGTATATATATATATATATATATATATGTGTGTATATATATATATATATATATATATATATGTATGTATATATGTATATATATATATATTTGTGTTATGTGACTGTGGTCCAAAGGACACCCCCTCACATCCAGACCTGGACAGTTCCTCCCAGACTCGGAGCGGTCTAGTCCCCAGAGAGATTTGGTGCAGACATTTGATAGTGGTAGTTGTTTAAAAAGTAAAACTAAAAACTCTGTGTGATTTCCCTGGACCCCAGCCACTGGCACGTGTGCGTGTATGTACACACCCACACACACGGAGCAGCCTTCAATGATCTCATGTCTTAGAATGACCAGCTGCTAGCTGGGTAGGTGTGCTATTGCTGACCTGGACAACATCTTTTGTGTAATCTGCCTAATATGCAAATGCCAATGTGTTGTCCAGGTAGACTATGGCATACTTACCTAGCCAGCAGTACGTCATTCAAACAACATGGCTTGGCTGTCTTAATTTTACACACACTATCTCTTTATCCCTAAGAGCTAATCCTCTGTCTCAGTATACCACTAGCCTTCCTACCCAAGACAAATAGTAACACTATGGCGAAGTATAGTCTGCTGCGGGCACTCTTGTCATTTGTCCTTTTACTCAGCCTGGACACTGCCACATGGGCTCTCCCATGTAACCAAATGTCAAAAGACTCCTCAGAGGCTTACAGCAACTATATTTTCTCTAACTTGATTGCAGAGACAAAGCCTGATCTGCAACCTAACCCTATCCTCCTTGTTAGAGGCAGCATCTATTACCCTCTACATGCCAGGAGGAAGCTGCCATGGAGATGTGCTTTCACCCTAACCTGCCACTGTGCAAGGCTTTGGTTCCTAGCCATGATCATTATTCTGCTATCTGGGGATGTCAAACTAAATCCAGGTCCACCTACCTGTTTCTTTTCCCCAAATGAGTTATCTGGCATGTCCAAGAAAGGATTATTAATTGCCCATATCATGTCAGAAGTCTTACCTGTCACCATGTGGAACTCGAGGCCTGGGTGAAACTCTACAATCCTGATGTACTCTGTCTCACAGAAACTTGGCTAAAACCCGGAATACCTGATGAAGTATGCTTCTTGCCTAACTACTCCCTGTTCCGGTGGGATAGATCCTCATCCAAGCGTGGAGGTGGAGTTGCCCTATTCTTCAAAAACCACCTCAACATCTCTATTGTCCCGGCATCTGCCTCTCCCGCAGTGTGCGAATTCATACAGGCAACTATTGTATTGGGGGAAAAGAAGCTTCATATTATCTGTGCTTATAATCCCCCTGCTGGGGGAATAGTAGGTCTTCAAGAACTCCTTGACATCACCTCCCAGACTGTAAATCATAATGAGGCTGTCATCCTAGGTGATCTTAACCTCAATTGGTTAGGGCCAGCTCAAATATACTTGCAATCACTCATGCTTAGTTAAAATTTTCACCAGTTGATCTCTGAAGCAACTAGAGCCATGTCATCCCATCAAATGGATACACTCCTAGACTGGGTGATGGTTAACCGTATGGAACATGTGTCAAAAGCAGGAATCCTTGCAGATGCACTAACAGACCACTCACCCACTTTTTGTATCCTATCTATGGTTGCGCCTCCATCTCCTCCATCAAGACTAGTCATGTGTACAAATGTAGCTCATATTGACCAGGATGCATTTCTCTATGATGTCTCCAATATCGACTGGGCAGGTATCTATCAAACAAAGGATGTGGAGGTCGCTCTACAGATATTCATAAATGAATTTCTTACCATTCAATATAAACATGCCCCCAAGACTACTAGGAGGGTCAGAGGAAAACAGACGAGGTGGCTGCATAAAGACCTCCTTGCTAATCTGCGCCAGAGGGACAAGCTTTGGATTCGCTACAAACAAACTGGCCAACAGTCAGATCTTATTGTCTGTCGTGAACTAAGGAACAGATGTAAGAGACAAATTAGAGTTGCTAAAAGCAAATACTGCAAGGACCTTCTACAAAGCTCAGCCTGCAACCCGAGGAAATTTTGGGCCCATGTCAAAACATTTCTCGGTACCTTGCAGTCGGACACTCCGGATGAAATGATCATAAATGGGGCACATTGTAATGACCCTAGGACCATCTCAAACAGTTTTAACAATCTTTTCTCTGATCTTTCATACTATACCTTGGCTTTACAACCTAGTGGATCGCACTCCAATCTACCTACCACACTACCATCAGACAACCATACTGCCCTATCGTATGATGCTTCTCTAGCGCCACCATTCTATTTCAAGGCTATATCAAGAGCGGAAGTTCTGAAATTACTGAGATCCATATCTGCCAATACCAACTCTGGTTCTGACTCACTGGAACCTCATCTTCTTAAGCTGGCTGCTCCACTCATTGCCTCTCCGATTGCCAGAATCTACACTTTATCTCTTATCCATAGCACTGTGCCAGACCTATGGAAATCTGCAAGAGTAATGCCTGTCTTTAAAAAAAGGTGACCCAAAGGACATGGCCAATTACAGACCTATAGCAATTCTCTCTGTCCTTAACAAGTTCCTAGAGAAAATAGTTGCATCACAGACCATTGACTACCTTACACGCTACAATCTCCTCTCAGACACTCAGCATGGTTTCAGAAAAGGTCATGGCACTACCACAGCGCTTCTTCAACTAAGTACTGATATTCTGTCCAACATGGACTCTGGAAAACTCACAGGTGTCATCTTCATTGACCTCACTAAGGCTTTCGACCTTGTTGACCATCCCCTGCTTCTCTCCACTCTCCATAAATTCCATTTCTCTACCCCTGTTGTGGACTGGTTCTGTAGCTACCTGTCAAACGGGTCGCAAGCTGTCAAATTTAACTCCTCTCTGTCCAACACGTCTACTGTCAACCTTGGGGTCCCCCAGGGCTCTATCTTTGGGCCCCTTCTGTTCTCAATTTTTATCAACAATGCAGCTGAGGTCCTGGAATCCTGCTCAGCTATTCTCTATGCTGATGACCTGATCATCTACACTAGTTGTTCTAGTATTGCCTGCATAAACACATCACTTACTTCAGACTTCAATAAGGTCTTAGACTGGCTACTAGACCGTAAGCTTGTACTAAATGGAAAGAAAATGAAAGCCATGCTCCTAGGTTCTGCACCAAAGATTAAGATCTGTTCTAGTTTGCTGGAGGTTCTTCACCCAGGAGGATTCCACTTGAAAATGTTACTTCCTTCAAGTACCTTGGGATCCTCCTGGACCAGTCCCTGGATTTTAATCTTCACATTCAGTCCTCGTGCAAAGCTGTAAACTCGAAACTAGGAGTAGCTTGCAAAATGAGCTACATGCTTACATACTACCAAATTAGCAATGCCCGAGGTATTCTGCTCCACCTACTTATGGTGCCTCTATTCTTACCTCTGCTACAAAACCTCCCTACTAAAATGGGACATAACTTATAACAATATATGCCAATTTGCCTCTTCATCGCCTTGACTCAAACATCACTGCCTTCTTTATAAGGATCTGAATGGGCTCTCACCCTCTGCCAGTAGACAATACTACCTTGGATCACTAATGGACTCGATCATCTGGGAAAAAACCCATTCCAGCTGGTGGCGTTGCTGGTCCCTCAACCATCCTCCCATAGCCTGCGATCTGCTGACAAATCCTTGCTCTATGTTCCGAGATGTCGGATGACTAAAGGCACAGGGGCCTTCCAATTCTCTGCTCCCAGGCTATGGAATGCTCTTCCACTCAACCTCCGGCCGTCTCAGTCTCACTTTGGATTTAAAAGTGAATATCGTCATTATCTATCCTTAGCTGATGCTTGTACATGCTTTGACCCAACCTGAAGCTCCTGAGACTTACCAGTAGTGTCACCCCTGCTCTAATCCAGCTCCAAGACTGTCTCCACTTCCCCTCCCCATATTTTTCCTTCTCTTTGTGAACAACTTCTTGACTACTAGCTCTCTTCCTTCTTGAACCTTGTTGCTGACCATCCACTGTTGTTTTGCCAATTACCACCCCTGACCTTCCTTCTGTCAGTCTTTCTTGTTATGTTTGAACATTCCTCACATTTCTCTATATATAACCTTACTATCTGAACTTTCACTCCACAGGTCGGGTCCATGGTTTCTGCACTTATTATATATCTTGCTGCCATTATCTGTATAATGCTTGCCATTATTTTTTGTTGTTTCTACCCATTGTATTTTTGTAGCACTGCTATACTGTTCCTCTGTTTGTATTATTGTACCCATGTTGCTGTTGTTCAACTGTTCTCCTTTTGTTGTACTCTACTGGGTCGTGCCTGAAAATAGTCGTTTTATGGCTAATGCACCTACTCGGTTAACAAAAACTAAATAAATAAAAAATAAATAAATGAAGTCTTGCTTTATTCTGACAATCTGCAGTTAGCTCCGGCCTTTAAACTGCCCCGGAGAGTATAGGGTTAATTTTCTATGCAGTGCATAGAATGTTGAGCTCGGGCTCAGTTGAGTTCTCTGTCTGCAGCCCTTTGAAACCCAACAGTCAGATTCTTTACTCCGCCTCACTGAACAGTCGCTCCGGAGATTTCTCCTTCAGCTCGGTTCAAAAGTCGGTTAAAGTGTCAGTCAGGTGTCAGTTTTAAGCCAAAATTATTCCGCTTGTCGATTCAGGCTCTGTCTGCGGTACGGTGAGTACTAGATAGTTTTCTGATTTACTTTGTGGAAATTGTAAGCTTTTTCGATTGGTTCGGCTGAACCGATCCTTTATATTTGAATTTCTTACTTTGCTTTAGTGCGTGGTTGCCTGTCCTTATTGGTTCTAAAAAGAACGTATTTTAAACTTTTTTTTTTCCCCCAATACCTGTGACACGGTTGGGAACTGATAAGGGAGTCTTTCCTGGTGGTTGCGGAAAAAGGGTAAGTTTGGTTAGGTTAGCCATGTCTGAGAAACCAAGAAAAAAAAAGGGGCACACTGGGTTTCAACACTGCAGTGAGTGTGGGGAAGTCTTTGCTAAGGCCGACCCCCACACCACCTGTGTTTATTGTCTGGGGTTTGAACACCGCGCTATAGACTGCCAGATTTGTGAAAATTTTCCTAAGTCTACCCTGGAAAAGAGATTAGGTAGACTTAGGGAAAAGGAGGCCGAGAAGTCTGCTGACCCGGATGGCCAGCCCGGTTCAGTTCTGACCGAACCAGGAGGAGTGCCCTCTGACCAGGCGATACTTCTTCAGGCAAGAGGAGAGCCAATCCTGAAGGGATCGGTTCCTACTAAAAGGAAAAGGAAAGACAAATCAGCCAGTTTGGATCCAGAGGATCTTACTTCGAGAAACCGCTCTTGCAGCAGGTTACACCATTAGGACTGAAGCCGGCAGGTGCCAGGACCCCACGGAAATTTTCTAGCTAGCAGTATTCAGCTGGGACTGCCTCCGATATTGGCCCCGCCCCTGACGTCAGGCATAGTACATAAGGAGGTGGTCCCCCAGAATCCCCAGTTCTTTTCCCACCGTCGACTCACCAGCATCGGCCTCTCGGTCTCTACCTAATGTATGATGTCTACAGAACTTCTGCGATTTCTAACTGATGTCCTTTCCAACTCCTTCGCTTGAGGGTTACTTTTGAAGTGTGCCTGTGGCAAACAGATCCCTTTCAAGGATCCTCACTCCTCCTGCATGCGGTGCCTAGGCCCGGACCACGATACCAAGGCCTGCACCTTTTTCCAAGGGTTCAGTAGCCGCACCAGGATCCGCCGTCTTGAAGAAAAAAGGATGGACCAAGAACGTTCCTCTAGGGGAGAATCGTCCTGGAAGGCCCACAAGCACTGGGAGAAAATAAGGTCCAGATCCCTGAACCAGGCCTCGGACTCCCGCTGCTCAGGCTCCACCAGATCAGACCGCTCTCCCTCCAGGGCTTGGTCGCATGACCCCGTTAAGGTCCAGGCTTCAAGCGGCTCTTCTTCGCTCTAGCCTATTAAGACTTCGAGGCCCTCGGCTTCCTCCACTCCATCCAAGGCCTCTTCCGAGCACCATAAATCTTCATCTTCCACCGACGTCGGGACACTGACTCCAGGTCGGTCTCCCAACCTCCCAGAGGTCCTGATCCAGCTCCTAGAAAGACCAAGGACCTGATGTCCCTGAAGCGGTCATCAGACCTGACGTCGGCTAAGCATCCGAAGTCGGACAGGTGCTCACAGGGAACCAACGACACTGGCCAGATACCAGTCGCCCGGCCGGGCGTTGGCGGATCGCGTTGTGGCGGAGACCTGACGTCGACGGCATCGGAGTCTCCGGAGCGGAAGACCCCCCCCCGTCAACCGCAGACGCCAGTCACAGGGAATTGACTGAGGTGGACACCACACTGCCCAAAGACCAGGCGGGCGACACTGAGGATGCCGGTCTTCCGCGGGAATCTTCCCCAAACCCAGAGACACCCAGGGACCCGACCCCGGCGACAGACCACCGGCGCCAGGCCCGTTGTCTGGCATGAATGTTGAAGAAGTGAAGGAGCTCTTTACTTTTTGGTGGGACACCATCCGAAAGGATGTGGTCCCTGTTAAACCTGCTGCTCCTCCTCTTCCTACTCCTCCTCCTCCTACTCCTACGCCCCCTCCTCCACCTTCGGGGCCAGCAGGATGACCACCAACCCCCAAGGAGCAGACTCCACCTCCTAGGGACAGATCCAAAAGACAGGAGAAAGCCTATCTCAAGATCTCCATAAGGGTCTCCCAGCCTCAAGCGACCCAGATGGCGTCTGTACACTTCGTTGGGGGAGGACTCCAGATCGGACACCTCGGACTACTCCAGATCTCCTTCTCCACTCAGCATCTCCTCTCCTGACTCACATGACCTCCCCAGGTCTCCTCCGGATGATCCTTCTTTCGCTGAGATCATGAGGCACATCCAGGACAACATGGGGTGGGATGCTGAGGACCTTGACCCCAAACGACAACGCCTTGCCCGCTATCTTTGGCAGAAGGACCCAAAGCCTGTGGTAGTACCACCCTTGGTAGACACTTTCGCGGATGTCACCAAGGCTGCATGGAAGTGTCCTTTCCCCCCTTTTCCGTTGATCCAGAGGGTTCTTCTGAAACTTCACAGAGAGCAAGCGACGCTGATACTTATCACACCGTTTTGGCCCAGGCAGATCTGGTTCCCTGTTTTGCATCAGCTGTCCTGGGAACCTCCAGTGCTGCTGCCAATCAGCTCCCACTTGCTGTCTCAGGAGGCGGGTTCCTTGGTCCACCCGGACCTATGTTCCCTGAACCTGCACCCTTGGCTCCTAGAGACATAGCCATGATGCGACACGGGATCTCGCAAGAAGTAGCAGACATTCTTGCTGCTGCTAGGAAACCGGCTATTCATGTGACCTATGCCATGAAGTGGTGCAGGTTTTGTTTATGGGATCAAGCGTGCGTTTTATCGCCTTTGGATTGTCCAGAGAAGTTGGTTTTGGACTACCTACTGTCCCTTTTCCAGTCAGGCTTGGCTTACTCCTCAATTAAGGTAAACCTCTGTGCCATCTCAGCCTATCACGTCCCTATAGGTCAATGCACTATAGCTCAATTGGACATGACACGTGCCTTCCTGAGGGGTGTCCTCCACCTTAGGCCCTCGATTAAGGATCTGATTCCACCATGGGATCTACCCTTCGTCCTGGAGCAGCTTATGCTGCCACCCTTTGAACCAGCCGTGGATTGCGAGCTATGTCTTCTCTCTTGGAAGACGCTGTTTTTAGTTGCCGTCACCTTGGCCAGAAGAACTTCTGAACTCCATGTACTTATGTGCAAAGAGCCTTATTTGGTTTTCCACCAAGACAGGGTATCCCTACGGACTAATCCTAAATTTCTGCCTAAGGTGGTCTCAGCTCTCACCCTTAATCAGGAGATCGATCTACCAGTGTATTTTCCTAAGTACTCAAATCGAGGAGAAGCCCTTCTGCACACTTTAGATGTGCATAGGTGTCTCAGATACTACCTAACCAGAACCAAACACCACCGAAAATCGGACCAACTTTTTGTCTCCTTTGCCTACAGGATGATGGGGGCTCCTGTTTCAAAACAGTCCCTGTCCAGGTGGCTCATTCAGTGTATTATGTTCTGTTACCAGAAGTGCAACAAACCCTTACCGGGCGCAGTTAAGGGTCATTCCACTAGAGGGGTGGCTACCTCTTTTGCGGCTTTAAAGAACGTATCCACCTCAGCTATTTGTGCTGCAGCTACTTGGAGCTCCGTACACACTTTCATCAGGCATTACAGCCTGGACATTGCATCGAAGCAAAGAGCGGGTTTTTGTCTAGCAGTCTTTCAGGGACTTCTGTCCTAGGCTCGATATCATTCAAGGATTTCTACCTTCCCTCTTCCCAATGGTGTGGGATTTCCAGGATTGCTTGGGAATCAGTCCTAATGGTGTAACCTGCTGCAAGAGCCGTTTCTCGAAGTAAGATAGTACAGTTACGTAACAACTTACCGTAACAGTAGATCTTCGAGAACAGCTCTTGCAGCAGGTACTTTAGCTCCCACCATCCCCACTGGAGGTAGATTCTGGTTCCAACATCATTCTCCTAGGACAAGGCGTTCACAGCCTCTTTCTGATTGCCATTTGATGGCGGATCCTCAGTGACCTCTTCTGATGTCATCCAGTGGCCGGGAGTCTCTGGTGGGAGAACTGGGGATTCTGGGGGACCGCCTCCTTATGTACTACGCCTGACGTCGGGGGCGGGACCGACGTCTGAGGTGGTCCCCGCTGAATACTGCTAGCTAGAAAATTTCCGTGGGGTCCTGTTGCCTGTCGGCTTCAGTCCTAATGGTGTAACCTGCTGCAAGAGCTGTTCTCGAAGATCTACTGTTACGGTAAGTTCTTGCGTAACTGTACTTTCATGTTCCGACCGCTGATGAGATTGCCCGAGTGATTTGGATTGTTGAATCGCTTTGCCTGGTTCCGTCCGATCTGGCTCCATTGGCTAGGGGTTCGGTCGGTTCCACCAGTTCAGGAATATGCCCCTGAAGATTTTTATGAACCAGAATTTGAGGAGGAGGGGGATTATGAACAGGACGATAATTATGATGGAGCAGAAAGTCTGGATGTTCCCACTGAACTGAACATCTCCCAAGATAGACCTTCTGGCGTTTCCCCTTCTAGGCTCTCTGAGTCCCCTCCTCACTACACGTTTTACAGGAAAGTGGCTGAAACTCTTCAGCTCTATGGAGGACGCTACAGAGGATCAAGAGGAGCCTGATTTTGTAGAGATGATGGACATCCCAGAGTCCAGGAGACAGTCTATTGCCTTGCACAAATCATTTGGCAAACAGACACAAAAAATTTGAAAGTCTCCTAATTCTGTACCTCCTGTTGATAGAAGAATGGATAAGAGGTACACTTTATCAGGCTCAGACACAGGGTTTTTCTTCCAGCAATGCAGCCATGTTGTGGGTCGTGCAGGCTGCAGCCTGTGACAGGGCTAATATTCCCTTGGCTTCACACCCCCCAGATAAAGACTCGAGGAGGATGGATGCCTTGGCAGAGAAGCAATACATGGCATCCTCTTTGGGACTCAGGCAGGCTAATTATATGGCCTATACAGCCAGGTACCAGAAGTCCAGGTGGGACACTCTACTGGCACTGGCTAAACAGGCCTCCCCCCAGCTGGCCAGCGAGCTGGAAGAGGTGGCTGCGGATGGGCTTGAGGCATCTAAGGTACAGTTTTGTGCTGCTGTGGACTCCAATGATGTGTCATCAAGGGTCATGGCTACATCTGTGGCTCTTCGGAGAATGGCTTGGCTCAGATGTACTAGCCTCTCACAGGACACCCATGCTAAGGCCATGGATTTTCCTGTGGAAGGTAATTCTCTGTTTGGGGAGCAGACAGAGAATTACGTGAAAAAGATGGAAGAATATAGGACTACTTATAGGAGTGCTCAGGGGCTACTCCTCAAAGGCAGCATTCTAGGGCCAGGGGCAGGCCTTTTCATAGGCCTTTCTACCAAGTACAGGCCTCTTCTCCATTTTCACAGAGGGGGTTCTTCAGAGGGAGAGGCAGAAGGGGAATGAGCAGGGCTGCATCCACTCCTCAGCCTAAGGCCCCTGCCAAGCAGACACCCTGATGGGTCTGCCGGGTCGACTCTCCTATCCCTGTAGGGGTCAGGCTGACTTAGCCGTCCAGGACTGGGTGTCTGTTACTTAGACAAGTGGGTCCCTGGCAGTAGTAAGCCAGGGACTGGTTCTCAGCTTCAAAAAATTTCCGAAGATGAGAGCCAGATCTTTTCCACCTGCAAGTCTCTCTGAAACCCTTGCCCTAGAGGCAGAGGTTTCACCTCTTCTGGCCTTAGAGGCCATAGAATTCCTACCCTACACTGGGGCAAAGGTCTGTACTCCAGGTACTTCCTTACCCCAAAAAAGACAGAGGAGTGGCGACCCATCTTAGATCTAAGATACCTGAACAAACATCTTTTAAAACCAAGGTTCAAGATGGTGACTCTGGGAATAATTCTTCCCTCTCTAAGGCCAGGGGACTGGCTAGCCTCCCTGGACCTCAAAGATGCCTACTTTCACATCCCCATTGGGGGCTCCCACAGAAAGTACCTCAGGTTCAAGTTGCCCTCAGGCCATTACCAGTTCAAAGCAATGCCCTTTGGCCTAACATCAGCTCCAAGGGTTTTTACAAAATGCCTGGCAGTAGTAGTGGCCTTTTTAAGAAAGCAAAAGATTTCTGTTTTTCAATATCTGGATGACTGGCTCATAGTGGATCAGTCCCCAGGCCAAGTCAAGTCAGCCCTGCAAGTCACCCACCAAGTACTTACTTCTCTGGGATTTCTTCTCAACCTTCCTAAATCGAACCAGTGCAGCTTCTTGCCTTTATAGGGGCAGAGCTAGACACTGTCAAAGCAAGATCCTTTCTTCCCCTGGAAAGGGCAAAAGTTCTTATAGAACTGGCTTCTTCTTTTTTAGCCTTCAGGTGTCCCGACCAGCAAGGCATTTCCTTCAGCTCTTGGGCCTCACGGCAGCTTCTATAGCAGTGGTCCAAGGGGCAAGATTCCAGATGAGGGACATTCAGTTCCATCTGAGGGCCTTTTGGTCCCAAAGGAAGGACCCTCTTACCAAACTGATTCCAGTGACTCAGGCACTGATCCAAGCTCTTCAGTGGTGGCAGGATCAGGACAGTATAAGGCAAGGGGTCCCATTTGTCACTCAGTCTCATTCGGTGATCCTTACCACGGATGCTTCCCTTTTGGGGTGGGGAGCTCATCTGGGGGCTCTCACAGCTCAGGGACTGTGGTCCCCTCATGAGTCCCTTCCCCATATCAATCTCCTAGAACTCGATGCATTTTTTCTGGCCATGCAAGCTTTCTCTCAGTCTGTGCAGAATAAGGTGGTTCAGGTCAAAACAGACAACACCACCACCATGTGGTACATCAGCACGCAGGGAGGCACTCAGTCTACGGTCTTGTGCACGGAAGCTATAAAATTGTGGTCCCTGGCTTATTCCCTGCAGGCCTCTCTAGTAGTAGTCCACCTTCCAGGGAAGGACAGTGTGCTAGCAGATGCACTGAGCAGGATCTCCCAGGGCCATCATGAATGGTCCCTGGATCCCTTGGTGTTGAAAGTGATTTTTTTCAAGGTGGGGCATTCCAGAGACTGATCCCTTTGCAGCTCCATACAATCACCAACTCTCTCTCTTTTGTTGCAGACCTTCTGTCTTGGGCTCAGTCCCACTGGATTCCCTGATTCTGAATTGGGAAGGGAAGTTTCTGTATGCCTTCCTTCCCTTCCCACTCCTGTTCAAAGTTTTAGTCAAAATAAGGTCTCAACCTTGCAAAGTGATTCTGATTGCTCCAGATTGGGCCAGACAGCCCTGGTACCCCCTGTTGCTGTCCCTAGCAGTCCATACCCCCCTGTCTCTTCCCAAGAATTACAACCTGTTAACATCCTCTCAGGGGAGGATTTGGTACCCCAATCTCCAGTCTTTCAATCTCAAGGTGTGGCTCTTGAAGAGTTAGAGTTTGCAGATCTGCATCTTTCCCAAGAGGTTCTGGATATTCTCAAAGCTTCTCGAAAGCCCTCCACCAGAAAGACTTATAACTCCAAATGGAAGAGATTCAGCATTTGATGTTCTAAGAAGCATATTTCTCCAGATACTGCTGGTTTGCCTACTGTTCTGGATTATATGGTCCATCTTAATGGGCTAGGCCTCAGACCAGCTACTCTTAAGGTACACTTGTCAGCTGTTTCTGCGTTTCTCTCTGTGGGGAAGTCTTCCTCACTATCTTCTCACCCTGTGTTCTGTAAATTTTTTAAAGGATTGCTTCACACCAATCCTCTTTTTAGAGACCCTGCCCCTGCCTGGGATTTGAATGTTTACATTGCTCAATTTATGCAACCCCCTTTTGAGCCTGTGTTCTCAGCAGAGCTTAAGTACTTGACTTGCAAAACTGTGTTCTTGGTAGCCATTACCTCTGCCAGGTGTATCAGTGAATTGCAAGCCCTGTCAGTGGAACCTAATTTTATCTCCTTTCACAGGGATAAAATGGTCCTTAGAACCAATAGAAGGTTCTTGCCCAAAGTGGTTTCAGACTTCCATTTAAACCAGTCTATGTCTCTTCCTGTTTTCTTCACTGATCATTCTTCCTTAGGAGAGAGGAGGCTACACAGTATAGATGTTAAAAGAGCCCTTAGCTACTACATAGAGCGTACCAAGGGTCACAGGTTTGACTCCCTCCAGTTGTTCCTCACTTATGGAGAAGTAGGAAAGGGCAAACCTGCCACCAAGAAATCTGTTGCCAGGTGGATCGTGTCTTGTATACAATTCTGCTATGAAAACTGGGAAAACTCCCCCTCAGGCCTGAGGGCTCATTCCACAAGAGGTACAGCTGCTTCCCTGGCTGCTGCCAGGGATATCCTCTTAGAAATTTGTCAAGCAGCCACCTGAAAACAGCCCATACCTTACCAAACATTACTCTCTGGATAGCCAGGCTGGAGTGATGTTGGTTTGGCTCAACAGTACTTAGCCTATTCCCACAGCAGGTGTGTCCCTTCTCCATGGAGGTACTGCTTGGTAGTCTGCACTTGTCAGAATACAGCAAGACTTAAAGTTGTTTGAAGAAAAATTACTCACCTTAGTAATTGTGTTTCTTCTATTGAGTCTTGCTGTATTCTGACCTCCCTCCTGCCTCCTCTCAGAACCTGTTTTTGGAAGTGGTGGGATAGGTCAGAATTCTCAGGGTGCTTTTTACACCTCCTTCTTGTATGGGTGTTTATTTTGTTATATTCCTGTTTGGTTTGGGTTTTGAGTTTTGGGTTTCCTGACTTGAGTCTTCTTTTGGTAGTCCAAAACTTTTTGTTGCCAGTTGGCTGTTAAAAATTTTGTTTTACAGTTTCCACATAGAATACTGTTAGAGTGTTGCTCGTAAGAATCTGATGGTTAGCGTTCATAGGGAAACAGACAGAGACATCAACCGAGCTCGAGCTCAGCATAGAAATGTTAACCCTTTGTTCTCCGGGGCAGTTTAAAGGCTGGGGCTAACTGCACTTGTCAGAATACAGCAAGACTCCAATAGAAGAAACATAGTTACTAAGGTGAGTAATTTTTTCTTCTTAGCCATGGTCGCGCTCCACTGCAGCCCACGGCGCTCCCCTTTTCACCCTTGCTGCATCCTGTGCCAGTTGAGCCAGCACCAGCTTCACTGTCCGTTTGGGTGGAGCCTCTGCAGTCCTTGCATGGGGCCCTAGCCAAGACTGCCTGCCATGTTTCTGGACTCTTTGGCAGGCTCTCGGGGCAGATCACCCACTCAGATAAGCTGCAGGTTGTCCATGGGGAGCTGGGGTAGAGGGCAGTGTTTGAAGAGTCCTCGGACTCTTCCATGTACTCCCTTCAGACTCTGGCCTTTGACCAGGAGTCCTTCGAATAGTTCACTGTGGAGCACAGGCCGGTTTCCTTTGGGGCTCTGCTTCGCTTGATCTCAGAGTCAATGGGGATCCCATTGGAATCGGTCCAGAAGTGGGCCAAGTACCCCCTGACCAAGATTCTGGACAGGGATGACTCCTCGGGGGTTGCCTTTTCTGTCAAGAAAACTATTCCTGGTCCCACCCTTGAGCTGTGGCCACATCCCAGCCTCCTGTCCAGTGTTGTTGGCCCACATAGTCTGCAAGTATGTGGTCCCCACAGAGTTTCTGCCTCTGTTCTCTGATCATTCTTCATCTGAAGGTTTGGTAGCTGACTCAGTGTTCTGGTGTACAGGCAGTATTGGGGATGTTGACAAGCCCCCCCTCCAACAAGGAGTCTAAAAAACTGGACCATGCGGCAAAGAAGGCCCCTTTATCCCTGGGCTTTCGGCAGGCCAGTTTAGCCGTCATGATGGCCAACTTCTCCCATGCTCTAATGGGAGCTTTGGACCAGGTTATTCCCCGCCTTCCTGTGGACTTGCAGCTGGCACTTAAGATGGTCTGGGACCAGGAATGCTCAGTGGCCAAGCAACAGCTCCAGACAGCCCTGGACATTGGCAACTCCTGTGCCAGGCCCTTGGCTGCTGCAGTCACCATGTGGCGTTGGACGTGGTTAAGGATCTCGACCTTTACTTTAGATACCCAACACAAGGTGGCAGACGTCACCTTCTTCGGTACCCGACCTGTTTGGGCCAGGTGTGGATGGTCACCTCACCTTCATCGAGAAGTCTGATGCCACCCTGGACTCTGTCACATCCTCGCAGAAGGACTCTTAAGGGCCAGAAACAAGGGAAAAGGCCCTTTCAGTTTCAGCTTTACTCGGCGCCTCCATCCAGACCGCTGCAGCACCAGGCCTGGGGGCCCAAACCTAAGTCAAAATATTTCCTGGTTCCAAATCGGACAGGGGGTTGGTGCCCAATCGTGGATCTTTACAATCTCAATCAGTGCGTGAGGAAGTGCAAGTTCTGGATGGTCACCCTGAACCAAATCATACCATCCCTAGAACAGGACATGTGGTTCTGCTCTCTGGACCTCCAGGAAAAGAACTGGTTCAGTATCTGACTGTGGCAGCATCGAGGGGTATCCCCCCACAGGAAATCTGTAAAGCTGCTACCTGGAAAACAGTACACACTTTTACAAAGCACTACTGTCTGGACATAAAGTCCAGGAGAGGTGCCAGTTTTGGCATTGCTGTCTTGCAGAATCTTGTCCCTAAATAGATTTTGTACCCAGCTTCGCAAGGCACTGCTATGGATTCTGCTATTAAAGTTCAGTGAGGAATTTCTGGGGTTTGAAGAAACAAATTACTCATCTTAGTAATGTTTTTTCTTCCAATGGGGATACCTGACTAAGTTTAACAATACCTAATCCCTGCTTCCCCTTCAAGAACCTGGAAAAAGGTTCAGACAAGAATCGGTTCTTTTCTACTTGCTTGAGCATTACTTATTACAGTGCATTTAAAATTGTGGCTGAGTGGTCTGAAGTAAATGTTTTCATAGTTTTAAGCTTGTTCTGCCTTGCTTAACTATTTTAAAAAAATTTTGGGGCAAAATTAAAAAAAATTGTTTGGTTGCCAGTTAGCTAGTTTTAGTGGTCACACTCACCCTAGCCTTAGAAGTAAATCTGCCGTTAGAGTACAGGGGTGCGCATGACCACACAGACCAGAGTTTGTTTAGTTACAAATTCCATAATTTGCAAAAATCATAAAGCCCCAGGGCTGCTTATTCCAGGGGAATGATTGCTACTATTAAATTAGTGAGGAATCCCTTTGGGGAAAAAAAGCATTAATCTGGCAATTTTTTTTTGTTCACTTTTGCTATCACCTTGGCCAGACAAGTAAGTGAGCTCCAGATCCTTCTTCTGGAGTCATCATGACTGGTCTTCTATAAGGACAGGGTTGTCTTATGCTCCCATATGAAATTCCTGTCTTCGTTTTTCTCTAAGTTTTATTTAAATCGGGTGTTCATTCTACCGACATTCTTCCTGAAGGCTTGCACTTCAAATGCTGAGTGAGTGTTCCACATGCTGAACAGTCTGTTAGCCTGCCTAGCATCAGTGATGCAAACTGCTTCCCCCGGGGTGTGCTGCAGTCATAAGGCGGTCAGTTTTTTCTTCAAAACCTGGACCACTTTTCCCTCCATTGCATGAACTACATCCACCTGCATGTGGATAGTGAACTGAATCTAGGCTAAGTGGGGGCGGAAGGAGCCAGAGCACCATGTGGTTGGGTGGTAGTAGTAGTCATGAAGACTGCTTGGTGACTAAGCGTACTCGGCGGAAGACTACCCTAAGCAGGGATGTGAAGTAGATTTATAGTTAAAAGTAAGTAACCTTTGTTTATCACAAGTGTGTCCTGATCCGTGATCCGTGATATGGGACAAAAGTAGTCCAGTTCCTGGCTTCCTCGGCAGATCTCATCTCCTTAACCAGCAGCGTGCTGTTCGTAAGTTGTAGTGTCCTACATCTGCGGTGCATCCAGGGAGGGGTGATGCTAGGGACCTGGTGCCACATTACAGTGCGACTCTGCAACAGTGTGCTGTGCGTTAGGAAAGAGGACACGCTGAGCTATTCTTTTTTTTATTTATTTTTTTTACCAGGAGACTCGCACTAAGCTGAAAGCTTGTTTTCAGGTGCGACCTGGGAGCACAAGGAAGTTAAGTGACTTGCTCAGGGTCACACAGTATGCAAGTGGCGACTGAGGGTTTCAAACCCAGGACTACAGGTTTGCAGCTCAGAGCCTTAAACCACTGTGTTGTACTGCTTCCTCCTGGAAATGGACTACTATTGCCTTCCTCCCTCACAAAAATGGTGGGTGGCACTCCAGATAGATAGCCACTGGGGGCTGGGGGGCTGCATGAAAAGATGTTGTTGATTTCTGACAGAGACTAGCAATTTTTGTTTGTATTTTTACATAATCACTGCATGGAAATATGTTTGGTGGATATTGGAAGGCATTAGAACTGGGGATGGAGTAATATTTAACATGTTGTGGATGACTATCCTTTTGAAGTTACTGGCGGATTTCCTGAAAAGGAGAACCACAACATTTTCCTAGATTCATTACTTATGAGCCAGACTGTTAGCCTCAGGAAACTGCTGTGAGCTCAAGCAGCGTAGAAGTAGGTATAAAAGTCTGGCAGGAGTTGCAACACTAATCAGCAATTTGGTGCTTCCCTTCCTCCAGACAGCACAAAGATATAGCACTGATGAACATGGCAAATGTCCTACATCGAGCTCATTTCTCAGCGGATGCTGCTATTCTGGTCCACGCTGCTCTAGATGTCTCCACCGATCTTCTGACGAGCCATTACACTCTCGGGAACATATATGCAGTGAGTATGTTATTTCTGTTCCCCTTTGGATGGAGAAGTAGTGCAGGACTGCTTTATTTAAAGGGGCATACATGGCTGGCCCAGAGATGTGGTGGAGGTCAGGGTTCATGTGCCAGTCACAAAATCCACATTGGGGCTAGCAGGGGGCCGAATGGGTTGTAGCGGTGAGGCATACAGTTGTTGGGGTGGGAGAAAATGGTTCTGTTCATCATTTACCTCTGCCCCCCCCCCGTGGCAGAAAAATATGAACTACAGTGTTCTTAGGTCACAATTCACAGGCTAATTCTGCAATATAGTTAGTGGGGTGCAACCATGTGGCATGTAGGAGGGGAGGGGTAGACCCTGGTTCGCATTCCTGCCCTGTGTCTTGGCCCACAGGCTATTGGATGTTAAGAATTTGGCTAGGGTGGGGGTTCTAGTAGTGATATTCATTTCACATCCATATATGCCACCCAACCTCCCCTAGCAAGTGGCACCTGGATTCCTGCTTCCAGTGGGCAAAGATCTGATGTCATGGGGTGGAACTGGAGGATATACCACCCGGGTGATAGCAGGAGCTCAGTTTGAAGACTTATGATTTGGCTGTTCCCAGCAGAACTGGCATAGTGTGGATGTGAACTGAATGTCTTCCCTTCTGTATGTTTGTTAACTCATTCAGGCCTAGATTTGCCTGTAGGTGGCATCTGAAAACATAGCCACTCAGGCCAATAATGACTGTAGACGTACTCAGCTGACTTTCACTCAAGCCTGATAACGCCTCAGGAAGTCAGCAGTTTTCACCTAAATATTAAACAAACCGAATTGCTTAGAACTGACTGCATAGCACTGTTAGAAAGGTAATTTTGTGCTGAACAACTTTGCCGCTGATACTTTGTGTCTGTCACGTATACTTTAGGAGTTATTCGCATTTGTTTAAGGTATGGTGTGCATGGCTGACATTTGTCTCTCAAGCCTCACCTAAGCACCTTGAATAAATCTGAAAAAAAAAACCCTAAGTTTTTTTGGTATTTCAGCTAGTATAAAATAAAAACCTAATTGTTTACAGCTAATTGCATAATACCTTTAGAAAGGTAATTTTGTGCTGAACAACTCTGCCACCATTTGTTTGTGGCATGCTGATTATGGCTTGATTTTGCTTAGAAAGGCCCAGGATGCAGTGCTAAGAGTATACAGGGCACAAGTGGTGGAAGTCTCAAAGAGCTCTTGTGGTGTGAATGAGTTAAATAAACTTGAACATAAAAAAAAAAAAGATCCACGTTCTATATGTCTAAGAATCCTGTGGAGTACTGTTAGAACATAAGAATTTGCCGGCAGAAGGAGACCGTGTGATCCATCTAGTCTGCCCGACGTGTCTACCCCCCTCCCCATCTACTGCTGTAGTTGAGGTGACTACATTGACTGTCCCATGCCTGTTTGAATTCTGGCAGTCAGTGAGGCCTCACCAAGGACCTATAGAGTGGGATGATTACCTCGCGTTTTCTGTTAGTAATGTCCCTACCTATGTGTCCAAGGATGCTGCTTGCCCTTAGTGCTGCTTTTTTGCATTGTTTTCCTATCTTTAAATCGTTCAATATCATAACTCCATCTTTGCCTTTTCCAATTGCTGCCCTTCCAGGACATAATTATTTCCTGGGTTCCTCTTACCCAAATGCAATATAGTACCTTAAATCAAGGATCGAAATGAGAAGGGAAAAGTGTGGCCCACTGGGAATTGAACCCAGACCCCTGGTAATACCGGTCCAGTGCTCTAATCATTAAGCCATGGGCTCACATGGTTAGCAGGCCTTAATAAATCCGCACAAATTCCTTTCTCAAGTGTTGTGCAAGCCTGTAACATAGGAACATATCAAAAATACAAACAGACCACTTCTCAGTGCAGAGCACTGGACCAGTATTACCAGGGGTCTGGGTTAAATTCCAGGTGGGCCACATTTTTCCTTTCTCATTTCCATCCTTGATTTAAAATGTGGCAGGTGGGGGCTTAGCTGCACTGAGAAGTGGTCTGTTTGAATTTCCCATACAGTACCTTACACTTTATGGCATTGAATCTCAACTGCCAGTTCTTGGACCATTCCTCCAGTTTTCTTAGATCTACCTCCATTCCTTGCCCCCCCCGCCCCGTTATGGTTTTTATAGATTGTGGGAGTGTCATGTGATGCTCCCGGACCTATCATAGTGCTTCCTGTAGTTGCACGAGGTACTCATTGCTGTCAGAGTACCTCACACGTTAAGTACTGTAATGGGCTTCTCGATTACCTGCTCGCGCCACAGAAGGGGAACGCAAAAACTTTTTTTTTTTTTTTTTTTTTTTAATCGTGGTACCCAGTGGTGTGGAGAGCTGAGGCATTGGTGCCTTACCTCCTGCCACACCAGTGACCCATGTTCGGTGTTGAGTGTGGGTTGCTGAGGATTGCACATCCGATGGACTGCTCTCTTATCCTGGGAACGGTGGATTGGCGTTCCCATTGAATGACTGCCACCGGGTGGAGGCCCGAGGGTAGTACAGGTCCGAGAGTGCTGAGGGACTCCGCAGCATATGCACACCTCCACGTGTTCATGTTAACATGCGTGCCCCAGCAGTGGGGACAGGAGAAAACTGAAAAGGGATCATTGGCAGGCTCAATGAAGCCTTGACCGCGGTCATGACTCATGGTTTCACCCAGGAATCTAGATTATTCACCTGGGGGGGGGGGACCGTCCCTTCCCTCCCTGGCCCCGGCATGAGGGGAGATCCATGGGGGACTTGACTGGGATGGAGCCGGAGTTTAGTGAGTTGTACTCATGGGCAGAATTAAGTGATTGGGGTTGTTTGATATTTTGTTTTACTTTTTCTCTGTGGGGTAGTGCAGTCTTATTGTGGTTACTAAAATGTTTTGGAGGCCTGCCCCCACGGTTGTGCGCTATTTGTCCTCCGCCCTTCGCACTGTACAGTGCTGGGTGTGAACGGTGGATGATGAATGAGCAAGGCCACTGCATCAGGGTTGTAAAATCCAGAAGACGCCCTGGGGTGAAATGGAACCCAGATTGTGGTTCACCATTCGTGGTTTCCATACCCAAGGGCACCAACAATTTGGGCAGCCCTGGAAGCTTGTCCGACTCAAGCTGTGTTATGCAATGCCAGTTCCATTAAAACAAGACTGCAGTTATTGCAGATCTTGTTGGAAAAGCTGACCTGGCTTGCTTCACCGAGACCTGGCTGGATGAGAACTCTGACCCCTATATTGGAGGCCGCAACTCCAGCCAGGTACTGTGTGATTCACCGCTTGAGATTGGATCGGGGGGGTGAGGGGTGTTGCGGTCTGTTTCAGGACCGAACTGGGCCTCACGAATGTACTAGTTGAGACCAAGTCATTTGAGTGTACCGTAGTAGCAGGTGTAGGCTGTAGGATCGTTCTCGTCTACCCGGTGATGAGAGGCATTTCCTTCAGGAAGTGGTGGACTTCGTCATCAACATGGTGTTTGAATCACCCAGGCTGATGGTCCTGGGTGACTTCAACCCTTGGGTCGGTGATGAACTCTCACAATTTGGACAGCACCTCCTCCAATTAATGATTTCTTTGAGCCTCACACAGGTTGTTACCACTGCTACTCACAAACACGGTCACATTCTTGACTTAGTCTTCCTCCTGGGGATCGAAACCTCTGATTTGGGGGTGGAACCTGTCAGGTGGTCTGATCACTACACCGTGGGGTTCAGTTTTTGCGCCCCTCCATAGGCCTACCCCTGTGGAGATGGTCAGGTATCGCTCTTTATGAGATGCAAGCTCCGAAGGCCTGGCGGTGGTGCTTGACCTATCGGTCCTTCCATTGGCAAACAGTGACCCAGAGGCCTTAGTGATGGCCTATAATAAGGCCATTTCTACAGCCCTGGATGCCGTTGCTCCTGTCCGAGTTCGCCTTCTCTCCCTTCGCCCTCGGTCCCCTTGGTTTGATGGGACTTTGAGGGAGATGCGACGACTAGGTCTGTGGGTTTGAAGAGCCTTTTCGCAAGTAGAGTGCAATGAGCTTGCTTGATTCTTTGCGACTGAGGTGGCTGACATCAGGGCAGACCTCGAACTAACACACTCTATGGGTGTTGCTCTGGATTGGCGCTCGGTCACTGCTGCTCAGTTTTCGTGGAGTACCTTCAACCGGCCGGAGTTCATGGATGTCCTGAGGATTGTTCAGGGTATGCGCCCTAGATGCTGTAGTCTGGACCAGCTACCGTGCTTATAGGCTGTAGTGACATCATTGGTCCGGTCATAGTGCGGATAGTCTGGTGCTCCTTGGAAACAGGTGAGTTTCCTAGCTCTTTGAAGGAGGTGGTGGTGACACCCCTCTTGAAGAAAGCTTCTTTGGACCAAGACTGTCGTGCGAACTACAGACCTGTCTCAGACCTTCCCTTCATAGGGAAGATGATTGAGAAAGTAGTGGCCCTACAACTGGAGAACCATTTGACCATCCATGACATCTGTGAACCCCCCAATCCGGTTTTCGAAAGAGGCTTAGCGCTGAGACGGCGCTGGTTCGAGTGCTCAGTGATCTCCTGATGGCAAGAGATCAGAAAAAACGTTCCATCCTGGTTCTTCTTGATCTCTCATCAGCATTTGACACTGTGGACTATGGGGTTCTTCTCGATCGCCTGAGGTTCATCTGTGGCATGTCAGGTACAGTCCTCAGGTGGTTTACATCTTTCCTTATTGGAAGTACTCAGAGGGTGATGTCAGGGATTTATTCCTCTGACCCAGTTCCTCTGTTATGTGGGGTCCCACGGGGATCAGTGTTGTCCCCCATGTTGTTTGCAGTGTACATGCTACCCCTTGGAGACATTGTAAGAAGGTATGGGCTGAGGTTTCACTGCTATACTGATGATACCCAGCTCTACCTTTCTTTTACGCCCGACCAGGATGGAGCCCTCTCGGTATTTTAACAACTGCCTTGTAGAAATCCAGGATTGGATGAATTCGAGCTGGCTGAGGTTGAACTCGGAAAAGACTGAGATGCTGGTTGTGGACCCTGGGCACCAGATAGGAGGGTCGGGGGCTGACTTGCCTTCGGGACTTTTTCTTGTGGGCTCACCACTCCTGACCTCTGAATGGGTGTGAAACCTGGGGGTAATTTTGGACGAAGGGCTGACATTGCGTTCGCAGGTGTCAGCTGTCATCAGATCCTCTTTTTTACCACCTGAGGAATATCTCCAGGGTTAAGCATCTTGTTCCATCTGGCAGTCTCTCCATGTTAGTCCATGTCTTTGTGTCTTCACGCTTGGATTATTGCAACTGTCTGTACCTAGGGCTTCCTGGGGTCGATATCTGCTGCTTGCAGCTGGTGCAGAACACAGCAGCCCGGTTGTTGACTGGGACCTCTTGGTCCTGTCATATATCCCCGGTGCTGCACGAACTGCACTGGCTGCCTGTACGGTGGCGGATCACCTTTAAAGTCAAGACTTCTGACTTATAAAGCCCTTCACGGACAGGGCCTGGACTACCTGAAAGAGCTCCAGGTTCCTTAATGTCCTGGGTGATTGCTCCGCTCAGCTGATGAGGGGTTGCTAGAGATTCCAAGGGTTTGTTTAAGATCTTCGGGGTCTCGTGCATTTATGCATGTGGCCCCTATCCTTTAGAATTCTCTACTCCGTCAGCTGTGGGAGTGCGTGACCATGGAGGGATTTAAACAGGTGCTCTTAACCTATTTGTGGAAGCAGGCATTTAGTGAATGATCTAAATTTATTTTATTGTTTAATTGTATTGTAATATATTTATTAGTGTGTGAATCTGTGGTTTATCTGTCTTTTTTTTTTTTTGACTGTTAGGCGCCTTGGTTTTGGAAAGGCACCATACAAATAAAGAATTATTATTGTTATTTCACCGAGAGAGCTGAAGCCTTGCCTGCCAGCCGCCCTGTGGGAGAAAAGCAGTATGGGGGGAAAAAAACAATCAATCGTTGCATGATCAATAATAATTTTATAGAGGCACTAGGAGGGCTTCCTATGGATATAAACGTGTCACTTCTTATGTCCATAGGGCACCAGAACTACTCTGCTTCATTTCTCAGTTCTCTTGCACTAAGAACGTCCGAGGGGACACTTTTTTTTTTTTTTTACTTTCTATTTTTCCTTCCTTACGCCCCCAGTTTCCGACTCTTCATGAGCACCTGGGAGTCATCTCTCTGCCACACACCCTACCCTCACAGAGCTACCTGCACCCCATGGCGCGGCTATACCCCGGGTGGGTATAGGTGGGGTCCGTGACCCCCTGTGAATGCTTACTTGTCTCGGCCAGGCAAGGTGGTCGGGTGGGTGAAGGCATATCAAGGGCACAAGACGGAGGGTTGTTATCCTCCTGGTTTTTCTCCCCACGTGTGGTGTGCGCCCTGATGTCTAGGCGCAGTGCGCCGACGTCCACCACACGTCATGGCCAGCCTTCCCTGCAATCATGGCTTGCCATACCTCGAGCCTCCACTCGGGGTCGCGCAGGTTGCGGGCTTTTGACCCCCTCCTTCCCCCCAGAAAAGGTGAGCTGTTGTGGGACACTCGAGCCTTCTCCCCCGGCCAGCCCTCAGCAACCCGAGTCTGCTCCGGACCACAGTTCGCTGGCGTCTGGCGGAAATCAACGCTGCACGCCCGGCGGCCCGGCCCCAGAGGCGACACTCTTGAATCCATTTGCGGCCCTCCTAGCTCCCCTATAAAGTTATATAAGAGTATCCTTTCATATTCTAAGGCTGACAGAACTTGAGACTGAAGGTGAACAGTTCTGGCACCCTAAGGATGCAAGAGGAGATGCTGTTATAACAATCAGAGTGCGGCTCATTGCTCCTATAAATACATAAAATGCTACAAATATATAAAATTGTCTCTTTTTTATAATATATTAATATTAGTGTTCCCCATTCAGTAGTTTAGCATGGTGGGCCACTACCCTATAATTCATTATGACCACTCTGTATTGTTCACCACCACCCTGTATTTTTTTTTTTTACTGCCCACTATAGTTTTGATCATTATCCCAATTTTTGGTTATATAATGATTTCAAAATCCCTTTACTACCTTCCTTGATTGCACTACTACCCCCAATTTGATATCACTGCTCTGTGTCTTACTTAAAACATACTTAAGCACACATACAATGCATATAGGAGGCCTCAGGAATAATGCAGATGTGTCTCCGACCACTACCCTATATTTCTAGGTAACTGGGAACCCTGAATATAATAGGTTAAAACATTTTTAGTAAGAAAAAAAAAATCCTGCCGCCCATTCTGTAGTTGAAACATTCCACTTTTTTCTGATTTTTCGTGGGCGAGAGCCTTGCTTGCAAGGTGATCACTGTCACAGATTCCATCAGCAGGTCAGCCCTCTACTCCCAAAGTGGCAACCTCTGAGCCTAGAATTTGTGGACAGTGAACAGTACAAGGTAACCCTCTTGATTGTTTTGTGGGTTCAAGTCACCTTAGTCCCAAGTTCTGGAGGGATTAAAACTGATAACCTCTTGTTAGCGTACCCAATTATCAGGCTCAGATAATTCTGTCTTCGGGGGGGCCAGATATCTTTGCCTATGGGCACCTAACCAGGTATTGCAAAATGAACCCTTAGAACTCTATGCTAGACCTTAGAGAACTCTATCCATTTCCTAGTTTGGTATCACAGTAAGCTCATACACAGTGTCAACTATAACCTTCAAAGCTTCACTTATGAAAAGAAATTTCAAGGCACACCAGGCAGTTTCTGTTTTAAAATGTATATCTTTACTTTAAAATAGACAAAATAGGAAAACAGTAAAATTACAGAAAAAAATATCCCAACACATACAGCCTTAAGACAAATAGGTTTAAAAGTGCAGATTCCTACAAATAATAACACTCAGACTGGTCTCATCTAATGTATGCTTACTTACTCTTTCAGTGCTGTGATGTTCTTTCTTCTCTCAGTCAGATAATATGAAAAAGTGTCTTCTAAGGTTTGTTCCGTAGGTTTAAAAACAGTCTTGAGCCGGCCTTCCTCTCTGAAGTCACCTAACTCCGCATTGGAGTATTAAACTTTATATTCCATAACACAGGATGACCAAATAAGATATTTGAAAAAATAATAGGTGACATCAATGAATTTCCTCTTTTCCTGTGACCTTTTAAACTGGTCTGTAATCTACAGACATCAAAGGCTCTTTGATGTAATGCTGGCTTCCTTCTGATGACACCCCTCCCCCCCACACACACATGCATATTGGACTACAGTGCAGTCTGGGACCTGTACATCAAAGGTCTCTTTGATGAAGTGAGCTGGCTTCCTAGGAGACGCCCAAAACACATGCATGCTCTTTCCATTATGACACCTAGTACAAAATTAAAGGATTTCCCTGAGGGCGTCATGAATGGCTAATTTTATTTCCTGGGATCAAAGCAAATTGACATGGTAATTGCATTTTAGAAATCTGCAGTTTAAAATACCTCCTGTCCTTAGAACTTATCCGTGGGTTTTTTTGTGTCGACTTCAGCAAGACAGTAGTTTCTCTTGACACAGTCCATCACACATTTTTTATATTTACAAAAAAAATGATACAGGGATCAGAACCAGCTGTCCAAGTGTGACAATCACCTGTGCCGATTGGCTGAATTAGCATCTATGGCCTTCTTCTGGCAAGACAGACTGGCGAAACGAGGGGGTGGTTGTCTAGTATACCTGAACAGTTAAATTAAGGGTGAGGTGCTGCCCAACAGCTTGGTAAAGAAAGAGGCACAAATGCTATCCATACAGTTAATACTTGGCAGCCATAACGAGTCACTGGTGCGCACTACGGTGTATATACCCCCGGGTAGGCAATCATCGGGAATGGACCTGTTTGTTGACCACATCAAACAGATCAGACAGTCCTGGGAATTGGTTGTTTTGGGGGACTTCAACACCAACTGGTTGGTGCAGGATACCACCACCTTAAAATACTGAATCTCTACCCTCTACCTCACGCAAATGGTAACTCAAGCCACCAGGAGACATCACCAAGCTGGTACAAGCTCCCTTATCGACTGGGTACTCTCTAACCACCCAGAATACATCGCTGAAGTATCAGTCCTTCCTGACTCGTTCAGTGACCATTCCCCTGTGATGTGCATGTTGTCTAATAAAATATTGACATACACCCCTAAACTAACAAACAGTAGATCGCTTCGGAAAGGGCAGCTCAAGCCATTTAAGCAGTACCTCCGCATGACTGACTTCCCTTGATAAGGCAGTAGATACAAACCATGCCTTGGAGTTCTTCACTTCTACTTTCATTAGCGCCTGTAACATCTTCGCCCTGACCAAACCTAAGAAAGTTAAAGGGACATCCAACCCATGGCTCACTGACTCCCTCCTTAAGCTCATGAAAAGCCGTGACAACCTCTGGCATAAAGCAAGGGCTACTGGCAAGTCAGGTGACTATATCTCTTACAGGGCGGCCAGGAATAAATGTATCAAGCTAACAAGGAAGGCCAGAGTCACTTTTTACAAAGATCTGCTGGATAGGAACTGGGGCAATTGGAAACACTTCAGTAATTCCATAAAAACCCTTACCGGGTGTGGATCCAAAACACCACCCAAAATGATAATTACTGCAACTACCACCCTACAGAAACTGAAAGAAATAGCAGATGTGTTCAATATAGCCTTCACAGACTTAAGCTTTGTCTTGTCCTCTGGCTACTTATCTACCCAGTCACCTGAGGATCACTCAAATCATGACTCCCCCAACCCCCCATAAATCTAGCACACCCTTATTTTACTTCAAACAGATCTCCGTAACCAATACTCAAAAATACGTAAAGTGGGCTCTAGGCAAAACTAGGTTGGGTGGGGACATGATGGACATGAAGCTAGTAGCTGTCACTCTGGATAAACGAGCTTCATCCCTCACCAAAATGTTCAGTATGTCCCCCAGGGATATTTCCTGACAAATGGAAGTCTGCACTTGTTACCCCAGTCTACAAAAATGGGTATCGAACCAACCTAGCAAACTACTACAGGCCAATATCCATATAACCCTCTCTCAAAAGCCCTAGAATGGATCGTGTCTGACCAGTTAACTGACTTTCTAAATAACTATAACCTCCTGTGTGCACAGCAACACGGGTTCCATAAAATGCACAGCACCAAGTCTGCACTGATGGATTTTACTAATGACCTCTGTGACAGAGTTAAGCTACACCTTCGGCTGTGACTGATGGACCACTTTTCTATCTCCTTATTTCCTAGTAACAATCAATGCTTTTCTTCCTCCCCCCGCCCTAGGTTGGCCACCTAGCGTAGCTCTTCTGTCCTACTAAACTTCCTACTAGTTCTCTCTTTTCATTCTTTTTCCATTTCCATTCAGTCCCTGGAATCATACCAAACACCTGGAGAGGTGTTGTGTAAAGTGCATAAGTGCATTTTGTGTACAAAAAAAGCTAGAAGGCTATTTTAAATAGGAATAAATGTTAGTTTTTTTTTTTTAAAGAAAAAGGACTTAGAAGTCATATAAAACAATAATAATGTTATAATTAGTACAGTTATAAGAAATCCTAAAGTTATTTTCATAAATTCACATTATAAACCTGTTATTGTATAAGGTTCTATGTATAAAAGTGCTTAGTCACTATGGATCAGAGATATAGAGAGTCAATATCTGTGGATACACTATACCTTTAACTGATCCAGGAAGTCCCCTGACACAAGCCCCCTTCCCCATTGGTTTTGAAACATGTTCAGACGTGAAACAACATGTCCAGACTTGTAAATACAGAAAGGGCTTAGTCAGGTGACCTCCACTAAAAGATATAAAAAGCCTCTTCACTGAGTTCAGACCAGTGGGGCTCAGCCCTGAAAGAGGAGGAGATGTTCTACTGCTGTTGAATGCAGATGAGAAGGGTCTTAGGAATGATAGAATCCAGGACTGTATTGTGTGAGAAACTACTGATGTTAAGTAATGATTTTCTTTGCATTTTGTTTTGTTTTCATTTACCAGTATTATTTTTCGAAATTTTGAAAAATAAACATCACACCAAGGTGTGTTTTTAAACCTGTAAATTTGCCTCTTCTGAAGTTTATTACCACACGCTGTGACAAACTTGGTATTAGAAGTGGGATAGTACTGGTTGTCCAGAGAAATGGGGAGACCAGTACCCAGATAACAACACTGGTATCCAGACATAGTAGGCAAAGAGCAGGTTGGTGTACTTCCAGGATCTCGTTGATACCAAGGATCTGTTGAAGGAGGAGGGGGCTTACCGGTGTGCATACCAGAGCCCTGGTGAGGAGAACTGGAAAGGAGCTATTGCCTGGATTGGAGTTCGATGGAATGTGGAGATGGACCAGCGCTAGAGAGAGGCAGAGTACCACTGCCAGGTGCTGATGGAGGGTTCCCAACTGGAGGATTTTGTGGCCGAGGCAGAGTAACAGGATCCATGGGTTCTAGAGGAGGAGGACCCACCCGATGGAATCTTTGTTGCCAGTCACTTTTGAAATCCCGTTGTTGACCATTTTTCTGGGCTGCTGCTACTTGGAGGACGATGAGATGAAGGCCCCAGGTAGGACTGTTTCAGTACATTTGTACACTGGGGCGAAGACTACAAGCAACAGGGGAAGACACCATGGAGGTCGAATGGACTTTCTTGTGTTTTGACACCCTGTGATATGGTATGAAATGTATGAAACATGTAACATTTAAAATGAATATTGCATTAAGGCTGGTGCTGGGTACATTCAGGTCAGGGTACCAGAAAGGTGTAAGGGTTGAATGGAAACCCTTGGTATGCTAAAAATAAGGGTTGAAAGGAAACCCCAAAGGTTTCGGGAGTTAGGAACTGGCTGGTTGATGTTCAGCATAAGAAGGTTCCTTGTCTACCAGAAAATATAAGAAAGGGAAATGGATAAATGAGCTGTATGAAATGATTACAACAAATGTATAACATTGAAGAAATGTCTATTCTGTACAATATAAAATGAGGACCCTAGGGTCGTGGAGGATCTAGGTATGGGGTGGAACCTATGATTGGGCCCCTGAGTGGAAACAGTGTGTTAGAATGGGGTTAGATCTGGGTTCAACTCACCCTGGAGAAAGTTGTGGTATAGGCCTGTACGACTGCCCTGATAGCTAGATGGAAGAAGCTCGAAGTCCGCATAAAACTGCTGTGTATTACTTCCTCCTTTTTAATGTAAGGATGAAGGTACAGTAGTTGCACAGGGTTTTGAAACAATGCCAAATTATAGGTTCTGAAAAGATGCCAAGTGATGGGTGCTGAAACGATGCCTACTGATGGGTGCCTGATATTACATATGAAATGTCTGAGTTGTAGTAACCAGAGTGAAATAGTTAGGGGATAGAAAGTCGCTGCAGACTGAAGTCCTCTGAGAGCATAGATGGGTACTGTGCTGAACTGTATGACGGCCTCAGGGTAATGTGCAAGTATTGTATTGCAGTAACTTGGTATGGTGGACAATACTAAAATAGCTGAATTAAGGGACCCTGGGGTGAAGCTTTCATAGTGGGCGAGAAAAAGTTTCACCCAACCCCCATTCTACTGTTTTGGTAGAGTATTTATGACTGAGAGAGGGTTCTTGAAAAACCAGCATACAGTAGTTTTGAGAACTGTTTTTTTCTTAAGGTGGGAGGTGTGTGGCGGAGTTAGGCTACACCTTCGACTGTGACTGATGGACCACTTTTCTATCTCCTTATTTCCTAGCAACAGTCAACGCTTTTCTCTTTGCTTTTCTTCTTTTTTTTCCCCTAACCTAGGTTGGCCACCTAGCGTAGCTCTTTACTATCCCGACTAAACTTCCTACTAGTTCTCTCTTTTCATTCTTTTTCCATTTCCATCCACCCTGTCCCTGGAATGATGCCAAACACCCAAAGAGGTGTTGTGTAAAGTGCATAAGTGCATTTTGTGTCCAAAAAGAATGAAGGTTATTTTAAATAGGAATAAATACAATTAATAACACCTTTTTAAAGAAAAAGGATTTAGAAGGCATATAAAACAATAATATAAGTAGTACAGTTAGAAATTCTAAAGGTATTTTCATAAATTCACTTTATAAACCTGTTATTGTATAAGGTTCTATGTATAAAAGTGCTTAGTCACTGTGGATCAGAGATATAGAGAGTCAATATCTGTGGATATATACACTGTACCTTTAACTGAACCAGGATGTCCCCTGACACAAGCCCCCTCCCCTTGGTTTTGAAACATGTTTGGACATGAAGCAACATGTCCAGACTTGTAAATACAGAAAGGGCTTAGTCGGGTAACCCCCACTAAAAGATATAAAAAGCATCTTTACTGAGTTCAGCCCAGTGGGGCTCAGCCCTGAAAGAGGAGGAGATGTTATACTGGTACTGTAGACAAGCTGTTGAATGCAGATGAGGAGGGTCTTAGGAGCTCTAGAATCCAGGACTGTATTGTGTGAGAAACTACTGATTTTAAGTAGTGATCTTCTTTGCAATTTTTTATTTATTTATTATTTGTCAAACTTTTGAAAAGTAAATATCACACCAAGGTGTGTTTTTAAACCTGTGAATTTGCCTAGTCTGACGTTTATTAACACAGTAGCAGAAAAGGTCAGAGCTAAAAGGCTGGCCTTCAGGAAATATAAGGGAACGCAGCAGGATGAAGATAGGGAGGCGTACCAAACTTCCCTAAGGGAAGCAGGGAAGGCAGTAAGGCAGGCAAAGGCCCAAACTGAGGAAACACTAGCACGAACAGTAAAAGAAGGTGACAAGACTTTCTATAGATACATTAGTGAAAGGAGAAAGTCCAGAGGGGTATTGCTAAGATCAAAGGGATAAGGGGCATGTAAGGAGGAGGACCATGTAAAAGCATCTATCCTAAATAGCTACTTCTGCTCAGTATTTACTGAAGAGAAGGTAGGGCAGGGCCCACAGCTCTGCACCATGGACACAGGGGGGAGGGAGGTGTGCACTAGTCCCTTCACAAAAGAAAGGGTCCTACAAGAGCTCAATAAGCTCAGGGTGGACAAGGCAATGGGACCAGATGGCATACATCCCATGGTACTAAAGGAGCTAAGGGTGGAACTGGCAGAGTCATTATCAGAACTGTTTAGTGAGTCTCTGAGCACAGGAGAGGTCCCAGAAGACTGGAGAAGGGCTCATGTGATCCCGCTCCACAAGAGTCGTAGCAGGGAGGAGGCAGGGACCTACAGACCAGTCAGTCTTACCTCAGTAGAGGGCAAGATTATGGAGGCACTCTTTAAGGAAAGGATAGTGCAACACCTGGAATCCATAGGAGCACAGGAGCCAAGACAGCATGGGTTTACAAAAGGAAGGTCCTGTCAAACTAATCTCATAGATTTCTTTGACTGGGTAACCAGAGTGGTGGACCTAGGGGGAGCAGTTGATGTTGCCTACTTTGACTTCAGCAAAGCTTTTGATACTGTTCCACATAGAAGTTTGATTAATAAGCTGGGTAGGCTTGGGGTGGGTCAAACGTTAGTCAACTGGGTGGCAAGCTGGTTGACGGGCAGAAAACAGAGAGTGGTGGTAAACGGTATACAGTCAGAAGAGATGCCAGTCACAAGTGGGGTACCTCAGGGATCAGTCCTGGGGCCAGTCTTCAATATCTTCATCAGTGACATTGCAGATGGACTGGAGTGTAAGGTTTGTCTTTTTGTAGATGACACCAAGCTCTGCAACAGAGTAGATGATCCAGATGGGATGGGCAGAATGAGAAGAGAGCTGGATAAACTAGCAAAATGGTCAGAAGAGTAGCAACTGGGGTTTAACGCAAAGAAGTGCAAGATCATGCACGTAGGGAAGATAAACCCTGAAGTCACCTATCGGCTGGGAGGGGAGTTGCTGGCAGTCACAAGGGAAGAAAGAGACTTGGGCATCATCATCACCAATGACCTGAAATCATCCAGGTAGACCTATAAAGCAGTAGGTAAAGCTAGAGGGATGTTGGAGTGTATTAGTAGGGGTATCAGAAGTCTGAAGAGGGAGGTAATAATCCCTCTTTACAAGACGCTGGTTAGGCCCCATCTGGAGTACTGCGTGCAGTACTGGAGGCCACACCTTCACAAGGACATTAACCAAATTGAAGCAGTCCAGAGAAGGGCAACCAAAATGGTGCAGGGACTGCATCAGAAAACATATAAAGACAGATTAACTGAACTCAATTTGTATACCCTAGAGCAAAGGAG
The DNA here is from genome assembly GCA_016271365.2 of Neoceratodus forsteri. NCBI lineage: Eukaryota > Metazoa > Chordata > Ceratodontiformes > Ceratodontidae > Neoceratodus > Neoceratodus forsteri. The sequence continues at coordinate 15,518,640 of CM028133.1, forward strand.
AGAGAGCAGTGATATGATTGAAACATTCAAACACCTTCAGGGCATTAACAAGGTGAAAGAGGCTAACATGTTTCAATATAAGAAAAATAGCAGGACAGGAAGACACAGCATAAGATTAGAGGGAGGCCGATTAAGGGGCAATGTGAGGAAGTTCTTTTTCACAGAAAGGGTGGTGGATGCATGGAACGGCCTACCTAAGGAAGTGGTGGATATGAATACAGAGCAGGGCTTCAAACAGTCATGGGATAGGCATAAGGGAGCAATACAGATGAGTATGAATAGAGAAGGCCATTGACAGAGCAAAGGCTATGGCACATTCATAAGGTAGAAAAAGAAATAGGCAGACTGGATGGGCCTTGTGGTCCTTACCTGCCGTCAGCTTCTATGTTTCACGCTGTGACAACCTCTGTGAGGCGCTAGACGGTGGTATGTCAGTGGGGTCTGTCTTCACAGACCTCACTAAAGCATTCAGTACAGTAAACCACCTGCTTCTTCTCTCTAAGCCCCTCACTGTAGGTCTGTCCCCCAAAACCGTAGCCTCGTTTGGGCATTCTCTCTCCCAGAGAACACAATCCGTAAAAATAAATGGAACATGCTCTGACCCTAGGTATGTGACCCTTGGAGTCCCTAAGGGTCAGTTCTTGGTTCTTTGCTATTCAGACTGTTCATTAACACACTACCCTCTGCCTGCCCTGCAAAAATGCTGCTTTACGCAGATGATGTTGTGGTCTTTTGTGGTGGCAACCTACTGACCCAAATAACAGCGGCACTCCAGGATAGCTTCCTAAAACTTGAACGATGGTTTCTCCAGAACAAACTTCTCCTAAATTACAAGAAGGTGAAAGACGTGCTGTTTTCTGTGCCTCAGGCAAAGAAAAAGGCTGGCCCCTGACCATCTTCAGCCACGATGGGATAAAACTGGAGCAAGTCAGCACTTTTAAATACTTGGTGTCCCTGGACAACACCCTATACTTAGCCGTGTTTACACGGCAGTAGCACTGCAAAAGACCAGCAGCAGTGTGATCCTAACCACCTGCTACTGGTGGTCTGCATGTCTACACGGCGCTTCTCTGCATTGCTACTGATCTGTGCTGGTAAGGGGCCATGCGTCGGGGGCCAGACAGCTGTTCGCCACCATAAGTGGTGACGTAATCGCGCATGCGAATGTGCACGCCCAAAATCACAGCTGAAGGTTTCCGATGAAAATTAAAACTGTTGCAGCCCTCAGTTTTTAATAGCAGCTACTTTGCTGCACTCAGAGGACTGTCCAGTTGTGGAATAACTAACTGCTTGCAGCCCTTTCCGAAAACGGAGACTCATCGTGCACAAGTCCACGTCCCATCGGCTGTGCACGTGCCACAGCGGATGGGCTGCTGTGATGCAGACTCCGCACAGCGGTTTGAGCCACTGTAAGTCGTTCATTCCACTCAGTGTCCCGTTTTCCAGAGAGTGCGGAAGCGTCAGCAGATTACCCCTATCCGTTAAGTGTCCACACCAAAGCTTTTGCACTGGAGCAATCCGAGCAATCTGGTTACTCCAGTGTAGAACTGACCTTGTAAACACGGCTCTTCACTAAGCACATAGACCATGTTGTTAAAACCATGAACATCAAACTTGGCTGCTATATAGACACAGATATGCACTGACCCTCAATGCACTACGGCTTGTAACTAGCAGTTCAGTACTGTCCACGATAGCAGTGGCAGATTTTATTTGTATTGGGCACCCTTCCCTGAAGGCTCTGAGTGCCATTACAGAATAAAAGACCAACAGCAGCATACGTTTATAACAGTAAATCAACATAGATATAAATAGAAACCCGGTCAATAAAAATTCAAGTTACCTACTCTAATGCTGCTTGTCATAGATGGTATTAAGCTATGAAGCTCAGGCCCCAAATGCTTCTTGAAAAAGAAAAGTTTTTAAATTGTTTTTAAATATCTCAAGGGAAGGTGCCTCCCGGAGGTACCCTGACAAGGCATTCCAGAGGACTGGGGCTGCAACTTTGAATACCCGGTCCCCGGAGGATTTTAACCTTGCCCATGGGACCTCCAGGAGGGCCTCCCCTGCCTACCTGAGAGAGTGACTCAGGATGTAGAGATGCAGGAGCTCCTTAAAGTGGCCCGGACCCAACCCATGTAGGGCCTTACAGGTCAGAAGACCTACTTAAAAAGGTGATGCGCCAGCACACTGGCAGCCAATGCAGTTCATGCAGAACCGGCATAATATGGCTGGACCTTGGCAGACCAGTCAGTAGCTGGGCCACAGCATTCTGCAACAGCTGCAGATGACGCAGTGCACCCCCACGGACCCTGAGGTAGAATACGTTACAGTAGTTAAGCCTCGAGGTGACAAACACATGTATTAAAGTTGCCAGATCATCAGGGAGGACCAGGGACTTAATTCGGGCGATTTTGAGGAGATGGTAAAAACCGACCCACACAACAACCGACACCTGATTATCAAGTGTCGGCTCATTGTCCAAAACAGCGCCCAAAATTCAGATTACAGGCTGGTAATCTACAGTGCAGCTACTGACACTGCCCTAAGGAGGGTTAAAGTACTGTTAAACAAAGCCTTCAGACTGGTTCTAGGGGCTGATAACCTGACCCACACATGCAGCCTATACACCCAAATGGGGGTGGCTCCCGCTATACCTCAGGGCTAAACCAGGTTTGCCTGTTAAGTAAGAAGGCCCTTCTCGGACAAACCCCTGACTCTATAGCGGGACTTTTCCAATATTCCCAATCTGCACAAAACAGTAGAAGCAAAGCTAAGTGTGCATTCCAGGTCCCTTTTAAATGTAACTCCCTTTGCACAGAGATCCCTATCCTCCAGAGGATCTCTGTGACTCAGTGATCTCCATGACTCCCTCATTGACACTGGAAAGCTAAGCCCTTTCAAAAGAGAACTCAGACTTTTCCTTTCCTTATTAAGCAGCTGTGGCTGTCATACCTAGCCTTCCCTTTGAATGTACTCCTGTCTCATCCCACTAATCAATCTGAGCAACTTCATCACTTTGAGACCCTGCAACCTCCACGCCTAGACCTGCTGTCTCCCCCTTTGCACCCCGACAAGGCCACCTTAGGCCGCTACTGTCTCTCTCCTCATCTATCACTTGTGATTCCTCATGACTTGGCCGGCTAGGTCGCTTATTTAATCATTGTAGCTACGAAATCTGTATAAGTTTCCTCAACATGCTATGTACCGCACCTGTTTGTAGTGCAGCTGTATTTAAATCGTGTTTATGGTCCAGACTTGTAAAGAACTATCACTGTAGTATTGCTGCTGACTTTTGAACATGCTTGTACACCTTTGTGTTGTCTTACTCTGATCGACTTTGAACCTTTGTAAATGAGCCTTCCTGCTCGAAGGTGTTAATCCGAATCCTAAATAAAATGGATGCCCTCCAACCTGAGCACCCCTTCTTTTCCACTGCACCAGTAATTACTGGTTTGTATGTGTGCAGTAAGACACACCAGGGCCAATTATCACACTCTTCAAGTGTGTGAAGAACGAGGCCTTTGTGCCCAGTGCCTTTAAATATATGAGAGGAAAGTGCGATAATTGACCATAATTGCACATTCCTGAAATGTCTTACTGTACTTACAACATAGTCTACCTAAAAATGTTTGTTTTATTTATTTATTTTTTTGCATTATGTGTTTATACCCCTCCTGCGCTTCACTGTCCCCCACTCCTTCAGGCTCTACAAGTTCCCTTCATCCCCACTGACCTTGGCCAGCCTCCTCAGGTCCTCAGATCGCAGCCGACCCCCGGGATATCCCGGTGTATCCCTATCACTGGGCGGGTCCCCCTCCTCCGAGGGGGAAGGGCACCGGGGGGAGGAAGGAGCCCCAGCACACACTTCCATTAGGGCCCAGAGATGCTGCTGAGGAACAGGAGGCCCTGGCCAGGCACTGGGGGCACTCCGGGAACGGAGAGCCGTCATCTTGGTGGGCAGTGAGCCGATTTTCCGCTTTTTCCTGTGGGGAGTGACATCTGACGTTAAGGCGTACGCCGACGTCTGCCACTGCCCCCTAGCGCACCGTGCCGCGCCTGTATGCTGCACTCCCAGCCTCCGCCAGGAGTCAGCCTACGCGGGTATGCAACCCCTGCCCACCCCCCGGAGAAGGAGAGCTGTCCCCGGACGCTCTATCCTCCTCCCGGCCGACCCTCAGCAACCGGGTCTGTTCCCGAACCGGTGCGCCAGCTGCAAAGCTGAATACAACCGCTACGCCCGGCAGGCCAACCTGTTTTTTATTTTTAATGAGAAAATATTGTTTTGTGTATGAAATATGCACAAATGACAAAACATAGATCTCACTTCGAGAGGGCCCTTGCAGTAGGTATTCACACGTAGGAGTAAGCCACCAGGCATCGGGACCCCACGGAAAAATTTCTAGCTAGCAGTCTCTGGCAGGGGACCACCCCCACGTCAGGTGACCGGCATCATATGACATTGGTATAAAGGGGCGGTCCCCCACGCCTACCTCCCAGTTCTTTCTCGCGGTCGGTTGTGAAAGTTCCTTGTAGTAGAACAGTGCTCGTCAGTCATTTGTCATTCTTCAAGTTTTCAAACTTTTTCGACCTATTTCTCGACTTTTTTTCAACATTTGCTGTGTATGTCTTCCCCGATGCCCTCCGAATCGCATAAAAACAAGTGTGACTCGTGGTTCCCAGCCTCCACACAAGGATGTCCCCTCCTTGTGCCTCTTCTGTCTGGGCTCAGACCACCCCATGGAGAAGTGCCAGCACTACCTGAAGTTCAACTCCACTACCCGCAAGAGAAAGCAGCAATCCCAGGAAGTCCATCTCCTGAAAAAGAAAATGGCCTTCATGGAAAAAGAGTTAAAAGAGCTTAGGCAGGTGTCTACTTGAAGGTCATAGGAAAAAGCGTGACAAGGAGAAGCACTGGGAGCAGGAAACTGCTTCGACAGCAGCCGTGACTTCGGCTAGAGTCGCGGCCCTCAAGGCAACATCCCTTCCGGGGATCACTCCTCGACGGCCATCTTAGTGGCTACCACAGAAGGCGTCGCCCTCCCCATTGGGCCTTCCGGGCCTCTTCGAGCCTCCAGGGCAAAGAAGGCCTCCTCCTGTTAGGCCACTCCCTCCCGCGCCTCCCTGAGCTGGTCCTGTAAGTCGGACGTTGGTTCCACCGACGCACGCCCGGACAAGGCTGCTAAGCCTCTCACCTCCTCGGGTGAATGCCCAGCCAAAACCACTTCCGATAAGGCCGCCTCTCCTGCGCGACCTTCCTTGGGTAGGGAGTCTGATAAGTAAGACGCCGGCTCCCCAGACGTCCGCCCAGACACTGCCGATAAGTCTGACGTCGGCTTCACCGACGACTGCCCGGCCAAGAAGCCTGCTCCAGACCCTATCGATCAGTCTGATGCCCCAGGCTCTCTGCAGCGTCTCACCACATTGCCTGCTGAGGTCCCCGCATCCCCTCAACGTGACACCCGGGGATTTTAATCCTCCTTCCCAGGTCATCACTGAGGACCTTAAGACGCTGCCATCAGGTCTCCCTCCTGCACTAGGCTCCCTCACACTGGATCCTCCGATGCCGGTCCCAACCCTGGCCGACCCAATGCCATCCGGCGTCCCTTTCCCACACGGAAGACCTCCATCAGGCCCGTCGGACCAGCTCGACGGTATACCCATGCCAGGCCCAGGGCCAATCTTTCCACTGTCTGGCCTGCCAGCAGGGCCTCTGCCAGGTCCTTCTGCTCCGTCCGAGCCCCTGGTGCCAGGGTACCTGACACTGCAATACCTGGTGCCACAGTACCCGGCCCCTCAGTATTCGGCACCGCAGTATCCGACGCTGCAGTACCAGATGCCTCAGTACCCGACCCGGGGCTACCACCGTCGGGTTGTGGATACTTTTTTTATGGGTACACTCAATACCTGTATCCTCCACCTCCACTGCCCACTCCTCAGCTGCTGGCAGATCTGAAAGAGACCTTGGCCTCTTGGTGGGCTGAGGCCAAGGCTCAGCTTACCTGGGAGGTTGAGAGTTGTCTCCTGACACCGGACCCGATACTGGATCCCCTACGTCAGAAACGGGAGACTTCCTCCCCACTGCCCGACACCTGAGGAGAGCCCTCCGGTGTCCAAGGCGGGGAGGATACGTGCCCTCGGGAACTCCCCAGAGGGGTCATCCCTCCCCCTCCTAGGGAGGAGTCTTCTTCCTCTGCGTCAGAAACTTCTGACTCTGACTCTGAGTCCGGCCACTCTGACCCCAAAGGCGAGCCCCACACTCCGGAACACCCCAGGCCGAGGGATCCTCCGAAGTCCCCTCTGGAGGACCCTTCTTTTCTGGAGTTATTGTGGAAAATCTGGAAAGTACATCAGTGGCAATCAGTAGAGCCAGACCCACAGCTTAAAAAACTCACTGCCCATCTGGATCTGCCCGAGACCGCTCCTACGCTGATCCCACCCTGGATCGAGCATCATGCAGATCTTGTTTCCACCATTTGGAAACAACCTTCTGCATTAGCTCCCCTTCCAAGGAAGGTGGACAGGCTATACCAGGCTCCTGAGGGTGTAAACTTTCTTAGCCTTCACCCCAAGGCGGATCCAGTTGTCATCAGTGCCGCTCACGGCTGCTCTGCCAGTCCTAAACACCTCAGCTCGTCTCCGCCTGATAAGGAATCCCGGCTTCTGGACCAGTACGGGAATATCTATTCCTCTTCTACTCTAGGCATCAGGGCCTTTAACTATGTTGCTCACATGGGGGATTTCCAGAAGACCATCCTTAGCCAGGTGGAATCTAAATTGTACTCCCTTCCTGATTCACAGACTAAGCAGGAGTGGGTGACCTTGTCCATTCCGTTTGCTCGGCCTGTCGGCACATGCTACGTGCCACTTACAATGTGGTGGACATAGCTGGTAGGAGCTCAGCCTTCGCCGTAGGCCTACGGCATTATGCCTTGCTCCGCATGTCCGGTTTGGTCCCTGAGGTACAATCCACTATTCAGGATGCTCTCTTCAGGGGTTCGGTGCTGTTCGGAGGGTGAAGTCAAGGACATCATTACTGAACTGCAGGAGAAGGGTACTGCACTTAAGTCGTTCAGACTGTGTACAGACCCTCTCAAGGGCAGTGGCGTCCTTTTCGTCACCAAAACCGACAAAGACAAAAGCCGCAGGGCAAATTTGCTAACAAAGGTCTGGCCCCTCTGGCAACCAAGACTCCCCCCGGCAAAAAAGCCACGGGAGCCTCAGTTGCTGCGCTGCCCCACACTTCCTGACTCTCTGCCTCTCCCACTGCCTCTGGATGTTCCAGAGGAACCGGTGGGGGGAGATTCTCCTCCCATCTGCCAGGTTGGGAGAGGATAACATCAGACGCTTGGTTGCTCCAGTTGATATCAGCATGACACTCAATAGAGTTTCTGCAGAAACCGCCCCGAAGACCACCCCCCCCCCAAGTCATCCTACTCCCTGCAAACTCTTCCTGTGGTCGTAGAGGAAATCATCTTCCTTCTCTCGAAGGCGGCAATAGAGCCAGTCCCCACTCACCTTTGGGGGACAGGTTACTATTCTCATTTCTTCCTAGTTCCAAAGAAGACGGGTGAGCTGAGGCCTATCCTAGACCTCAGTTCCTTGAATATGTTCGTGGAGTACAAACGTTTCAGAATGCTCTCTTTGCAGAGCCTTCTACCAGTACTTCGGCAGGGACAGTGGCTATGCGCTTTGGACATGCAGGATGCCTACCTGCATATCCCCATATGCCCTTCCCACCGCAAATTCCTGTGGTTTTGTTTTCAGGGGGACCACTACCAATTCAAGGCCCTCCCATTTGGTCTTTCCTTGGCCCCCCGAGTGGTTACCAAATGCCTGTCAGTGGTAGCGACCCACCTGCGTACCCAGGGAGTACAGGTATTCGCAAACCTGGACAATTGACTCCTGGCGGCCTCGTCCAGGGAGGAACTCCCTTTCCCCTTACCCTGCAGGTTTTTACCAGCCTGGGTATTACCATCAACCAGGCCAAGTCCCACTTGGTCCCTTGCCAATGCTTCCAATTTATAGGGGTGATTCTGGACATGACCACCGGCAAAGCCTTCTTGCCACCGGACAGGGTAGACACCCTTCAGAATCGGCTCGTCTTCTGTCTGGCCGCAGGAGGGTCAGAGCCAGGTCAGTCCTCTGCCTCCTCGGGCTAATAGCAGCTGCCATTCCAACAGTCCCGTTTGCTCGGCTCCATATGAGGATCTCTCAGTGGACACTTGGGTCGCAATAGGACCAGACCAGGGACAGTCTAGACCATGAGGTACTAGTATCAGATCCCATGATCAGGGACTTGCAGTGGTGGATGGTTCAGGAGAACCTGTGCCTGGGTGTTCACTTCTGCATCATCGATCCCCCCTCCCAGACGTTGACGTCAGATGCGTCAGGAGAAGGCTGGGGTGCCCATCTAGGGTCTCACAGGACTCTGGGCAGCTGGTCCAAGTTTGAACAAAACCTGCACATAAATGTGCTTGAACTGAGAGCAATCCTTTATGCACTTCAGGCTTTACTCTCCCTCATCCTCCCTGGGCATCTCATACAATCAGACAACAGGTGCATAGTCTGGTACCTCAGCAAGCAGGGAGGGACACGTTCCTACCTTCTGTGCTGGGAAGCAATGAGTGTCTGGCATTGGGCAGCCCAACATCACCTTCACTTGACTGCGGTTCATGTTCTGGGAGTGGAAATCACACTGGCAGACAAACTCATTCGGTCCTCAGCCAGGTCCCACGAATGGGAGCTAAATCAACAAGTCGGAAACAACATCTTTCAGCAATGGGGAACACCTCAGACAGACCTCTTCACTTCTCCCCAAAATGCAAAACTTCGAGTCTTCTGCTTGCTTGCTTCAGGGCGAGACATTTTTTGGCGGGACACTCTGTCTCTCGGTTGGAGAGGCAGATTCGTTTATGCCTTCCCTCCCATTCCTTTAATCCCGAGGGTCCTGAACAAACTCGAATCAGAGGGAGCTCGAATGATTCTCATTGTTCCCTTCTGGCTAAGGCAAGTTTGGTTCTCTCCCTTGCAAGATTTTTCAGAGGAACCTCCACTTCCTATTCCTCTGTCGCAGCAGTTGCTTACACAGGATCAGGGGACCCTTGTTCATCCAGGTCTCAAATCCCTTCATCTCCATGCATGGCTCCTGCAGATGTAGCTAAAGCCCGCTTTGGAGTCTTTCCTCTACTAGCAGACATTTTGGTGGGGTCCAGGAAGCCTTCCACCAGGTCCACCTACGCCATGAAGTGGAAACAGTCTTCTATTTGGACAAACTTGAAAGACTTCAAGCCTTTCTCGTGCCCAGTCAGTAAAGTCCTGGACTACATGTGGTCACCTCTTCTATCTTGGCCTCAGCCATTCCTCATTGAAAGTCCACATGGCAGCTATCTCAGCCTACCATATTCCCTTTGGAGACGGGACTTTTGCTCAGTTGGAAGTCTCTAAGACTTTCCTTAGAGGGGTTCTCCATTTGAGACCCCCCATCCGCATTTCTGCCACTCCATGGGACTTGAATTTCATCCTGGAGAAGCTTACTCTGCCTCCCTTCGAGCCAGCAGCTACAGCTGATTTGAAATTCCTTTCTTGGATGACACTCTTCATAGTGGCCATTACTTCTGCTTGGCGCATTTCTGAGCTTTAGGCTTTGATGTGTAAAATCCCATACTTGATTTTCCACAGGAACGTGTGGCTCTACGTACCACCAACCCTAAGTTTCTCCCTAAGGTGGCAGCTGAATCTACGCTGACTCAATCTATTGAGCTACCCGCTTTCTTTATACAACATTCCAATCAAGGGGCGTACCTCTTGCATACTTTGGATGTTCACAGAATCCTGAGATACTACACCAATCGGGCTAAGGATCTCAGGAAGACTGATCAGCTTTTTGTTGCTTTTGCTCACAAAAGAGAAGGCAGTGCTGTTTCTAAGCAATGCCTATCAAAATGGTTGGCACATTGTATCACTTTCTGTTACAACAAGACCTATCTGGGTCAAGTCAGAGGTCACTCCACAAGAGGAGTAGCTGCCTCTGTGGCTTGTTTTAAGAATGTGTCAGCAGCAGACATCGGTGCAGCCGCAACTTGGACTTCTGTCCATTCCTTCACAAAACACTACAGTTTGGACATTGCCTCTCGCCGTAGAGCAGGCTTCGGGTTGACTGTCCTACAAGGTCTCCTTTCATGAGCCCTGAGGTTCCATGCTGTGGATGATAATCCTCCTGCTCCAGAGTGCTTTTCCTTGTTCCAGACTGCTTGGGACTCAGTCCTATAAGTAAATATGTTTCTATGATCTACTGTTACGGTAAGTTCTTGGGTAACTGTACTTTTCCAGTTGAGGTGTATTGATATTTTAGCTGAGCCTGGTGCATAGGCTAAACAAGTACAGGAGTGTAATTATGGCCAGATATTCACACACAGGTACTTGACCTTTAGCCAATCAGGTGGCTAGAATTTTCTTACCCATGTTTTAAAATGTGCTATAAAATGGCAAGGAAAAATCTAGAAAGTTCAGTGGCCGGGACACGTCACCTGACCATGTATTAAATTCCTAGTCCTGCACTTCAGATACAAGATCTCATTACTAAGGCAAAAAAGCCTCATTATGTACAAAGTCGGGGACTGTTTTGTCTAAAATTTATTTAAACGAGTTATTTAAAAATGAAAAATTATTATAAAAATGCATCACTTTACATATGTTACGAAACGTCAGCGAGCCATTTTGTAAGAACAGTGAGTCACTTCAGGTTGTGCATTGAAGGATTTGAATGCACACCACGAGGCATAATAGTGCAGGTTATCGGGTATGCGTAGGACCTACGCTGTTAGCATGGAGCTCAAGTTACGCTGTTTGTTCAAATTGCCCGTTCCATTACTTTTTACTAGTTTATTTGAGTTGGGGAGCTTCACCCTGCCTTAAAATAAATAAATAAATAAATAAAACACAAGGAGGTGTGGGTAAAGTTCGACAACACCAAAATTAACAGCAGCTACAAGCACTTGGCCAAATTGCCCATTCCGTTACTTTTTATTAGTTTATTTGAGTTTGGGGGTGTGCCCTCACATCCCCCAAAAAAACAAGGGGGGTGGGGGGGGGCAAAGCCCCCCAACTCAAAGTGACAAGCACAAGGATAAGGCACATGGCCAAAACAGTGCTGTAGTCAGTAAACTTTTACGTCAAGCTTCCTACGCATACTCGAAAATCTACACTATCGCCATAACCTTCGGCGTCCAGCCTTGAGCTCCCCCTGGGGTGTGCATTAAAATCCTTTAATGCATACCCTGTCATGGCTTATTGCTTTACATATTGTATCTCATTCTGTAGGATCATACCGCTACTGTTTGATGCAGATCTCCAGTAAAAACCTACACATTCTTCCCTAGACAAGCAGGCTGGTTGTAGTGCTCTCCTCACGGTGGTAATGTAGTTCAGAGCTCATTATTGATAGATGAAGTACAGTATGACCATAAGTGGAAAAGAAACCGAAAAAGTAACCAAAGACTACTTTTTTATTTACATTTCAGATGCTTGGAGAATATAACCACTCAGTCCTGTGCTATGACCATGCCCTGAAGGCCAAGCCTGGATTCGAACAGGCTCTGAAACGGAAGCATGCTGTCCTGTGCCAGCAAAAACTGGAGCAGAAACTGGAAGCTCAGCACAGGTAAAGGGGAAGGGGGGGAGTGTAGATTGATGATGAAGGAGAAATCGGATGCATTGGAACTTATTAACACGGAGGAAGCTCAGGGAGGTACTGGCTACACTGCTGACAGCTCCGTTCAACAACTTATTGGAAACTGAAGTGGTTCCAGAGGACTGGAAGAGGGCAGATGTAGTCCCACTTCATAAAAGCAGCAGCAGGGAGGGGGCTGGCAACTGTAGACCTGTCATTCTGATGTCAGTGGTGGGGAAGTTAATGGAGACACTTTTAAAGGAAAGGCTGGTGGAGTATTTTGAATCCAGTGGGTTGCAGTACTCGAGGCAGCATGGATTCACGGGGGGAGGTCATATCAGATGAAACCTGATTGATTTATTTGAATGGGTGACCAGAGAGATAGATTGGGGTGGGGCAGTGAACATGGCCTATTAGACGTAGGCAAGGCCTTTGATACAGTACCACGTAGGAGGCTTATAAATCAGGCAGTTTAGGGGTTGGGTCCTAAGGTGGTAAACTGGGCACAAAATTGGTTGATGGATAGGTGACAGAAGGTAGCAGTAAACTGCACTCACTTGGGGAGGGGAGGAGAGGGTGACCAGTGGGGTACCACAAGGCTCAGTACTGAGACCAGTCCTCTTTAACATCTTTATACGGGGCATTGCAGAAGAGCTGGAAGGGAAGGTATTTATGTCTGTTTGCAGAAGACACCAAAATCTGCAATAGGGTGGAAACTCCCGGGGTAGAATAAGCAGAGACGTGAAAAAATTTGAGGAATAGTCTAAGGTATGGCAGCTGAGTTTCAGTGTGAAAAAGTGCAGAATCATCTGCCTAGGGTACAGAAGCCCAGAGGTGGAGTATAAAATGGGTGAAGAGTTACTGACAGTTACAAAACAGAAAAGGGGTCTTTGAGTAATCGTATTGGATGATCTCAAAGCAGTAGGTAGGACCAGCGGGATGCTGGAGTGCATAAAGAGGGGGTATCTCCACGGGAAGAGCTCTGTCATCAGGTCACACCTATGGAACTTAGCCATCAGGTGCTAGGATCACACAGAAGCTTCTCTACAGCACTCTAGCAGGGGCCGCCCTCGCTGATATCAGGCTTCGATGTCTCCGCCCTATCTAAGCATGGGCGTCCCTGCTTGCTTCTCTGTTCTTTCCCGCTGTCGACTATTCATGCACTGACACCACGGAAGCACCGTCTGTCAGTCGACCGCCAAATTTGTACTTACCTTGTCTTTTGCTACTGCCTTTGAATCACTTTATTTTAAAATGATTCCTTCTATTTTTGTATGTCGAGAACTACTCCTTTATCGGCTCTTTACCGTCGCTGTGGAAAGATTTCTTAAACCGATGACAACGAACTTTGTGTCTACTGTCTCAGGCCTGGACACAGTGTCCTTGCCTGCAAGCTGTGCTTGAAGTTCAACCTCACCACCTTGCGGCGCCGCAAGAAAACCCTGCAGATGTTTCTCGTGGAGCAACTGGAAGCCAGCAGAGAGCAGGGGTCTTCCGGGGCTCCTCCCCAGTCATCGACGTCCTCTTTGGGCTCTCGGGCCACCAAGGCCTGGGACAAGTCCTCTGTGAAACATCCTCGTCAGGATAAAGATAGCCTCCACCCCCCCACCCCGGCGATCTTGGTCCCCGTTGGATTCTTCCTTCTCTTCTCCTGGGATTGCCCTGTTGAATGCTTCCGCTTTGATGCCTCTTTATTTGCAGGCCTTTGCTTCTATCAGGCCCCCATGGTGAAGAGTTCTCCCAGCCTCCTTAGGGCTGCGGAGGGGCTGCCAGCCTTTGGGTCATCAGCCCATGCCCCACAGTTGTGACCTCTTGAACTGCGACATCTTCATGCGTTGAGCCCCACAGCATCTACTGCAGCTAATGGTGGTCCGTCAGAGCTGGACTCTTTGCCCTCTCTATCGATGCCTGTGTTTTTTGTTTTGTAAATATATTTTTTATTGAACAATTTTTACATTTTTCAACAGTCACAGTTTCTTGTTTGCACATTTCTACGTTGACAGGGTTACAATTCATATATAATATTAATACAAATAAGGCAGTCAGAGCACTAGATCCTTTGACCTCATCATTTCCTTATTATGTTTAAATACCTTCACTCCCCTCCTCTCCTCCCCTCCCACCTCCCCAATCAGGTCCTCTCTTCCTCTACTGCGTCTCTGTTCGCCCCAGCCTCCGCCCTCTTTGGTCGATAGCACCCAATATATCGATGCCTGTGTTGACAGTGAAAGATAGAAACATAGAATTTGATGGCAGATAAGGACCGCTTGGCCCACCTAGTCTGCCCATTTCATTTCATGGATAAGCTGCAGATCCTAGTTAACCAACAACCTACTTCCTACCCCCTACTATGTCTGTCCCATGCATTCTTGAATTCTCCCACTGTTTTTGACTCTACGACCTCCTCAGGAAGGCCGTTGCATGCATCCACAACCCTCTCCATGAAAAAATACTTCCTGACATTACCTCTGAGCCATCCCCCCCAGTGCTTACCCTGCCGTTGGCCTTAATGCGGTTCTTACTTCTATAACCTCGGCTCTCATCCAACAGTTTGTTACACGGCCTGGGCCTTCATTGCCATTGCCGTGGGGCGCTGCTTCGGTGTTGACGCCTGTTCAGCCTATCCACCCCATACCCTCTAGAGAGTCATCAGTGCTCCGGCTGTCTATCCCCGCTGCAGCCCAGGCTGTCTCAGAGGAGGAATATCACCCTGATCTCATCCTCCCTGATGAAGAGGAAGATGTTGAGGTTGACTCCTCTGACAGGTCTGCTGTCTCCTCCAGGAGTGAGGATTCAGTCAAACACACCCCAGGGTCCCCCCCAGTGGACCCCCCACTTCTTTTATATTATGAAACAGCTCTCATCCGCTTTGGGGTTCCAGACTGAGGAGGACTAGGACGTCATAAGGAGGAACCTTGTGGATTTTTTGGAGATCCCAGAATCTCAACCCAAAGTTTTTCCTCCTCTACGTCCAGCACTGCAGGATGCTGCCAACGCTGCCTGGCATAGGCCCAATTTGGTACCTGTCATGCCCAGAAAGGCTGAGCTTTACTAGGCACCCTTGGGACTGCCTTGTTATGCAGCCCAGATGGAAACTGACTCTGTGGTAATCAAGGCAGCTCATGACCGGTCTAAGATGCCAAAACACCTTAGCTCCCGCCCCTCTGACTGGGAATCTCAGAGGATTTACCTTTGGAGCAAGACGACTTGCCTCAGCCACTTTGGGCCTTAGAATTGCCAAATACTTGGCTCATATGATCAAGTATCAGAATACCCTCTGGAAGAAGGGCAAGGCTGCTGCTGCTTAGGTCCTTCTTGAGGGTTTACAGAGATAGAAGCTTCTCAGAATTCTCCGGGCTTCGGAAGATGTTGGTAAGCACCTCCTCAGAGCCACCTATGATATAGCTGATACTACAGCCAGGGCAGCTGCCACTGGCATTTGTCTTAGAAGGCACGTCTGGCTTCACTGCTGATGTCCAGCTAAAGGTGCTGAATGCCCCTTTTGTGGGTCACAAACCTTTTGGTCCTGATGTGCAGGATATTATTAACGACCTGGAGACCTCTGACAAGGCTATCAGGTCTGTCCAATCCCTTTATTATACGCAGCGTAGGAGCAGACCAAGGCCCTCCTTTCGTAAAGTCTCTCCAAAGTCTGGTTCCAGAACTAAGCTCTAGGGCAAGCACTAGGCCAGCTGTGCCTTGCCTGCCCCCTCCTCCACCTCTGGCCCCTCTGCCAAGTACTCCAGGGGAGGAGGAGGGGCCCCAGCCGCTGGTTGCGCCTCAGCCTGACTCCTTGCCAGACTCCCCACCCCCACCCCCACCCCTCTTATTCCAAGCCATGAGGTGGTGGTCGGAGGTTGGTTCTTCCTCCATCTGTCCCAGTGGAGAACCATTACCACAGATACTTGGACCCTGCAGATAATCAAACTGGGCCATGCTCTAGAGCGTCTAGAATAGCCTCCAGATGTTCCACCGGTTCCCACCTCTTATCCTCCGGACCACACTGGTGCTCCAGGAGGAGGTGTTCACCTTGCTGCACAAGAGGGCCATAGAACCAGTGTCCAGGTGGCAAAGGAACCATAGGTACCGCCTCTAGATGGGGGGGCAAACCATGATATGCAGATAGGCATCCTGCATGTCCAGGAAGCATAGCCTGTCACCATGCTTGAGCAGAGGAAGAAGGCCATGTAGAGTTACCATCTGGAACGTTCTGTACTGGATGTAGACTCAGCTCCTTGAGGTGTAGAATAGGCCTCAAGTACCCAGTTCTTTGGGAACCAGGAAGAACTGGGAGTAGAACCCTTTGTTCCTCTTCCAGGGGAAGCATTACCAGTTCAAGGTATTGCCCTTTTACTTATCCTCTGCATCATGGGTATTTACCAAGTGCTTCACCAAGACCACCTATACGTGCCAGGCACACCAGGAGCTTGACTACACAAGTATTCCATGTATCCAGCTGCTGCACAACTATGGCTGAGTGATCCTTTACTCACTGGGCCCCTCTGTGGACAAATGGTCTACCACCTGATATCGCCAGAGCCACAACCCTTGGTTTCTTTAAGTGCAAACTCCATCAGCACCTCATCGACAGTAGTACCTGTAGGTGCCCCCACTAGTCTGTGTCCGCAGCTTTAGTCTGCCTCAGCACTTCCAACTCCTGGCCTGCCAGGTTAAGTCTTTGCCCAAGCACTTGCCTCCCACCCCCTTTGCCCTAGCACTTGCCTCCACCCCTTGGCTGTTTTCTTTCCATCTGTTCTCCCTATCCCAGCTCCCACTGCCCCTCCCTACCTCATCCTAACAGTCTGCCTCCGCCTCTCTCTCTCTCTCTCTTCCGCAGGACGCTGGCATACCATGTACAGTGCCTTCGCACAGTTTGTGAACTGCTTGTCATTGCAACCCATGTACTGTTGAATTTCTTGTACTCTGTATGTGTAATTTACTGTAACCATATTGTGTCTTGTGTTAATGTATCTGACGTGGAACCTCTCAATGAGCATTCACTCTCAGGTGTCATCCAAGACTGTATTAAATAAAATAAATAAGTACTTAGCAGCTGTAGCAACAGCCCTTTGATGCAAAGGCCTTTATGTGTTCCCATATTTGGAAGACTGGTTACTGAAAGCCCAGTCTGGGGAACTACTCTGTTGATGATTCTAGAATGCACTGTGCAGTTGTTCTAGTCCTTGGGCATCACTGTCAGTTCACCCAGGTCTGTGCTGAACCCATCCCAGCAGCTGCAGTTCATAGGGTGGTTCTGGACTCTACTTGGGGCAAGGCCTTCCTACCACAGGACAGGGTGGACTGCCTCATAGCTCAGGCCCAGGCTGTGGCTCAGTGCTGATATGTCCCAGCCAGGACGTTCCTGAGGCTGCTAGGCTTAAGGGCCACGGCCATTGTTAGGGTCCCTTTGGCCAGGTTGCATATGAGGATACCGCAGTGGACCCTCAGGGTCCAGTGGGATCAGTGCTCCGACGATCTGGATCAGCTGGTTCTTGTCTTCTCCCTAGTACACAAGGTGCTTCAGGGGTGGATGGACCCAGGCAATCTCTTAAAAGGGGTCCCCTTTCTTCTCCCCACCTCTCACCAAATCCTCACCACAGATGCTTTGGGTCTGGGTTGGGGGGCACACTTAGACCCTTATCAGACCCAGGGGCTCTAGTCCCAGTGGGAGACCTGCCTCCACATAAACATTCTAGAAATGTGGGCAGTTCTGTATGCCTTCCAGGCCTTCCAGAACCATCTCTCTCCAGGCCCACTGTTGGTGCAGTTGGACAACCTCAGTGTGGTCTATTACATCATCAAGCAAGGGGAACCCATTCCTTTCCCCTGTGCCGGGAGGTAATGAGGGTCTGGCAGTGGGCTCTAAATCACAGTCTGGAACTGTCAGCTGTCCATGTGCCAGGTGCCCAAAATGCCTTGGCGGACAGCCTGAGCGGGTCACAGTCCAGAATGCATGAGTGGAACTGCTGACCTTGGTTTTTGAAGAATTGTTTAACAGGTGGGGTCATCCAGAGTTGGGCCTTTTTGCATCCCCACTCAATTCAAAACTGCTGCATTTCTGTTCGCTAGATCCAGGGCCTGAAGTTTTCTGGTGAGATGCATTGTCCCGCTCCTGAAAAGGGAGGTTTCTTTACACCTTCCCACCCTTTCCTCTGATTCAGACGGTACTCATCAAGCTACAGATGGAGGGTACCACCCTAACTCTGGTGGCTCCATTCTGGCCTCCTCAGATTTCGTTTTTCAATACTGCAGCAGTTGGCTGTGGAACCTCTGGTACCCTTGCCCCTTTGCAGGGACCTGTTGACAAAGGCTCGGGGGACCTTGCTCCATCCAGATCTCAAGTCCCTACAGCTGCATGCCTGCTTCCTGAAGACATAGCCATTACTCACTTTGGGGTTTTCCAGAAGGTGACTGATGTCCTGGTAGCTGCCAGGAAACCCTCCACCAGAGCCACTTAACATGATGAAGTGGAAGCACTTTGCTATATGGGCCACTTCCTATCACCTGGACTCTTGTACTTGTCCGGTCAATGAAGTTCTAGAGTATCTCCCATCCTTATCGGATGCAAGGTTCCAGTATTCCTGTATTAAGTACACCTGTGTGCTAGTTCAGCCTTTCACGTGCCTATTGAGGGCCATACTGTGGCCCAGTTGGATGTGGCCCATACTTTTCTGAGAGGCATTCTCCCCTTGAAGCCTCCTGTCTGTAATCTGATCCTGGCTTGGGACCTCAATTTCGTGCTTGGGAACCTGACCCTACCTCCTTTTGAGCCAGCCGGACTATTTTGTGAGCCACGCTTTTTGTCTTGGAAAGCGTTATTTGTAGTTACTATTACTTCTGCTTGAAGAATTCCAGTGCTACAGGCTCTCATGTGTGAGCAGCCTTATTTAATTTTCCACAAAGGAAGTGTCTTTTTGCATTCTAATCCTAAGTTTCTTCCTAAGGTGGCATCTGAGTTGACTCTAAATCAGTCTATCCACCTGCCTGTTTATTTTCCAGAACATGCCAGTCCAGGGGAATCATTGGTTCATACTTTGGATATGCATAGAATTTTCAGGTACTATACACACTGTACTAAGGACTGCAGAAAGGCCTCTCAGTTGTCTGTTTCTTTTGTCCTTGGCAAAGAGGGCACTCCTGTGTCTAAACGGTGCTTGTCCAAATGGTTGCCCAGCTGTATTGTTTTATTTTATAAGAAGTACGGTAAGGAACTTCCTGGTGTGGTTCATGGCCATTCAGCCAGAGGCATGGCCACTTCTGTTGCCTGTTTCAGCTGTGGAAATTTGTGCAGTTGCCACTTAGAGTACTGTCCACACATTCACCAAGCACTACAGTCTGGACATTGCCTCCAGAAGAACAGCAGGCTATGGCCTAGCTGTGATTCAGGGTCTTCTTTCTTATGCCTCTGGCTTCCTGCCACCCAGACTGTCTTGCACTTAGCACTGCTTGGGACTCGTTCCATGGGTGTGATCTGATGACAGAGATATTCCTGAAGAAGATAGAACAGTTACTTAAGAACTTACTGTAACAGTAGATCTTAGAATCTCTTGTGATCAGATCATGCTGTCCCTCCTTCCATCCCCCTTTCTGTCTCTCTCTTCAGCTCCAGCCTTTTCGCAAGCTGGGCACCTTTTCTCTCCTCGGTTCCCTGGTGGGACTCTTGTCTCATATGGCCTCCAGCTAGGAACAGAACTGAGGAGGGAGTGGCACCGCCCATGCTTATATAGGGCTGAGACATCGGAGCCTGACGTTAGCGTGGGCGGCCCATGCTAGACTGCTGTAGAAGAGCTTCCATGTGATCCTAGTGCCTGATGGCTAAGTTCCATAGGTGTGACCTGATGGCAGAGATTCCTTTGAAGATTTACTGTTACGGTAAGTTCTTACGTAGCTGTTCTTTTCCCATTTAGAATAAAACTTAAAACAAGATAACATGTGAACCCAAATCCATGTATGATTTTCTGTATTTTTCTTTCCAGTACAGTGTACTCTACTCAGACATGGTTATAACATGCAATCCACTGTAGTGGACAGAAACTGATTTCACAAACAAAATATATTAATTACAGTCATATTTCTCTGGTTGTGTTGGACAGTCACTTTGCTTATAATGGACACTGAAGATGTTATGGGCATTTGAAATGCTCTTTTGAGGGAAGAGTGCAGAGCTGTTGGGGAGTTGGTAAGTGTAGAATTGAGATGGAGGAGTTACAAACATTACTTGTCTCATGAAATGATTCTCCACAAGCTGTGAAAACTTTCTTTAGTTATTTACACTAAAAAAACAAGATTTTAAAATATAATGTTGCACTCACAGTAACAGTTGCCTTTGCTGTGTCAAAATAGGTGGGGAAATATGGGCAGACTAGGTGGGCCAAGAGGTCCTTATCTGCTGACAGCTTCTGTGTTACAGTACTGGAACTGAAACCGAAACCATCAACAGCCAGCTATTAAATTCACAATTTTGTTTTAGAAAATGGGTTGGAAAAGTCATGGTGTGTGATTGGCTGCACCCTTTGCCAAGGGGTACATCTATGTGCCAACAGAGACTGGGTAAAAACTAGTCACAGTGCCAACCTGCCTGTACAGTAATCAAATCACTGTACCGAAAGAGAATTGTAAGTCCTGAAAGGCAGCCATTTTTTTCCTTATTTAAAAGCGAGTGAGCTACCCCTCCAGCCTCAACTGCAGTCACAATAACCAATAGACACTAACTGCCATTTCTCACTAAACATTTTTTTGCCAGTTACCACATGCAAAACCATTTTTTTTCCAGTAAGCTTTTAAAAACGAGTGCTATACACTTCAGTACGATGTGCAATATTGACTTGACGGCTTCCCATCATTTTCCTCCGCTTTGCCCTGGCTCCCCCTGCTGAGCAAGAAATAAATAACGAAAAGCAACGTAAATCACATTTTTAATAAAAGAACAGTAACTTTGTGCTACAGTGTTATTTATTTACTGCTGCTGCTTTATTCTTTCCAGGTCAGATCCAACAGCCGCTCTGCCCAGCCATGATGTACCCACCTTCAGACTGCAGTTTAAAAAAAGAAAAAAAAAAGTAAAACCAGATGGTACTGGTGGAGAGAGGACAGGCAAAGCCAAATCTCCACAAAATCTTGAGGAACGTGGATGGGGCAGAGAGGGGTGGCAGTACATTTAGAGAAGCCAAACAGAAAGACTGTGAAACACAGTAGTGTCCTCTGTTGCCTGTGCAAGCAGTGGAGGGTCTACTTTACACAAAATCTTTTTCTTTTTTTATTTTATATTTTGCACCTCTCCGTGTGTCTCAGCTGGCTTCTCTTTCGAACTGCCTAGAACCTCGCCCCAGGCAACCCCCGCCGCCAAGTGCCACCCCATACTGCAGCCCCCACCAGGGTAACCTGATGCAACCCTTTGTCAGGTGGGTCCTCTCCTTCCAAAGAGAGAATTAGCCTCTCGGCCTGGGTGCTGCTGGGGTCGGTCCTGGCTGTCTGGGGGCTCTGTGGTGGCGAGGATCCAGCGGCTGTCATCCAGTCGGCCAAGACGCCATTTTCTCATTTTCTCTGCCCCGCCCCTCAAGTTCTTGGCCTTGCGTGGATGGTGTCCTCGGGCAGGGGCTTGCTGGGGGCATGTTGAAGCATCACGTCCCCCAAGCACACACCCAATCTGCCCAGAGGTGCACAGGCAGTACCCCCACTCGGAGGGAAGCGTCAAATGGACGCTTATGTATTTCCTCCTTGACAGACTCTGCTCCTGGTACTCGGACTTGGGGCGGGAACCTGGGTCGCCAGTGTGCTAGGTGAACCCTTTCGCTCGGTGCCACGCAGCTGGCTCTTCTTCTTTTCTTAATTGACGTTTACTAACTTTTCACAATCATTTCAAATTTTTTAAAACAATTTATCTAAATTGTCCCAAAACCCATTTTCTAAGTGCAGTAATGCCCTCTAGGGTGGGTGGTATGATACCCATCCTTGCAGGTGCTACAGTATAAGGCCCTCGTCCTGTGGCATCAGGCCTCATTATGCCTGCTGGGTAGGCGCGTATAGCCCGGTATCGGTATATGGCTGGCAGTATAGCCTAGAGGTTAGAGTAACAAGCTGTGAATGAGCTTGGTACATCCAGCAGACCAGATCTTGGTTTGATTCTCACAACCTGCACTTGCGTACTGTGCGACTCTGAGCAAGTCACTTAACCGCCTAGTGCTCCCAGGTCTCCCCTGAAAACAGGCACTTGTGCCTAGTGGGCCTTACCCGGTTACCAAAGGCTAAAAAAAAAAAAAAAAAAAAGTACCGCCCACCCTGTCCGGTATTATTGCTAGCACAACTTTAAGCAACATTTGTCCTTAAAAACTCATATTTCCTGTTGGTAAAATTATGTCCTAGACAGGATTTCGAGTACTCTCATAGGTTGTACTATAGATTCTTATTCACTCTCATTCACTGTGTGCACCTGCTTTCACATGAACACACAATACATAGACTCTGCCGTGTCTGATTATAATGGACAAAAGCTGGGTGTAAGGATGCGTCTTTTAAAACAGGCTTGCACTAGATTCCTAAATAATGAAATATTTGCATTTAAGGGCAGGTAGTATAGCGTAGTGGGTTAAAGATCTGAGCTGCAGATCTGGAGACCTGGGTTTGAATCCCATAGCTGCCTAGGTACATACTGTGTGATCCTGAGCAAGTCACTTAACTTCCTTGTGCTCCCAGGTCGCATCTGGAAACCAGCTTCGGCTTAGTGTGCTACACCTGGTTAAACAGTGTTCCCTTTAAAGAGTGTGTTCTGTCTCAAGGGAAACCTGAAATTTAAAACTTTCACAGATATAGGGGTGTTCAGATCAAAACTTTTAGGTCTTGCCCAACCATGACTGTAGCTGCATTTTCACTTACCCCTATTCATTATACAGTATAAGCCACTTAATTGAGATGACACTGAATGGGACGTCCACTTTATTGGGACATCCCTCCGGAAGCCGATTAAATGGCCATGTATTCCTTTGGGCACTGCTGCTCCTTAATTGGGACGTGGGTGCCATTTAAATGGGACAATTCAGTCCCATTAATTTTGCATTGTTCTGCACTAATCCTCATTAGCACCCTTTGAATACCTCGGTAATGCTGGCCTCTCTGCCATGTGCCCAGTGGAGCAAGCAAGAACGGAGAGTTTAAAAAAGATAACGTATCAAATACTGTGCTGTACTGTAAAATAAAATAAAACATTCTCCGGTGGTTTCTTTTGCTACCTTTTTCTCTCCTGTCTCCCCAGTGTGACTCTTCATTAGTCTGTCAATGCTGCGCTGTTTGCTCAGCCCACCTCACCCACACGATTCCTTGCTCTAGCCACAATAATCCTCCTTCATGAAATCGTGCTGTTGGCTGATGAAATTAACGTGACTCTCGTCTCCAACCACAGCCACACCGAGTAAGTGACAAATTTAGCTGAAAGGTGTGGCAGTCCCGATCTACCAGCACTGCATACTGCATGTGATGGGTATGGGACAGGGTAAACGAAACAGTCCACCCCCGATACTGGCTCTTCTTCTTTTACTGTTGACTTGCAGTCCTGATCTACTGGCGCCGCATACAGTATGGGAAAGGGTAAACAAAACAGTCCCCCCCCCCCCGATTCTGGCTTCCTTCTTTTTCTGTTGACTCGATGAACCGCATACTGCACTCCTGTCTTCTTTACAACCAGACACAGCAAATGAACATTTAGCTGAAGGTATGGCAAAGGGTAAACAAAACAGTCCCCCCCCCCCCCCCAATTCTGGCTTCCTTCTTTTTCTTTTGACTTGCAGCCCTGATCTGCTGGTGCTGCATACAGCATGTGAACTACAGAGGCTGTCGGCTGATTACAAACATGCCCTTCTGGTAATTGGGACGGCCGCTTAATTGGGTCGAAAGGGATGCCACCAGGCCATCCCAATTAAGCAGCTTCTACTGTAATAAAATTAGCTTTCTTTTTGTACTTACCCTTCAAAGAAATTATCTTGCCCTGGACAGGAGGCAATAGGATTTGCATACCCCTGCATAGATAACCTTGTTTTTCACAAGAGGTTAAACAGCTTTAGTTATAGATGTGAGTTGAATTTTCATTTCTCAGAGGAAAAGCTCTCTCCAGTCAAGGATTTCTTATAAAAGACTGATCTGAACAAATCACTGCACTGTTTAAAATACCCTCCTGGCCGACCTGCTGAGGGTTGAGGTGCTGGATGCCACACATTGCACCACGCCAATGACCCACGTTCGGAAATAGACCTGGGTCGTAGGGGTTGGCTGGGGGGAGGATAGATGCTGTCCTTGGGGGGGGCACTCCGGACGGCACTAATGCCCGTTGTCCTACCACCGGTAGAAGCATGGGTGGCGGGGCGAACATGCCTCTCAAGAGTCGGGGTTGGGGAGGACACTGTTAGGCACTTGACTGTGAGGTGCGTTAGCAAATTGCAAGCCTGGATGAATGTCCTTTGCCCCGGCGCCCTCTAGGGGTTGGGACCATACAAGAGGAAGGGGAGAAAAAACTCCCTGGTGTCGAGCAACATGATGCAGGAATCCCGGCACACCAGGACCCAGCTGAATACCGGGGAAGGTGGAGGTACCCTGGGGGCCGAGACCAAGGGACAAGTAAAAAACAAACAAAAAAAAACCCTCCTGATTCAGCTCAGTGGCTACCTTCTCCAATAGTGACCTCATGTGGACAGGAATGTTTTGAGCAGTCCCTGTAGTGGAGAAATGGAGACTAGGGTATATGATGTGTTTGATAGCTCGGGTGAGGAAAGTTTCCCTTCTATCACAGGGCCCTATAATAAAAGTGGCATCAAAGGCTTGACTGTACATTGACTGCTTTAACCTGGCTGACCACACAAAATTATAGTATTATGTGTAACTTTGAAAAGGACAAAATATTTACTTTTTTTTTTCATGCAGGTTTTTATCCCTCTGTGGCTGGCTGGGCAGCTGTATCAATCCATCCTACACTCCCTAGCCATTCCGAGTCTCCATTCTCCCCCCTGAGACTGGACAGGCCATTGGTGCTTGTGGGTCGGACTTCATGTTACGCAGCCTCCAATTTTCCACCCGATTTTTCCTCCCAGAGCTGTTGCCCCTGCAGCCGCCCACATGCAGTGGCGTAATGGATGAGCTCCGCCTCCACGGAGTTGTCCTCAAATGCCTGTGTTTGGCCCCTGACACTCAAGCCTCTAGCTTCTGCAGGCTCTCAGCCAGGAGGCTTGGCTGGTGTAGGTGCAACCGATGTCGACTTCTCTGCCATTACCCCTCCGGCTGAAGCGCTGCCTGTGTCAGTCCCTTCCACAGGGGACATCGCCAGTCCTTCTCGCCAGTGCCCGCAGCAGGCTACTTGTGTCTCTCCAAGCCTGGCATTCCCTCTGCCTTCGTCAGGGAGGTCTTCTTCTCCGGAGCCCGTTTCTCCTCTCCCGGTGCTGGTGGATTTCCCTCCCAGGCTCCCCAGAACTGGCATCCACTGGATTGGCTCCAGTATTGCCTCTGCTACAGCCCGCGGGCCTGGCGCCAGCTCCACAGCATGCACCTGCAGGTCCTCCGCTGGGGTAACCTATGCATCCCTGTCTGGCCCGTTGTCACCCTTTCCTTACCCAGTGCAGGCCTGCCCCTATCCGCTGATCTATAACTACCCTGTGCTGGCAGACTACAATGCTCTCTTTACTGCATGGTGGTCTTTCATGCAGAAGCAGACTCCTGCCCCTCAGGGCCCGCCTCTGGTGTCACCGTAGCGGCCCGCTGGGCATCTTCTACCTCCAGACTGGGCTCGACTAGGTCCTAGTGCTCCACATACACTGGGGCCCTGACCCAACGCTGGTTCCAGTGGTTGCCAGGACGGGCGTCTGCTGGTTAATAGTGGGCCAGATGAGGAGGGTGAATATGACTCAGACTATTTTCACCCTTTGGGCTGCTTCGCGCTAGCTGGACTCATTCACCTATCTGGTGAAGCATGTGTTACAGTATTTGTTCTCCCTCTTAGCTGCGGGCTTGGGGTAGTCCTCCCTTAAGGTGCATCTTTCTGCCATCTCTGCGTGCCATACAGCTATTGAAGGTAGGGCCGTGGCTCAGCTTGAGGTGTCTCATACTTTCCTACAGGGCATTTTGCATCTGAAACCTCCCATTTGAGACCCAGTCCCTCGTTGGGACCTTAACTTTATGTTGGAGAAACTCGCATTACCTCTGGTTGAACTGGCCGTGAGTTGCGAACTGGGCTTTCTGCCGTGGAAAACGCTCTTTTTAGTTGTTTTTACTTCTGCTCAAAGGATTTCTGAGCTTCAGGCTCTTATATGTAAAGAGCTTTATTTGTTTTTTTCACAAAGTCTGGGTGTGTTTGCATACTAATCCTAAATTTCTTCCCATGGTGTCTGAGTTTTCTTTGAACTAATCCATCCACCTTCCTGTTTACTTTCTAATCATGGGGAAGCTTTGCTCCATACTTTGGATATACAGTACATAGAATCTTGTGATACTGTATGCACTGGTCCAAGACTTTAAGAAAGTCTGATCAGTTATTTGTTTCGTTCGCCCCCAGGAGAGAGGGTGCTCCAGTTTCCAAACAGTGGTTGTCTAAGTGGTTAGCTAATTGCATTGTTTATTGTTACCATAAGTACAACAAGTACCTTCTGGGGGTGGTTAAGGGCCATTCCACCAGGGGTATGACCACCTCCACTGCTTGTTCCAAAAATGTGTCTGCTGCGGGCATCTGTGCAGCTGCTACAGTCTGGACATTGCTTCGAAGTGTAGGGCCAAATTCGGCC
The DNA here is from genome assembly GCA_016271365.2 of Neoceratodus forsteri. NCBI lineage: Eukaryota > Metazoa > Chordata > Ceratodontiformes > Ceratodontidae > Neoceratodus > Neoceratodus forsteri. The sequence continues at coordinate 15,545,064 of CM028133.1, forward strand.
TCACCATTCTGCAGGGCCTTCTTTCTTAGGCCATTGGCTGCTGTCTATCCTCCTCCTGGAGCTGCTTCCTTTATGCTGCCAGAACTGTTTGGGACTCTGTCCTTCCGATGTTGGCCTGCTGCAAGAGCTTCCTCGAAGTAAGATTGTACAGTTACGTAAGACCTTACCGTAACAGTAGATCTTTGAGAGGAGCTCTTGCAGAAGGCCATGATTTTTCCTCCCTCCTTCCCCTTCTTTCTCTCTGCTGTATCCTTCTCCATATGACTCTTCTGCATTCCCTTTTCCTTCTTGGCTGTCGGGAACCTACTTGGTTTCTTCTGCTGCCTGGTTCGGGTCTTTGGTGGGAGGTGTGAGGAGGGTGTGGGGAACTGCCCGCATTTATATGATAGCCCAGCGTCAGAGGGTGATGTCAGTGGTGGGTGGTCCTCCATGGTAGACTACTAGTGAGAAAGTTTTGTGTGGTCCTGGGGCCTGGTGGCTTAGTCCTACTGGTGTTGGCCTGCTGCAAGTGCTCCTCTCGAAGATCTACGGTTACTGTAAGTTCTTATGTAACTGTACTTTAGTTTTGCTTTTCTGGTAGTCTTTCTGATGTTTGGTAGTCTCCCTACATATTATCCCTGCGTCATTTTAATCAAAGGCCTGAAAATCCCCAGATAAAACCTGTCTGGTAATATTAAAATTGCACAGCCAAAACCATTTCATTTCTTCTGTTTGAATTATAATTTGCAGATCTCTCCAGAGAACCTTGAATGAGCTGAAGGAGTATCAAAAGCAGCATGACCATTACCTGAGGCAACAGGACATACTGGAAAAATACAAACTGATCCAGGAGGAGCAGATTCTCAGAAACATCATCCACGAGACACAGATGGCAAAAGAAGCACAACTTGGTAAGGCATGCTGAGATTCTGACCAAAGTGGTACTAGATCTCAGAATTGCAGTTAGAGTGGGGAACATTCTTTTTATGGCTATGGGCAGAGCCAATAGCCATCGTGCTTTCACTTGGAAAAAAGGATTTTCCCTGGAACACATATTTTTAGGAGTTTTCAGTGTATCCTTCCATCAACTGCAAAATAGTGCGCTCCCCCTCTGATTGTTGCTATTAGCTGCTCTGCCTTAAAGGCAGGGGGGATGCTCTTGTGCCTCCCAACTTCTCAGGATATAAATAAAAAAAATACTTCGAAACTGCTGTCATTTAACCTACATCAGTCCTACCTGTACCAGCTTGTTTGTATCTATGTCTTAAGTTACTGTTATACTGTGTTATACTGTGTATTTTCGTTTGTCTTACTGTGACAAGGTACCTTTGTAAATGAGCCTATGGCTCAAAGGTTTTCCAAATTGCTGTCTAAATAAATAAATAAATAAAATAAATAAACCGTTGCAGGGCTGCAGAATGAGCATCTGTCCAGCTCAAGTCAAATATTTATTTATTGATTTAGTTTTTGTTTACTGGCTACGTACACTAGACAAGAATATTGCCTATATTCTGGCACAACCTGGGAGAGTACAATCAGGAGAAACAAAGTACAAACAAAACTAACATTGTTCATGGCGCAGCATGAAGTGAGAACAAAACATTGAACAGTTTACTGACACAGAGCAAGCCAGTTCTGCGGAGCCAAGAGAAACAGATAACATTACATTAATTAGTTGCACTAGATGATACAACAGTATTAACTAACATCAGGCAACAACATCTTTGAAATAAGTGACAGTTACAACAATAGGATTAGTGAGGGAAGTAGGAACAGGCAGATAACAGAAAGTGGAGGGAAACAGTAAGTGCCAGTGGAGGGAGGGAAAGCTGCAAGAAGTAATTCTCAAGTTTCAGAACAGGAGCAGACGTTAGAGTCTATTAGGTAGACGAGAAGACCCAGTTTAAAGGCTTGGTGGTACTCGCTAAGTTTGATGTGAAGGGGGAGAGAGATCCAGATGCAAGGGGCAGATGTAGTGAAAGAGAGTTCCCCTTTTTTTGTGCGATATCTAGGAATTTCGAGCAGGGTTTGTACAGACTGACCTTTGAGGAGGTAAGCTTGGGAGGGATGGGATAGCAGCCTTGAGAGATACTGGAGGGGCCCATTTTGATAATATTATCAATCAAGCAGCCAGCGGAATAGAGTCTGTGCGATGCCGGGGACAGACAGCTCAGTCTCGAGTAGAGCTGACAACAATGAGTTAGCCTGTAAGCAGAGAGGGAAAATCTGCATACGCTGGTATAGCAGGTGCTCCATTTCTGGAGGGCTCCTTTGCTAGTAATAAGGTATACGTGTGAGCAGTATGTAAGACGGGGAAGGAGGAACCCTTGTGCAATAGCAAGCAGAGCAGCAGCATTGAGGAAGGGGAGGACCTGATTTTATAGGCAAGACCCAGTTTGGAGTTTACCGCCTTACAGATAGCAGCAATGTGCAAGTTAAAATCCTGGAATGAATCCACATAGATTCATTCCAGTTCTTTCAGCAGCCTAAGGGTTAACTCATTATCTCCTTACTTTGACCGAATACTGACCCAGTAGCACATGGCTAATTAGAACTACAAAACCAGTCATACAGAGGGCATAATGACTTGAAAAGTTTTTTTTTGTTTCTTTTTGTTTGTTTTCTATTACTGGTCCAAAATAAGTATCTGTTTATAAGTGTATGAGCCCTGTTTGATAAATTAATGCTCTGCTATGCCATGCAGCTCTAAATGTCAGTACTAAAACAATGTTATCTGTGTGTGTCCATTTGCCTGTTGCAGTAAGGTTAAACTGATTCCATGCTAAGGAGGCACATTCTCTGATTGGACACTGTCTATTCTGCTTCACTCTGGGGTCCATTTTAACTGGAATTTCGGGCACAAAAATAGGGTATAAGTATCCTTGAAATTCTGTTCTGTTGTGCCCCCTGCGTGCATTTACTGTCAGTTTACATAATGTATGTCCTTGGAACCAGTTTAACCTTGCTGCAACAGGGAAATGGACATACATTCTACAGCAAAATATATTGATCTCAGATTTAAAAAACAAATGTGTGTGCATAGATTCTATTTTACAACAGTAGCCATGAACATGATGAAAGTAGCCCTTATCATGATGAAAGTAGCCCTTATCTAACACACGTGCTCCTGGGTCATCACATGTAAGTGGCTCTGGTGGGATTTTAAGCAGGTGATTCATTTATCTCAAGCCAGGTAACAACTTTATAAACATAAGACTGCAGAATACTGTTTTCTGTTGTACCATAAATCTGATGTACTGCATTTTACTGTCATGTTTTCTATGACACATTTCAGATCACCTTACAAAGATAGGTTGAGGAACCTCAACATGAACTCATTGAAGGAGAGAGGGCGTGGGGTGATATGATTGAAACCTTCAGGTACTTAAAGGGCATCAACAGGGTTGCTACAGAGGGCATGTTTTGATTAAAGAGAAAGAAATTACTAGGGGCACAGCCTGAAGTTGGTGGGGGGTAGTTTGAGAGAGAGAGGTGAGGAGATATTACTTCACGGAGAGGGTGGTAGGGGTGGAGCGCACTTCCTGAGAAGTGATATCTCTTAAAACAGTGGAGAGCTTCAAAGGGTGGGACAGGGTCAAGGGCAAGATGCTAGTCGGTGGGAAGTTGGGGGAAAAGGAAGCAAGGGGTGGGGGGCAGCAGCAGGAGTCTAACCTGTGTGCTGCACGACTGAGCAGACGTGATAGACCAATTGGCCTATATCTGCTGGCCTTTTTGTATGTTCTTATGTTTATCACTACATTTTCTTACTTCGGATCAAAGATTTGGATTTGCTACAGTTATTGCTGAAGATGCTAGTAGTTAAAACAGTGATGAAGTTATTTTTCTATTATGACAGGTTTGTACAAGGGGTAAGTGTGGTCATGTCAGAAATTAAAACTATAGACTGGATCACATTCTAATATACAGCACAGAGCGAGATGAATTATACTAAAATGTTTAGTGACTGCAGTGTACAATCAAAGATTATGTCTTCATCTCAGACTGCTGGAAGCTGTGCAAAGATAAAAAACAAGCATTTGTCAGTGCTGAAGGTTTCCTTGCATGGTGTATGTGGGATGGCGTTCAGCGGCACTCGTTACTTGGAGCTTCTTCAAGCTTGCCACAGCCATATCGGCTCTGGCTAGAGTTTGTTTATATCCAGTATTACTGTGCCCAGTTCTGGAGTGCTCACCTGAGCAGACACAGACTGGAAACAGTACAGAGTAGAGTAACCTAAATGATTCCCAGCCAAGAGGGCAGATCCCAGGAGGATCTGCTCAGGGCACTGGACATGTATTCGCTGTGGGTCAGAAGGTCGACATATAAAGACCTTTGAGTTCCTGAAAAGAATAAACCAGGTCAGCTGGCTGGAACTATATAGTAGCAATGGTGGGTTTAAAACAAGGGGACATGAATATAAGCGTGTGTGTGTGGGGGCGCTGTTCAGTAGGAATGCGAAAAAGTTTTACTTTACGGAGAAGGGTGGTTGAGGTTTGGAATGCTCTACCAGTAGAGTTGGTGGGCGTAAAAAAAAACATTGTGTGTAAGTACAGCTGGGATGTAGTTAAGGGCTTAATAGTTACTCAGGGAGTAGCAGTAAGGTAGGGAGCGGGGCCGGGGGGGAGGTGAGAATGAAAACCTTGTCTAGACAACAGGTCGCAGGGCAGGGTGAAACTGGTAGACTGGATGGCCAGTGGTCTTTTTCTGCTGACATTGTCTCCGTTTCTGTGTATTCTGACCCCCTTTTTGGTATGTGGTCTGCTCACATTTTCTTCCAGCCCAGGTCCAAGGACCGGCTTGGTGCTCCACATTTGTCCAGCCACTACACTACCCCTTCTCCTCACCTTGGCAAGGCCCCTTTTCCAGACTGTCATCTTGTCATTCTTTGGAGAAGATGCGGAGGGGTGCAGATTAATGGTCCTGCAGACGATAGTGTTGAATGGCTGCTGTTTCATCCAGGCAGTCAGTGAAGATTGTCGCTCCCCCCTCCCCCCCCCCCCATTTATGTGGCCATGCACAGAATCTTCGAATTAGGACACTTGCTTAATTCCCCAGTGGATGAGGGACATCCAGTGCAGTCATCTGTGCTGCCAATGGTGCCACCACTAGGCCACCATGGGCGCAGCTCAAGCAGAGGGATGCCCACACCTGCCCTGTTCAATAGGAGAGCATCCACACAGACACCACAGCCATCCCTGATGGCATTTTCTTGACACCCTGGACGCGAGACATGAACCCAGTTCGACAGCTTGCCATACAGCCCTGTCCTGTCCAGTGCCAGGGAGCCAGCCTGCAGTGCTGTTGCAGGGGCAAGGAGAGTGTTGTAGTATGATCAAGTGGAAAATGGCACTTAACTGTAACGAGACGAGTATAAACCCTGGCCCAGGTACTAATCTTTTGCTACAATCCATTCTGGGGGTTTAAAACACTAATGAAAACATAAAATATACCTTGTATTATTTTCATTACTGAGATGTTTTTTATTAAAAAAAAAAAAAGTTTTAAAGCAGCAGAGCTGGATAACCAGGAAGGCGGTTTCGAAATTCTAGTTTTCAGCTGTATGGCTGCAACCATAATTCTGGTTTGTTTCCATTCCTTTTATTGTCCCAGCATCACTAGTGTTTGAATAATAAAGAAAAGTTTACCATTCTTGTGGCGCTACAGGAAAGATGGCAGCTGCCATATTTGGCTTTGTATTCCTCCGTTCATCGGCTTCTATGTGCAGTGTTTACTTCCGTTTTCCCCACTGTTGAATGCCCCAGCTCACAATAGTGAAAACCACCGAATGCCTACTCATGTTACCACAGTAAAAGAAACACAGAATCGATCGCTCCCTAACTCTCCCCCCCCCCCACCAACATGTCAAAGGCTTACACCATAGAACAACCAGCAGTCTGTACACCTGCTTCATTTATTGCAGGCTACGGGAATTCACGAAACAGGCAGTAGTAATAGGTGCCAGTGACAAACCACCGAATGTTCACTTTTAAATTCCTCTCCCACCATACGACCAACAAAACAAAACCTCCACTACCCCTGCTTACTTGGATTGGTCTCCCTCAGTGGAGGACATCATGCTAAATATAGCTGGAGTGCTCTGCTGCACAATGCTGCCACTTCTCGGGACAACACTACAAAACCAGAACAGGAGGGACATTGAGTGGCAGTGCGCTACCCAGCATGCTACTCCTGCAGTTTGCGACACATACAGTCTGCTAGAAATCACGACACATACATAAACAAACCAGGTCTGAAAATGACCACTTTTAACTATTAAAATGGACATTGTGGCAGAAGTGAGACACAGAGCAGAGCTTCTAGGACTGAGACCATCAACATGGAGCAAGAAACTGAGGTATGGTTTAACTAGTACTGCTACTTTAACTTTGACACTTAATTGTGTTTTTGTCATTTCTGTGTCTGCCTTTAGCTCTCAGAGCCACAGCATTTAATGGGAAACCTAATGTCATTATAATCTTAACACAGCTTTCATCCCGCTATGCAAATTAAACACCTTTGATGCATCATGATAAAAGAATCGTTACTATCAAATGATATCTTATTAGTATTTTCAAATGCAAAACTATTCATAAAGGGCTGGGGTGGATATAGACTAAGAGCTAAAATTACATTATCAAAGTATGGTTGGCCTCAGCCGGCCCAGTGGCGCTGAAGGTTGAGGCGCTGGACGCCACACCTCGCCCCACGTGGGTGACCTGGGTTTGGGAACGAGCCCAGGCCATCGGGGGTTGGCAGTGGAGTGAGGGATTGAGCATCCGGAAGACTGCTCTCCCTCCCTGGTAGGGTGAGGGATTCCGCTCCCGCAGTCTAGCAGTCTCTGTTGGTTCCAGGGTCCTACAGCAGCTGGGAGCCAGTAAATTAGGGGATTGGCTCAGAGGCACTTCTGTGGGCATGCTCGGGAGCGAGCATGCAGCACGCTGGAGTGCATTACACTTCCAAGCCAATAAGGGGGGGAAATACGTAAAAAGCCCCTTCACGCTGGTAGGCAAAAGCGGGCTTAGTGGCACTGTGGCACCACTTCCTATTCCGGGCTAGGGCTGTTCTCCTGGGGATCCTCCAAGGCCGACCCCAGTCTGACACTGTGAGATAGAGTGCTGGAGGAGTGGCGGTCCTTGCCACTGGGGACTTAGATCCGGAGGGGCATGGGGGACAGATTGCGGGGCTCCTTGTGGGGTTCAAGAGCAGCAGTCAGAGCTTCAGGCGGACGGGATCAGCTGAGGTCAGCCCCATGGCTTAGCTGGAGAGAGTCTAGCGTTACAAGGGTGATAAATAAGTCTACAAAAAAAGAAAAAAGTATGGTTGCCTAAGACTTGGGTAAAGTAGCAGTATCGAAAAAAAACATGCTGTCACAGCTCTGTGGTAAATCTGGGTAATTTTTGTTACAAGGGCTTGGATACAGTCCACTTTCTACACACAGACTGTCTATCCAGAGACAGCCGAGTCATCAGAATGTCTTCAAGCTAAGCTTCTCCTACCACCTGGGTGGTATATCCTCCGGCTCTGCCCCATGACGTCAGATCTTCCGCTGGAAAGGACAGGTCTTCTCCTTCGCAGCTTTGCACGTGTTGAAGGATTTCAAGTTTTTCAAGCACTTTATTTAGGCAGTTCTCTGACTTTTCAAGTCTACATTCAACATTAAAAATGCCCTTGTCTTTTCTGACTCTGCTTCGAAGTTGCGATTGATGATGGAGGGCAAGAAACCGAGGTTTACATAAAGTAGAAGATGTCAGCCACATATTCACATGACGTGCATCTGTGGTGTGGGCAATCAATGCAATGTTTCAAATTGCAGTAAGTGGCGGGCTGTGCTACCAGCAGCCATGGAAGAGTGGAAGGCTAGGCTGGCCTTAGGCCTGAAGACCACAAATCTGCCTCAGTGGCTGCCGGGTCAGCTGCTAAGCTTGCAGCCGTGGAAGAGGAGGTGGTGATGGCTGTGGTGAATTCCTCATTGATCTTGGCACAATTCCTGACTGGGGCCAGCATCGGAGGGTCATTCTCTGATATCAGGGAAACGTGCATGGCCCTCCAGTTCTTTGAGGAGAGCCTTCTCACCGCAGTAAGAATCAGCATTGCCGCAGGTCTTGGGACTGGGAAAGCTCACTCTCTTCCTGCTTCTTTTGACTCCTCTGTCCACCTGACTTGGTCAAGTTTCCTTAGTTCAAGGGTTTGGTAAAGGGCTTCACCGTGACCTTGCTGGGCCTGTTGGCCTCAACTCCAGTCAAGCAAGCAGTCGAGATCTTTCTCAAACTGGTTGACCGGGTGTCAGAGGAGATTGACGAGAAGTCGATTTCCCAGACCCTGATGCTCCCTGTCCACACCCAGGAGGATGAGACCCAGTCTTCTCCCCCCTACCCCGAGTTGCCTTGGGAGCTGCCTCCACCATTGATTGTGCCTCCGAGACCCATTTTGGTCCCTTTGCCAAAGTATGTGATCTTCTCTGACCCTCCGGTGGACTCCTGTTGACGTCGGCATATAGGCCAGTGGTTATGTCGAGTTTGAAGCACTACTTACCGTTTCAGTCTCAATCGACTGGGAGGTGGTGCTATCGGCACTTCTCTACCTCTTTATCCTTGGGTGAGGAGAGGCATTGATGCTTGATGCATTGATACTTAATGCATTGATACTGTGAGGAGCTCCTCTGGCAGCAGTAACCATTGCAGGGAGGGGTAGGGTTCTGCCTCCTGGGCCATCTGCCCTTTGGCCTTCTCCAGTCATTCCTGTACCGGTCCATCTCACTGAGCAAACTCCGATGTTTGCATTGCCTCCACTTCGAGTGGAGCTTCCTCTATCTCAGTCACTATTTGGTGCTTCAACCAAGGATTCTCACCCAGCTGCTGGTTTGCCAGGGTGGTTATCAGTGGAGCTCACCCAGGATGAGGATACCGGGGAGGCCATTGTGGAAAGTGGTCAGGTGCCATCTTTGAAGAATATTCGGACACAGACACTGAGTCTTCAGTGGACTCAACCAGGACTCGCACTTTAAACCAGGAATCGATCGGAGATCTACTGCGGCTCAGAGGCTGACATCTTTTTGGCACTCTGGTCCGATTAATGTTGAAGTCCATGATTTATTTGGTCATGATGAAGAATTTTGGCCATTTACTTTTTTGGGATTATGTTGCAGCTTCTCCCCCGCTACTGCCAGCTGGCAGGCAGTTTTGAGCCCAGTGTATCAGAGTCCAGGGTCAGGCAGTGGCTAAGCACTAGCTTCTGACGGCTTTGGACATGAGCAGTGTCTGTACTATGGCTGTGACCATCACCATGCATCGTAAGGCTTGGCTGAGGGTGTCCACCTTCCTGGAGGACACCCAGCATAAGTTGGCTGATGTCCCCTTCTTGGGCACTGACCTTTTTGACCATAGGAATATAGAATTTATCGGCAGAAAAGGATCGCTTTGCCCACTCAGTCTGTTCAGATGGTCCCTGCCTAGTCTGCCTTCGCAGACTCTTAACTAGTCTGTGGTGACCCTCCCTCCTCACTGCCTGTTTACTAATATTCCCGTGTGTCTATCCCACTCTTGCTTGAAGCCCCCTAGTGTTTTCACCTCCACCACTTCTGCTGGCAGTCTGTTGCAGGTATCCACCACTCTTTCTGTGAAGTAGTATTTCCTTACATCCCTCTTAAACTACCCCCTTTTGGCTTCATTGCATGCCCTCTGGTCCTCATTTGAAAGACTCCCCTCCTGCACCCTGTTCATCCCTGTGAGGTGTCTGTAGGTCTCTTATGTCCCTGCTTGTTCTTCTCTCTCCCGGGGTGTACACATTGAGATCCCTCATTCTGTCCTTGTAGGGCTTCTCATGGAACCCCTGTACCATTTTAGTTGCCCTTTTCTGGACTGCCTCCACTCTGTGTATGTCCTTTCTGAGGTGCAGCCTCCAGAACTGAACACAGTACTCCAGGTGGGTTCTCAAAAGTGAGTGATACAGTGGCAACACCACTCTTTCCTGTTGTCCACTTTCTCCCGAGCACTCTAGTACAGGTGAACAGAACTGTACTGTTATTATGTAAAAAAGGCAATGCCCTGCTACGTAATCTGGAGAAAGGATGTCGGGTCTGATAGCGTGTAGTTTTTGTTACCTGTGGAGAGGTTGGCAGAGGTAGACACATAGCTAGGAAGACCATCTCTCATTAGATAGTTTCCTTTATACAGTTCTGCCGTGAAAAAGCTAGTAAAATACCTCCTATATGCCCATGGGCATATTCCACATGGGGCATGTCTGCCTCCGTGGCAGCTACAAGGGGCATTCCCTTTCTACAAAATTTGCAAACAGCTACCCGGAAAACAGTTCACGCCTTCACAAAGCACTACTGCTTGGTGGAATTAGAGTCCAGGAGGGGTGCAATTTTGTAACTGCTGTGTTGCAGAACCTTTTTTCTAAATGGGTTCTAGACCCATTCTCCCAGGGTACTGCTAGTGAATCTACACTTCTGTAAGGCGTCACTGATAGATTCCTGTTGTTTGAAGAAAAAAATGACTCATCATAGTAATGTTGTTTCTTCTCAGGGATCCATCAATGAGTGTTACACACCCTGATCCTGTCTCCCTACTAGAAATTAAAAACTGGATCTTACAAGAAACATTTATGGGTGCTTGAGTGTTACTACTTGTAGTTTTTCAAAATATTGGATTTGTGGTCCTTTCATGAAACATTTTGTCTAACAATTTCTTTGGGTTTTAAAAATGTCTTACAAACTGTTTTGAAACATTTTGTAGTCACTTAGATAATTTTGGTGGTCACAGCTCCCCTGGCTGTAGAAATAAATCTAGCGTTAAGTCAGTAGGGGGCATGACCACAGCACAGAGTTTGAACATATATTCTAAATTCTAAAATTATATGAAGTTCTATCTCCAGGGCAGCACACTCCTGCTTACTGATGCACTTTTGTAATGCTCATTGATGGATCTTTGAGAAGAAACAACATAACTACGGTGAGTATTTTTTTTCTTACTGCTTTAGTTGGAACTATGCCCTTGTTACTAGGCAGAGAACGGCTGTGTTGTGGATTTTATTGCAAGTTCAGTAGCATTGGCTTTAACCGTGTTTGTGTAACCTCTAGGGAACCACCAGATCTGTCGCTTGGGTACTCAGCACCAGAACCTGCACTGTCAGTGGGACCTACCAGTCCGCTACCACCGGGGAGAAATCTTTGAAAATGTGGACTACGTGCAGGTATGGCTCTTCAGACACTGAACTCTAGATTTACTCACAAAAACATATTTGAGACCATCTTTAATTGATAATTAATTAACTTTACACCAGGGCAGGAGGATGCTGTCTGATAGTCTTGTTGGTAAAACTTTACAGCCTACTGTGACACCCGGGACTCCTGGAAATATTGTTACAACTGCCATGAAGTATTTTGCTTGCTCACAAAGATTACACTACTGTTAAGGCTTTTCTTGTACCCAGACATTGCTATCAGCATGCCATGGGATATAAGAGAGAAGAGCGTGTGTGTCTTTTGGCAGATTTGATGTAGTCACTGTGAGACAGATGAGCGGACCCCCCAAGTACCTTACAGTAATATGTTAAGCTAATATGCATCCGGCTCCTTGATGGAAATTAGTAGATTGTTTAGTTTGGCAACCCAGTATGAAAACTGACTTTGATAGTCTTGGACTAGCATTGGCTTCTGTTGCTAAGAAACTTGACTGGTTGGGTTCAGGCTTGGTTGAATGGGCAGAAATAATATGTGGACTAACCATGACACTTGGCTCCTAGCCTGAGCTTTAACACATGTTCAGGTACATGCATTGGGGTGGAACCTTGTTAATGCAGATCCTGTTAAGGTAGAAATCCTGTTATGAAGTTTCTGCCAAATGCATTCAACACCAGAACAAACTGAGAATTGATACCAAATACAGTAAAATACCAGCTGTATACAGTGTTTGCTCCTCACTCGGGACCACACGATGCACTATGAAAATAGAAAAGAAAAAAGGCTTTCGGTCCATTGAGATCTGTTTCCTACCAGCTCAGTGGGAATAACCATTTACTGCTTGCTCCATGACGGGGTTTCACTATGCTGAGTATCAGTGTAAAAGGTTTTGTGGCACTTCAGTCACAATAAGATATGCATAACACGGCCAGTAACACATTGGGTACCTCTCTGCTACAGATAGATAAAATAGCCACTATCACTTGAAGAGCATCTTTGTACTCAGCACTCTTGGCTCAGTGCGTGTAGTATACTTTTAAGTTACGGTTTTTATTTTTGTTCTGAGGGCATGGATACAGTTCACTATCCAAATTCTGGCCTTTAAACTGGAATGGTCTGATGATGGTCTCAGTGTTGCTCCCCACTGGGGCCAGCATTGGAGGGTCCTTCATGGAGCAGTTCCTTGAGATGTGTGGGGCCTTCCTGAGCTTTAGGGAGAGTCCTCCTTGCCACAGTGAGAAACATGCATACTGCCGGCGCAGGTTATGGGATCGGAAGGGACTGCGATCATCCTGCTTCCTCTACTCCCGACTGCTCAATTGCAGTCAGGCTTTCTTCGGTGGAGGATTTGGTTGACAGCTCCTCAGTGCCCCCATTGGGCTTGTCAGCCTTGACCCCAGTTGATCAGGCTGTCAAGATGTTTCCTCTGTGCTCCCTGTCCTCACCCAGGAGAACGTGGCCTGTTTGGTGTCCCTGACTGAATCCACTTGGGATCAGCCTCCACTGGCAGTTGCACCTCCGAAGCTGATGCTCTTGAATGTGAAATTGAAACACAAAAACTGATGGCAGGTAAGGGCTGCTTGGCTCATCCAGTCTGGCCTTTTTCGTTGTGTTGCTTTCGCTGCAGACCCTTATAGGTCTATGGCACTTTCTTTTCCTCTACTTTCATATCCCTTAAAATTCTCTTGTGCCTGTCCCAGACTTTTTTGAATCCCACCACTGTTTTCACCGTCACTACCTCCACTGGAAAACTTTTCTAGGCATCCACCACCCTTTCTGTGAAGAAGTATTTCCTCACATTTCTCCTGAACCTACCCCCCCCACCAGCTTCATATTGTGACCCCTTGTTTTAGAGCATCCTTTCCTCTGAAAAATACCTCCCACCTGTACTTTATTCACCACCGTGAGATATTTAAAGGTCTCCGTCATATCCCCCCTCTCCCATGTCTTCTCCAGGGTGTACAGGTTTAGTTTTTTTAGCCTCTCCTCTTAGGGCTTTTGATGCAGACCCTGTACCATCTTGGTAGCCCTCTTCTGGACCGCCTCTACTCTGTCTTTCCTGAGATGTGGTCTCCAAAACTGGACGCAGTTCTCCAAGTGGGGTCTTACCAATGACCTATACAGGGGCAACACCACTTCCCTCTTCTTGTTGCTGTTACCCCTACCTATGCACCCCAGTATCCCACTAGCTCTCCCGATTGCTTTGTTGCATTGTCTGGCCAATTTCAGGTGAGCCAGTATGATTACCCCCAGGTCCCTTTCCTGCTTGGCCATTGCAAGTATCTCTTCCCCCAAATTCTGTACTGCACCTCTGGGTTTCTGTGACCCAAGTGCATTATTTTGCACTTAGCTGTCAAACGTTCGACCACTCCTCCATCCGTTTTAAATCTCTTTTCTTCTTTTGCACCCTCCCCGGAGTGTCCACTCTGTTGCAGTTCTTGGTGTCCTCCACAAAGAGGCAAACCTTCCCTTCCAGTTCTTCTGTTGTGTTGCTAATGAAGACATTAAAGAGGACTGTCCCCAGCACTCACCCCTGACTTACCCCACTGGTCGCTCTCCCCTTCTTGGTGTGAATTCCCATTTACCACCACTCTCCTATCCCCTAACCAGTTTCTTACCCAGGTTACCACCTTATTGCCCACCCCCATGTTACCCTACCAGCCTCCTATGTGGAATGGTGTTAAAGGCCTTGCTGAAGTCCAGGTAGGCCACATCCATTGCCCCTCCCTGATCCAACATCTTGGTTACCCAGTCAAAAAATCTTTTAGTTCTAGGGATGTGGATATGTTTTTCTTATCCACACTGTTTGGCATGTCCTTTCCCTTTAATTATCTTGCCAAAAGTCTTTAAGTTGGCTCCTCCCACCCATCCAGGTGGTATATGCTTCGGCTCTGCTCCTTGACTCCAGATCTTCCTTTCTGCTGGAAGATTCAGGTTCCTTCCTTATCACTCCCGTGTTGAGTAGGCCCTGGTGCTTAAATCTTTGGATTACTTTCCAAAACTTAAACTCGTTAGAGTTTCACTGCATCGTTTTTTGATCGCGACCGTGATGGAGGACAAGTCCCTGCCAGGGTTCTGCCGGTGCCCCTGCGGGTAGAAGATGTCTCGCACTGACCCACACGCCATGTGCATCTGTTGCCTGGGCCACAGTCATGATACCCAGGCTTGTGATTTTTGTCACTCGTTCCAGCCGAATGTGTTGGACGATCGCCTCGCACGATTATAGCTCAGCCGACTGGAGAAACTGAACCCGCTGGTCAAATCTAAAGAGGCCCATTGAGTGGTCTCCGTGGCTGTGGGGTCTGCTGAAAAAGTTGAGCAAATTAAGGCTTTCAAGGAGGAGGCGGCTTGGGCCACTGATCAGCCCTCTTCAGCATTGGTCTTCGTACCACTCAGACTGGACTCTTACCTTTACAGGCTCCTTCAAGGAGTTGTGCCAGTCTCTCCCAACCAAGGGGAAGGGCCCGTGGCTTTGCACAGCTCCCGTTCCCATAAAAATGATTCGAGAGAGAAGGAGAAGTCTTGTCGACGTCGTTCTTGGGATTGAGTGATCTCATTCCCAGGAATCTCCAGTTTCGACTTAGGTCGAAATTGCGGCCTCAGCCAATGGCTTCACAGTACCCCTGTCAGGCTAGCTGGCTAAGACACGGGATGATGACCCGGTCGAAATTATTGACCCCATTGTCACTAGTTGAGGCCGACATTTCCTTGTTCAGGACTCCGGTCCTGACAGGACCTACCAAGGGGGAGACCCAGCTTGCTGGGAACCTGTTTCATGGTCCCTGTCCCTGATCTGGAGGAGCCATGGGTCTCCCCAGCTCTTTCTGAGTGCCCCCGTCGGTTCCCCTGATGGTCGAGGTCTCGGTCAGCCTCGACCGACAGAGAACTCACAAATGCCACTCTGGACGTTCCAAGAAGTGGTGCTGCCGCTATTCATCCTCATCCTTCTCGGGAGAGAAGAGGCTTCTGCGCAAGGTGCATCGATGCTACGAGGATCTTATGTGGCAACAGTTGGTGTTGGCCGGTCCAAAGTTGACCCCGGCTTCCACGCAGGCCATCACATGGCTGTCGCCCTCTAGGCCGATGCTTACTCCTCTGGAGCCAGTTGACACTGTCCTTCCACCCACAGAGTCGGTGAAGGCCCTCCCGGCTCGTCCGAAATTGGCCTTTCCACTGATCATGGTGGAGCCGCCACCTAAGCAGCCTTCCTCCATGGCTCCTGTCAAGGAGTCTTGGCCCTCTAAGGGCCTCCTGCACACAGGCTGTCACCCTCACTCCTGACCATCCACAGCAGGTCGAAGGTGACTCAAGTGGTCCGCCGATCTATCCAGAGTCCAAGGACTCCTCTTTGCACTCCGTGCATTCGAGGTTTCGTTCGGGCATCTCTCAATGGAGGAAGGTCTCACCTCCTTCATGGGCATTCTCTGCCTCCTCTCCGAATCCATGGGAATGCCTTTGGAGCCTGTTCAGAAACGGCCTCAATATCCCCTGCAGACATTCTGGAAAAAGGGGATTCTCCAACAGAGGCCTTCCCAGTGGCTGAAGCCATTGTTGGCCTGGTCCTGAAGCTTAGGCAGCACCCTGCCTCATGTCCTGCGCCTTCAGCCCGGATGGCCTGCAAGTATGCGGTTCCCATCGGCTCCCTTTCTGGGTTCAGAGCACCCCCTCGGCTGAGGGGCTGGTGACCGAATCTGTGTTTCGGCGCTCAGGCAGTTCAGGAGACACTGATAGACCTCCAGACAAAGAATCCAAAAAAACTGGACCACTCTGCCAGAAAAGTCTATGCTGCCTGTTTGCTTGGTCTCCATCTGGCGAGCTCGGCTGTCATCATGGCACATTTCTCCCATGCCCTCCTGGGCGCTTTAGATGAGGTGCTTCCTCACTCCCCATGGACCTTCAGACTATGGTCAAGCAGGTCCGGGATCAGGGTCAGGCTGTGGCAAAACAGCAACTCCAGATGGCTCTGGACATTGGGGATTTCTGTGCCCATTCGGTGGTGGGCAGCAGCAGCAGCAGGCACAATCTTGGCACCCTCAGCACAAGTCAGGAGGGAAAGGTCCTGGCGGTCTCTCGGCTGGATCCTCCTCCTCCTCTTCCTCCAAGCCTGCACAGTAATGGGATGGGGGTTGCCAACCCCATGCCCATCACCCCCACTCTGGGTCCTCCTGTGGAGGGCCAGCTCCGCCACTTCCTTTCTGCCTGGTCCACTGTCACAATGGACAGGTGGGTCTTGGAAGTGGTCGGCCAGGGGCTGCCTCTGGAATTCGAACAGTACCCATCAAGCTGAGCCCACGCCCCACAGGAGGAGAAAGTATCTGTGCACACTCAGTCGGCCCTCTGAGAGGACATCACCCGACTCCTCTGCAAGGAGGTAGTGGTCAGAGTCACGGATCCCCCTGTCAACCCAGGGTTCATTTCCAGGTAGTTTCTGTTCCTGAAACTGATAGGAGTCTGGCGCACCATTCTAGATCTGCACGACCTGAACCAGTTTCTCAGGTCTTGCACCTTTAGGATGGTAACTCTGTCTCAGATCATACCATCTCTCGAACAGAACATGTGGTTTTGCTCCCTGGATCTGCAGGATGCATTCTTCCAACGTCTCAATCCATCTGTCACACTGAAGGTTCCTCTGCTTCAGGGCAGAGGGAACCCTAGAGGACTTTCAAGCCATGCTGTCGGCCTGTCATCAGCTCCCACGATCTTCACCAAATGTATTGCAGTGGTGGCGGCACATCTTTGGCGTCGAGGGGTCAGAGTGCACCGCTCTCTGGATGATTGGCTTATAGCGGGTCCCTTCAGACTGGAGGTGGAGAGGTCCAGAGATCTGGCCCTCCAGACCTGCATCAACCTGGGCTTCCTGGCCAACAAGGCCAAGTAGGAACTTGTGCCTTTGCAGGTGATCAACTTCATCAGGGCAGAGCACGACTCTTGCTGAACCAGAACCAGGCTTCCAGGGACAGGGTGGAGGTTCTCTCCTCCTTTGCCCAATCATTTCTGGTTGGGCACTTTTGCCCTGCCTGGGACATCCTGCGACTTCTGGGTTACATAGTGGCCTGCACCTCCGTGGTCCAGTGGGCCCAGAGGCATATGTGCCCTCTTCAGTGGGAACTGGCCAGCCAGTGGACTCAGCTTCTAGGTCATTTTGACCAGCTGGTCACTGTTACTGAGAAGATGTGGGATGCTCTCCAGTGGTGGACTGTCCTAGAGTATCTGCAGGAGAGGATCCCATTTGTCTGCCCTAAGCCAACAGTCATCTTGACAACTGGCGCGCCTCTCTCACGGGCTGGGGTGCCCACATGGGGGACCACAGAGTCCACGGGCTCTGGACCCCCCAAGGAATCCTGATGCCACATCAACCTGCTGGCACTGACTGCATTTGCTCCGTTCCTTCGAGGTCAAGTGGTTCAGGTCCAGACTGACAACACCATGACCATGTACTATCTCAACAAACGGCAGCACGCGCTCCTGGCCTCTGTGCAGGGAAGCTTTCTGCATCTGGACCCTCGTGAGCCGATTGGAGGTGCATCTCCTAACCATTCATGTGGTAGGAGCCTCAAATCAGCTGGTGGAAGCCCTCAGCTATGTGGCGAGGTGTCCCATGAGTGGTCTCTCCATTCAGAGGTAATACACAGCCTGTTCTCCCAGTGGGGCACCCTGAGGTGCACCTGTTCACTTCAAGGGAGAATGCAAAGCTGAGGCTGTTTTGTCCCCGCCCCCTTCATCATGGCTTGTTGCAGAGGGATGCCTTTTCGAGGCCGTGGGCCCCAGGCCTCTTTCATGCCTTCCCTCCACTTCCCTTGATCCACAAGGTGCTCCTCAAGGTGAGGAGGGATAAGGCACAGGTGATCTTGGTGGCTCCAGACTGGCCTCGCCAGTTTCGGTATCCTGATCTCCTCAGCCTCAGTATCAGGCTCCCGAGGTGTCTTCTAGCACACCTGGACCTGCTCTCAATCCATCAGGGGAAGGTCTTTCACCTGGATGTTCAATCCTTGCACCTGACAATCTGGTGCCTGAGTGGCTAGAGTTCCAGGCTTTGGGTCTCTCAGAAGATGTCCTCACTGTAGTTGAGGTATATAGGAAGGAATCGACCAGGAAGTGCTGTGCCTTCAAATGGAACAGATTCTCCATTTGGTGTAAGGCAAGTGCCTAGACCCTTTGTCCTGTCCAGTGGCCAGCATTCTCGACTACCTTTGGTCTCTCTCCAAAGGGGGTCTTCGGTCTACAACCCTTAAAGTGCACCGGGTGCAGGCTGATCAGGAGACGGTGGCACAGGGGAAGGTGATCTGGCATTTCTTCAAAGACCCTGACCATATTTCTCCTCCGGTGTGTGAACCACCACCACTGTGGGATCTACTGCTGGTACTGGCAAAGCTCATGGGCAAGCCATTCAAAGTGATGCACAGGAGTGAGATGTCACACCTGTCGTGGAAGACCACCCTTCTGGTGGCTGTCACATCAGCCAGAAGGATTGGTGAGCTCCAGGTGCTCTCTGTTGAGTCTCCTTATCTGGTCTTCCACAGGGACAAGGTTGTACTGCGCCCCAACCCGAAGTCCCTTCTGAAGGTTGTGTTGGAGTTTCACCTGGACCAGGTGATGAGTCTGCCGGTTTATTACCCCAATCACACCTTGGAGGCCGAATACAGGCTCCATACTTTGGATCTGAGAAGAGCACTCTCATTATAAAGAGCGCACGGCTGGAGTTTGGGGAGAGATTCGCCAGCTGTTTGTCACCTACACTGAAGCCACACCTGGCAGACCTGCAGCCAAGTGGATGATTGGCAGATGGATTACATCATGCATTGATCTCTGCTATAGATTAGCGGGTAGGGAGCCTCCCATAGGGCTAAGGGCTCATTCCACCCGCCATACCGCTGTGTCGGTGGCTACTTCTAGGGACGTCCCTATCCATGAAATCTGTAGTGCTGCTACCTGGAAGTCAGCAAACGCCTTCATTTCCCATTACCACACTGACCTAGAGTCATGCCGGGATGCTGGTTTTGGTGCCTCAGTTCTCCAATCTCTGTTCCCTAAGGGGGTGTGCGCCTTGCCTCCTTCCTCCTGGAGAACTGCTAGGAATCTGCCAAACAGTGTGGATAAGAACAACATATCCACATCCCTAGAAACACCGGTTACTTACCTGTAACAGTAGTTCTAGGAGTGGTATATGTTGTTCATCCACATGGACCCACCCGATCTTCCTGGCTTCGGTGCATAACCTCTGCTTAAAGCGAGCAGGATCTGGCGTCAAGGGGCGGAGCTAAGGCACATACCTTCTAGGTGGGTGGGAGGAGCCAGCTTAAAGACTTACGGCAAGATAATTAAAGGGAAAGGACATGCCAAATCGTGTGGCTGAACAACATATACCACTCCTGGTACTACTGTTACAGGTGAGTAACCTGTGTATTTGTTTAGCACGACCTCCCTTCTGTGAAGCCATGTCGACTAGGGTCATGCAGTTCATTGAGATTCCAGGTGTTCCATGATTCTTTCCTTTAATAGTGTTTCAGTCAATTTCCCTGCTACATAAGTCAGGCTGACAGGCCTATAATTTCCTGCCGCTGCCACCTCCTCGCTACCACTTTTGTGAATTGGGGTCCATTCTTCTCCAGTCCTCCAGGATCACGCAGATCTCCAGTGAATTGTTAAACAAGTCTGCCAGGGGTGGAGCTAGCACACCTCCCCGAGTTCCTTCAGTTTATTGGATGCACCCGTCCAGCCCCTTGGTCTTGTCCACTCTGATTAGCGAGTGCTTTCCTGACCCTGTCCTTAGAAAAAGGACTGGTGTCCACTTCCCTCCCCTCAGAGCTCTTGGTGCTTATTTGTGGTCCCTTACCTTTCTACTATGAGCACTGAGCAGAAGTATTTGTTTAAGATGTTTGCCTTTTCTTGCTCCTCCTCTGTACAATCCTCCTCCCAACTCCTCTTTTAACTGTACCGTCCCTCCCTTTATCTTCCTTTTCTCACTAGTATACCTAAAAAATGTCTCTTCCCCCTTCGATACTGTCTGGACAGTTTTCTTCCTCAGCGTGTGCCTTTGCAATCCTTACTGCCTTGCCTGCCTCCCTCTGTTTCCCCAGATATGATTCCCTGTCCTTCTCTCTCTGGGTCTCCTTATGCCTTCTGATTGTCACTGCTTTTGCCCTTAAGTTTTCTGCCACTTCCCTCGAGAACCATAACTGTCTCGTCCTCCTCCTTCTTTTTCTTTTAATTACTTGCTTGACATGCAGGTGTGTTGCTTTTACTATGCAGTCTTTTAATCTGGCCCATTTGCCCTCCACCCCATCCAGGACATCTCCCCTTGCTAGGTCCTCTCTGAGGCATTCCCCCACCTTTGTAAAGTTAGCCCTTCTGAAATCCAGGACCCTTGCCCATGTGCGGTTGGATTCCCGCACTGTGTGATGGTCACTGGTCCCTAGATAACTTCCCACCCTGATGTCCACAACACTGTCCCCATTAGTAAGCACTAGGTCCGGTATTCCCCACTCTGAATGGATTCACTGACTAGCTGCCTGAGGAATGCCCCCTGCAGAGAGTCCAGGATGACAACTTCTAACTGAAGCCGCAGCAGAGAGGCTGCACTGTACATCTGGCAGGTTAAAGTCCCCCACCAGCACCACCTCCCCCTTTTTAGCCACTTTGCCTAAATGTTTTCCAACATTTCTTTGTCTGTCCTCCCCCTGTGTCAGAGCCCTGTGTACCACTCCTATTCAAATGGTGGCTTCATTCCTTAACTTGAGGTTGATCCACAACACCTACACCCCCCTTCCCGAATTCCCTGTACCTCAATCGCTTTTATGTTTTTCTTAACATAACGCTCCACTCCCCCACCCTTCCTTACTACCCGTCTCTTCTAAACATCATGTAGCCAGGTATGACCATTTCCCAGTCATGGTTGCCTGTGCACCAGGTTTCGGTGATGGCCGCAATATCCAGGCCTGCCTCAGCCTTGGTGGCCTCCAGGTCTGGTATGTTATTTCCCAGAATTCTAGCATTGGCACACATAGTTGTCTAGATTTTGTTAGTCCTTTTCTTGTCCCTTCTCACTTTTTATAGCTGTTACCCCTTCCTCTTCTTTTTATATTGCCTGCTTCTCTTCCCTCCCCCCTTCCTCCCATGCTAATCCCCTGCTGCCTTGATTGTTTTTCAGTCTGGTGGGAATCTTTTGTCAGCATGGCTCAGTTGGTAGCACATCTGCCTCTGGACCAGAGGGTTGTGGGTTCTTGTCCCACACCAGGATTGGACTCGTACCTAAAAACGCTGGTGCCTGAGTGCAGTATTAGGGGAGTGCTGTACTGTTGGGGTGTGCCATCCTTCAGATGAGATGTTAAACTGAGGTCCTTTTACCCATCCTGGTGCAGTCCTGGTGGGTGTCCAAGTGGAAGTAAAAGAACCTAAGTCACTCTTCGCAAAAAATAGTAGGGGACTTTGGGTGTCCTGACCAATATTCCCCTTCTCATAAAGCCAGGTCATGCAATTGTCCAGGCTGTGTGTGGGTGTTGATGTGCGATATGGCCACCACTACACTTTCAGTCACTTCACTACCAGTCTAGCACTGCTTTTAAAGCACTTTGGAATACATTGTGTATGAAAAGTGCTATATAAATGCTGATTCTTCTCTTTTCTCAGGATTTCTCCGCCCCTTAATCACAGGCAGCGGGGTTGCAGCCAACCCTTCGCCTACTGCTGCCTCTGTTGGCTAGTTTAAATGTCTGTCAAAGTAACATTTAAACTGTCCACTTGGGACTGCCATTCCCTTCCTGGATGGATGCAGGCCATACTCCCGGTACAAGCTCTGATCCTTCCAGGGGGAGCCCAGTCCCCAGTGTAGCCATACCCCTTTCTCTTTGCACCATTCCTTCAACCATGAGTTGAAGGCCTTAGTGCATAGCTCCCTCTCCTTTCCGCTTTGTATACTGCATCACTTCCATAATGGCTACAGTGCATGCTACTTGCCTTCGACCCTTCCCCAGCTCCCTAAACTGTTCCTGCACTGCCCCGTCCCGTCCAAAGCTAGGTTATTTGCCCCAGGTGGACAATAATGCCCCGCTCCCTCTTCCTTCCTGGTGCTGTCGCGATCCACTGAATATGCCCGGTCCCTGACCAGATCCACTTGGGATCAGCCTCCACCGTCAGTTGTGCCTCTGAAGCCGATACTCTTAAATATGGCCTGGCATGTGGTCTACCACAACCTGCCAAGGCTTTCCCTCCATGTCTGCACCAGGGTTGAAGGTCGAGGTCAAAGTGCTGTTCGCACTCTTGATCTCACTCGACAGGGAAGTGCAACCATTGATGCTTCTTGAACTCGTTGTCTCTGGGCAAGGAGGAGTACAGCTACAGGATGCGGTGGCACTAGTAGGAGCTCCTCTGCCAGCAGTGGACCATTGCGGGGTGGGGTAGGACTCTACCCTTTGGACCTTCAGTTACCTGGCCACCACCAATCATGCTCTCACTGGTCCATCCTCAACAGATGTCACTGGCATCTGCCTCTCCACCCCGCAGGTGGAGCTGTCTCCACACCACAGCCCTTTGTAAGAGCCCTGAATAAAGACTTCAGTGCAGGTGCCAGCTTGCCAAGCTGGTTGTTGATGATCACCCAGTCCAAGTACACTAGGGTGGTCCATGGCAACAAACGGTCGAGGACTGTTTTTGAGGAATCCTCTGAACACTCTGAGTTTTCCATGTCTTCCTGAAGAATTCAGACCTTCAACTGTTCTTTGGTTGAGGAGGTGTCCATCGACCTTTGGTTGGTGACTTTTGGGACTCTCCCGCATCTTATGCCCAAGTCCATGAATGTGCTCTTGGAACCAGTTCAGAAGTGGACTAAGTACCCTTTCACTAATATACTGGATGAGGACAAATCCACAGATGTTGCCTTTTCCATGGCTGAGGCCACCTAGGGGACCGGCCCTGGAGCTTAGGCAGCATCCAGCATCCTGCCTGGCACCTTCCTCTGGTATGGTCTGCAGGTATGCAGTTCCTGCAGGGTCCTTTTCAGGGTTCTTGGACCAGTCTTCAGCTGAAGGGTTAGTGTCTGACTGCCTTCCAGAAGTCCAAGGGTCAAGGGGATATAGACAAGCCCCCCCCCAATATAAAGTGTAAGAAGCTTGACCATTTGGACGAGAAGGTTTATGCCACTTCTCTTGGTCTCCACCAAACCAATTATGCTGTCCTGCCACTCTCTACTGGGAGTGCTTGATGACCTCCTCCCCTACCTCCCTGCTGATGAGTGGTTGCCAGTGAAGTTGGTCAGAGATCAGAGTCAAGCACTGACTAAGCATTAGCTTTCAGACAGCTTTGGACATGGGCGACTCATGTGCCCAAGTCATGGCAGCAGCTGTCTCATTGTGTCGCAGGGCCTGGCTGAGGCTTTCCACATTTATGTCAGATACTCAGCACAATCTGGGCCCCAGCAGGGGCAATACCAAGCCTGGCACCCGATGCCCAGGTTCGACAGTTGGGCTGAAAAGGGCGGTTGGGGAAGTGAAGCCCCTCCGGCCTCATTGGCCAGTGCCCCCTCCAAAGCTGCCTAGTGATGGGTTCGAGTAAATCATTCTCTGCTGCTTGGCTGCTGAGAGAGAGAGGGGGAGAGAGAGAGAGAGAGAGAGCAGCCAAAAGCTTCCTTAAATCAAGGAGACAATTTAATAGACTACACTGAATTGTATTATTAATTTTCGGGCCTGTGTAAGTAAGTAGTTTTGATTCTCTGTTTTTGGGGTTGACTTTTCTTAGTTTAACTTTTATTTGCCAGGGAGGAACTCTAGCTGGGAGATATTTGCAGTCATTTGTGACTAGACCTGTTACTTAACCTCTGTGAAATAGGTGTCTGAAAGGAAGGAAGGCACTCCCTGGGGTGAAGGGTCAGAGTTGTAGTTGATTGTTTCTGGAGGGCAGAGGTTTACTGCCACCCACCCTGCCCCTTACCCCACCTGCCCCAAGCACGTAACTTCCTTTATATCCGGGGTTCTGACTCCACTTTCCCAGTATTGCTAACAACATACACCTGTTCATATCCTTAAAGGCACAGCACACTGAATAGGGGTGGAGACACTCACAAGCTTGCACACACTAAAACAAGAACAAAACAAAACAAAAAATCTGAAACTGGAAGGGAGACACATGTGGGGAGTGGTGCCATGCACTGGCTGTGGAGCAGCAGTCTTCCGGGAGACATTCTGGAGACTACGCTGCTGCCCTATTTTCAGGCACCTCTCTGGTCTGAGGAAGGGGGTTGCTTGTCTCCATGCTGACCTGGCAAGTATTCGGGAAACCTGCTTCCCCACCCAGGGACCACCCAGGCCACCGCCACTACCTCAGATGTTGCCAAGAAAGAGAAGTGGTTGGACCACAGTGGGCTCAGGGTGGTGGAACAGAGGTGCATCCCTCCAGTTGTGCCTCTTCACAATTCATTCACCACTTGGGCAGAGCGTGGTTCCTCTATGGAGGCACCTGCAGTGGAGACCAAGGAGGATGCTGGGAACCTCCACAGTGGAGACCCACAGGAGGGTGGCACAGGACTCCACAGGGGAAGGAAACGATTCCTGGTGGGGGACTCAATTGTTAGGCGGGTAGAACTGGGGGAGGGAGGGGAAAGGGAGGTAAGGTGCCTGCCCGGCACCATGGCTTGGAGGGATAGGAAATTAATCCTCAGGATAGTGGGAGAAGCTGCAAGGGGGAGTGAGCTGGATGTCATTATCCACCTAGGGATGAATGACCTGGCTGAGAATGAAATCAGAATAGTGCAACAGGAGTTTGTGGAGTTGGGGAGGGGCCTTAGACAAGTACCATACACGGTAACTTTCTTGGAAGTGCTACCTGTCTATGGCATGGATGAGGCTAGGGTATTCCGCTCCATGGGATTCAATGCTGGTTGAAAAACTGGTGCAGAGCTTAGGGATTTGGCTTCATTAGGGACTGGGGCTCCACCTGGAGGGATGCAGGCCTATACTGGTGCGATGGTCTGCATCTGTCAGGAGGGGAACCAGGATCCTAGATGATACTGTAGGTTTAAATGCTTCATTGGCAAGCATTTAAAGTAGCCAGGGGGGCACTGAAAGGAGAAGGAAATCCTAGCCCTCGCCAAAACCAGGGTGGTTAGTGAGTAAACACCAAGATAGAGCAGTTGCTAGGGAGAAGGGCAGGGTAAATGGAGAAAAGACAAAGGCAGTAAGGACAGGGATGGTGCAAAAAGAAATAAGGCCATAAAAAAATGGATGGTAATGAATACCAATGCCCGTAGTCTAGGTAAAGAGCTCCCTGAAATGGTGGCCTTGATGGAAGAGGAATGCCTGGATTTCGTGGCAGTCACAGAAACATGGTACACAGAGAACCATGACTGGGATGTCAACATACCAGAGTACACAATCTACAGGAGGGACAGGGAGGGTAGAAGAGGAGGAGTAGTAGCTCTCTATGTGAGGGAAGGGATCAAAGCAACAGAACTAAAGGGTAAACAGGGAGGAGAGGAGGCACTGTGGGTCACCCTGGAGACTGGAAATGGCACCACAATCCACACAGGGGTTGTATACAGACCCCCGTCTTGGGGGGGGGGGGATGGACAAGGAAATGGTAGAAGGCATCCTCAGGATGGCAGAGATGGGGAGATATTGCTGATGGGGGACCTGAATATGCCAGATGTTAACTGGAGCACCTTTGCTGCAGCCACATCCAAGAGCAGGGCCATTCTCGATGCCCTACAGGGGGCATGCCTCAGACAGCTAGTTTTGGAACCCACTCTGGAGGGAGCAATCTTAGACTTGGTACTCTCAAATGGGGACAGGGAGAGGATCTCAGATCTAGAAGTGGGTAGCCATCTGGGAACAAGTGATCACCAAACAGTGTGGTTCACGATAAACTTAGCTGTAGAGTCAAGCCATACAAAAGTGAAAGTACTGGACTTCAGGAGGGCTGATTTTGTCAAAATGGGAGAGTGCCTCAGAAAAGCACTAGCAAACGGGCAAGAAGGTGGGGTGGAGCAACAATGGGGAAACATCAAAACTGCCATCATAGAGGCAACAAGCCTTTGTGTGAAGCAAATAAACAAATCAAAATGAAAGAAAAAAACACTATGGTTCTCAAAAGAAGTGGCGGGGAAGGTTAGGGAGAAAAAGATAGCATTCAGAAAGTATAAGGAAACACAGAAGGAGCAGGACAGAGAACTGTACCTGTTAAAGCAGCAGGAAGCGGGGAAGGCAATCAGAATAGCAAAGGCCCAAACCGAGGAAAAGATAGCCAACTCGGTTAAGAAGGGGGATAAAACCTTTTATAGGTACATTAGGGAGCAAAGAAAGACTGAGGCAGGGATACTGAGGTTGAATAAAGAGGAGGGTGATTGGGCAGAGAGCGACAGTGAAAAAGCAGGGATACTGAATGAATATTTCTGCTCAGTATTCACAAGGGAAGAGGAGGGGGAGGTACCTAAACCAGACAAGAGAGAAAGTCTGAATGGGGGGTCGATACCAGTCCATTCACAGAAGAAAGGGTTTTAAAAGAACTCTTGAAACTGAGGGTGGATAAAGCAGTGGGGCCTGATGGGCTTCACCCCAGAATTCTAAAAGAACTAAGGGAAGAACTAGTGACACCACTGACTACCCTCTTTAACAAATCATGGGAGGATGGGATAGTACCTGAGGAGTGGAGGAGGGCAGATGTGATTCTCCTTCACAAAAGTGAGAGCAAGACAGAGGCAGGAAACTACAGACCTGTCAGTTTGACCTCAGTGGTAGGGAAAATGATGACATCACTTCTTTTTTTTTTTGTACTTTATGTTTCTTGAGTTTACAAGTAAACACAAGATACATTAAACATGAATGTCAGACATCACAGTATACCAAGTATCCAGCAACTGGAAAAGATTACATCAAATCTAGCATACTGGTTACGAATGAGAGAGGTATACCCACATATAAAGTTATCCTTAGCAATGGTACATCCTAGTAGTTACCCCTTGCAATAATTTAGAGGCCAGTCCATACATGTAATGTCCATCATCAGTTAGAATCGGCTTAAAAGCTAATGAGAACCTCTTCCCATAAATTAAATTGTATTTTTGTATTGTACTCCTGTAATCCCCTTACCCCAGGGCGCATCTGGAATCGAGCGGTACTCTGCTCAGTATGCCTTCCTGGTAAATCTCTTAAATAAATAAATAAATAAATAAATGTTAGCCCTTACATTCTTAATGAACTACAGCAGTTGCAAATTCACATGTTACGAGGAGCAAAGTAAAAATCTTAACTTCTTAACCTTGAAAAAACGTTTTGGTTGTAATTGATCTCCAACCACATATTCCCCCTACATATGGCTAACTGTGCCAAGGAAACCTCGGCAAATAACTTTAAACAGGAGACTAACTGAGAATTAAGCTGTTAAGGTACCTTTTCAGGAATAAGAAAGCATGAAAACAGTACTATCTATATCGCCCTTCCTGCCCAAATACTCATAGCCAAAAAACGTCTCTTTAACTAACTATTGACCACAAGAGTGATCAGCTCACGACTTCAAGTTTCTTCATCTTTAGACTCTGATATAGCGGGGCTTGCTCTGTGTCCTGACGCAAATTCTTGTTCCATGTGTTGTACTGTTTTGCCTGCCTCCTCTGGGTCGTTAAACTGGTATGTATGTCCCCCATAATAAATTCTTAGGTGGGCTGGCATCAGCAGGGAATGAGTGATACCCAGACTACACAGTCTGGCACGAATGGCATCAGATTTTTTCCTCCGGGCCCTGGTGGCGAAGGAGAGATCTAGGAACAAGTATAACGTATGCCCCTGAAAAATGAGGCCTTCCGATAAACGAGCTGCCTGGAGAAAAGTATCTCAAGTGCCGCTACTGTCGGTGACAGTCAGTATGGTTTGAGCATTGTCTTGCTGGGCCACAGCTGCACGGGGGAAATCCGATAGGCTTTGTGAAGATATGCTGCCATCTCGCCCTCGAGCTGCAGGTACCTGGTAGCCACTTCTGTTAAAAAGTGAGAAGGTCTAGCTCTCCAAATTCTTCGGGTAGCCCCACCAATCTCAGATTTACAGCACAGTGAGCATTCTCTAAAGCTTCCAATCTATATTGTAGATGGTTGTTTTCCTGCACCAATTTAGATGAGGTGTTGAAGCGCTTTGGTGGCTTGCGATTCTGCGATAACTGCCGTTTTAGTCGCCACATCTATTTTCATGTCTTGCTCACCCATCCGCTGCAAAAGTGTTTCTATTTTGGCATTGATGGCCTGCATCGATCACTGAAGAGCTGTCCATGGTGGGTCTTGAGGCGCATGGTACGAACTGGAGGCCGAGGCCTGTAGAGCTGCTGGTGGTTGTTGCTTTCTGCCACCTGGGCCACTCTTATTGGTTCTCCCCATGTCTGTGTTTTAATATCAAAATGATCTGCAAAGCGTACTCTTTCAAGTGGTATAGAGATCTATCAGCTCTTCCCAAGTAAAAAAGCAGATTTAAACCAAAATTAATTTGTTTTTGCAGAGCCGCTGTAGAACACATCTGTTCGGCAAGGAGCTCAATAGCACCCCCCCCCCGGAATCACTTCTGAAGGAAAGAATTGTTGAGTACTTAGAGGCCAGTGGGGCACAGGACCCAAGGCAGCATGGATTCACAGCAGGAATGTCATGTCAGACAAATCTAATTGATTTCTTTGACTGGGTGACCAAAGTAGTAGACCAGGGAGGGGCTGTGGACATGGCCTACCTAGACTTTAGCAAGGCATTTGACACAGTCCCGCACAAAAGATTAATAAACAAATTAGCCAGCCTGGGAGTGGGTCCCAGGGTGGTAGCCTGGGTAAAACACTGGCTGGACAACAGGACACAGGGGGTAACAGTAAAAGGAATCCACAGTGAAGAAAGGGGGTTTACTAGTGGGGTACCACAGGGTTCAGTATTGGGGCTGGTCATTTTTAATGTCTTTGTAAGTGACATTGCAGAGGGACTGGAAGGAAAAGTATGTCTCTTTGCAAATGACACAAAGATCTGCAACAATGTTGATACGCAAGGTGGGGTGGAAAGGATGAAAAGGGACTTGGCAAGGTTGGAGGAATGGTCAAATGTATGGCAGCTGAGATTCAGTGCAAAGTAATGCACATGGGAAACAAAAACCCAGGGGAAGAGTACATAATGGGGGTTGAGATACTGACAACAACAAAAATGGAAAGGGACCTGGGAATAGTCATATTAGATGACCTAAAGGTGGGCAAGCAATGTGAGAAGGCAGTAAGGAGGGCTGGGGGGATTCTGGGATGCATCGGGAGAGGCATTACCAGTAGAAAACAGGAAGTAGTTGTCCCTCTGTACAGACAGTTGGTAAGACCACATCTGGAGTACTGTGTACAGTTCTGGAAATCCCATCTCTGCAAAGACATAGACAGGGTGGAGGCTGTCCAGAGGAGGGCAACCAGAATGGTGCAGGGTCAGCACCAGAAGTCGTATGAAGAAAGACTAAAGGAGCTTAAGATGTATAGCCTTGAGGAAAGGAGGGAGAGGGGGGCCATGATAGAAACTTTAAAACACCTCAAGGGAATCAACAAAGTCCAAGAGGGTAGCATCTTTCGGAAAAAGAGATATGCAAGAACAAGGGGGCACAATTTAAAGATAGAGAGGGGGCAGCTCAGAGGTAATGTGATGAAGTATTTCTTCACAGAGAGGGTTGTAGATATGCGTGGAACAGCCTTCCTGAGGAGGTTGTAGAGTCAAAAACAGTGGGAGAATTCAAGAATGCATGGGACAGAATAAGGCAGTTCTAGTGGGGGGTAGGAGGAAGTAGGCTGTTGGTTAACTAGGATCTGCAGCTTATCCGTTAGGTAGGGAAATGGGCAGACTGGGTGGGTCAAGCGGTCCTTATCTGCCATCAGATTCTATGCTTCTGTGTTTCTATCCTCTCGCCTGTCCAGACCCTGACGCAGCTCCCAGTTGGGCGTCGGCTATGCCACTTCTAGTTATATTGTCCATCATTACTATGGACAGACAAGTGGGTATTGGAGGTGGTAGAGGGTTGCCTTTAGATTTTGAGGCTCTTCACTCTTATTGACTCTCTGCACCTCAGCAGTCCTCAGTGTCGCAGGACATACTGTCCACCCTAAGGGAGGACGTTGCTCAGCTCCTTACGAAAGGGCAGTAGTTCATGTCTCAGATACCTTGGCAAGTCAAGGGTACGTGTCCTGCTACTTTCTGGTAACAAAATGGATGGGACTGGCACCCCATACTGGATGTGCACAACTTGAACCAGTTCATGCGGAAGCGCGAGTTCTGGATGGTCAGTCTGAGCCAGATTATGCCATCCATGGAACAGGGCATGTGGTTCTATTCCCTGTATCTCCAGGACTCGTTGTTCTACATCCCAATCTGTCTGTCCCACTGGCGGTTTCTCCGGTTTCATACAGAGAGGAGTCTGTCAGTTCAAGGTCGTGCCTTTCGGCCTCTCAGAAGCACCCAGGGTCTTCACCAAGTGCATAGCTGGGGTGGCAGCCTTCCTGCAGTGCAGGGGCGTCAGGGTGTATCCCTACACGGACGACTGGCTGATAGCCGGGCCATCTGGGAGGACATGGAGAAGTCCAGGGATCTGACACTCCAGACCTGCAAGGACTTGGGCCTGTTGATGAACCTGGAAAAGTCAGAAATGTTCCCCTTGCATGTAATCAAGTTCACACTGGCAGAACTAGACTCCCTGCGGGCCAAGGCTTAGGACCTTACCTCCTTTGCCCTGATCATTTTAGGCTGGATGCTGGCGTCCTGCATGGGATTTCCTGCACTGCTTCGGTACATGGCATCCAGCACCGGCATACTCTGTTGGGCATATTGGCGGATGCGCACCTGCAATGAGAGCTGGGCCACCAGTGGTCCAAGTGACTAGATCTGGAACAGCCGATGTGGGATGCCATCCAGTGGTGGCTGGTTCCTCAGCATCTGGAGAAGGGAATACCATTTGTCCATGCAGAGCTGATAGTCACACCAATGATGGACGCATTGCTGACTGGACGGGAGCACACCTGGGAGACCACAGAACTCATGTTTTTTGGTCACTTCAGAAGTCCTGTCATCACATCAGCTTGCTGGCGTTCCATGCAGTGCAGCTGGCTCTCACAGAATTTGCACCTCTGATCAGGGGTCGGGTCATGCAGGTCCAAACGAATAATACCACGACCATGTTTTACTTGAATAGGCAAGGCAGAATTCACTCCGTTCCCCTGTGTTAAGAGACCCTCTGCACCTGGACCCTCGTGTGCAGCCTGTGTGCAGATCTTCTGGTGAGTCATGTTGTGGGAGTCTGCAGTCATCTGGCAGATGCTCTCAGATAGGTGGAAAAGATGTCGCATGAGTGGTCGCTGTATCAGGGTGTGGTAAGCCATCTGTTCTCCGAGTGGGGCACCCTTTGGTGGACCTGTTTACCGCCTGGGAGACAGAAAGCTGAGGCTGTTTTGCCACCCCCACCCAGTCCATACACTTTTGGGAGATGCCTTCACGAGGCCTTGGAGCCCAGGCCTCCTGTATGCTTTCCCTTCTTTCTACTTAATCCACATGGTTGTAGTTAAGGCCTAGAACAACAAGTTGCATATGATCCTGATAGCTCCAGACTGGGCCGGACGGATCTGGTATCTGGGTCTCCTCAGCCTCAACAAAAGGCCTTTTTGGCAGTCTCCTCTTCGTCTGTTCCTGCTGACCAGACAACAGGAGAAGGTTCTGCACCCAGACCTTCAATCCATGCGCCTCTTGGCCTGGTTCCTAAGTGACTAGAGTTCCAGGCTTTGGGTCTTTTCAGAAGATGTGCTCCTCATTGTGGAGGCCTCCTGAAAAGAATCTCTTCAGCGGTGCTATGCCTTTAAATTGAAGAGGATTTCCATTTGGAGCTAGGGCAAGGAGGCTTTGTCCCTTTGCCTTCCCTGTGGTGAGCATCCTGGACAACCTTTGGTCCTTCTCTTAGTTGGGACTGCGAGTGACAACCCTCAGGGTGCACCAGGCAGCCATCTCTGCATACAGGTCATGGGCTGATATGTTGACAGTGGCCCAGAAGAAGGTGGTCGGACGCTTTTTCAAGTGCCTGGATCACCTGTCTCCTGCAGGTGCATTAATTACTACCACCACGGGACCTACTGCTGGTGCTGGCTGTGCTCATGGGCAAGCCATTTGAGCCTATACACAGGGGTGACATGTCTCACCTGTTGTGGAAGATGCCCTTCTTGGTGGCTGTCATGTCAGCCAGAAGGATTAGTGAGCTCCAGGCACTTGGGGTGGAGTCTCCTTACTGGGTCTTCCCCATGGACGAAGTTATCCTCCTCCCCACTCCCGAAGTTCCTCCCGAAGGTAGTATCTGCAGAGTTTCACCTTAACCAGGTGATTATCCTTCTGGTATACTTCAACATACCATCTTTGGAGGCCGACTGCAGACTCCATACTTTTGGAGGGCGCTCTCTTATAAGGAGCGAATGGTTGGAGTTAGGGGTAAGGCTCGACAGCTGTTTGTTACGTATGCTGAAGCCACGTCTGGCAGACTGGCAGCAAAGTGGACGATTGGCAGGTGGATAACATGCATTGACCTCTGCTATAGGTTGGCTGGCATGGAGCCTCCCAAAGGGATTAGGGCTCATTCTGCCAGACATACCTGTGCTTCGGTGGCTGCCTCTAGAGACATACCCATACAGGAGATCTGTATTGCTGCTTTCTGGAGTAAAGCACACACCTTCATCTCCCATTACAGCATTAACGTCACGTCCTGTCGGAATGCTGCTTTTGGGGTGTCAGTTCTCCAGTCTCTGTTCACCAAATAGGTGTGCGCACCTTGCACCCACCTCCCAAAGAACTGCTAGGAGTCTTCCAATGGATAACGAACTGTATCCATGCCCTTAGAAATATTGGTTATTCCTAGAACTACAGTTACAACTGAGTATAGGGACGTGGCTATGGTTCACTTCCACACACTGGCAGTCTTCCATTAAGAGTTGATTTGCCATACAGTCTTTAAGGAAGCTTCTCCCAACACTCGGGTGTTATATACCTTGGCTCCGCCTCGTAACATCAGATCTTCCTTTCTGTTGGAAGAGTCAGTTCTCCTCCTTCGCAAATCTGTGCTTGGTGCAGGTTGAAGAACTTCACTAAGTGCACCATTTGGCTAAATTTTTTTATTCACTCTTATGAATTACTTTCAAAGTATTTCCTTGGTTCTGTCTCTGACATAGACTCAGTGGATTGTGGTGATTGTAAGCCCTTCTCCTGGCTTCATGTGTTGTGTCCAGTGCAACCAGAAGATGTCACGGACGGATCTGCATGTGTTGTGCATATACTACCTCGGTGAACAGCATGACGTTGCTGCCTGTGGCCTGTGCCAGGTCATGCTTCCTTCTTCACTTGAAGACCACTGCGCTCATCGTCTCCTCGGTCGGATGCAGAATGGGACCTTCCAGTGAGTAAAAGCAGGCTCGTAAGGCAGGCCCCCACAGCTGCAGTGGCCCAGGCCATGATGGGTACCTCTTTAGTCTCCATGCTGCTCCCATTGGGGGCCAGCATTGGCCTGGTCTTTGTGGGAAATTTCTGCAAAATGTGCAAGACCCTTCAGATCTCTGGGGAGAGCCCTGCCTACCACAGTACAGTAAAGAAATCGAAAAAATCCTGCTGTTGATCATGGGAACAGGAAAGGGCATGCACTTCCTGCTTCCTCGACTGCCCCGACTGCTCGACAGCTGTTGAGCGTTTGGCTTCGACCGAACCAGCCTTGATCAAGGGCAAGGCTGCTAGTTCCATGGTGCCCCCGTTGAGCTTGTTGATCTTAACACAGATTGAGTAGACTGTCGATTTTTCTCAACCCTGCCGACCTGTTGTCAGTGGACATCCATGATGACTTGATCTCCAGGACCCTGGTCCTGTCCAGCCTAAACCAAGAGGTCCAAGTGCAGTTGGCACACCCAGCTGTCTCCTGTCAGGAGCTGCCTCCATCCTGGGTAAGTCAGACCCTGTGCAGGTAGTGTATACTGCAGCTTCAGCCATATCTCCTCGGCGTCATTGATCCCGTCAGTGCTTGAGGTTGATGGATTCCTCGTGCTTGTGGTCTTGCTCAACTGGGAGGTGCCACCATTGGCATTCCCCTTTGTCCTTGGATGATGAGAGGCTCCATCACCGTGTGCGGCAACACTGTGAGGAACTCATTTGGCAGCACTTGGCCTTGGTCAGGCAGGGTAGGGTAGGGCTCTACCCTTGACCCTTGCAGTCACCTGGCTGATGCCAGTTCAGCCCGTATCGATTTTGCCGAGACACCTGTCTCTGACGCAGGTCTTGCCACCAGTGCAGGTGGAGCCACTTCCACAGCAGCCTGTGCAGGGAGCCCCCTCCAAGGACTTCTCTCCGGCTGCCGGCTTGCCAAGCTGGTTATCGGTGGAGATCACATAGTCGATCAAGCCCCAAGTAGTACATGGTGGCAAACGGCCAAGGGCCGATTGGAGGGTTCCACGACTGACTGTGATGGGTCCTCAATGCAGTCTTCGAGGGCTCATGCTTTTGACTGTGATTCAGATGAAGAACTAACTACTGACGATGAGGCGGTGTTGTTTGGGGCCCTTCTCAGGCTTATGTCTGAGTCCATGGAAGTTCTTATGGGAGCCAGTGCAGGAAAGGGCAAAATATCCCTTTACTGAGATCCTGGACAGGGAAGAATCCCCAGGGGTTGCTTTCCCAATAGCCAAGGCTATCTTGGGACCGGCACTGGAGTTTAGGCAGCATCCAGCTTCCTGCCTGGCATACTCTGCTCATGTGGTCCACAAGTATGCTGTACCTACCAACACCTTGTTCAGATTTTCAGACCCCCACCTCAATGCCAAGGGTCTGGTCACTGTCTTCTGTAAATTCAGAAATACCCAGGACATGGACAAGCCACCTGATAAGGAGTCCAGAAAGCTTGACCATGCAGCTGAAAAAGTCTATTCTGCATCCTCCCTTGGTCTCTGTCAGGCGAGCTGTGCTCTGATGATGGCCCACTTTGGTCACTCCCTGATGGGAGTCCTAGCTCTTTGGTTACTCCCTGATGGGAGTCCTAGATCATGTTCTCCCTTACCTCCCTGCCGACAAGCAGATGGCAATGATAGTAGTCCAAGACCAGGGTCAAGTGCTGGCTAAACAGCAGCTTCAGACAGCCTTAGATGTGGGCAATTCGTGCACCTGTGCCATGGCAGCGGCTGTTGCGATGTGTCGCAGGGCCTGGCTGAGGATTTTCTCCTTCACGGTGGACACCCAGCACAAGTTGGCCAATTTATCCTTCCTCAGCACCGACCTTTCTGGCCCTGGAGTGGAGGGCCACCTCACCAGGATTGAGAAGTCCAGTGCCACCCTAGATTCTTCTTTTTTTCCAACTTGCTGTGCTTTTATCCGGACTGCTTGGTCCCTTATCACTCCTTGCTGCACGTGTCCACTGTCGCAGTGGCGCCAAGGCTGCGCTCTCCCGGTTAACACCCTTAGCTGTGGCCCCCCCCCGGGTGGTGCCTTCTGGGTTCCCCTTTTTATCCCTTCAGAACTGCTGTGTCCAGTGCCAGGCAGGGAGCCCTGGGCCTGCCATGTGGTGGTGGCAGTAACTGAAACGTCATGATGTGCGGCCTGCAGGATTTTCGCAAAGACAGGAGGTGTGGTGGTCAGTGATGCTGTGGCGCAACCATGCCATGTGCCCGGCACATCTCATGGTTTCAGCGCTAGCTGAGCCACCAGTGACAGGATGTCCTGTGGTCACCCAGGAGCCCTGCATTGGGAGGCACAACCCTCTCCCCTTCTCCCAGGTGAGTCACCAGCATCGCGAGTGGGAGTACTACCACTGCACACTGGCGGGCCGGCGGGCCACCCTAGATTCTGTGATCTCCTCTCAAAATAGTCATAAAGGGCAGAAGCTGAAGAAAAATTCAGTTTTGACCCTTTCCATCACAGTAGCCTAGGCAGCAGCCCCAGAAGGGGTCTTTGCAGGTTTGGTGCCCCAAGACCAAGTTCCCTGGTCATGGCCCCAGAAAAGTTGGGGGTAGGGGTAGTGGTCCCTTCTGGCAGCAGGTGCTGGTGCTCCGTACAAAGTTACCCAGTGATGGGTTGTGGGGTGTCTACCTCCCACCTGTCCAGTCCCGGCCCCTGTTCGCCATGGGTGGTTGGCTGTGCCACTTCTGGCACACTTGGTCCATAATTACCTTGGACAAGTAGCTCCTAGAGCTGGTGGATGGAGTGTTGCCTCTTGATTTTGAGTTCCAGGTCATTCCATTCTGCTGTTCCTCAGCAACCAGGGTCTTCACCAAGTACATGGCAGTGGTGGCAGCCTTTCTATGGCTCAGGGGATCAGTGTATACTCCTACCTGGATGGCTGCTGATAGTCGGGCCGTCAAAGGAGACAGTGGAGTGGTCCAGGGACCTGGCCCTCCAGACCTGCAGAGACTCTGGCCAAGTCTGAACTGATCCCCTCTCAGGTGATTCACTTAATCGGGGCAGATCTAGATTCTTTCCAGGCCAAGACCTGACTTCCTGTGGGCTGGGCACTGGATCTTACCTCCTCTGCCTGATCATTTCAGGTTGGGTGCTTGTGCCCTGCCTGGGACTTCTGCGACTGCTGGATTACAAGGTGTTCTGCACCAACGTGGTCTGGTGGGCCTGTTAGTGAATGCATCACCTTCAGCATGACCTGAGCCATCAGTGGCCCCAGTGCCTAGGTCACTTGAACCAGCTGGTTACAGTGACCCAGCCGATGCTGGACGCCGTCCAGTGGTGGCTTGTCCTGAAACATCTGAAGGAAAGAGTCCCGTTTGTCTGCCTGGAGCTGTCAGTCATTCTCACTATGGATACCTCTCTGGTGGGGTGAGGAGCACACCTGGGGACCACAGAGTTCACGGGTTCTGGGGGGGGAGCCCCATCACCACATTGGCCTGCTGGAGCTCCTTGCAGTGCGCCTAGCTGTGACTGAATTCGCTCCTTTTGTCTGGGGTCAAGCACTGCAGTTTCAGACGGACAACACCATGACCATGTTCTGCCTGAACAAACAGGGCAGCATGCACTCCCTCCTTTTGTGTCAGGAGGCCCGCTACACTTGGACCCTCGTTTGCAGCTTGCTTGCAGATCTCATGGCTATTCATGTCGCAGAGCAGACTACCAGCTGGTGGATGCTTTCAGCTGGGTGAGCAAGATGTTACACGAATTGGCCTATGCATCAGGTGGTGGTGAACCATCTGTTCTCCCTGTAGGGCACTCCTCTGGTGGACCTCTTTGCCTCCAGGGAGAGTGCAAAGTTGAGGTTGTTTTGTGCTTTCTTCCCTCAGTCTGGAACACTGCTCAGGATGCCTTTGCAAATCCATGGACCTCAGGCCTTCTCTATGCCTTCTCTCCCTTCTTCTTGCTCCACAAGGTGGTGGTCAAGGTGCGATGGGACAAGGCACGATTATCCTGATAGCCATGGACTGGTCCCACCTGTTCTACTGCCTGGATCCCCTAAGCCTCAGCATCAGACCTCCGTGGTGATTACCCTTGTGCCCAGATCTGCTGTCCTGTCACAGGGAGAAGATCCTGCGCCTAGATCTTCAGTCTCCCCTCGTAGCCTGGTTCCTGAGCGGCTAGCATTCCAGGCTCTGGGACCTTCAGACAGTGTGCTGCACACTGTGGGGGCATCCCAAAAGTAGTCAACTCGTCGGTGCTAAGCCCTTAAATGGAAAAGATTTTCCAGTTGGTGCCAGGGCAAGGAGCTTGATCCCCTTGCCTGCCCTTTGGCTAGCGTTCTTGACTTTCGGTGGTCCCTCTCCCAGCTTGGGCTAAGATAGACTACCCTCAGGGTACACCTGACAGCCATCTCTACATACCAAGCGTGGGCTGGTATGCCAATGGTGGCTCAAGAGAAGGTGGTAGGGCACTTTTTTCCAAAGGCCTTGACCACTTGAACTTGCTGGTGCTTGAACCACCAACACCTGGGATCTGTTGCTGGTTCTGGCAGTGCTCATGGGCAAGCCTTTTGAGCCTGTGCGCAGGTGTGAGATGTCACACCTGTCATGGAAACCGCCTTCTTGGTGGCCGTCATGTCCGCCAGAAGGATTAGTAAGCTCCAGGTGCTCTTGCTGGAGTCTTCAAACCTGGTCTTTTACAAGGACAGTGTAGTCATTCGCCCCCACCTGAAGTTTCTTCTTAAGGTGGTATTGTGGTTTCACCTTAACCAGGTGATTAACCTTCTGGTATACTTTACCAACCCTTCTTCAGAGGTCAATCGTAGGCTCCAAACCTTGGACTTACGGTTGGTGCTCTCTTTATTATAATGAGCATAGGGCTGGAGTTCAGGGTGAGGCTCTCCAGCTCTTTGTCACATACCCTGAAGCTGCAGCTGGCAGACTGGTAGCCAAGAGGACGATTGGCAAGTGAATTTTCTCCTGCATTAACCTCTGCTGTAGGTTGGCAGGTAGGGAGCCTCCCATAGGGCTTTGAGCTCATTCCACTAGACATACCACTGCTGCAGTGTCTGATTTCAGGGACATCCCCATACAGGAGATCTTCAGGGCAACTACCTGGAAGTTGGCACACACCTTCATCTCCCTTTAAAGCATTGACCTTGAGTTATGCCGGAATGCTGCTTTTATGACCTTGGTTCTCCAGTCTGTGTTCACCAAATAGGGGTTTGTACCTTGGCCCCTCCTCCCGCAGAACTGCTGGAAATCTGCTAATGTGTGAATAAGTGAACCATGTCCCATTCCCTAGAAAAATAGGTTACTCAACTGTAACCATAGATCTTACTCAGAGTGGTCTCTTGCAGTAGGTAATACATTTGGGTATCCAGCAGAGGTCGCTGTGGTGCATAGCAGCTCTTCTAGCAGTTTTTCACCAGGGACCGCCCACACATGACATCAGCTTCCTGTTTCCTATATAAAGGTGGGCAGTCCCCGGTATCCTCATTTCCCACCGTCTTCAGCTTGCGCAGCAGCTAGTGCAACTTCTGTGTAGCAGTCATCGACGAGAAACTTGGAACTAGACGAATGTCTACTGATTCTTCAACTAAAGCTTTATTTTATTCCTGTCATTGCGGTAGGAAGATATACCACTTAGACAATCATTCACTTTGCGTAAGGTGTCTGGGACCCACACACGACACCAGTTCCTGCAGCTTATGTCAGGACTTTAATCAGGCAACCCGTCGATGACAATTGCTTGAAATAAGATGATTTCTGATGGAGCAGAAAATGTTTCTGTTGGAGAACCAGGGGGCTTGTACCAAGGGCTTCCCCTCTACTGGTTCCCGTTCCAGGCAGAAAAAGGAGAAACCCTCCTCGCACTCCTTGCCTAGACATCCGTTGATGGCCACCGTTTCTGGTGTCCCTCTGTCAACAGAGCGTCATTCAACTTTTTGTTAATGAGGGCTCCTATCCTCTTGTCGACAACGCTTTCCAGCGCTTTGAATGAAGTCCAACTAGTGACTGCTTCATTGATGGAGGCTTATACCCTCTCTTTGACGCTTTCCAGCGTTTTTTACATGCAGCAAAATACACTGCTGCTCCATTGATGGGGGCTCCTCTCTCATCGACGGCATCTCATGAATTAAGTGGAAATAGCTCTTTTTCCCCTGCCGGCTCGTGAACGAGACCCCACATTCCTCAGGGGAATCCCACAGCTTATGCTATGACTACCCCTTCAGCTATCCAGGTGGTTTCTTATAGGGGTCAGGTGGACAGAGATTGAGACCCTGCTCTTTTCTACCCAGAGGCAAGACCTGCTCAAGCTACTCATCCCATTCCCTCTATTACCCCTCTGGTTTCCTAACATGTTCCTCTTCTTACACCCCATTCTTCCCAGGAAAGGGACCTCACCAATGTAGTCCAACATGTCTTGCATGCCATATGGCTTTCTCAGCCCTCTGATGGGCTGGGTGATCTCACCCAATCTCCTTTCCCTCCTCTACCTAAAAGGTTCCACAGTGATCAGGATCCCTTACCACCCTGGTCTCCTCCTCCATTTATGGAGGACTACTTGTCAAATGATCAAGAATTGCCACCTGATTTCACTGGTGATTTTTGAGGATGAAAGTTTTTCAAGATTTGGATTTCCATAATCTGGAATCCCCCTATTCCGAAATCTCTTCGATGGATGAAGATCTGCCTTTACCTGCGGCAGCCTCTCCTCCTGATGACCCTTCCTTTAGTGAAATGATCGTTCATATTCAAAAAGTCATGGGATTCTCCTCTACAGAACATGACAAACAACGCAAGGATATGGCCGAATACCTTGAGTTACCTGAGGAGCCTGTTTTAGTGGTTCCCCCACTAATACCAACTTACCAGAATGCTGTGCTAACTGCTTGGCATCAACCTTCAGCTATTATTGCTGTTCCCTTGTAAGGCAGATCGTTTATATCAGGCTCCTCTGGACTACCCTTTTCTGTCTAGTATTCCAGAGGAAGATTCTGTGGTTATTACTGCCGCTCATGACCATACCAAAGAAAACTAAGTACATGAGCTCCTTACCTCCTGATAAGGAATCCCAATGAATTGACTATCTGTGGGAAAAGGTCTTTTCCTCATGTGCTATGAATATCAGAATTTTGAACAATATGGGTCACATGATTAAATATCAGCGTACCCTGGGGTCCTCTGCCATTGAGCTCATCAGTAAACTTCCCTCCCTCACAGGATAGGGACAAATTATTGGCTACAGTGACAACTAGTAATTTAATTTCCCATCACCTTCTCAGGTTGGGATATGATGCTGTTGATACCTCAGCCTGACTATCAGCCACTGGTATCACTCTGCATTGCAATGCTTGACTTCATGTTTCGGGCTTTGCACCTGATATACTACATAAAGTAGCTAATGCCCCCTTTAACGGGTTCAAGCTGTTCGGGCTAAGTACTCAGACTTTACTGGATGACTTGTAGGCATCAGGCAGAACCCTTCGTATGGAACGTGGCATGTATCATACTCCAGCTACAACCTACCATACTCTGCACACCTCTTACTCCAAAAGAGTTGGCTAATCCAGAGGTAATAACAAAGGCGGCTTCAGAGGTCGTGGTCCAACCAACAAAGGCAACGCCTTTATCGCCCGAGGCACCCGCTCCTGCCCTTCAGATGGGGATGCACAGCCCACCTCCCAGTGACCCAGTAGGGCTTTCCCCCCACCTCCTCGACCAGGGCTCTGAGTCTGTGGGGGGTAGTTTTGCCCTCCATTTGGAGGCCTTGCAAATTATCAGTTCCGACGATTGGGTACTTCGTATTATACAGAAGGGTCATACATTGGAGTTTATCTCCACCCCATGCCCTCCATGCAACATTCATTGTCGTCCAGAGCATATACCCATCCTACAGGAGAGATTGACAGCCCTTTTGTCCAAACAAGCCATCATACCGGTGCCCCTTTCGGAACAACAAATGGGATTTTACTCCCATTTCTTTCTGGTACCCAGACGTACGGGAGACTTCAGACCAATACTGGATCTCAGACAGCTGAATCTTTACATTCAATGCAAATGTTTTCGCATGGTCACCTTACCGACCATCCTGCTATTTCTAAAATGGGGTGATTGGCTTTGCGCCCTGGACATGAAGGATGTCTACCTTCATATTCCCATACACCCTGCCCACCACAGTTTTTTACGCTTCCACTTACTGGGTCAAAATTACCAGTTTCGAACACTCCCTTTCGGCCTTTCATCAGCCCCAGAATGTTCACCAAGTGCTTAGCAGTGGTGGCAGTGGCCTTGCGAAGAGAAGGGCACTTCATCTTTCTATATCTGGATGATTGGCTAATAAAAGCAGACTCCAGAGTAGCTCTGATTGCCTCCCTAGATGCTAAAATGTTCGCAGATCTGGGAATCACAGTAAATTGGCCAAAGTCAAGTTCAAATCCAGCGCAGTCTCTCCAATACATTGGTACCATTCTAGATACAGTTTCATCCAGGGCTCTCCTCCCGCTTGCCCAGCAGGATACGCTTATAGCTCTGGCATTACATATACAGACACAGCCAGACAAATGCTGCACCTTCTGGGTCTCATGTCCGTTGCCATCCCTGTGGTAGCCTTTGCCTGTCTCCACATGAGACCTGCCCCAGTGGACCCTCCAGAATCAGTGGTCCCAAAAAACTGGACAGTTCTAAGACAAAATCAGTCACTCCCTCTCTAAAGTCCTCCCTGACATGGTGGACAATCAGAATGAATCTGAATCAGGGAATGCCTTTCTGGTCCCCCACCCATGCAAGCATTGACCACAAATTCTTCGCTGCTAGGCTGGGGAGCGCACTTGGGTCCTTATCAGACCCAAGGCCCACTTCTCCCCATCTGTCTCATATCAATCTCCTAGAGATGAGGGTGGTCCATCTTGCCCTCCAGGCTTTCCAACCCTGCCTTAAACCAGGATTGTTACTGATCCAGTCAGACAAGACTGCAGTAGTGTTCCACCTCAACAAGCAAGGGGGTACGAAGTCTTGCACCCTATGCAGGGAGACCCTTGCTGTTTGGCAGGAGGCCATACAGCAGCACCTGACGCTAATAGCAGTCCACCTACTGGGACATTGCAACCAGTTAGCCGACCGGCTGAGTCACCAGTTCACAACTCACGAATGGACACTTCACAGGCAAGTGCTCCAAGAAATCTTCAACTTATGGGGCACGCCACAGATGGATCTGTCTGCCTCCCCAGAGAATTACTGTCTTCCAGATATTTTTCCATTATCCCGAACAAAAAGGGATGATCTATAGATGCCGTGTCCCAACCCTGGACAGGTCTCCTTATATGCGTACCCCAGCCCCCCCCGTCCCTCTCCACGGACTTTACTGAAACTACAGTTTGAACCGGCAATGATGATTCTCATAGCCCCACTGTGGTCTCGGCAGTCATGGTTTCCACTACTACTGCAACTGTCAGTCCAGGATCCCATCCCGTTACCGATCAGACCAGACCTCTTGACTCAGTGTCACGGGTCTCTGCTACACCCCAACCTGAAGGCTCTTCACCTTCACGCTTGTCTCCTGAGGACACTTTCATAACTCGTCTACAAGTGTCCTCTCCTGTTGCCAATATCCTCTTGGCTTCCCGTAAGCCAGCAACAAGAGCAACATACAATTCCAAATGGAAACGCTTTTCCATATGGTCAGCCTCTCGATCCTTGGACCCTTACTCTTGTCCGCTGACAAAGATTCTGGACTACCTGGCCTCACTATCCGAGTCTGGTTTAAGATATTCTTCTATTAAAGTTCACCTGGCTGCCATCTCTGCTTTCCATGAGGCTCTGGATGGCAGGTTATTGTACCAACATCATCTGGCTAAGATGTTTTTGAAAGGAATGTTACATATTAAACCTCCTATTAGAAGACCCACTCCTCCATGGGATCTCAATTTTATGACAGAAAAATTAACCCTTGAGCCTTTTGATCCAGCTGCCACTTGTGATCTCCAGTTTCTTTCATGGAAAACCTTATTTCTAGTGGCTATCATTTCTGCTCGCCATATTTCTGAGCTCCATGCCCTCATGTAGGGAACCTTATTTGATTTTCCACAAAGATAGGATGGTCCTTCGTACCAACCCTCCCTTCCTTCCTTCCTAAAGTTGTCTCTGAACATACTTTAAATCAGTCCTTGGAGATTCCAGTCTACTCTCCAGATTACTTCAGTCAGGGTGAACATCTACTACATACTTTGGGTGTCCATCGTGTATTACGCTATTATACTAATGTGACACAGTTGATTAGGAAGACGTCTCAACTGTTCGTCTCTTTTGCCCCAGGTCGCGAGGGCCTCCCAGTGGCGACTCATACTCTTTCACCCTGGTTGGCGCATTGTATTACATTTTGTTACAAAAAAATACAACACGCCTTTATCTGGACCGGTCCATGCCTACTGCACTAGAGCTATCGCCACTACTGCAGCTTGCTTTAGGGGAGTATCCATTTCAGACATCTGCAGTGCGGCTTCCTGGTCCACAATCCATACCTTCACAAGGCACTACAATCTGGATATTGCCTCACGATGTAGAACAGCCTTTGGCTGTGCAGTCCTACAAGGTCTCGTATCATAACTCTTCTCCCACTTGGGCTTTACTGCTTGGGATTCATCCCAAAAGTATTACCTACTGCAAGAGACCACTCCGCGGAAGATAGTACAGTTACGTAAAAGCTTATCGTAACAGTAGATATTTGAGGAGTGTCTCTTGCAGTAGGTAAGTTCCCACCCTCCATCCCCCTCCTTCTCTACGAAAGCAAGTTCTGGTCCAGTGACTAGGGTTGGGACTCCTTTGGTACCTTGGCTTCTCCTCGGTCCTCGCTTTGTGAGCTGAATCCGGCGGGGGAACTGAGGATACCAGGAACCGCCCACCTTTATATAGGAAACAGGAAGCTGATGTCATGTGTGGGCGGTCCCTGGTGGAAAAACTGCTACAAGAGCTGCTGTGCACCACAGCGACCTCTGCTGGATACCCAGAAGTGTTACCTACTGCAAGAGACAGTCCTCAAAGATCTACTGTTATGGAAAGTCTTTACGTAACTGTACTTTCTAGGAGTGGTATATGGTTCACATCCACACGGATCCCTGCTTCAGTGTACAAATCTGATATGGGGCAGAGCCAAGGGATATCCTTGGGGGATATCCCACCACTGGGTGGTGGGAGAAGCTTTGCTTAAAGACTGTCCTGCAGATCAGCTCTTA
Organism: Neoceratodus forsteri; assembly: GCA_016271365.2. Taxonomy (NCBI): domain Eukaryota; kingdom Metazoa; phylum Chordata; order Ceratodontiformes; family Ceratodontidae; genus Neoceratodus; species Neoceratodus forsteri. The sequence goes on from CM028133.1 coordinate 15,589,821, forward strand.
GAGACTGCTAATGTGTGGATGTGAACCATATTTTTATTTTATTTTAGTCTTTGGTAACCAGGTAAGGCCCACTAGGCACAAGTGCCTGTTTTTACTTTTACACAGCACTTGGAACCACCTACACCAGTTTAGCTCCTCTCTCTAGGAGAAAAGCATAAGGGCCACACCAGTCTGATGCCTGCACAGTTCACACGTACAAGAACTGTTGTGACTCTCCAAACAAACAAACATGCACCGCAGTGTACAAGTGGCCTGTGTATCAAATGCAGTGCCCTGAACTACATTGTTACACTTACAAAAGTGGCCTACTACTATCGTTTTTAGCATAGAACATGTAGCACTATGCTTTCTTGAGTATATATTGTATAGGCATGGCAGGTGACCTGGTCGTCCAATCAGAAAGCAGTATTTGTGTTGGCTATCTTGACCCATTTTATAAAAAGTCGTAATGCAATGCCTAGAAACAGCAACATAGATGCAAGAATTGTAACTAAAAAATTTTTTTATTTCCTGTGTGGCATTTAATTAATGCAATGCGACTGCAAGGAAGTAAAGTCCCTGCAGGGAAGTGCACTGGTCCATGTTTACCCTTTCCAACTGGTGAAGATCAGGTACTTTCACGTCTGTGGATTAGTAGAGACTGTGATGAGACTATAAAATAACATTTTTGAAACCAGAGTTCTTGGCCCATTCCTTGTTACTTTTGGTTGCAGTGGTAGAGATTTTGATGGCACCACTGAAACAACATCTTTGTAATAATTTTAGTGCTTAACCATTTAATTTTTCTCACTCTATTGTCTTTCTGTGAATTCAGTTTGGTGATGACACCTCGACTGCCACTGTCATGTCAGTGGGCTCTGACCTCTACATGAACCAGAGTGATACCCAGGATGGCCTGCAGACTGCCCCAGTGAGTCGTTCAGTCTTCAGGGTGTGGGGCAGGGACTCGAATTCTTTCAGGGTGAGTGCACTACATAAATGTTACAAAATTGAATAAAATTGAATCTCACACATTTGGGGATGGGGATTTGCATATGTTTCCCATGATGCTTTGCATTATTTGGGTATGTGCAATTCTGTTTACTCCACACATTTACTGTACATGCAGACTGAAATAAAGTACAGGCTGCGTCTCTTGTTTTTGTGTGTGTGTGTGTGTGTGTGTGTGTAAGATTACTTTATAAATGCATCCATGCAGCCCACACATATCTCAACATCCTTTACCCGTGCTCCACCACTGTTCATTATTATTGACTGAGGTAGCTAGCTGGGTAGTACCAGATACAGAAAAAATGTCAGAAACACAGAAATGTAGTATTTGACAGCAGATAAGGGCCGTTTGGCCCACCCAGTCTTGCTGTGTTTTTTTTACCTACGTTATCAGCGCAGACCCTACTTGATATCTGGTGCTTTTTCCTCCCTCTTCCTTTCCACTAAGATTCCCTTAAGTCTGTCCCATAGGTTCTTGAATTAAAAACACTATTAATTTCCTCCATGGCCCAGCCGCTCCGACCCGAGTCTGAGACATGCCCCCCAAGATAGCACTTTTTGTGACATCGGTGAAGGACAAGCACAGGGTTTACTTCATAGACTATAATGGGGCAGTTTTTAAAGTTTTTTTTTTTTTTTTAACTTTTCAGTACCGATTTTCACAAATTCCGGTTAAAGCTCAACTAACATGGACCTTGTTAGTTAAGCAGTGGCTGGAATTTGTGAAAATTAGTACCGAAAAGTTAAAAAACTAATTTCAAAAACTACCCCATTATAGTCTATGGAATGTGCTCCCCCACTTGTCTTTTACCGACATAATGAAACGTGCTATCGTAGGGGCATGTCTCAGACTCTGGAAGTCAGGGCTGCTGGGCTCTGGGAGGACAATTAAGAGTGTTTTTTTTTTTTTTAAGACAGTACCAATGGAAATAAATAAAGCTATGTGGCACACTGACTTTGGGGAACGGTAAGCTGACGTATGTGTTCGGGGGGGCACGTCTTGTACTAAGAACCTGCTCTTTAAGTCTCTCGGTGCAGACCCTGCACCATTTTAGTTGACATCCTCTGGACTGCCTCCAATCTGTCTGTGTCCTGGAGATCTGGTCTTCAGAACTGGGTACAGTACTCTAGGCAGGATGTTGCCAGCGATCTATACAGAGGCAACACCACCTCCCTCTTTCTGCTGGTGATGCCCCTCCCTATGCACTCCAGCATCCCACTAGCCCTCCCAACTGCCTTGTCACACTGCCTGGGCACCTTTAAGTCATCAGATATGATTACCCCCAACAAACCATCTCCACGTTTCTTTCCTGCTTGGTAGTCAGCTGGCACGCTCCACCTGTTTTGTACTCTGCCTCTGGATTTCCATGCCCTATATGCATTATATTGCACTTTTTCACATTAAAACCCAACTGCTATACCCTTGACTACTCCTAGAGTTTTCTCAGGTCTCTGTTCTTCCTTTTCACCCCAACCCCCTCTGGATTGTCCATCAATTGCAGATTTTGTTATTATCCACAAAGAAATGGATCTTTGTTTCCAGTTCCTCTGCAGTGTCACTTAAAGACGTTAAGAGAGACCTGGTCTCAGCATTGAACCCTAAGGCACCCCACTGGCTACTCTCCCTTCCTCAGAGTGAACTCTGTTTACCACCACCCTTTGTCATCTATCCCCTAACCAATTTCTTATCTGGTTTACCACCTTTGGACCCACTCCTAAGCCACCTGCTTACTTACTAGTCTCCTACATGGAACAGTGTCGAAAGCCTTACTGAAATCTTAGTAGGCCATGTCCATCGCTCCACTCTGATCTAACTCCTTGGTCACTCAGTCAAAGAAATCTGTTAAATTAATTTCACGTGAACCCCCCGCCACCCACTGAATCCATGCTGCCTTGGGTCTTAGTTCTTTCCTTCAGCAGTGATTCCATTAACTTTTCCACCTCCGATGTCAGGTTGACTGGCCTACAATTGCCAGCCTGCTCTCTGCTACCACTTATGTGAAGCTGTATTGCCGGTACATTTGCCCTCCTCCAGTCCTCCAGAACCACTTCTGTTTCCATTGAGCTCCCTCAGTACCCTTGGATGTGTCTGCCCTGTCTGGCCCCACTGTTTTGTCCATTTTCAGATTAGCGAGTCCCTTCAGGACTTTCTCCTCTGAAAAAGGACTAGTGTCCACCTCCCTCACTGCAAAGCTCCTGTTACTTATTTGTGCCCCCCCCCTTCTCTTTCCTCTGTGAACACTGGACAAAAGTATTTGTTCAAGATGTCTGCCTTTGCCTGGTTCTCCTCTGCACTCTCCCCTTTCCCTTTTTAACCTTATAATCCCTCTCATGATCTTCCTCTTTTCATTTACTTAAAAAAAAAGTCTCGTCCTCTCTGTGACTGGGTTAAATAAGAGCCTGTCCCATTTGTTATGCAGAAAGAGTTAAAAGCAAGGATCTGTTCTGTCCTCTCCTTTTCTGTCTCTTGTCTCTGATTGCACAATCAAATTTTCTTGTGAGACCTAGGAACTGATTACTCAGACAGTCTCACAATTCTCCCCCTCCTGCTATCTCTTGGCCTTCACTTGCTGTTTCTATTTTTAATTCCTCATGCGTGTCTGTGGTTGTGACAATAAATGTGGCTCTTCATATGAAACTGGGTTCTCTGTTTTGAAAATGTATATAGGTAGCTGACTGCAATCATTTCATCAATATATTTGGAACTCGGAGGGTTAACTTTGAGATGCAGTTTGACCTCCACAAGCTCATTTGCAGAGCTGTAAACAGATCATCAGTTCTGGGACACAATGTTCTAGTTGGTTGCATTTTTTTTTTTTTTTTATCCATCCGCAAGGAAAGAAACTGGCATCGTTTTGGGACATTATGTGAAAACAGGATATGTATCTTAATGAGCTCAGGATGCAGAAGTTAATTGCCAGGAAAATGCATTATATATGAAGAGAGCAATCTTTTTCGGGGGGGGGGGATTGAAATTTAGAATTAGAAATACCCTCAGATGAAGGACTTATTTTGTTTGAACTGCTTGTATAAGAGCTATCCTGCACAATTTGTTATTGTTATTGTTATTGATGATAATAAAATGCTACTTGCAAACTTTATAACTACTCCTAGTTTTCCTATGCTTCCTGACCTGTGCCTCAGCAACACTCTTTTGTTACCACCTGGGCTGTTCACGCTTTAATTTGCACTTTTGTGCTCCATGCTGCTTTCACTGCTTCCCTCTGTTTTCCCTGATACACACCTCCCTATCTTTCTCGCTCTCAGCCTCCTTATACCTTCTGAATGCTGTAGTTTTAGCCGTTACCTTTTAAGCCACATCTTTTGAGAATCACAAGAGCCACTTTTTCTTCCTGCTTTTGCTCACTTGCTTGATGCAGAGATGTGCTGCCTCCACTCTGCCCCCCTTTTACTTTTACCCACAGTTTCTCCACCCTCCCCAGTCACCCCCCAACCAGCCTATCCCTGAGGAATTTACCCATCTTTATAAAATTTGCCCTTCTGAAGTCCAGGACCCACCACCCCTGTGTTGTTTGATTTTGAAGCTGCCCTTATGTTGACCCACACTGGACGATGATTACTGGTCCCCAGGTGGTCTCTCACCTTGATGTCTGCAACACAGTCCCTGTTGGCGAGTACCAGGTTTAATATTGCCCCATCATAAGTGAGTTCGCAAACTAGTTGCCTGAGGAATGCCCCTGCAAGGAGTCCAGGATGTCCCTGCTTCTAGCCAAAGCCACAGCTGGGAGGCTCCAGTTTGTATCCAGCAGACTGAAGTCCCCTACCACAGGCACCTCCCACTTTTTTGCCATCTTGCCAGTGGCTTCCATAAGTACCTTATCTAACTCCTTCCCCTCTGCTGGAGGCCTTCAGATCATGCCACTGTGAACAGTGGCTCCGTTCCTCTTTTTCAGGTGACCTACAGTACCTCTGCCCCCCCAATATTCCCTCTGTCTCCATCTCTTTTATGCTTTCCCTAATATAGCAGCCCCCTTCCTTCTCACCCTGTGCTTCCTGAACAGAGTATAGCCTGGTATTGCCATGTCCCAGTTATTGTTTTCAGTGCACCATGACTTATTAATGGCCGCAGTATCCAGGCTGGTCTCTACAATGATGGCCTCTAGATCTGGAATCTTATTTTATAGACTTCTAGATTTCGCACATGTGGCCTTCCAGATTGTGTTACCACTCTGCTTGTCCTCCACTTTTTTCTTTTTGCCCTCCCACCTTCATCCACTCTTTGTAATATTGCTGTTCCCATCTCCTTAATTTCTTTTTTTTTTAATTTAGATTTCTACTCCCCCTTCAGTCGGTGTCAGTCTGTCTCAGGGCTTCTGAGCTATGCTGACCCCGTCTCCCCTGCCATCTCCTAGGACTTGCCTTGTTCCGTGAGTGTGGCCCCATGGTATCCCCTCCCCACAGTGGAGGACTTCAGGCTGGACCATGTCCCTCAGTAAACATTCCTTGGGGCTAATGAAGTGTGCCTGTGTCTGTGGGCTGCCTGGAGCCATCGTAAGGTCTCGGCTGCTTTTCCTGTTTTTCTGGTAACGGGGAAACTGGATGGACGTGATCAGGCAGAGCATGCACATCCATCTAGTCAGTACGTGGTCCCCAGCCACAAAAATGCATTCCTGCCTGCACCACCACCCATGGTCACCCAGGTTGCAGTCGTGCAGCAGCAATGATCCCCGCTCTTTCCCTGGAGGAGGAGGTGAAGAACATCTTTCGGGATGCTTAGTCCTCCTCTCCGGCCCTCCAACTTGGGCTCTTTCCTGAACCTGGTTTCCCAGCATCTCAAGCAGTAGTGCTACTGCTGCGCCAGCAGGGCGGGGACCATCCCCTTCGTTTCTATCACCCTGTTTCCTTTATTAATTTGCACCCTGGGAGATTTCTCTCCCCTCGGGCACGCCCTACTCTGCTGCGGGCTGTGGGGTGGGGAGTAGTTTCAGCCTGCCTAACTGGTGTGCAAATCAAATTTTTAAACGCTTGCCCCAGGGCAAGTCAAGGTCTAAAATTTACTTGCCCATGAAATCTCGTACTTGCCCTACCGTGAAACATGATATGACTGGTTAAAACATGCTGCTACCCCTTCAAAAAAAAAAAAAAAAAAAATTCTCTTAACATTAACACTACTGAAATGATCACTGATGTCTCCCGACCTCAAAAAACACACAAAGCCCAAGGCGAACAAGGGACAGGCTATTAAAAAAAAAAAACATCAAAAGCAAGTGGCTGGGTAACACTAGGGCAAGAAGCCAAAAAGAAATGCAGTCATTTGCAACCAGCAGTGAGGGACCTGAGGGTATCAGCGCCATCACACTGAGTAGTGAATACAGTGCTGTGGTACTGTAAAAGACGTCACACACATTACCAACCCTGCTCCACTTCTTCACCATTGGCTTATGACTTGTCTTCGTTACACTGCCACAAAAAATACTCAGCATCTGGAGTAGACTTTTATGCAACTGCTGTTTTTTTTAGAAAACAGCAGTTGCAGCACAACAAACAGCAGGTTGGCAACACTCCACTCCACTGAGCCAACCAGACCCTCTCCAGAACCAAGCAAGCAGGGTTGTGGCATGGCCGAATCTCTGGTAGCCAGTGCCGCTGCAACACATCATTCAGTCATTGAATGTCTCTCCCAGAGCCATAAGTGTCCGTTCACACACCTTAAAACATGGCAGCAGGCAAGGGAAAAACAAGACCCCTCTTGTCACAGTAACCCCCAACCCCAAGTATCCAGACCATTTGCCTCGTTGTGCTTGCCCCACAGAGGCTAAATACCAGCTATCGGAGGTCCCAGAGAGACCAGTCCTGTAATGGGGTTAGTCTTATTTTAAAATTGAGTTTTTTTTTTTTTTTTTTTTAATACATATATGTGTGAAATAATCAGGCACAAAATAAAAGTATTTAAGGAAAAATTCAGCCTGAGAAGCAGCACTCTTCAGTCAGTGCCAATGGTGCCACGTATTACAGATTTCTTCAACAAAAGTTGCTCCTGCCTAAACACACACACACACACACCTTCCTACCTTTTGAAATAATGTGTTGACAGTATTGAATAAAAAGTTAAAAACTGAAGTTTGTGTCAGTGTGTTTTGTTTATTGCTCTGCTATCCAGCTAGTTCCCTGTTACACTAATTTCATGTTTTCCATTTTTTCTTACTGTTCTAATTGCCCAACCCCTGATCAAAATGCTTATTCAAGCACCATGTCTTTCTTATATTTTAGCTGCAGTCAGTCCTGAGTCACATACATTAAATAACTTGCTTGCCCAGTAGTTCTTTTTTTATTTAGATAACCTGTGTAGCAGCAACACTTCTTAAACTGCCTGTTTTGCACTCAGATTGAGCAGTGATTAGTAGCAATAAGGTTCACTTCACATGTGTTTATTTTTATTTACAAAAGGAGCCAGAACTGTCTTTTATGCTGCTACAGTCAAACATCTGCCAAAAGCCCCCCACTTTCTTTTCTGTTACAAATTTCAGCAAGCCTAGTTTTTACCTGCTTTGCCAAACAGTCTTTAGCAGGCAAGGAGTTTTGTGCATGTGTGCTAGACTTTGTACCAGGGAACCTTGAAGAAAGGTATGCATCCTGCAACAGCAAGTCCAGGAGTAATTGCCAGAAGACTAGCAGTCAAACTAGTGGAGACAGAAGTCCAAACTGAGACTGTACAGCTGGAACCAATGATGCAAGAACAGGCAGGGACAGAATCTAAAAGCATGTCTGTCTTTTTCAAATGTTGGGCTATACAACAAAGGAAGACAGAGGTAAGAGATACAGCAACAGGAACAGCAGAGATGAGATGCAGTGACAGGAGCAGTGATGGCTGGATACCTTGCAGGCTATCACAGTTGGAGGAGCTGGCACAGATCTAGCAGAGCAGCAAAGCACAAACAACTTAAAAGACCTTAAACTTACAAAGCTGTGTCCCTCTGATGATATCGAAGCATACCTGACAAATTTTAAAAGGGTTGCCGCAGTCCGCCAGTGGCCAAAGCTGCAGTGGGCACTCAGGCTGGTACCTTACCTGACAGGTAAAGCCGAACTTACCTACAGCAGTATGGACACTGCACAGTAAGAAAACCGTGACCTTGTGAAAAGACATCCTGAAAAGCTATGACATCATAGACGTACAGGCAAAGACCTTGAAGTACCACTCAATTGACAATCCTTGAGAAGCCTTCACCTGACTTGGAGAATTCCTTATTAAATGGCTTCAACCAGAGGGCAAAACAATCCAACAGATCATCAGCATATTTGTAATGAAGCAGTTCATCAACATCCTGCCTACAGACGTGTGGCTTGATGTAAAAAAGCACTGGCCAAAAAGTGGTGAAAAGGCTGTTTCTTTGGCTGAGGACTATCAGATGGCCAGACAGACAACACAGCAGCGAAGTAACAGCCAAAGACTGGTAAACCCTCTTTTTCCCCTGATTTAACTCGAGATCAGATAAGAACTCTGGTGGGGGTTACCAATCTGCATCCAGATACTTTACTTGCTGTAACTGTAACAAGCCAGGCCATATTGCAAGAAACTGCTGTAAAAGTAAGGAGGGTCACACTTGAGCAGATTTGTCCTTAGCAAATTGGGGCAAGTATTTAACAGATGTCAAGATACATAGATACATAGATACATAGACAGTGTCGGCAGATAAGGGCCTATGGCCCACCCAGTCTGCCCATGTAAGTTTGTAAGTTCAGTTTATGTTTTCCAGGAAGTCTGTTGCCCCTTACCCCTGACCTCCAGAATTCCTTTATGTCTATCCCATGCATTCTTAAATCCCGTGATTGTTTCAGCCCCACCACTTCCTCTGGCAGGGTGTTCCACTTGTCCACCACCCGTTCTGTGAAGAAATTCTTCCTCACGTTTCCTCTGATCGTCCTCCCTCAACTTCATCCCATGCCCTCTAGTCCTGGAACATCTTTTTCGCTTAAAATAGTGCATTCCTGCACCCTGTTCCTCCTGTAAGATACTTGTATGTCTCCTATCATATCCCTCTCTCCCTCCTCTCCTCCAGGGAGTACATGTTCAGTGCCTTCAACCTGTCCTCATAGGACTTGTGATGCAATCCATGCACCATCTTTGTTGCCCTCCTCTAGACCTTCTCTACCCTGTCTATGTGTCCTTATGTAGGTAAGGTCCCAGAACTGCACAGTGTACTCCAGGTGCGGCCTCACTAGTGTCTTGTATAGTGGAATTATGACCTCCCTTTTCCTGCTGGTGATGCCCCTGCCTATGCATCCCAGCATCCTATTTGCTTTACCTGCTGCCTTGTCACACTGTTTCCCTGCCTTGAGGTCATCAGAGATGATAACTCCAAGATTCCTTTCCTGCTTGGTGCATGCTATATCCTCACCCCCCAACTGATATATTGTGCCAGGGTTTTTGTGCCCCAAATGCATTATCTTGCATTATCTTGCACTTCCTTGCATTGAATTTCAACTGCCAAACCCCTGACCATTCTTCAAGTTTCTGCAGGTCCCTTCTCATTCTGTCTACACCCTCTGGTGTGTCTACTCTGTTACAGAGCTTTGTGTCATCAGCGAACAGTGAAATTCTGCCTTCTAGGTCCTGCGCAATGTCACTGATGAAGATATTGAATAGTACCGGTCCCAGCACTGATCCCTGTGGTATCCCACTGGTCACTCTTCCCTCTGTGGAGTGACAGCCATTTACCACCACCCTCTGTGTCTCAGGCCTGGTAGCCAGTTACCTACCCACCGTGACTACTGTCCTGCCCACACCATATTCCCCAGTTTGTGCAATGAGTTTTCTATGTGGCACAGTGTCAAAGGCCTTGCTGAAGTCCAGATAGGCCATGTCCACTGCCCTCCCTGATCCACCTCCCTAGTCACCCAGTCAAAAATTCAATGAGGTTGGTCTGACATGACCTTCCCTGGTGAAACCATGCTGCCTTGGGTCCTGTAGTCCATTGACAACCAGATGTTCCACCAATCTCTCCTTCAGTAGTGCTTCCATGATCTTCCCCACTACTGAGGTGAGGCTGACTGAGTCTGTAGTTCCCCGCTTCCTCTTTGTTCCCACTTTTGTATAAGGGGACTACATCTGCTATCCTCAGTCTTTGGGTACCTCCCTGTTTCTAGTGATCGGCTAAACAGGATAGCAAGAGGTTCAGCCACCACCGCTCTTAGTTCTTTAAGGACCCTGGGTGCACCCCATCTGGCCCCATTGCTTTATCAACTCTTATTACTTCCAGTTCCTTCAGGACCCTTTCTGTGTAAAGGGACTTGTCCATTTCTGCACCATTCTCACCCCTTGTACTCCATTCAGACCCATTACCTCCTCTTCCTCAGTAAAGACTGAGCAAAATACCTGTTAAATATGTCAGCTTTACTGTTGTCATCCTCCACACAGCCCCATCCTCCCTTCAGTCTCACTATCCCTCCCTTTGCCTTTCTTTTTTCACTTATGTACCTGTAAAGGTTTTGTCCTTCTACCCACTGATTTTGCAATGTGTTCTTCTGTCTGAGCTTTGGCCCTTGCAGCCTCCTGCTCCCTTTGCTTCTCCTGGTACTTCTCCCTATCCCCTTCTGCCTGTGTCTTTTGTATTGCCTGAATGCAATCTTTTGGCTTTCACTTTCTTTGCTACCTCTTTGGAAAACCATAATGGTCTCCTCTTCCTTTTCCTCTTGCTAACCTGCTTAATACATAATTCTGTTGCTCTTGTAATCCCCATTTTAAATACTTCCCACTGTTCCTCAACCCCTGATTCCTGCCCCATTCCCCTTAATGCCTCTTTCAAGTATCTCCCCATTTTCTCAAAGTTTGCCCCCTAAATCCAGGATACATGTTTTTGTGTGGTTTGGTTCTGCTCTTTCTGTGATTTCAAACCACAGTGACTGGTGGTCACTGTTCCCAGGTGCTCCCCACTCTTACCCCCATCACTGTCCCTGTTTGTGAGCACAAGGTCCAGTATTGCCTTCTGCCGAGTTGGTTCCATGACCAGTTGCTTGAGGAAGGCACCTGAAGGTCCAGGATAAATCTGCTCCTAGTTGATGCTGCTGCTGGGATGCTCCAGTCCACGTCTGGAATATTAAAGTCTCAACCAGTACTACCTCACCCTTGTCTGCCATCCTCTGGATGGCTAGCATCAACTCCCTATCTGTTTCTTCCTCCTGGGCTGGTGGTCTATAGACCACCTGTGCGGATGGCTGGCCCCATTTTCCTTTCCAGCTTAACCACAGTATCTCTCCCCCATTTGTTCCTCTTGGATCTCTGTGGCCTTATGTCATTTTTTCACATACAGTGCCACTCCTCCTCCTTCCTGCCTGCCCTGTCTCTTCTGAATATGTTGTAGCCAGTATGGCCAACTCCCAGTCGTGGTTATCATTACACAGGTTTCAGTGATGGCCACAATGTCCAGGTCTGACTGCACCATGACAGCCTCCAGATCTTCCATCTTGTTGCTAAGGCTCCTGGCATTTGCACACATGACTTTCCATGATTTGACCTCCCTAGACTGTTTTGCTGTTCTACTCCAGCCCCTTCCTTGGTTGTCTTTTATCTCTGGTTCACCTTGCTGTCTGCCCTTCTGCTGAATTTTGCCCCTATTCTGCCTATCCACCTCCTGGGCGCTATGGGAGATAAGACCGTGAAGGGACTTATTGATTCGGGAAGCGGACAAACCCTGGTGCATGTTGAAGTGCTGGGAAAACACTACGTAAAAGGACCAGGTACTGGAGTCATCTACATCCACAGAGACACTCAATACTATCCCACCACCCAAGTGACTCTGAATATTAATGGGGTGTTGCACCAAATGAAAGTGGGATAGTACCTAAGTTACCTGTAATTACTAGAAATGACTTTCCAGGATTTGCAAAGTTAATCACAGAGGGAGCAAAACCTGCAGGTTTCGCAGCTCTGATGACAAGAACACAAAGAAAATCTCAGATGGTGGGGACACTTTTCCTTTTGGTGATTTTGATTCAGACTTGTTTGAGCACAGTTGTAAGATCAGGAAGTCCAGGAAAGAAAGACGCCTGAAAAACCGTGGCAACAAAAGACTGATGGACATAAAGGGTTAATATATGAAAATGCTGAAACTAAACTGATGACTGATTGTGATTTTGTTTCAGAGCAAATTAACTGTTTCTCTCCAAGGTCATTTTAAGCAGCTGGGGGTGAAACAAAAAGAGGGTGTTCCAATGTTTGAAAAATATAATGTGCTACTATACAGAGTTTGGGCAAATCCTCAGACGCAGGAACAGATGGAACAGTTGGTCATACAAAGGAAGTATAGAACTGAGCTGTTAAGATAACACATGATAATCCTATGGCTGGTCACCCGGGGAGGAATGACACCCTTACCAGATTACTGTACAAATTTCACTGGCCTGGAATTCATGAAGATGTTGCTACCTATTGCAGATCTTCCAAGAATCAGTCTTCACCATTTACCACTGTTGCGTTAAAGCCAGAGGCACCAGGACACCGTGAGAGTATATGGCATTCGGAGTGGGGAACTGATTTTGGGGATTGTGCTACCCAGAGGCAACCTTTTGACGCGGGCGCAGTGATCAGCACGTGAATCAACGCCGCCTCCCCTTCTCCTCAGTTCTGCTTTTCATGCCATCAAGGCTGCATCTCCATGGGAGCATTCTGCAGCTGTTTCTGCATCACAGTTCTCCTGCCGCATTGCACTTGACGCTGTTTCTTTGGATTCAGTGCTGCTATTTTTGCTGCTTTTTCTTGTTTTCTGGTCCAGGGCCTAAAAAGGCCAGAAAATCTATGGTGGGGTTTTCCCCCTATGCATTGGTGCCACGCGGGAAGACCATGACTGTCACTGACTGCCATGACTGGTTCTTCACTTGCCTAGGTTGAGACTGCGACATGGATGCATGCAATTCCTGCTTCTTGATGGACATCTGCACACTCGAGCTTCAGGCTAGAAGGTTGGGGTGGGACCCCCCAACCTTTTGAGGCCGGTGTCATATCCGGAACTCCAGGTTCGGGTCTCTGGGCTCTTCCCCTGAGCCCTCTGTAGTACTGTACATACTGAGGGAGCACAGGCCTTGGCTAGTTCTCATCTCACCAAGATGGAAGGACTGCGGTAGAGGTCTGTGTGACAGCCGGCCTCCTGTGTGGGGTCGGTTGTGTACCCCTCCCAGTTCGGTGCCCCCTTGGGGTCCAGACACCCCCAGTGGTGGTGTCGCAGCTATATACATGGGCCTGCACTGTCTGGTCCCTCAACGGTGTGGTCCAGTGCTGCTTCAGCTCCTGGCAGTGAGGTTGGTGTCAGTGAGCAGGGCAGTGCTGACTGTGTAGCTGGGAGAGGGAGGGTACTTGGGGTTACTCAGTTGGAGATCTCCCTAATCTTGGCCTCTTATCTGGAGGACTAGGATCGGATGATCTCGACTGGCTGCCTGACTCCGGTCAGCCAGTGGACCTTTCTGGGCCCAGTTCTAGGCCTTCAGCATTGGTGGAGCTGCAGAATCTCCTCCTCGATGCTACCTACAGTGCCGCTTCCCTTACGTCGCTTGGTGCTGCATGCATCACTGGGGATGTTTCCGGTGCTGATTCTGGCACCAGTGGGGATAGCGGTGCTGGGCCAGGCTCTGAGTTGGAGTCTGGTGCCACCTGAGGTGCCAGATCAGGTCCTACTGCTGCCCCTTGGCGCCGACTCTGGCTCCAGTGCCATTGACTGTACCAGAGGGACTGCTGGTGCTGTTTGTGGCACCAGGTTCACCTCTGTCCCAGTTTCTGACTCCATGACTGTTGTTGGGCTTGCTTTGAGGGGCAGAGCCTTGTCTTGGGAAGCCTATGTCGGCGCCATGCTCCATGTCTAGAGTGGCTGGAGGTTCTGGAAGGAGTTGTGTTGACTTGTGCTTTCTTTCACCTTTGGAACTGATAGACTCTGCGGTAGGTGGGGAAAAAGGCTGACCTGGGGGAATGGCATAGCTCCATCCTCCCCACCTGGGGGTTTGTCCTTGAGGGCACCACCCTGATTGCTCCTCAGTGGTTGGGTGTTCCTGGGTGGGTGAATGGCATGGCCCCTCTCCGCAGGAGAGGTCCCCTGTCCTCTCATCCCTGGCAGAGGACCTGGCCTCATCTGCCATGAACCTCCTCCTCTGCCTCCTCCACCCCCTTTCCCAGGTTTCTCTGGCCCTACGGGGCCCATGACCTGGGAACAGTTCTATGCCTTAGTGAGTGATTTACCTGCCTATTTGAGGGCAATGCACAAGGCCATCTTCTAGCCTGAACCCCCTGCACTGCCTCCCCCTGAGTCCAGCTCCTTCATCCATGTCTTCCTCCACTAAGAAGAGTATACATCTGTCCATTACACCTCTGATGCTGATTATGCCAATCATCATCACTTCCTTCGGGGGGTGATGGAGGAGCTGCACATCTTCCACTCTACTAGATGCAATCCCTCTCAAGCAGCGCTGTCCTTCCTTGGAGAGTACTGCTCTGACACAACTGTCATCCTTCCATTGCCTTAGCCATTCTCGGAGGCATTGCAGAATGTCTGACTCCATCCCTTTGCCCCTTCTCCAGCCCCGAGGACTGCCAGTGCAGATATTGTGCACCCAGGGGTCTCCTGGTGCTATGTCCCTCCCCTGTTCTGGGGTGGAAGTCCTGGATACCCCCTCTGTGCATCATTGCCCAAGGCATGACCCTACACTGAGTTTGACCACTGGGGTAGAAGAGTTTTCGACGGTCTTACATTAGCTGTCTAGCAGGTTTTTATACTCACTGCATGCTACGGTTTATATATGGGACCACTGTAGTGGTTTGTAGTGCCTTGTTCCCTTTAATTCTTGCATTTTTAATATGTGGGGGTAGTTTATTCTTATTTACTTTTTATGGCCAGCCTTAGTTACAAGGTTGTAACTTGGAACATTAAAGTTGCCCAAACCCCAGAAAAGCACCACATAGTCCTCTGACACTTAAAATCCCTGTGTGCACACTTTGCACTGCTTCAGGAGACTCCTGCTAAACAAACCGATAGTAACCTTTGGTGCCAGACCTGGGCTGGTTGTGCTTATGTAGCTGGGAACAGCAATAGATGTGCTGGGGCTTCGTTTTGGTGCCAAGATCCCTCCTCTTTTGTGTGTCTCTTGATATTAGAGACCCAAATGGTAGGTACATTGTTAAGGTACGTTACGAGGCTGTGAAATTTGTACAGTTCCTTCTTATTTATTTAGTTTTTGTTGACCGGGTAAGTGCACTAGACAAATTCTGCCTTTTTTCAGACACGACCTGGAGGAGGGAGATACAGATGAAAGCCAACTGACTCTGCACCAGATTTAGCTGTTGGTGATTTTTTTTTTTTTTTGTGAATGGGGGAAATTTGGCCAGGACACCAGGGAAATTCCCCTACTCTTTCTGCAGGTGGTGCTGTAAGCACGGCAGGAAGAATGGAGGTCCCCGTTCTTGTTCAGGACACTGGAGGAGGTCGATGTGTTGCTTGCCCTCAGAAGCTCTTGTCAGGTTATGAGTCAGAATGTATGCAGGACTTTGCTTTAGACAAGGCTTTATGTGCTGAGGTCGATGTGGCTCCACCTTTAACTGAAGGAGATTTTATGGAGGTCGAAAAGGATTTACAAACCGAATTGGAAAAGAAAAAAACGCATTTATTGGAATAAATTTCAGTGGCAGAACAGGATTTCTAATCCTGTAGGCAGAGATTGGAGGAGGAAAAGAAGAAAAGAAAATGATCCTTGGCTAGTCCTGTGTTGCTTGGCCATAAGAGATTCCATTCAGTGGTCCTCTTGGATATTTCCTCTGATGTCCCAGTTCAAATAGAACAAACCCCTGTCTTACCTGAGTCATCAGAGGTGCCTTCTGGTTCTCTTGATTTATTGGCTCAGTGGACTCCTGGTGAAGCACTCTCGAAGGCAGTTTGGATTAGGCAGCAGAATATCTGGGTACTGGACCCTTCTATTCCCTTCCCTGGATCCCAGACCATATTTTGAATAATTCGCATGTGGAAGAGTGTACAGAACTTGACATTGCTAGTTATGGAGTGCAGAAGCCATTTCTTTTCGATTGTCTCTCCTGCTAATCGGCTGTGTCAACTGGAAGCGAGGCAGAGGATTTGGCTACTACGCAAGACGCTCAATCTCAGGGCATGGATGCCCGAGTGACAGGTGATTCTGTTTTGGGTCCGTCTCCCTTTACCAAAACTCGAGATGCAGATTCTGCTCAGGTAAGAACTTTTTCTGAACAAACTGGGAAAGAAGGTACAGAGGCACATAAACATAAGTCCTATGCTGGTACCTTTCAAAAACTGGCCGAGTTGGCCCAAAGACGATTCTTGGTCAGCTCCGGTACAAGGGCTTAGCACCTATAGTCCCTGAAAGGCTATGCGTTGGAAAAACTTTGTTGATGGAATCCATGGGATTTACTCCGGCGAAGGTGTATGCTTTCATACACTCCCCAAGGGACCACAATTATGATATCAGCTTCTGCACTGGGATTTCTCTCGATAAATTTTGGAGGCTGTATTATGATAAGAATTCTTAGGTCTGGCTGGATTTTATTGCGATCCTTATCACCAAGCCTACAGTAAAAACTGTGGCTATCCTTTTTAGGAACGAAGGAGTGAGTTTGGCTAATATACTGTTTTGGCTTGACAGACATTCGGTTTTTGATGTCCCTAAACCTATTATGGATGATAACGGCTTTTGGACTGGGGGGTGGATGGTACGGGTGCAGTTAAAGCAAACCGAAGATGGTATTCATCATTTACCTAGCTCCTTTTTCTTGGGCTGAGATAGGGGTATTATTTTCTATGCAGGGCAGCCTAAAAGCTGTTACAAGTGTGGTTCATTGTCCCATCTTAATGTTGATTGCAATCAAGTAAAGTGTTTTCAATGTGGGGTGTTGGGGCATATGGTTGCACAGTGTTTAGCTTCACCGAAATGTGATTTGTGTGGGAAGGGGGATCCTGTTTATGTTTCCTGTCCTTGGGCTGCACATAGCTCAGATTATCTTTCGTATCATGACTTTTTTTTTTTGGCTAAAGCTAGACACTCCTTTGGACAGCCTTTTCGTCCTGAGACTGAACCTGCATTTCAAGGCAGACGGCGAGGGAGAGGTCGTGGAGGTTATGTCGGGGAAAGGTCTAGAGCTGGGGTACCTGAATCTGAACCCCCGTTTGGCAGCAACCTCAATTTCCCTGATATACAGTCTGCTTTACCCTTGACCCCTATTTTGGACCACCAATTTGCGGAGAAGGAAACCCCTTTTGTGACCCCTCAGGGTTCACCCTGCCAAGAGATGCATACCCCTGAGAGGATGGTTTCTTCATGTTTAGTGTTTCCTACTGATGCTGTTGACCTTTTTGAGGCCCCGCTTGTATCAAGTCTTGAGCAGGTGGTTTTCACTGAAACAAATTTGGATGCTGCTTTGCCCATAGATTTACCTGCCGGCCTCATGGCGCTGAGGGTTGAGGCGCTGGACGCCACACCTCGTGCTACGCCGGGCGACCCGCTGAACGGGACCCGGTCATCGGGGTTGGCTGGGGAGGGAGGATGGAGCGCCCAACGGATGCTCTCCTCCCTCTGGGTGGGATGCAGGGGCACATTGGAGTGCCTGGCGTCGTGTGGGAGGGTCGGTGGATGCCGACTCCCGAGAAGGACATGGCGGCTCCGTCTGCCAGAGCTGGGGAGGGGGGGACGTCGTTAGGTGCTTGAGAGGAGCGTGCGTCAGCACGCAGACTCTCTGCACCGGCGCCTCAGAGGGCGGGGTTAAGGGGAAAGACTACTCTGGGGAAAATGCACTCCGATTTGCCTAGATGAAGTCCTCGAGCCGGCCTTCACCACCCTCCGACCAGGGCGAGACCCCAATGTGCAGCTGCCGTGAGGGAAAGGGAGAGCCTCTCCTCGCCCGCTGGGGTAATCCGGCCATCAAAGTGCTCCCAATGGCAGTGGTGGCACCTAGGGGCAGACCAAGCTGGTCGGCAGAGTGGGGTCATCACCTTGTAGATTGGAAGGAGTGGTGATTGGAAGGACAGTAAGGAGTGGATAAAAAATAAGTAGGAAAAAAAAAAAAAGATTTACCTGCCGGCACGGTTTCTGATACTCCCGTTTCACTCCTGCCATTATCTAATAGATTTGCGCCTTTTGCTACGTGGAGTGACCAGGTAAATGAGGAGCATCCTATGGAAATGGAAGGTTTACCTGTTTCTGTTGAGTTTCTTCCCCCTGTTAAACCTGAGGAGCAGCTAACAGGCAAATCAAAAGCTCCTGAGAACCAAACGTGTTACTAGATCTAGTGGTAAACCTTTAAAACCTCCTTGGGCGATTCTCTTTAAAATTGGCTAGCCTTAATGTCAATAATATTAAATCTCTCAGGAAACGTTTATCCACTTTTGGGGTGTTACACCATTTAGGTTTTGATGTAGTCTTCTTGTATGACACTAGACTACATACATCGGGGGAGGTTAATTTTGCAATTCAGGATTGGGTTTGGGGTTCTTCTTTTTGGTCTGTTTGGGAAGATACGAGTAGTGGTGTGGGGTATTGTTTTTTTTCACGTGCTGTTACTGTGTCTAGAATGATGGACATTGATCCAGGGCACGCATTTCTGCTTAATGTTGTTATTCGGGGTATTAATTGTCGCTTGATTAATCTGTATGGTCCACAGACTAAGGCTTTTTGAATTTCTTTATTGAAAAAAGTGCATCTTTTTTTATGTACTAGTAGACAGGTGTTTTTCTGTGGTGATTTTAGTATTAATTTTCAGCAACAGTTACCTGGTAAACAATACTGTGATAGGGTTTTTCTTTGATCCCCTATTAATCAGGCTAGTTTACGGGATGTACATGTCCAAGGACTATGGCCCAGAGATCCTTTTGCTATCGGGCTCCCTCCTGGTTCAGTTCCCTCCCAGCCAATATAGCTGACTCCACTAAACTTGGTCCTTTCAAGGTCTCCCTCAGAAGCCATCTAACAAGTACTCGCTGCTGCAACTGCGCATACTCCCCCACCTGCCCCTTACCTTCACCCCTAAAGTGGGTCTGCCCTGTCTGCTTTTGCTGTATATACCTGGGGACTCATGCAACATCTGCTGACTAGTGTAATAAAATAGCTCCGGTTGCTACCTGACGTGGTACTCATGTACCTACATTATGACTACTGTGATCTACCTATTACCAAGTGTGTACCTGGTTGCTTTTTTAATCTAAGCATTATGTACTGTACTGTTTGTTTGCTGTGATGTATTGGTCTCTTGACGAGGTGCCTTTGTAAATGAGTCTATGACTCAAAGGTCTGTAAACCGATGATCTAATAAATCAATAAATAAACATAAGTGGGCTAAACCTACATTTTATAAGGGTGCTTTGTCCTCTCGTATTGATTTTATTTTTATACATCAATCATTAGTAGTGGATCATACTCTTAATGTTCCAGTTGAAACCCTGATCATAATTTGATTGGTCTTGTGATTTTGACTCCCCCATTAAGGTTACGGGTCGTGGAGTGTGGTGGCTAAATGCCTTCTTGCTGACTCAGGCCGGTGTTTTGTTGGATTTAAAAATTATTCAAGATAAGTTGTCCACCATATTTTTGTTTGAGGATATAGGTTTATGGTGGGAAGAATTTAAAGTTTTTTTACGGGTTTTTTTTTTTCAGTCATCAGGTGTTTCCAGAGTGTCTTCTCGTTATGGGATGTATTTGACGCTGCGTAGTGAGTTGCGATCATTGCTTTCACAACCTGTTGCCGAATATGGGCAGAACGTAGAAAAGATTAGGAAACTAAAGCAGCATATGATGCAATTTCAAAATGATAGGTTGCGTTCTCTAAAAAGAGAACAGATGTTTGGTACCAAGGGGAAAGCTGAACAGATTAATCCCTTTTTGGCTAGTCCAGTTAGGTGAGAGCATATGAGGATTCATAGTTTTTGATTCTTCTGGGGTGGAAGTATTTGATAATGAGGGTATTATGAAGGTTTTGGATGATTATATTAGTGCCAATTTTGGGGAACCAGTTTCTGAGTCACAGTTTACGACCCAGCTGCTACAAGCGGCTAACCTACCTAACCTATCCCCATTTTTACAAAATACTCTGATATTACCCTTTACTAGATTAGAGTTGGAGGCAGTTATTCAGTCTCTCCATCATGATGTGACACCTGGAGCTGATGGATTTTCTAATGAAGTTTACAAACTTTTATGGGATATTTTGCCTACTGAATTACTTTCTTTATGTAAGTTTTTTCTTTCAGATTATGTTTTATCTACTTCTGTGTATGAAGGTATGATGATTTTTCTTTATAAAAAAGGGAATAAGGCAGATATAAGGAATTGGAGACCTCTCACATTGCTGAATACTGATTTTAAAATATTCGCTAAATTATTAGGAAACAGATTAAGTTTAGTGATGATGGATCTTATTTGCCCTGTGCAGTTTTGTTCTGTTCCTGGACATGGTATTACTGAAGCTTTGTTTTTTTTACGAGAACTGATGAAACATGGGGGAGAGGAGGGTGAACCTCGTCAGGGGCATTTTGTCATTTTGGACCAGGTAAAAGCTTTTGATGAGGTTTCACATTCCTTTTTGTGGTCTTGTTTGGCAGCCTATGACATTCCGGAGCCCTTTATTCAATGGCTGAAGCTGTGTTATTCTTTGGCTTATGTTGTTCCCTGTGACAATGGGTGGAGAGGGGACTCTCATAGAATTTATAGGGGAGTCCGCCAAGGTTGCCCGCTGAGCCCCTTATTGTATGCTTTTGCTTTAGATCTCTTATTGAGAGTTTTACAATGATCTCCTTGTATAAAACAGGTTCCGGGTGTTTTGGGTAGAGGCTGTAAGGTTTTGGTTTATGCGGATGATGTATGTTTGGTGGTACCAGATGGAGACTCTATTCGATTGGCATGCCGCTTAATTCAGGTTTTGGGAAAAATCACAGGGGCTCGTTTTCTTGATGAGAAGACAACATATTTACGTTTGGGTAGTTTTCTGGTATGCCCTATGGAAGTGGTGGGGGTTTCTGATTGCGATGTCTCCTTGTAAAATTCTAGGGATATGTTTTGGTGGTTTGGATATAGCTGGCTATAATTGGGATATAGCATTGCAAAAGGGAAAAGCGATGGTAACAGAATGGAACAAATGGAATTTGTCTAAATGGAAACGTGTTTATTGCATTAATACTTTTTTAGTTCTGGTATTTTTATTTGTAAGTGCATTTTTTTATATTCCTAAGTCTTTTGAAACACAATTGTTAAGTTTTTTTTTTTTAGTGGATTCTGGGGTAGTCACCTCAACCCGGTGAGGAGGACAGTGTTGTATAATTCTTTTGCTGATGGTGGGGTACGGATGATAAATCTTATTTTTTTTTTATTTTTTCAGTTTTTTTGTATCACAATTTAGTACCGTTGATGCAGCTAAAGGGGCATTTATGGGAAGACTGGGGTTTGGTGATCTCACAGGGAGTTTTGTTGGAATGGAAATCCAGTAGTTTTTCTGCATAAAAATAAACGTAACCCACATTTGCTTTCCCGTTGGGTTGGGGTTTTTGATAAGATTAAATTATGGTCTGTGAGTTTTAAGACTTTCCCGAAAGGACCTTTATGCTGACATCCAAATACGTTGTTTTTTTTTATCTTCCCCTTTTGGGGTTTTCTGTCTCCGATCAATCTAGTATTTCGGCTTATATTTCAGATGGTAGGATTCCTGAGAAATTGTGGGATATGGTATGGTTGGGGATTCATGGCAGAGTCCGTGTTCGAGGGAATCAAAAGCATAAGACTTTGCCTGAAAGATATTGTCCTAGAGAAGGATGTGTTATGCAGCTTGAAACTATGGACCATCTTTGTTTTACTTGTCCATATTCTGGTCTATTTTTGGGATGTGATGAAAGAACGATGGAAGGGGGTGATAGTTACCCCTCCCAGTTCTCGGTTGTTGTATTTTGGTATTTCTATGGGATTAGATACTTTGGGTAATCTTGGTACATTTCAAATTCTCCATGGCCATTGTTTGTACTGGCTTTGGATTAGCCGGTGTCGTTTGGTTTTACAGCAACAGTATATTCCGGTTCTAGAGCTTTTTTTATGCTATTGGCTGATTTGATTTCGTGGAAACGGGCAGAAAAAGACTTTTATAGTTTTCAGCAATGGGATAGACTTTGGCGGGGTTTTGGTTTTCTCGATTACATTTTGAGTCTCGTGAGGGTCCATCTTTTTCAGATTTTTTTTTTTTTTGATGCATGGGGTGGTTGGATGTTTTGTTTTTCCTCTTTTTCTTTATTTTTTTAGTTTTGTTGCATCTGATTGATTTGTCTGGGGTTATTCTTATATTCTGTGGATTTACTATCTGTTATTAATAATTTTATTTGACTTTTTATATAAATGTTATTGTTTCAAATGGACTTCTGTTAGATAGAAGAATTTTCTGATGTCGATTTTATTTTGCCTTGTATTTTATGTTTTGGATGAATTTTTAATTTTTTTGATTGAAATAAAAAAAAAATCCCCCATACTCTGCAATAGGGGGCCTCGTTGCTGTCTTGGCTGGTGGCCAGGATGGTGGATGGAAGTCGAGAGGAACAGATGGAAGCTGTGGAAGTGGGAGAGCAGATGTCCTCTCCCATCTCTACTGAGGTAGAGACCAATGCAGCCATACTAAGAAAATGGAATATAAAATGTATTCCAGCAGGCCTAGCAAGCGAAGAATCTACACCAGAGAACATAGACCTAATGGATGCAGAACATGAACAAAGTTCCCATGAAGAAAATGAACCAGTAAGCCCAAAAGCAGCCTTCGATACAGCAGAAGCCTTGGAATTGCAGTGACAGCTAGAAAATGAGGAGCGGAGTTTTCTCTTTAAAAAAATGCAACTGCAACAGGAAATACACTGGTTACGATATGACAGCACAGCTTACACTGTCATTTCCTCGCAGCTGAGCACACCAGGCAGATCATCAAAAGAACCGCCGTCTGTCGGTAAACAAGCTACGGAGGCTACCGCCTATACCTCGGATCTTACAACGCTGCACCCTGTGAGTACTTTTAACAATACTACTTCCAAGGCTACTGTAGAAAATGATGATGTATTTCTTAAAATGCTGGGGACAGAGCAAATACCTGCAGAGCAACCATGGACTGTAGAAATGGCTTTACAAAGCGCAGGCTGGGAGAGGCATAAAGACATGAATCAATGGGTGTCGGCTACCTCCCTTATTAGCATGCCGACGGCAGCAGAATGTTTAGAAACCTCTCCACAAACAGATCTAGACCAAAATAACCGAAATGCTTCTGAGAGTGGTACTCTGAAGGACCCTTTGTCTATACCTGAAGATTTAGCCCTCACCCAGAATCCTACACTAAACCTGTGGCCAGCAATTTCTTTACCATGACAAGGCGACCGTGCTCCATCTCATGTGCAACAAACTGCTGCCCCTCTGAATAAAAAACCTGAAGGGCAGAAAAATACATTTTCCTATTTATTTCGACTGCCTATCATGCCTGCTAAATGTCACAATGCTGTGAGACTATCATATAAGGGAGGTATGACTGAATCCCCAGACCATCTATTTGTGGCCAGAACTCTGTTAAAAGATTCAATGAAGTTATTTTCCCATGAGATATATGCTTTGAACATATATCAGAAGAGACTACATTTGATGTAAGCTTTAAAACTACCCATGGCTTGGAGAGGTTCTGGACTAAGTATCATACTTTGAAAAAACACCTCTGTGGACTCTCTTCCTTGCATTACCTCTCACAAAACCAGCTTACAAGACAATCACAATATTGTTCCGAAATGAGGGGTAGACATGGTGGGTGTCTTGTAGTGGTTAAATCTTCGCTGTACAGTTGTAGGAGAACCAGAGGCTATACTGGACTCAGAGAACATTTGGACAGGGGAGTGCAAAGTAAAGGTGTTATTAAAGTCCACAGACGCAGGAGTTGCACTTCTCCCCAATTCTTTTTTTCTAGGGCGAGACAGGGGAGTACTCTTCTACCCAGGCCAACCGAAGGCCTGTTATAGATGTGGAGACTCTACTCACCTGAGTAGTGATTGTGATGCAGTAAAATGTAATGTTTGTAGGGAATTAGGACATTTGGGTGCAAACTGCCTGAATAAATGCAGGTGCAGTATTTGTGGTGAGCTTGGTCACACGTTTCAAAATTGTGCATGGGCAGCCCACAGTCAGGAACATCAAGATAATGGGGCAGACCAGCAATTTATTATTACACAGGCACAGAAAGCTAGAGTTGGAAACAGACCTAGTCCACTACAGCCAGACCCCGCTCATGAAGAGCATATACACACCCCTGGCCCACCTGAGGCCACCAGAACTGACACCCTCCCTTTCCCACAGAAACCAGCAGACCCCTCCCCTCCCCAGCAACAAGCAGCAGCCTCTACAGTGATCTTGGACAACAACCTTCAGGTAAGACCTGACATGCCCCCCAAGAACCGACACAGATAGAATACAAGCGCTCAGTTTGAGCAAAGCTGAAAGCAGCCCCCCCTCCCCAAAAAAAAGCAACTAAAACTTCCTCTGTTGACCTTTCTAACTAATATGAAATTTTACAAAAAATTTTGAGGATTCTGGAGGGGGAACCGACTCTTCTTCCATAGCCTCCTCACACCCTGAGGGCGACACGGATACAGAAGTCTATGCCAGAGGGTCTGGGTCACAAAAAGGAAAAACAAAATCTAGAATGAAAGAGGAAGCCCCTGCTGATAGCCTTCTGCAGACCAGGTGTTTTTTTTTTTCCTTTTCCTTCCTCTTTGTTTAAAAATGAGCGACACTTTCTCTTGCTATACTGTTAATGTTAACAGTATTAAACGAACAGAGAAGCACCATGTTGTCTTTTCTTTTTTGAAACTTTTAAAGGTTGGGTTGATTTTTTTTTTTTTTGCAGGCTTCCAGATTCTATACCACACACTAGGTAGGGCAGGCCCAAAGAGATTGGCTTCTTTGACCTTCCTTCTGGTCAGTAGGACAGGATACCTGCTCAGGTGTAGGGATCTTGGTGAAAATGCCAGAATTCAAGCTAGTAAAACTATACGACATTGCTCCAGGTAGAGCCCTCATCCTGGATGTTCTCATACAACAAATACCTTACCGTATTATTAACCAATATGCACTGCAAACTAAGTCAGCCCGGATTGATCTCCTTACATTAATACAGCCATACTTACATACATCTAGGCACATTATTTTTGCTGGTGATTTTAACTGCGGCCTAAGACAACGATAAAAGTGCGCAAGCGAAAACACACAAGCTGTATTGTGATTCACGAGCTTTGATAAAAATCCTGCGCACTTCCCGTTTACGGGATGCATATCTGGAACATACAAAAACACATACTCCCACATTTCAGAAAGGGGTCCTAGCAACTAGAATTGACTATATTTTTCTATCCCAAAACTTATCTCTCACTGCTGCTGGAGTACAACCCTTAGAAATTTTCAGACCATAAAATGGTCTCTATTACATTAAGTATCAATCCACCCCTATCCAAAGGTCCAGGGTTATGGAAGTTCAGTACAGACCTATTGAAAGATACTTCCTTCCTTACCTTCCTGTCTCAGTTTTTAGCAGCTGGAAAATCTGTTTGGATTTGCTTTGAGAATCCTATTGACTAGTGGGAAGATACCAAAACTGACATAAATTTGTAAAAAGTCAGAGTAAAAGTTGTGCCTCATGTCTATTATATTTGCAGCAGTGCCATCAATTACAGACCCTGCTAACAATAGCCAGTACTACGGGGCAAGATCTCACCCAACAAATCAAGAGGCTGCAAGACAAGAGGCTTGTTTTTCATAAACAAAAAGCCCAGCGGCTCTATCACCAACATACATTTGGTACACACGGGAATCTGAACACAGTCTGTCCTTTTGAACAAAACTTCCACAGTGTAGGGCGGAAAGATATTACCTGTCTCATTGACCAGCATGGAGAGTGTCGTACTTCCCAGAGGGTTATTTCAGTCAGTGACTGATTTTTCTATTGCCCTCTTTTCACCCATACAGACTGACATTTCCAAAATCCAAGGGTATTTTAGTGACATCCATGTACCCAAAATCCCTTCCAATATATGCAGTACAGTGAGTCACCAGATATCTTTGCTTGAAGTTCTAGAGAACATTCATTCTTTAACAGCCAGTACCACACCGGGCCTTGATGGCCTTCCAAATGAACTGTATAAGATTATAGGAGAATACCTAGGGCAAGAACTTACAGATGTTTACAATGCTATGTTACAAACAGGAAATACCCTTCAATTTTAATAAAGGGACATTCATTTGTCTACATAAAAAAGGAGAAAAAAAACAAACTTAAATAACTGGAGGCCAATCTGTATGTTAAATACAGATTTTAAAATTCTAACCAAAATTCTTACTTAAGCGGCTGTTACTAGTCACAGAAACGGTAATCTCCTCTGCACAATCCTGTTCCATACCAAACCGGAGAATACAAGACCACTTGACAGTGCTTCAGGAGAGTACAGCTAGAGGACAAGCTAACACCCTTCATGGGTATGTACTCTCCCTAGATCAAAAGAAAGCATTCAACTCCATTAGCCATGACTTCCTTTAGGCTACTTTGCAGTATTACAGTGTACCAAGAATTATGATAAACTGGATAAAATCACTCTATAGAACAGCTACGGAGTCCCTATAATGAATGGCTGGAGGGGCCCGGTGGTACCAATAAAACAGGGAATTAAGCGGGGGGTGCCCTATGACCCCCCCCATTATACATTTTCTTCTTTAACCCCCTACTTCAGAAAATAAATGGATTACAATCTATTATACAGTGGCAAGAACATTTTCTGGACTCTGGTCAGTGTGTACCTGAGACAGTGATATTACTACACAATAACATCACTGTATGGATTTGGCAGATGTCAGGCTGTTATGTTTCAGAAACAAAGCTATATTGTTACACTAAAAATCTACTAAAACATTTTTAAAATAATTTTTTTTATTTTGTATCACATTGAGCCATTGTATAATTGCAATAAGGCAGGACACTGGAATAATTAGGCAATAAGGCACGACAAGGTGTGTGTTATTGTGTAATAACGTCACTCCTAGGGTGGTGGAAGCACTCGGCTTCACCGCGTGCTTCAGCCCACCCCAGGAGGGACATTATTACACGATAACAGACAGAGACTGCTGAGCCACTGACACTAATTATTATTGTTCAATCCTATGTCTTGATTTGCTCATTTTTATTTATATGTTGCACTTTTTGTAATTGCCATGCTACTGTTTTGTATTGTCATAAGCCTCCCAGGATCCCCTTGAAAATGAGCTTGCTCAGTGGAGTTTTCCTAGAAATAAACTTGAACTTAAAAGGTTCCCTTGGGAGCTTGGAGGGTCTAATTGCTTGTATTTATGGCCTGAATATGGATTACCCTACTTTTTTCACTACGCTGTTAAGTCTATTAATGGCTGTCCCATTTGTTATGGAGAAAGTGTTTAAATGCAAGGATCTGTGTTCTATTCCTTTTCTGTCTGTTCTCTGTCTAGTTGTGCAACCATATTTTCCTGAGAGACTTCGGACTTGATCAACCCGACAGGCTCGCAGTTCTTTGCCTCTTACTGTCTCTCAGTCCTCCCTTGCTGTCTGTCTTCTTCTCCCTTGCATATCTGCTAATATAAAAATATGTGCAAATCATTGTATGGAAATGTAACTGATATTGGGATGCCTTGTGTTTAGAAAATATATAGTATTACTGTTGAAATGCATATAATTTTAATTTGAGACGACTGCAAAAAGCTGTTGGAAGCTAGAGGTTACCAGAGTTCAGTTTTAAGTCTTTTGCAAAAGCTGTGCAAAAGGGGGCCTTTACTCAAGAAGCACACTGTGTTCTAGCAGCTCCTGCCTGATATTTACAAAAACAGGATGCTTGCTGAGAATGGAGGTTGAAAGGACTTATAAGAGCTAAGCTGCAACTTTAAGAAAGATTAGAAGAAAAATGGACACAGAGGCTGAAAGAAAAAACTATTTCATTTCTCGTCTGTACATAGTCATTATGAACAAGTTTATGTTTTTTTTTTTATGTTACTGCTATTGTAAATAAATATTTTTGGTGAATTTTACAACTGCTCCTGGTTTTCTCTATGCTTCCTGACCTGTGCCTCGATGAGAACGGCTCATGGGCATTCTCCACTAATTCTCGGAGGGGACTGGAACCTGGTACAGGACACTCCCTTGGACAGGGCACCCACTAGAAAGGTCGACTTCTCTCCAGCTCAGCGGGCTTTGACAGATCTGAGAGATTACTTAGGGCTTGTGGACCCATGGAGGATATTTTATCTTTCACAAAAATGTTTTGCATTTAATTCTTCTGTCCACGACTCCTTTTCCAGGTTGGATTTTTTTTTTTCCTGGTGTCTCAGCAACTTTTGAAGAGCGTTAGTGGTTGTGAAATAAAGGTCAGGGTTATCTCGGACCACGCCCTGGTAGTTTTGTCGCTGGCCCCTACTCCTCTGCCAGATCGTGATAGATTCTGGAGAGTAAATAACCATTTAAATAAGGATCTCGAATGCCTTAGCCATCTTAGGTAATATACTAAATGCTTTTTTCAGCACAACGTTGGCTTGGTGACTGCACATTTAACGCTTTGGGGGGGGTGTACAAGGCAGCTATTGGGGAGAGCTTATCAGAGTAGCCACTATCTGCAGGAAGAAGAGGGAGCAGCAGGCAGTCATCCCTTTGCAAAAATTAAGCAGATGGAACATGACATTTCCACTTCCTCTTCTGAGAAGGAGTGGCTCGAATTAATTTTCATGCAGGAACAATGTGCTGAACTTCTCAGGGAGGGTGCGGAACATGCTGTCTTCAGGGCTAAGTTAAATTATTTGGACCAAGGCTAGAAGGCTGGGAAGCTTTTGGCCCTGAGATTAAGGCAGCAGGAAGCAGTGCGGTATATCCCGACTATTAGGAAAGCACCTAATACTCTTTTACTGACCCACCCTCGGGGATGTAGCAAATTGTTTTTGTTTATCTTTATGCAAAGTTGTACACTGCAGAGCCCTCTGCCCTTCTGGATGAGATTTAGGCCTTTTTACAACATGCCCAACTGCCCCAGCTCTCGGAGGAACAGAGGAAAATGCTAAAAGAGCCTATTTCTATACTGGAGGTGGCTCAAGCTGTAAGTTCTTTATCTAGTGATAAGGGCCCAGGCCCTGACAGATTTTCTTCAAATGTTTATAAAGCTTTGAAAGAC
Organism: Neoceratodus forsteri; assembly: GCA_016271365.2. Taxonomy (NCBI): domain Eukaryota; kingdom Metazoa; phylum Chordata; order Ceratodontiformes; family Ceratodontidae; genus Neoceratodus; species Neoceratodus forsteri. The sequence goes on from CM028133.1 coordinate 15,618,986, forward strand.
ACGTTGGCTCCCCATCTTACCTTTTTTTTTTTCCATTATGTGTTTATCCTCTTTCACCCTGCTGGCATTTCTCTCTCTCCTCCTCCAACTCCCCCCACCAGCCGCTGTTGCCTCCTTGGCCCTGTATCCCCCACGGATTACCCACCATGGTGGGGCGGAAGGAGGGAGGGAGGGCCATCCCCCCCCCGAACACATTTCTGGAGTGGGTCTGGGAGCTCTGTGAGGCTACGGCATAGGAACAGTGGAGGAGCTTTCATGGAGCCGGCAAGCGATGTTTTTCCGCTTTTCTGGGTCCTTCCCCCATTGCTGTGAATGCACATGCGTGCCACGATGCCATGCTGCAAGTCTCCCTTGCCCTGGCGCTACCCCCAGCCTCCACTGCAGGGCAGCCAAGGAGTGAAACGGCATGCCCACCCTTCCCTGGAAGAAGAGAGCTATCATTGGACGCTCGATCCTCTCCCTCCCCTGCTGACCCTCAGTGGCTTGTACTCATTCTCAAACACTGGTCACTGGCGTGGCGCGAGGTGTGGCATCCAGTGCTTCAACTTTCAGCGCCACCAGCCCGGCTGTTACCTCTTTTTTTAACAATGTGTTTAATACGGGCTTCTTACCCCCATCCTTTCAAGAAACATTTATTCCTATTCTTCCAAAACCCTGGTAAGGATAAAGAATTGGTGATTAATTATAGGGTCATCTCACTGTTAAACACAAATCTTAAACATCTGGCCAAGGTCTTGGCAGAGAGACTGATGAGGGTATGAGGTCGTTTGATAAGTCCTGAACAGATGGGGTTCATGTCTGGTAGGCATTCAAGGGACCATTTGTGAAAAATTGGCCAATCTTATGTCTGCGTCGAGGGACCCCCGGTTGCCTGCGGTCCTGGTCTCCCTCGACACAGAAAAAGCCTTTGATTGTCTCTTGGGCATATTTGTTTGAAACTTTGGCCACGTATGGTTTCCCCCCTGAATTTATTAAGTGGATTGAATTTGTTCTCATTCCACAGCCCGCATCCACTGTAATGGTTTTCTGTCGTCCCCCTTCATACTAAGAAAAGATACCCATCAGGGTTGTCCCCTCTCCTCTATAACTTGTATCTTGAGACCCTTACCCAGACTATTCTTCAATACCCGCATGTCCAGGGTATATATGTTGCAGAACAGGCGTACGTGATATCGACTTACACAGACGATATCCTGCTTCATTTGCAGTGCCTGGGCATTTCACTCCCTGCAGTTTTTACTATACTTCATCGTTTTGGCTCCCTTTCATGTTACAGATTAAACTTGGATGAGACTATATTTATGTTGCTTAATTGTTACATGCATAAAAGGGATGTTTTGTGATGCGGGGTGCCTGGTTCCATGATGGTCTTAGTTATTTAGGTATTTTGGTCTGTAAAAGTCCACAGGCTTTAGTTAAAAGTAATCTGTTGAAGCTAATAGGCATTATTAGAATGGCTCTTGAGTTGCCTTTGACACTTTGGGCCCATGTAAACATAATAAAAATGAAAATCCTTCCTCGGCTTCTGTACCCCCTAATGATGACTGGGATCTTTTCTTCCTAAACAATGGTTTCATTCACTTTGTTAGGTCCTTACGCGTTTTCTGCAGGGGATGGTGGGCGAACAGCTCAGGCGAGCCTATGTGAAACTGACACCCTTAAACCTTCCAGATTTTCTTCTTTACTGTTTGGCTGACCATGCTGCTCACTTTTTGTGGTGGAAAATGGAACCTCCATCTGAAGAGCCTGATAGAATCTTACCGGCGTACCAATCTATTGAATTAGCCTTCGCTAAATAGTATGACTTAGCCCTTAGTGCATTACCTAGCAGCAAACTTAGCCAGCTGCCAGCCCCCTTGAGGGACTCCCCCATAGGAACCTCGGAGAGGGTCTGCAGGCAGTTGCATCTCTTTTTGAGCACCTCGTCACTTCATGATGTGTCTCAGCCTTTGCAGTTTAACCCCAATTTTCGTATATGACAGAAAGTGATTTGGCAACTCCTTTCTCCCAGCTGTGGCTGTGGGCGCTCTTTCTTCCCTGATTCAAGGAGGAACCTTCCATTTCCTTTCATAGGTTTGCAACTCAGCATGCCGTAGGTCCTGAGGTCGCCTCTCAGTTCTTGCAACTGCAACATGCAGTTTGTACTGCATTGGTTCCCCGTCCGTGGCCTCAGCCACCCTCTGACATTGGGGTTTGCTGAGCCAGGATGTGCTTAAAGAGCATGCAGTCTCCCTTTTATATAAGAGATTAAGGGACTACTCTGCCCTTTTGGGCTCTCTCCTCTGAAACAAACTGCATTCTGCACTTTGGTAAGCAGAACAAAGAGAAGCTGCCCGACGCTCACCCTCCAAGCAAGGGGACAACTCTGCCCTTTCGGGCTCTCTCCTCTCAAACTGCATTCTGCAGTTTGGTAAGCAGAACAAAGAGAAGCTGCCCAATGCTCACCCTCCAAGCAAGGTACAGGTTGGAACCCTGAATTTTGGCATCTACCCCTGGAGGAATCTCATTTGGTCCTGTTTGCCAGTGTTTCTCACACTTTGTGCAGCAATCTAGAAGTCTCCTAGGAACTGCTGCCAAGAAATTAATGCTAGGACTGACCTCTGCTTACATGTTCTTGATTTCTCACTTTAAGTAATGTTTAGTCTGATGTAGAGATTTCTTAAGAGTTGATTTAAGTTTTGAGAGAAGTCTTAAGGTACTGTGATTTTACTATCTGCCCTGAGTGCTGTGCCCCTTCTCTTAGAGCTGTAAGTCTGTGGGCTGCACCCTTGACCTCGGTGTCCCATTGAGGCTGCTGCAGTGTCCCCCAAAAAAAAAAAACTTGCTTCAGAACCTACCTGCCTGTTTTTTTTTTTGTCGACTTTTCCGTTAGCAGAGTATATCCTTTAGCCACTAGAGGGCCCAGTTATAAGCACACTCCATCGCCACTGGCCACTAACCAGAATAATTACATTGCTATTATTATTATTATCTGGTAATGTACACCCAAACCCAGGACCTATTTCTTCCAGCCCTTCTAAACCCTGTACTGCAACTGGCCTCCGCTTTGCATCCTTAAACATTTGCGGTCTCCTAAAGAAATCTGCTGCCCTCCAGTGCTGGGTCATTCAATATCAACTTGACATAATTGCACTGGTAGAGACTTGGCTCTCCAAGTCCACCCCTGACTCTGCTATCACTCTCCCTGGATATACCATCTACAGGGAAGACCGAGGAGGCAAACGTGGTGGTGGCTGTGCACTACTCGTATGGGACTCCCTTATAGGTCAGGCACTCCCAGCTCCTAAACTTGATTATGGAGCCCAAGCCCTCACCTTAAAAATCATACCTGACCCTGCCCAAGGCCCTTTCTTCCTCACGATCTCCTACGTACCCCCGAGGAATCAAAACCAAGCGGTCCAGTCCCTCATTGACTATCTCTCATCTCTCCCTCACAAAGTGGAGCAAGTCATCCTAGGTGATCTCAGTGTTAACTGGCTTGCCTCCACTGCCTCCCATATAAGGGACTCCTTTGCTGCCCTGGATATGTCCCAGTTAGTCACCCAGCCCACCAGATTCAGCCACTCTACTGGCACCAGCACTCTCCTAGATGTTGTTATATCTAACCGCCCCTACAAAATCCAGGATGTCACTGTCCTCCCACACCCTCTTAGTGATCACTTCTCAGTCCTCTGTCTCTGGTCATCCTCCACTCAGAAGCCAGTGTCCCAGGCTGCGCTATGCTGCCGTTTACACCCCGGCGGCCTCAGAAAATTAAAACAATACCTAGCCCAGCTAGACTGGTCCCCTATCCAGCGCGCCCCTGACATTGACTCAGCTCTTGACCACTTCACAAATGCCTTCTGTAAGGCTTGTGACCTTTTCGCCCCCCTCACCAGGATCCGTTCCAAAAAATGCAATGCCCCATGGATCACCCCACCCCTCCTCGAGAGACTCATAAACAGGGATAATCTCTGGCACATTGCTGTAGAATCTGGAAAGGCATCTGACAGACAGGCCTACAACGCAGAATGCAATAAGTGCACTTGGGCCATTAGGCGGGGCAAGGCAGAGCACTACCAGACCACCCTTGCTTCCACTTGGGGTTCAGCCCGGACCTTCTGGGATAATATGAAAGGGCTAAATGGGAAGTCCCGCTCCCCCCCCACCATCTCAATTCTCCATCAATGGCCCCCCCACCACAGATCGACTCCTTATAGCTGATTGCCTTAACACTGCCTTCTCTGACCTAAGCTGGGTCCTTCCCAGCAGCTTTGACCCAATCCCCACCTCTCTCCCTCCAGTCCTGCATCGCCCACCATTCTACCTGCACACCCTATCCCCTAAGAAGCCAGGCCGCACCTGCTAAAAGCCTTAGGCAGCAATAACCCCAGCAGTGACCCCCTCGACTCCAGGATCCTCCGTATGGTCTTGGACGAAGTCCTAGTCCCCCTGGCTGATCTTCTAAACCGGTCTCTATGCCACAAAAAGTGTAACAGAATGTATCTAATACTCTTGATAATAATATCACATTAAAACCAAATAAATGCAAACATGCTTAAAATAACTTTTTTTTTTCCTATTTTGTTTTTATCTGGAGTTTTTCCCTGTTTTCGTCCACCCCTTCCCCAGGCGACCATGGTGTTTCGTGTCACGAGTGCCCTCCCAACTGCCACCCTCGCTTGCGCTGCCACTGGACCTCCACCCGTGACAGTGGAACTATGTGGTGGCAGCAGCCACCCCAGGAGAGGAGAGCTGCTGTTAGGCTGCTCGATCCTGCTCCACCCCCCACCCTCTCCCCGTGCTGGCACCCCGACGACCCAAGTTCATTCCCGGACCTAGGTTGCTGGTGTGGGACAAGGTGTGGTGTCCAGCACCTCAACCCTCAGCGCCTCTGGGACAGCCTTAAAATAGCATTTTTGGACAGCTTAGACATGTGAAAACAATTCTCTTAATCATTAGTATAGTCACTTATAGAAGCTGAGAGAGAGGAAAAGAGGATAGTAAGTTTCGAAGTTGATAAAAGATTATGTAATTGTCTGGTGACAGAGTTTTAAGGAGAATGTGTGTAGTATAAGGAGGAAAAGACATAAGGGAGGGATTTTGGGATGGGGGGGTTGAGGTATGGTTACTGAAGAATGGTGGCTGAACAAGTATTAAATAATAGTGAGAATGGGGAGGTATTGTTAAAAATAGCCATACTTGGATGGCAGGAGGTAGACTGGTCTGCTGTGGACCTGATGGCATAATTCTGATCTGGTGTGGCTGTGCCACAAAACTTGTGCTTTCGGTGATCCGTATTAGTAGCAGAATCGGGAATGAAATGGTGGACTATAGATGGCCGTTGTTAGTAAATGCTGGAATGTAAGTCACTGACAACCTGTGGCGAGGGCCAGGTAACTTGAACAGTGAGTCAGTACGATGTTGCCTGTAAGGCAGACCGTAAACTCAAATAGTATTAAGTAATAAATGGACTTTGTCCCAAGCAACACAGCTGTGCTGGTCAAAAAAGGCGCACTCCAGGTGCTAACAGGTGTAAGTCATATATATAAGAAGAAGATGTAAGCAACTGGGTGCTGAGGGCAAGTACATGGGTATCGCATCATAGTGCTGTTTGTTCTCAGATTTTTTTTGGGGGGGGGAGTTGTAGCAGAGTGAGAGGGTAGGGTGGTTAGAGGGGGTACAAAAGGATTGGATATGATGACAAAAAGAATGTACAGTCAATAAAACGTGGTACAGAAGGATATGATAAGACACTGTTCCACTAGCACTCACTATTTCCAAAGCATCTCCTGGTGGCTAATGCCCGGAGAGTAGGGCCAACATGTTTAACTGAAAAAGAAAGAGACAAAACATATTAAACTAGCATTCAAAATTGTACAGTTTTATAAATGTAACCCCTAGGTGGTGCTATCTCAATGGCTACTACCCCTGCCTGCGTGGCTAGTTGCAGGTTAAGGGGCATGGGTACTAAAACGGGTGCCTCCGCCTGGAAGACAGGGCTGTTAGTAACAAGGCTAACCTGGGTGAAGCCCTCCGGGACACTGTAACCCTCCCTTTCCCCCTCTAGTGGCCTAGGCAAGATGCAACAAACACTTTCACAGTAGCCCCTATTCAGCATACAATTCCCTACACTGTTTGCACTTACCACCAGGGCTGGTTCCACCAGTTCGACCCTGGAGACCCCCTGTAAAACAAGGTTAGGCACAGCAAATAACAACAGTGCTTTTGGTACAAACTGGAACCACAGTCAGATTAAATTCAAAAAAGTTAGATCTGATTTATTCAGGGGAATTGAACAAGGGAGGGGTGTAATCAGGTTGATTGATTCGAAAACTGATCTAGTCAGGCAATTATGCATGCACTTTTAGTCCCTACACAGTCACACACTCTGGGTACCCAGTTGGGACTAAGGTGGGTTAGCCTGGAATGTTGCCCGGGGTAGGCCAGCGTCGCAGCTGGTTGGGGCCCTGTGATGAAAAGAAAAGGCATGCACAACCACACACAGTTTGTAATCCAGAGCCTGAAGGCTCAGTTCGTGAAAGGAAAAACAATGCAATCAGATGACAACACTTAAGATTTAGCTGTTGTTGCAGGGAGCTACCCTGATTATTACTCACACTACCCAATATGAGTCACAGGCTAGACGAAATGGAGACTGCAGGTTGATGACTGGTTTGCCAGGAGAAGCAGGGCCCACACGAATCACCAAGGTGTCGTTCCTGTTCGAGATGGTTGAGCAGGGGGCTGATCCCCGGGCGAGTCTCTCGTCGATGATGGTTTCTGTGCCTGAAGTTGCTGGCTGGGCCAGATGGCAAGGCCCAGGCTGGGTAGAACAGTTTGGATTTTGAGTCTGGTAGTGCTGGATGCAGCTTCCAGCAAGCATGGCACATTTACATAGTGGGGAACCAAATCACGACCCACTAACAGCACATTTATAGTAAAGCAGTTACCATACCACAATGTGGAAGGCAGTCCGGCCGCAATATCAGTGTCTCTGAGCAAAACCGGGAATTCTGTGGTAAATGGATGTCCTGACAGGCCGATCGCGTACAGCATATCTTCGGTCTTCTTCAGGTTCAAATCTGTTCACTCTTCAGTGGCTTTGTCACACTCCAATTCAGATATAGTCCGATTGCTAAGCCTTTCAAAGGATTCCCGCTCAAGGGACTACAGGCAGACAGGCCAAAAAAAGCAACTGCTTGAATCACTCAAGCTGTCTCTTCAGACTGTAACTCCAGACTGACTCTCTGCAACAGGCAGCTTGGGAATTCCCCTTCAGTCCAAAAGGTTCTGGTTGGTTGATCCATCTGTCTGTCAAAGCAAGGGGTCCCCCTCCAGGTCTGTTTTGGCGCCAAAATGTAAAAACTACAATTCCTACAGAAATTTGCTCCACAAGACTCCTGGGGACAGGCTCCATTTTAGAGTCCCCAAAGGTACCAATTGGTGCTGACTGGCAATCCAAAACCAAAATGGTGGTGATGAACAGAACTGTCCATGCTGCAAAAAAGGTAGACTAGACAAACTACAATATCATTACTATGCTAATAGATAATCAGCAAATAAGTACAGCTTCTAACAGAGCTCCCTCTGCGCAAATAGCGATGGCAGAATGGAGCGATTATCTGACAGCCCGGGCAGGACTCGAGCATAGAAACACTCAGCCCCTTCCCAGATTAAATAAGCACCACGTTATTGGCAGCTCTTAAAGAGACAGGCGCAGAGGCGATTAAGCACTCTCATGCAATTTCTTTTTAAACCGCTAAAACACAGGACACCAGCCTGGCAGAGGGCATTTAGGCACACCCAAGAAGGTTTTCGGAAACCCTCATTTGTAGGGGGGTTACACAAGAATGGTACAAAATCTATAATATAATTTAAACCCGCTGGTTTAATAGATTTCATCCTGTGAATCCGTCTGGATTCCTTCTGCGAAACGGGCTGCAGTCTGTCTGCCCCCTTGGGCTAACTGATGCTTTGTTCCAATGTAGTTGGACCTGAGTGCTTCTAATTCGGAAGACTACTTCTAGTCTAGCAGAATAATGCAGAAATCTTTCAAAATGTGAAAAAAGCATGATAATTGGCACAGAAGTAGGTTTTTATGTTTTCTTTAAAATAAAAGCAGGACACACATGATCTAATGATAGTAAGGGTGTCAAAAGGCAGTTAATGTACAGTTGCATGAAAAATAAATGCGCATACATTTGACTCATTGGTCCACGAATATGTTTCCAGAAAATGACACGTTATACCGAATAACCTTTTATACTTTACATTACTACTTTATATCAAGCATGCATTCCCTTGGTTTGAAATTAATCTTGTATCGTGTGGAAAAATGTTCAACATTATTGTGCAATTTGAAGTATGCAGATAAATGTGATGCAGAGATGTGCTGTCATCTGAAGACGAGCAAACACTCATTATCTTTAGAAATACAGTATGTATCACAGATATATCTTTAAAGATAAACTTTTAAAAAGATTGCTTGAAATGGTAATGAAGTGGATACAGGATATGTTAACGGTCATTATCTCACAAAAGTGTATGTGTCACAGATAACATTCTGTGATCGTACATTATTTGGGTTACAAATTTGCAGTATTAAATACCTGTTACAGTTAGGGGATAAAGGAAATTGTCTCATTCTTGTTTGCAGAAATTACCGAAATACTTGGTTATCACTGTCATTGTCTCTGCAGCATGATCATGCACAAGCACACAGAACAGTACATGGAAGTGAGGCACTGAAGAATTTGCATGGTCTGCAAATCTTTCTGCAACCACATTTGATCAACTATTTGCGTGATTGGCTTCTTTTGGAAGGACAGTCCAAATGGGGATCCAGGGGTTGGAAACTAGACAGTGAGAAAGACTGGATCCCCATTTGGACAGTTACCAGTAAGTAACCTCTGTATCTCCCATACCACTCCTGCCACCATCTTATCCACCCTCGTTTTGCTAGCGCACTCTAAAAAAAAAAAAAAAAACGTTAGTCCTGATATACTTGACACCAAGCTACTTTGTCTTCACCTGCTGTTCCTCCCCCCTGTCTTTCTTCCTTAACCTTTCCTTCTCTACTGCTTAAGCTCCTGGGTCCTCCCTTTTCATAAGTGTGGTGACACCTCAGCCCAGTAAAATTACCAGCCTCTTTCTTAGCCTTAGTCTTGACAAACTAGTAGAAGGTAGCACTCTTACAGCTCTTGCCTTTCCTGGACAGTTTCTTCTTCATTAGCCCCTATCAGTTGTGCTTCATAAAGAACCACTCCAGTGTCTCCTCCTCCCTCCTCAGATTTACTGATTTCATCTTGAAGGGATGGATCAGGGTTTACAGACTTAAGCCATTTTTGTTACTTTGGCCAATGCATTCGACTCAGTGGCACAGGGTATGGTATGTTATAAACTTGTATTTTTAACACGATTTAGACTATTAGGGAGTACAATTTAAGATAAATATCACAGCAAACAGTACAGTCATATTAATCTAATACAAAACTACAGGTATACAAAAGCAATACCAAGGACTATCGTACATACATAATGCAAATCTTGTAGAGAAATGTTGAAAACTGGGTAAATATGCTTTTTACAGTATTTCGTGTTGTATGATACCCAGTTTCCAGTTCCTGACTACTTGCTGTGAGAAAGGTCTTTAGTGTTGAAGACATTCTATACTGAACTGACAAAGACTTCTGTGATTTTGAGATATTATTTTACATATGAATTAACCAGATTGTGTGTTAATCCTGGGTACATACAAGCCACATAAATGGATTGTATCCATTCTTACTACACAGCTTGGCAGGTGCAGGTCTCTTGAACCTCTAAGTTATCTGCACTTCTTTCGGACTGGTACAGATCTGCATTTGGAGTATGGGGTCCAGTTCTGGAGGCCTTCTCTAAAAAAAGGACGTGGAAAGGCTGAAGTGAATCCAAAGGATAGCAACCAAGATGGTGAGGGATCTTGACCAGTTGCCGTATGAGGAGAGGCTGAAAGACGTAAATATGTTCTCACCGGAGCAGAGGAGGGAGAGAGAGGGGACATGACTGAGACATTTAAATACTTAAAGGGGATTAATAAGGTGTCCATAGGGCACCTCTTCCAGTTAAGAGTGTCACAGAACAAAGGGCCACGATCTCCAAATTGAGGGGGGACGGTTTAAAGGAAACATTAGGAAGTACTTCATCGAGGTGGTGGTGGACTCCTTGAATGGCTTGCGTAGGGAGGTGGTAGGGAAGGAAACAGTAGTGGGTTTCAAGAAAGCTTGGGACATACACAGAGGGCGGTTGATGGAGGAGGGGGAAATCGGGGAAGGCCTAGAGGATAACTAGGCAAAATGGGCAGACTAGGTGGGCCTTTTCTGCCGTCACATTCCTGTGTTCCTATGTTCCTATCTGTTCTAGTAGGGGTTACCCTCTCCTCACCTCCCCTAATTAGGGTAGGGGTCCCCAAGGCTCTATCCACGGTCCAGTCTGTTCTCCATCTTAAATAATCTCCCAAAGGCCTACTCTTCCAGCCATGTTCACACAAATGCAGATAACACAGTGTTCTTCCTCAACGGATCTTTGTTCCAGGAGCTGGAAGTGGGTCTTCAGTGGGATTTTAACATCATCAGCAGTCGTCCAGGAGTACTGGAACATTCTGGAACACTAATCTTTGCAGTTCCCCGCTGCCAGACCACTCAAGGGCAGTGCTCCTGCAAACTTAGGGCCTCTAACTGGTTCAACACACTCCCAGTGGATATCACCAGTGCACTGAATCTCAGCTCCTTTAAGCACAAACTACGACAGCACTTGGTGGCCAGTGCCTACTGTGACTGCTACACTTAAATTCCCTGCTCGCCGTCCTGGCCTCTCCATTACTTATGCACTCTCACCACACCCCACTCCCTCCTTATTAACTCCTTCCAATATCTCATGTCAGCCAACTCAGCCTTCTCCCTTGCCCTCCCCAGATTTCACTCCTCCCTCTCTCCATTCTCCTTCTCATCCTTGTCCCTCCTCTCACCTATTACCCTCTGCACCTCGTAGCTTTTATAGTCTCTCTCTCTCCTTTCTCCCCTAGCCCTCCTTAACTCCCTTCTAGTTCTCATTTCTCTCTTCTTTCTCCTCCATGCCCATACAAACTCTTCTCTCCTTCCCCCACCCATCCTGTTACCCCCACTTAACATCTCCCATACCTTCTCCCCTCCTCTCCTTCACCACCTACCTTATCCCTCCAGTCTCCCACCCACTCGGTTCTTGCCTGTCCCCTACTACCTTATCCTCTCACCGACTACCTCTGGCCCTCTCATGCACTTGTTAGATCACCTGACAAAGCCTTTGACAGCTCATTCATTCTGTTATGTTTTACCTGTTACTAATTCTTTTGTCTTGTCACTGACAGCTCATACGAACATACGAAATTTGCCAGCAGATAAAGGCCTAGAGGTCTATCAAGTCTGCTCGAATGTGCAGCTAGCACCCCTTATTCTGTAGCTGCCCCCCTTCCCCTTCATTAACCCTCCCCCTTGTCCTGTCCCATCCTCGTTTGAAGCAGTCCACTGTTCTACTGCATACCACTTCAGCAGGTAACGATTCCACCCAGCCACCACCCTCTGTAAAAGTGTCTCCTCATCTCCTCCTGAACCTTCCTCGCTCCAGTCTCATATCATGGCCCTGTGCCCTCCCTCCCTTACTTTGAACAGCCCTCTGTACCTGTCTTGTTTATTCCTTTCATGTATTTAAAGGTTTCAATCATGTCACCCGTCTCTCCTCTTCTCCAGTGAGTACATGTTCAACTCCTTCAACCTCCTCTCGTATGATAAGTGCCCCAGCCCCTTGATCATCTTTGTCGCTCTGCGCTGCACCCCCTCCAGTAACTTAATGTCCCTCTTCAGATACGGACGCCAGTACTGCCCGCAGTACTCCAGGTGTGGTCTAACTAATGACCTATACAGTGGCAGAATCACCTCCTCCTCCTCGAGGATGTACCCCTTGCAATACAACCCAGCATTTTGTTGGCCTTCCTACATTGCGCCGAGTTGTTCATTGACCCTGTAATGAGCACACCTAGATCCTTCTCCTCCTCTGTCTGGGCTAGCTGCACTCCCCTCAGCTGGTAACTCCTCCTTGGGTTCTTCATCCCAAAATGCAGCACCTTGCACGTTTTGGCATTAAAGCCCAGTTGCCAGGTGTCTGACCAGGTTTCAAGCTTTGCCAGATCATCCTGCAACCCCTGCCATCCCCCTAGGTCATCCACCACTGCGCCTACCTTGGTATCATTAGCAAACAGACTGATCTTGCTCTTGATGTCCCATGATATGTCTGCAATGAATATCCCAAACAACACTGGTCCCAACACTGAGCCCTGTGGAACACCGGCACCTGCCCTTGGGTGTGAGAGCTCCCACCCACCACCACCCTCTGTTGCCTTCCCTGCAGCCAGTTTCCTACCCATCTCACCAGTTTTGCACCGCCCGTGCCTACTTACTTCCTTCCCAGCCTTCCATGTGGCACTGAGTCGAATGCCTTACTGAAGTCCAGATACAGGACATCCACTGCATGGCCCCTGTCCAGTTGCCTAGTTACCCAGTCATAGAACTCGACCAGGTTGGTTTGGCAGAATCTACCACTTATGAAGCCATGCTGTGTGTTGTCCTGTAGTCCTTTGGCCTCTAGGAGGGCCACCAGCCTCTCCTTCAGGATAGTCTCCATTAGCTTACCCATGATGGATGTGAGGCTCACTGGTCTGTAGTTTCCCGGTTCATCCTTAGGGCCACTCTTGTGGAGGGGCACCACATGAGCCATCCTCCAGTCCTGAGGTACACACCTGCATGTAGTGAGGCATTAAATAGGTTCGCCAAGGTCCTGCAAGGACCTCTGCCAGCTCCTTCAGTACCCTGGGGTGGATGCCATCTGGGCCTGGCGCCTGTCCACCCTCAGTGCCTCTCTCAAACCCTCTCGAACTCTGCCTCCATGATTTCTCCATCTGTCACTACCCCCCGCTTCTGCCATTTCTTCCACCTTGGTGTCACCCCTTCTTCAGTAAATACTGAGCAGAAGTACTCATTTAGTACTTCCACCTTATCGCATCCCTGCTTCCACCCAACCCCTCCTTCCCTAATCCTTACTATGGTCCTTACAGCTCCTTTTCTCCTGATGTACTTAAAGAAGTCCTTCTCCCTTCTTAATGCCTTGTGCCAGCCTGAGTTCCGTAGATGCTTTGGCTCCTTACTGCCTTGTCACCTCCTTCGATTCTGTCAAGTACTCCTCCCTGTCCTCCCTCCCTGTTTTCTTGTACTTCTAAAGGCAGCTCTTTCCTCCTTACCTTTTCCATGACCTCCTTGCTCAACCAGATCGGTTTCTTAGCCCTAGCCTTCTTGCTCTGGGCTTTGCAGCAGGTTTTGGTGGCCTCCACTATCCCCAGCTTTATGAGCTCCCACCTCTGGTTAGTGTCCATACTTGATTGAATTCTGGCCAGGTACCCTTTTACCACCTCCCCCCATCCTCCCAAAGTCGGCCCTCCTGAAGTCCAGCACTATTGTGCCAGATTCCACTCCTTCCTTGCCTGTACTTCATGTACTGTAATTGTATTAACTGTTATCTACCTGCCTGTTCTTGTCTATTCTTGTCCATTGTCCAAGACGTGGAACCTTTGTAAAAGAGCACTGTTTGCTCAAAGGTGTTATCCGAAATTGTCATAAATAAACAGTAGTTCTGCAAGAACCAGATATCCCTAAATGCTATTACAGTTGTCTTCATGACCCTTTGTAGCAGGAAGAGGCTGGCAAGGATTTCCAGCCCTCTTGCTTTCAGAACGGTAGAAGGCTCTGTGTTGGAGGCTGTATACTCCTCCTCCAAATATCTTGGCGTCTGGTTAGACAAACACCATAATTTCTCAGGACATATACAGTATATGTCATTTACTTGAAACTCCCCATGCACTACAGAGGAACAAATCGTGTATCCCTTTCCCAGCTATGTGGTGCACAGTACAGGCTCCGAATCCACACTGGCATGACTGGACCCCTTCTACCACTCTTTCTGTGGCTTTGCTCTAAACTGCCCTTCTCGCACTAACCATTGCTCCCACCATACTGATCTTGCACTTCCCTCTCTTTAAGAATGATGCCTGCTGCACTCTGCCACCAGAGTACCTAAATTCGGCTACTCTGCCTTCACCTGTTGTTTCTCCTTCCTCCACGCTTCCTCCGCCACCTCTGTCTATACTCATGCTGGATCTATGCCTCCTGCCTCTTTAAATGTTTCCCTTTCAAAGCCTCTGCTGGGCAAGCCTCCTTTCCCTACAGACTACCCCATCTCTGGAACATCCTTCCTCTTTCTGTTGCTTCTCCTCTTCCTCCGTTTCTTCTTTCTCCCGGAAAGCATTATCCTGTGAACTCACTGCCTGCTCCTGTACCTAGACCATTTTTTTTTTTTAGAGGATAGAAGGCTTCATCCCCCCATCTCTGTGTCCCTGGGTAACTCATACAAGCCCAGTCTGTGATGGCAGCCCATGCTTTTGCACAATGGCATCTCATCTTCTGTTGCAAATTGCCGCCATTTTGCATCTATGGCATTTAGTGCTGATATGTGCAATACTTCAGAACTGAACTTTAAATATTTGCTGAAATTGTGCATTTATTCAGCCCACTAGTGTCTTTGCTTTAACCTCAACAGCTGCCGTGCATGCTACGTATTATGTTGCATCTGTTTTTGTATGTTTTTATACTTTAATGTTTACAATGTTTGCATTGTTTCCTGGGTCACTGTTGTAAATGGTTACCAACTGCAGAATAATATGAGTAAGTAAAGTGTATATATAGTTTACCACTTTATTTATTGTATGCATTTTACTTCTATATGGTACTGTACCTTGTATGATTTTCAACTGACAGCGAATTATGCTCTTGTATTTTGTATGAATTGTGTCCTCGTATTATTGTTCCCGGATTTTATACTTGGTACCCCCTTGGATCTGGAAACAAGCCTAGGCTTGGTGTGCTTTTTCTGGCCAACATTGCTGTATAAATAATTAGTGTTGTAGCTCTGGGGGGACATGCTAGCAGTACTGGAGCTCCGGGGAACACTCGGTGACAGTGTGTAGCTACAGAGTGTGTGTGTGTGTGTGTGTGTGTGTGTGTGTTTCTGTCTGTCTGATATATACATTCTAGATGTCGCTCCACTGTATATTATCTATAGTTGCGTCTTATACTACCACACCCTCTGTTATTATACTGCAAATATTTACTTCTGTATTCTTTTGTAACCATGCCCATACATTATCTTTGACTTATTGTTCATCCCATACCCCTCCCTCAAATCGCACCTAGAAATGAGCCTCGGCTCAGTGTGCTTTTCGTGGCCAACATTTCTAAATAAGATACTGGCAGTCAGGGTAATTGTTTTCCACTATTGTTATCCACTTTGATAAGTAACTTGTATTTGTGCATCCTTCGGAACCTGTACTTGTATATCTGATTATTTCACATGGCTGGGACTTCCCTGTTATAAAAACCTGTCGGATATTTCCCCATGTCTGATGGTAGTTAACGCTACTCATGAAACTACGCAGCTAATTACAACGTAGTGTGCAGCCTATTCACTAAGTGTTACAAGTGTGAACACAGTATATGCACATCATTACCACACTGCTAACATGTGTAACAGCCATCAAATAACACTTGTAACAACTTACTGTCCACCTACATTACAGCTCCAACCACCGCCCCTGCAAACAAAATAAACCACACTCCCCAAAAGCACTACCAACCACTTTTTCTGCTGACTCCGTATCACTTGCCAGATAACAGCCACACAGTGGAAATCAAAGTAAAGCTGTATGTAACAAAAAAAGTGTCCCAAATTTCTTAAACGATGTAGCTGCTCTCTTCCAATATGGTTTTCCTGCTTCAATTCCTTAAAAACACTATAGGGAGAAACACTGGAACCACATCTCCTTTTATAGGAAGTACACAATGGAAACCTGAAAAGGCCCAACACTCTGTGCTTTGTTTTTGGGCTTCATAGCCTATTGCCTTGTGTCACCGCTAGGTACCTGTTGGCAAAATTATGATTTAATTTCATGTCCTGTGCGGGAGGGAAGGGATCGTGTCTTCAACTGAACCCACGGCCAGCCGATCCCTTCCACTTTTGCCGGCCACAGCTCTGTGCTAAGACTTTTTGTGACGTCTGAGCAGAACGAGTGTGGGGGCATACCCCATAGAAGTCATTGGGGAAGGATTTCAGTGCTTCTTCCTATTTGTGTAAGCAGCCTTGGAGAAAAATGAAAGCCACCGCTCAGCTGATAGGATCCCTATTAGTTAAGCTTTGGTTTACATTTTCCTCCAAGGTTGCATACACATGTAGGAGAAAGTACTGAAACCCTTCCCCATAGACTTCTGTGGGGCGCACCTCATGCTATCCCTGCTTCAACATCACAAAACATCTGGGTGCGGGGCAGTGGACTGGGAAGTGTAAGGGACTGGATGGGATTGGCTGGCACTGGATTCAGCTGCAGTTACGATCCCTTCCCTGCAGCACCTGGCATGAAATAAAATCATAATTTTGCCACCAGGTGCCTAGCGCTGACACATAAGGTAATGGGCTGTAAAGCCCATATAGAAATCTTAGACATTCCCTTTAAAGCCAAACCAGCACACTTTTTTTTTTTTAACGCATTTGTTCCCATAGACGCCATATGGCGTCAGAACCATCCATTGCTACGTCCGACCCAAAATGGCCACCGGGAGCAAATGAGTTACAGACCAGCCTTATGAAATACTGTATGCGAAAGAACTGATCGGTAAGCCCCAGATATTTGTGAAGTATCACCATCTCTTGGTCAGACAGGCTCATAAAAGCCACTCCCCCTTTGGGCTCATGGCTTTATGGTTTGTTTGACCACTGAATGAGGATATTCTCTCATATCTGACGCTTACCTATCAGATATTACTGTATGTGCAGCACTGTAAATTAAGCATTTGTGTATCCTGCTGTACCAAGGGACACAAATGAAAGCAAGATATTGTGCATCTCATTGGAGCCACCCTGCCATCTGTTTGATAAAGATTTCAACTAAATAAATTATTAACTGCCTGATTACCCCTTTTACTGTATAAATTTATTACTCCGCTTCCTTTGCCAGCAGGATAACCAGGACATTTTATGGCCCAAGAGAACAGACTGTGCAAAATCCTACCCAGGCATTCCAAAGCCTGATGAGCTTCCAACGTACTTCCTACCTCCAGAAAACAGAGGCCTGGAGTAAGTATAGATCTTGACACATCAAATTTGAAAAATGCAGAATCTCAGGGTGAAAAATGCCATTCAGTTAGCTTTCTGATGGCCCTCAGCTCATCGGAATGGTGGTGTTTGCCTTATTTTAATTCCTTTAGTACTTAAACGTTATTTCCAACTAACTAGTTTCAGTTCCCTATCTGCGCTTGGGCAGTTCCGCTGAGTGTAGCTCAGTCAGTGGACATCTTCAGGCTTGTTGTCTCCTGCCACCTGTGGTGGTGTCCTCTGGCTCCGCACCATCTGACATCATATCTTTCTTTCCGCTTGATGGTACAGGTCTTCTCTTTCACACCTCCTGCTGGATGAGAGGATTTTCATTGTTTTTTTGGTTTTTTTTTCATATTGCTTTTTTCCATCTGGTCGGCTCTGGCAACTATTCAGCCGTGTCCCTCCCACTCCCATCCGGCACCCACCCCTCCGACCTACCCACCCCGAGAATTCCCCCACAGATTACCCCCGTGGCGGGGCTGGTAAGGGCCATCCTCCCTCACCCAAAGACTCTCATCCAGAATTGGGAGTGGTGGTCAGGTGGCGATACGGAAACGGGGCAGGCAGGGCTCTTCATGAAGCTGAAACCTTCTCTTTCCCATTTTCTCCCTTTGCATCTTGCTGCAGTGGCAGGCCATGCAAACCATGTGAATATTAGCCCAGCGACTAGCATACATCTTGGGTAGTTGGTAAAGTCTTTAAATCTTTAATTTTTGTTCTTTCTGTCTGTGCAGCTCTGCTGATACTGTATCCTAAATGCAAGAAATACATTTCTTTCACTGAATATTTAATGTTAGTCAAACTTCATGTTAAGTGCCCCAAAGTTATCAAAGGTTACCTGCTCTGTTTAGGATTCAGTTGTGTCAGCAAAGAGGACGCCAGCTGCAAGACCACCCACATTTCCTCCACATGCAGAGTGATGTCATGCAACCACGTGCATGTGAACATCGTCACTGACGCCAGTTGCTAGGTAGCCATGAACACTGAGCCACATGAAGGCTCATCGGGGGGTTGAATGTGAGCCGGTTGTGAACTCCAGTATACCATGATTGCAAATGCCTAAATAATTTAACCCTTAGGCTGCCAACAGAATTAGAACGCATAGGAATTCTGGACTGATATCAGTCCGTGGCACTGCAAGGGTTAACATTGCCACTTTTTTAACATCCATTGATCACAGATAATGCCAGCAATCTTCTTCTGAACTCTCTTAAAGATGTGCATGCAAAGTGTAGTATGCTATTCCTGTCCTTAAATCACTGCTCCATTTAAATATTTCCGATAAATTCCCAGAGGGTTTTGATGGGATCCGTATTTGTGAAACTAGGGGAATATGAAGCATTAAACACCACCCCCACATCATATATTATTTGCATGAGGCACCTTGGGAGGGGTAGAAAGTGGAGAGCCATTTCCTATTGCCTAAAGACTGCATCTTAATGTATATGCCTTTTATAGCCAAAGCTTTAAGGGGAACTGTATTGATGCAATATTTTTTGCTCCTGCATAGCAGTGTTCACACCGGCAGCATCTCTGGTTAACTGAAGAAGCCCAGCCAGGACAAAATGTTGGGCTCTCATGGAGGGAATTCTGTATGAAAAAAAAATAAAACTAAGAAGAGTTGATGAGCTGTCCGGCCCGGTGGTGTAGAGGGCTGAGGCGCTGATGCCTTGCCTCTTGCCACGCCATAGACCCGGGTTGGGAGCGGCCTCAGGAGGAGGAGGAGGAGGAGGATCGAGCATCCTATGGACTGCTGTCCAGGAGGGTGGGGGGGGCGACCACTGAGGCACTGGCACCTGGTGGTGGCGGGGATGGTGCATGCTCGGGTCAAAGAATGGGATGGTGCAGGCGACCTTGGGTGTGCAGCTGGTAGCGCAGGCCTGCAGCACCCCGATGTCATTGCATACTCGTGCCGGGAGACTCATGACTCCACAGTCCTCTGGCTCTCATGAAGGACAGACTTGATGATGCTGCAGACGCACCCAAGATAGCTCCCCCCCCAAGCCTGACCTACAGGTCTCTGCAGTGATGGGGTAAGTACCCGCTGTGAAGCGGCCTAAGGGCTAGGGGCAGGGGTTTGAGCTCTGGCCAGGGCAGGGGACCGTGAAGGCTGGCTGGAAGGGGGAAACCATAGGTACAGACTCCCAGCTGAGGTGGTAAAATACCACACAATGTGAAAGAAAAAAAAAGAAAATAAGAGTTGATGAACTGAAGTAGTGCTGTGGCTGGTTTGTCTCGAGGGACTAGACTTTTCCATTTGGAGATTACCCACCAGCGCCTGGATTTAATAGCATTTATAATCGTACACAAGAAGGGTACTCATTTGGGATTAGTTGTTGTCTCACCTTTCATCTGGGCCAATAGAGCCATGGTGCTTAGAGCCACCACCTGTGACACATGGAGTCCTGGGCTTGGAAGCAAGCCAGATGTCGGAGGGCCGGCCGGGAGACAGAGGATTGAGCTCCCTTATGTGACTGCTGTCCTCCTCGGGCGTGGCACTGGCATTTGACCGACCTCTAGTGGGGACCGAGGGTCTGAAAGCTGAAGCTCAAGAACTTCAGGAAGAGTGCCAGATGTCTGGCGCTTTGTATCATTGCACATCACGCCTCCCAGGGGACAGCATACACTAAAAATCATCAGCTACGCGGGAGGAAGTCCGCCCTCCACCAGACCCCACGCAGCCAACTGAGGCACTCCTCCTGGATCACTTTCAGCCTCCATACGATGACTCCCCCGCCTTAGGGGTTAAGCCGGGTTGCACTCCTGTGGTGGTAGATAAGTCCTGTGAGATGGGGGGCTGGACAAAAAAAGAACCACAGTGCTGTTTTTGGATCATCTGCCTGTGAACTAGGGTTGATGCTTGCTCAGTCAATACATTTGCTTGGGCTGCCAGCCAATAATACTGTAGTCTGTTGTTGTCTGCAAGTGTTCCTGTCTGAACTTTGGGCAACTTCTGTGTTGAGCTCCGTAAGCAGTCAGGCTGACATAAAACAGCAGTGTCTCTCTGTACCCCTGACCATGAAAGGAAGAAAAGGAATTTGGGTTTCCATAGAGGCTTTCATACCCAGTGTATCCCACAGTGCTTCACAAGTTTTGAAGAGCTGCAGTGGCAATAAGTCACACACAAGGAGGGAAATTGAGAAAACGCAGGCAGAATAAGGAAAGAGAAGTGAGAGGGGTGGAGAGTGACTGGCTAAAGAGTGCGAGGGGAGAAAGTGAAGGGGGGAGAGAGCTGCATGTTAACTTGTATTTTCATACAGTATTATAAAATGTTTAAGTATTGTGAGTTATCTACAGTATCTGCACTTGAGCTGTGTGGAGTGATCTGCGGCCACCTTGGACCCACATGGAAACTAGATGGCTTGTTCGTTGTGCTGACATTTTAAGTAAATAAGCTCTGAGAGGTACACAGAAAGAGAGAGGAACTTAAGAACTGAGAAGCTGGCAGAGTGACTTGTTGAAGGTGACTTAGTGAGAAAGTGGCAGTGAGGAGATTTAAACCTGGATCTTTGTATTGTTCCAATTTTAGTATATGTGTCGCTGAAGCAAGCACAAACCTGATCTCATAGATCTTCTTCGAGGAAATCTCTTGCAGCAGGTCATAACATTTAGGAATGTCCAGCCGCAGGCATCATTTCGTCCAGATGATTTCTCAGCAGTCGACCTGGGACTTCCCCCAGCGGCATCATGTGTTGTATCATGGCACTTATAAAAAGGGGAAATCCCAGAAGCTCCTCAGTTCTTTTCCAACCGTGACCTGCATGCTACACATTCTACTCCTGGAATGTAGCTTCCAGTCAATGACAGAGTTCTACCGAATGTTCCTTAGCGGTGCTACCCAGTTCGTTGCACTTATTCACTGATGTCTTTGGATCCCTTGTTCCATAAGTGTTCTTGTGGCCAGCTAATCACAACTGAGGAACTCCATGACGTCTGAATTTGGTGCCTTGGTCCTGAACATGATACCCGTGTCTGTGTCCTGTGTAAGTGGTTCACAAAGGCCATCAAACGTCGAAGACTTCAGCAGCTTAGAGAATTTATGATGGAGCAAAAAGTTGCCCTACTGGAGCAGGAGCAAAGCTCGAAGCCCAGGGAGTCTTCCTTATCTTCCTCTGGGTCTCATAGGTCTGCCAGTGGCCCCTCATTATCGATGCCGAAGGAACCGTCGAAGAAGGATGCCAGTAAAACCAAGCATGTTTCTCCCACTTCCTCCTCATCGATTAAGGATTTGCTTCCCTCCTGCCATTCACGGGAGCAGGGACTTCTAAAAACTAAAGTGGTCCTGGAGGCCCTTTCTGAGGCTATTGCCAAGTCGTCTTCAACTCCGTCAATGACCTCTGGCACTTCTACCTCCTGCCAATCGACGGCCTCTTAGGGAGTGATTGCTTGGCATCACTGCCACCCCCGTTGCAGGTTTCCACTCACCGTCTGTTGATATTGAAGGAGAGGCTGGTGTAATTTCTGGGGGACATTTACCTCCAGGATGTGAGGCAGCATAGGTTCATATTGGGGAAGTCCTGTCAAACTAATGTAATACATATTACGACTGGGTAATGAGAACTGGATAGGGGCCATGCAGTGGATGTTCTCTACTTGGATTTCAGCAAGGTCTTCAATTCAGTACCTCATAAGCGGCTTGGGGGGGAAGCTAACTGGCGTGGGAGTTGGGGAGAAGATGGCAAACTGGATTACAAACTGGCTGCATGGGAGGCTACAACAGGTGGTGGTGGTGGGAATTCTCAACACCTAGACCAGTGACGAGCGGGGTGCTGCAGGGCTCAGTGCTGGGCCCGGTGCTATTTGGGCTCTTCATCTCAGACATCACGCACAGAGTGATGAGCAGGGTAAGTCTGTTCACAGACAATACCAAAATGGATGCAGTAGTGAACGAGGAGGAGGGATGGAAGCAACTGCAGGGGGACCTAACCAAACTGGAGGAGTGGTCGGAGAGGTGGCAGCTGGGGTTCAGTGCGAAGAAGTGTAAGGTTATGAACATTGGGGCAAAGAACTCAAGGAGAGAATACTGTTTTTTTTTTTTTTTTTTTTGGGGGTGAAGCTGGGGATCACTGAGGAGAAGGACCTAGGGGTGATGGTAACAGGGAGCATGAACAGTTCTGCCCAATGCAGGAAAACTGCAGTGAAAGCGAACAAGATGCTGGGGTGTATAGCCAGGGGGTTCTCATCCAGGCAGAGGGAGGTGATCTTGCCCCTCTACAGGCTACTGGTCAGGCCACACTTGGAGTACTGTGTGCAGTTCTGGAGGCCATACTTGAGGCAGGATATCAAGCTACTCAAGGGAATGCAGCAGAGGGCAGTGAGGATGACACAGGGAATGGAGGGGAGAGACTACGAGAACAGGCTGGGGGAACTGAATATGTACATCCTGGAGGAGAGGAGGGATGGGGGAACATGATCGTAACTTTCAAGTATCTGAGGGGACTCAACACGGATGGAGCTGACGGGGTTTTTAAACTGATGAAGGGAAGGGACACTAGAGAGCACGAGCTAAGAATAGAGAGGGGAAGATTTAGGAGGGAGATGAAGAGGCATTACTTCACACAGAGAGTGGTGTCGAAGTGGAATGCCGTACCAGAGAGGGTGATATCATGCAAAACTGTGGGTAGCTTTAAAAGGGCATGGGACAGAGAACAGGGGAGAGTACGGGTGGGTGAGGCAGAGAATGGCCGAGGGCGGACAAAAGGGGGGGGTGAGGCAGCTGCAACTTAGGGGCGCTAGCTGCACACTCAAGCAGACGTTGATAGACCAGGTAGTTTGTTTCTGCTGGCACATTCATATGTTCGTATGCACGTACAAGTCAGGACAGTCGATGGCGGTTCTTTCCACATCTGCTTCTCAGATGGTGAGCCCTACTACGGCTCTTCTGTTGATGAAGTTAGGGTCCTTTGTGTACCCCTCATTGACAGCTGGCCAGTTGATGCCATCACCGTCCCGTTTCATCCGTAGTACCCATTCAGTCAGTTCATACTGTCCCGATGACTACTTCTTGCCATTTGGCAATGGTTGATATCCAGGCTTTGGTGAATACTATTCTGGACCTTACAAAACAGACCCCTCCATCCCAAGGGGGTGAGGTGGTGGTCCCTGTCTCTGGCCCTTTGAGGCATTCTTCTGTCTACTGGATGGCTAGTTCATCTCTGGCTTCTTTGGAATATTCACAGAGGGACGTAGACCTGGAGGACACTTTTCTCCAAGAGTGGGACCTTGCTGAGCAGGATGAGGACATGGAGCAGGATCCAGACTGTCTGTTTTCTGACTCCTCAACCTCTTCTGATTAAGGGGAGCCCACTCCAGAGTTGCCTTGTTCCCCTCTGGATTACCCCAGTTTTTCTGACATTATGGTTTACCTGCAGAAGACTTTTGGCTTTCATGAAACTGAGCAAAATGCCTCCCGTAGAAAATTAGCCAGCTACATGGGGCTCCTGGCCCATCCTTCTTTGGTCATTCCTCCCTTGATGGAGATGTTTGAAGATACTATTTGGGCAGCTTGGCAGCAGCCCTTTTCTATATCTTCAAATCCTCATAAGGCTGATAAGACTTATCAGGCCCCCTTGGATCACCCTTATTTCTCTTCCCCTCCTCTGGCTGACTCTGTAGTCATTAATGCGGCTCATGACAGGTCTGCTAGACCCAAACATTTGAGTGTCCAGCTTCCTGACAAAAAGTCCAAGAAACTGGACGTAATGAGTCGGCCTGGTGGCGCTGAGGAGCTTGGACGCCTTACATCGCGCCACGCTGGCGACTCGTGTTCAGGAATGAGCACGGGCCACCGGGGTTGGCAGGGGAGGAGAAGGATCGAGCGTCTGATGGACTGCTCTCCTCCGGGGAAGGGGGGTTGCCAGTGGTTGGCGTGTGACTGGCCCCTGGCGGAGCCTGGGAAATAGTGTGCCGATGCTGCAGAAATGGAGAAGATGCTTGGAGGAGTGCATGCGGACACATGCATGCTCCCTCCTTGGGTGTCATTGCATGCCTCACCTTCTGCAAGGGTGAAAAAATGGAGGAAATAGTTGCTGCGGCGAATGATGGCGGGCGCCTCACATGCTCCGCTCCTGGCTAGCCACGGCGCTGGCCACACTGGATCTGGTCTCCGTTGGGGGTTGGGGAACCCTGCTGGCCCCACCAGGTGGGGCAAGCCCTGGGGGTATGAGTCAGCGCTGGATGGTGGATTCCGGGGGACGGGGCTGGGGGCTTCCTCCGGAGGTAGAGGCTGCGGCATGGGAGGAGTATAAATCAATAACAAAAAACAAAACAAAGCAAAAAAAAAAAAGAAATGGACATAATGGCGAAGAGGGTCTATTCATCATCAACTATGTCACTTCGAATTTTGAATTATATGGGTCATCTCTTAAAATACTAAGAAGAGATCTTAAAGACTTTCCAGTCTGCTATTCAGTCACTTCCTGCTGGAGCCCCTTGGGAAGACCTCACAGCCAAGTTGTCTACAGCTTCTGCTGTCTGCCATCACTTGCTAAGGGCCACATTTGATGCCATGGATTCTTCAGCAAGGGCATCTTCAGCTGGGATTCACCTTAGGAGACATGCTTGACTCTGGGTTTCCAGTTTTGCCTCGGATGTCTAGCATTCCATCCTTACTGCACCAAACTCTTCGGATCTCAAACTCAGGAGATATTGACTTTTTTACAGAATTCAGGTCGTACTCTACAATCAGTCCACACTGTGTATCGTATGCTAGCTAAACCTGCTTACAGGGATGGCTTCCACTGGCCCGCTAATAGGCAATGCCCTGTGGCTTGGCGCCAGCCCAATAATTATAAGAGAAATGCACAGGTCTTCCTGCCTGGCCCTTGGGCCACCCCAAAGTTGTCCTGTTACATCCCTGCTGCTCTCCAGCAGGTTCAGCCTGAGAGCACCCCCTTGGCCGTGGGTTTGAAGGTCCGGCCCAAGGCCGTCGGGGGCAGGTTTTCCTTGACCCTTCAAGGCTGGCAAGCGATAACCTTGGATTTATGGGTCCTCCAACTGATTTATTCCGGTCATACATTGGATCTCCTGGAGGTTCCTCCTCATATGCCCCCAAGGGCCTCTCATTACCACCCCCCTGGACTAGGAATCTGTTCTAGGGGGGTGAAATACATGCTGTTCTATTCAAACATGCTTTCGAACCCGTTCCCCCTCCACAGAAGGGCCAAGGCTTTCTATTCCCATTTTGTTCTGGTCCCCAAATGGACAGGAGACTTGTGTCCCATTTTGGATCCAAGACTCCTCAATCTCTATATTGAGTACAAAAAGTTCAGAATGTTATCACTCCCTAGTCGTCTTTTCCCTCTGAACAAGGGGGACTGGCTCTGTTCCCTGGACATGAAGGATGCTTATTTTTACATCTTGATGCATCCTGCCCACAGAAGATTTCTTCGATTCCAATTTCTGGGATCTCATTATGAATTCAGAGCCTTTCCGTTCGGGTTGTCATCAGCCCCTCGGGTTTTCAGAAATTGCGTGGTGATAGTGGCTGCTGCCCTTCCAAGGGAAGGCCTATACATCTTTCCCGACCGGGATGACTTTCTCCTGAAAGCACCATCCAGTCCTCTGCTGACCTCCATGCACAAACCAGAAAGCTAAACAACCACCGTCCCCCAGCACTTTGCCCGCGATGTCAGGCTTTATCAGGAGATGGGTTCTGTGAGACAAGACTAGTACTTTAATAGTCCTTTAGTGATGACACCTTTTATGACATGTCTAATGCATTTACTGAGAAACCATGCAATATTTGTAAACAAAAAATAAAAAATAATCAATTAAACATTCTTTCAGTTTATCATGCATAACATTAGTAACTGCATTAGACACGTCATAACATCAGCATAATGGAAGTGTGAGCGGTCCCGTATGACCTACAGGCTTTCGAGACCCTCCTTCCTCAGGGCTGTCTCCAGATTCAGTCTGACAGCTCCACTGTGGTACATTATCTTAAAAAACGAGGGGGAACCCATTCCTATCCCCTCTGCAGGTAATCAATGAGAGTTTGATATTGGGCAATGCAAAAAGACATTCATCTCCTAGTGGTCCACGTCCCAGGTATCCACAGTACTCTGGCAAACGCTCTGAGCAGATCCTCCTCCCCAAAAAACACGAATGGGAACTCCTCCAGTCAGTACTGGACAACATTTTTCTGCACTTGTGCTGCCCGGAGTTGGATCTGTTTGCCTCTCTGCAAAATGCAAAACTGCCTCTCTACTGCTCTCTCTAGCCAGGTCCTGGAACTTTATGGCTGGATGTTTTATCTTATTCCTGGACAGGAAGATCTCTTTATGCTTTCCTTCCCTTCCCTCTTATTCAGAGAGTGCTATTCAAACTGATCAGGGACAGGGCCTCCATGGTCCTAATTGTGACTTTTTGGTCGAGAAAGGTCTGGTTCCCCCTGCTACTCCAACTGTGGATCCAGGACCCTCTACCTCAGGCAGGGGGATCCTTGTAGCATCCAGACCTTCACTCCCTGTATGTACATGCCTGGCTCCTGAAGACATAGTCCTCTCAGATTCCAGGTCTCCCAGCCAGTCGCAGAAGTCCTGTGAGCAGGGGTGCTTTTTTGGGGTGGGGGTTGGCGGCCCCGCATTCAGGCCATTTTTTTAATGAAAAATTGCACGTACTTCTTGCCCCCGCAACCATTCCTTAGCAGTAGTCGGGGATCCATACAGGATGCCTGTATTGTCCTTGTTACATTTTCGTTGGTTGCTGCTAATTAATCCTCCTGGCTCCTGCTAAAACTGAAAGTCCCATTCTCCCTAGCGGCTGGAGCTAGCTGCACCAGTCCACAGTGCACATGCGAGGGAGCAGGACCCTCACTCAGCTAAC
Organism: Neoceratodus forsteri; assembly: GCA_016271365.2. Taxonomy (NCBI): domain Eukaryota; kingdom Metazoa; phylum Chordata; order Ceratodontiformes; family Ceratodontidae; genus Neoceratodus; species Neoceratodus forsteri. The sequence goes on from CM028133.1 coordinate 15,646,061, forward strand.
GGCAATGGGACGTCGGGATGATATCACATCTAAGCAGGAGAAACAGCCTGGCGGTGGTGATGAGAGCAAGCCAATCCATGTACTGCTGTGCAGTTGTTGACGAGGAGGGGAGAGAGACACTGCCGACTCTGCATGAGTAGTTATTAATTTTGTGTGAACTACCCACTCAGTTCACTGCAGTCGCCACCGCTGGACTGAGGAATCTGTAGAACAGCAGCGCAGCCTGTGGCAGTGTGTTCTCTCTAATTTCATTTGCAGACACAGCAGCCAGCAGGCAGAACAGAACAAAGGATCCAATCAGCGCAGTGATCAACTGAAGACAGCACAGCAGAGCAGAAAAGTGAAGTGGTGAGGGTGAGTGAGTAAAAGACGGACAGTTTTAGTGGAGAAAATTAGACTGATTCAGGAGCATCAGCGGCGGTCGGGTGCCTTATTGGGGAAGGGGGTCATCTCTGTCTACATTCCAACCCTCTCTCTCTCTCTCTCTCCACCAGTCTCCTGGCATATCTGGGTGAGTTTGCACTTACTTTAACCACCAAGCCTCAGCCGAATGGGTTGTCGATTAAAATATTAAAGATCAACATTAAGGAGAACTCTGAACAGTGCATTACTTTAAAGATTTAAAATGAACCCTTTGTTTGACAAACTGAGGCCTGCCTAGAACACATGCTTATCATGGTGCTGTCCCTTCAATTGCATCGAACCAGAGGAGAGAAGGCTTAGGAGGACTGGCACTGCATCTAATTAGATGACTGCCGTCCCTTGCCAGTCTAGCTGTAAAGTTACCTTTGGCAAGTTGGCTCAGGACAACTGGGTGAACTGGGGATTCTTCCATCATACACTGAGGGGAATGGGGCTAGGAGCGGCATTCTGTACCAGCATTAAATCCTTATACAGTATTCGCCTCACTTCAAGCACAAGGCAGGGTGAAAAGCCTTCAGTCAGAGTGTTTATTCCTGTCTAGAGGAATGAGGCAGCATTCCCTGTCTTGCCACTTTTGTTGTAGCGGTGCATACAGCATCTGGAGCAAGCAGTTCACCAGAACTCTGCCATCCAGGGAGTCGAGGTGGGAGCAGAAGATTTCACCATATGCAGTCGTTTCTTTGTTTTCCTCATCTCCCTTTACCTCTCAGTGCCAGCCCAGTTGGGGAATTTGAGTGCAATGGCAAGGTCATGGGATATAAAATCAATTATGATAAGTCAGAGACTGAGGCCCCGCCCTCACTCCGCCCTTGGCTCCGCCCCCACAGTGACCGGTGGTGTTGTCTCCTCCCCCCCGTTGAAATCTGAAATGGCACCCGTGCCTACAAACTGCCCATAAACAGTCTACAAGGTCTTCATACTCCATGAAGTGGAAACGATTTTCCATATGGGCTTCTGCTCATGCGCTGGACCTCTACGATTGCCCCCTCAGTGCATTTTGGATGATTTATTATCCCTGTCGGAAGGTAGTCTAAAATACTCTTCTGTGAAAGTACACCTTTCGGCTATTTCTTGCCTTTCATTTGTCTGTGGATGACAAACCATTGTCCCAGCTTACGGTTATGAGGACCTTCTTGATAGGAATTCTTAATATTAATCTCCCCATTTGGGACCCGGTCCCATCGTGGGATTTGAATTTTGTGCTTGAAAAACTGATGTTAAGTCCTTTTGGGCCTGCAGCTTCATGTGAGCTGCGTTATCTATCCTGGAAAACTCTTTGGTTAGTTGCCATTACGTCTGGTCTACTTATTTCAGAGTTACATGCACTAACGTGCAAAGAGCCCTACCTACAATTTCATAAGGATAGGGTCTCTTTAAGTACCAACCCAAAATTTATTTCAAAGGTGGTATCTGAATTTACTTTGAATCAAACCATACATTCTGAAGAGCCGACGAATCCCTGTTCCATACTGTAGATGTGCACAGAACCCTAAGATGATATCTGTTTTGCAACAAACCATTGCACAAAGCTGAGCAACTTTTTGTATCTTTCACCCTTGATAAAGAGGGTGTCAGGTTTCCAAGCCGTGCTTGGCTACGTGGTTGGCCAACTGCATTACTTTTTGTTATAAAAAGCATGATAAGCCACTTCCTGGAGTGGTCAAACCTCACTCCACAAGGGGTATGGCTGCCTCAGCAGCATACCTTGGAGGCGTTTCAGCAATTGAAATTTGTGAAGCTGCTACTTGGTCTACTGTACATACCTTTACAAAACATTACAGCCTGGACATTGCTTCCAAGAAGCGAACCAATTTCACATGGGCGGTTCTCCAAGGCGTATTGTTCTAGGTTGATATTTTTTTCACTTCCTCCTCCCCGATGCATCCCAACTGTTGGGGACTGATTCCTACATGTTAGGACCTGCTGCAAGAGATTTCCTCAAAGAAGATAGTACAGTTGTATGTGAACTTACCATAACAGTAGATCTTCAGGAGAATCTCTTGCAGCAGGTCATGCTGCCCCTCCCGCCTTCCCCCTTGGTTCCTGCTTCAGAAGGGTTACTTGGCTCCAATTCTTTCTTTTGGAAATATTGGGCTCCTCCCCTTTCCTCCTTGGTTCCCCTCGGAGGCCAGATAAATTGGATTCTCATTTTGGTCACTGAACAGGAAAAGAATCGAGGAGCCTCTGGGACCTCCCCCTGGTATAGGTGCAGAAATACAACACATGATGCCATTGGGTGAGGTCCCAGGTTGATTTCTGAGAAATCATCCAGAGGAAATGATGCCTGTGGCTGGAAACTCTTACATGTTATGACCTGCTGCATGAGATTTTATCGAAGATCTACTGTTACGGTAAGTTCTTACTCAACTGTACTTTCTGTTCATTAACTACGATACATAGAGTCCCTAGAGGGCATCTGACTTTTTTTTTTCCTCTGTCACCAGAGTCCGATCTATATTGGATAAAATGGAAATCCCAACCACAGAAGGTCGTGTGCCAAACTGCTTATCAATACCTGATTTTGGTAATAATGAAACACTATACCAGATAGCAAGGGAGCTAGAGAACAGGCCGACTCTCAGAACCAAATTACCCGATGATCATGCGAAGCAAGTAAGAGAATGCCTTTTGTTTGTTTTAATTTAGAAGTGTAACTTACGACCTTGTCTACAATTGATGTATAGTGAGTAATCCGTTATCAGTGCCCTCCAGGTTCTTGTGTGTAAACCCCCTCCATGTCATTCCATAGCAGCTATTTTTCATGCCCTTTGTATATTGTGACTCTCTATGTTTATTGACTCTCTATTTATTTTTTATATCTCTGCTGGAATGCCTGTATTTTATCTCCTTGTTTGTTCCCCCTCCCCCGTCATAGCTGGTTGCACATTAATTAACTAAATAGTATATTTTTAAATCTCAGCCTAGTGGTTTGCATGATAAGGAATCTTAAAAAAAAAAAAAATTTTTTGTTCTTACCCAGATACCAGCCAGCTAATTCTCTCATTGACCCCTGTAGCCAGTTCTCGAATGATGTGAACGATGGGCTAAGCCTATGGGATGCCTGTGCACCTTGTAGTTTGTTTTAACATTCACAGAGTAAAACGGCACATTATTGTAGTTATTCTTCTGTTACTGATCACACTTTCCTAAGCTGATCAGTACTGTCAGAATAAGCGCAGTAATGCTCTGCATTACTCTGTGTATGTTAAAACTGAATACAAAGCACATAGGCATCCCCCATGGCTTAGCCTGTTGCTTGCGTTGTCAAAGGGCTGGCCCCAGGGGACACTGGGAGAAGTATTTGGTTGTTATGGGGGAGTATTGCAGGATAAACCAGTTAACAACTACCACAGAAACCCCACAGCATCACTGTTGTATTGGCTTCTGGTGGTAGTGTGGTGAAGGAACCTTAACAGGGTCGCTCAGGGCAAGAGAGGGGCGCGTAGGGTCAAATGCCATCTACCAAGAATCCAAACAAACCTTGCAGTCCCCACCAGTACTCAGATATGACATGCCAAAGGACACAGAGCTTGTAGTTGTAAAAAGCTTTATTACCTACTTACAGTTTTGGTACAGAAAGTTAAAATGCTGTGCATATTGCTGGGTAAGGGTGAACCTGTGTGGCCTGAATAAAGACACTCATCGCCATTTCGTACAATACCTTGCACTTTATCAAGGGTGCAAATACATTTCCAAACCCTCCTTTTGTAGGCATCTAGATGACATCATTATGGTCAGCTGACTCAGTGCTCAGTTTTAAATCATTAAAATGACACTTGCAGTATGCACAGCACTTTAACTTTGTACTAGAACTGTAAGTATGCAGTAATGCTTCTGTGTCCTTTGGCATCTCATGTCTGAATACTGGTGGGGAGTGCAAGGTTTGTTTGGTTTTGTGACTGTGGTGAAAGAGCCTTTCACGATATGGGTGACCATGCCCCCTCACCCCCCCTCCCCGACCAGCTGGTAGCATTCGTGTGTTGGAGTAGGCTGGGGAGTAAATGCAGAAATGCCACACCCACATTCTGGAGGATGGCATGATTGCTGTCCCCCTGATGCCACCAGATAACCCCCTCCCCAGGCACCACAAAGCCTCCTCCAGCTGACATCCCAGGTTTCTCAGCACTTCCTTTTCAGGGCCTGGGTGAGGCTCCTGGCATGGACAGGCCAGTCCCATGGAGGTGTCGCAGGCACTGGAGGTCAGGATAGCACTGCATGAGTGTGACAAGAGGCTAGGCTGTGTGGCCGAAGGGGGTGGGATGGGGTGCCAGTGAGCAGGAAAAACTCTACCAGCAATTAAATCACAGCTGGCACAGTAAGAACTTGATTGCACTACATTAACAAAGAAAGGTGAATTTTTGGTGATTAAATATTTATTACTGAAGGTAGGTCAGTGAAAAGATGCTTTGTCCCTTGGAGTTCATATGCAGCTGACGCTCATCAAGAGTTGAAGTCCTGATGCTCTGCTGGCAACACGATAGTCATTTCCACAGCAACAGGCAGTAGATTATAGAATCATAGAAATCTGCTGTTAGAAAAGGGTCCCTAGGTCCATCCAGTCTGCCCGTAACTCCCCCTCTCCTAGGAAGATCCCCTCTGTCCGTTTCCAGTCTGCCCCCTGCCCGCCAGTCTCATTTGCTTGTCCCAGTCCCTCTTTTTTTTTTTTTTTTTTCTATTTTCTATTTTCTGTTTTGCCCTACTGCCCCGTGCCGGCTATCAGCTCCGGTCACGGACCCCTGTTGCCCCACCTCCGGATATATAGTCAGACGCCTCGGGTCATCCTGGCTACCCCAGAGAGTGGGGCTGCGGGACTTTGACTAGTTGGGGGATCGGCTTCCGGAAGCTGATCAGGGTTGCCAGGGGCGGAGTGCCATTGAAACGGCAAGGCACGGGATTTTATCCCCCCCGTCCCTTTAAGCAGGATGGGGACGGCACGACGACCGCGCCCCATTTCCATCCTGACGCTCTGTTGAGCGCCACGCAGGCGACCACCCAGCCTCCGGCTAGGTGCCGCCCAGCGCTGAGTGCTGCCCACCTTCCCCAGGGAAGGAGAGCTGTCCAAGGGACGCCAATCCTTCCCCGCCCGTCGTTCCTCCGACGACCCGGGTCCGTTCCCGAACCCGGATCGCCAGCATCGCAAGCGGAAATCCAACCGCTGCGCCGACGGACTGGCTCTGTCCCAGTCCCTCTTAAAATGCTCCACTGTATCCACCTCCACCACCCATTCCGGCAGCCTGTTCCATGGCTGTACCACCCTCTCGGTAAAGAACCTCCCCCTGAATCCCCTTTGGCCCCTGTGAACACCTTAGTTGGGGAGGGGTGACAGGTATAGGGGATATAGGTAACATGCACCCTGTCACACGGTGATGAAAAGCGTCCCTTATTGAAGTGTTGCTTCAGATGCTCTGAATGGAGAGGCTGCAGCCCTGACAACAGAGAACACTTTCTTGATTAATGAGTGTGACTTGTGCATGGGCATTTATAACTTTCTGGATTTGTCCACAGACCAAGGGTCATAATAGGTGGATTTGTAAAGCAAAAAAGCAAATGCAAAATCTGGCAACTACTGTGACAGACCCTTAGAACTGTGCTTCATACCATGTTAAAAGTAAAGCCCTGGCCCTCAATACGGCTACAGTCAAAGCACTAGATGTTAAAAAGGAAGAAATTGACTGAAAAAGCAAGAAAGATCACTAAAAGGATGCTAGAACTGAGATACAGGACAGGCAGGAAGAAAGTGTAACTTGTACTTGTGGTACTCCACACACTCTTAAACTTTTTTTCTAGGGGAAATGCTGCAGACTATGCAAAAGAATGTTTCTGTTGTTATGCCTCCACTAGCTTTTGTTTTCCTTTGCCTAGGTTTTGTTTTCTCGCATCGACAGCCGGACTGTAACAGAAGAACAAATAGGAGAACTCCTCTCACAGGCTATTGAACAGGTGAGTCTGAATTGTCGCAGACCCCTCATCCCAGTGTGTAGTAATATGGTGACAAGGGACCTGGTTCATTAAGGCCCTGTCCACACTACCCCTCTGTATCGTTACAGAGTGCCCAAACCATTACCGCAACGGTTTATGCTTACACCTGGAACGTTACAGAAGTTACGTTGAACCGGTTGTTGAACGCATTTGGCGAGGTGGTTTCAGCAATGGTTATAAACCGTAACGCTCGTAACGTTACTGGGCGAGGTGGGCGCATGGCACTGGTCTCCTCAGCTCAACGCGAGCTGCATTAGGATCGGGTGCCACGGTAACGGTCACCTCACCCTGAAGTGTGCTGAACGGACACCGCTGGGTAGTGTGGCACACACTGCACCGCTTCCTGGTTGTAACGGTTTCTATCCGCTACGGGTCTGAGCCGCAATGTGACGGGGCCTTAGAAAACTTTGTCTTTCACTGTTCAATGGGTCAGTTGATGGTATTAGATGGGCATCAGTCTTGGAGCAGATCAGCGGTTCTATTTACTGCTCTCTGGAACAGCCTGCTTTTTATTGTCTTCATGTATTTAAATGTTATTACCTTGGATAACACAACTAAGGTGCAACATCTCGTTTTCAGCTGGGGTCCTGCTCCCATGCAGCTCTGCAGTGGGAGGATGGAAACATAAGGAGGCGAGTAGTCCTGCCCAGGGTGTTGCACTGAGCCAGGATAATGTGATTTTTCTGATTTACTAACGTGCTCTAACCATAAAAAAAAACAAATGCTACATCTGCAATTTCAGAAGATGCCTCAGTAGGCAGCCCATGCTCCTGGAATACTCTTTATTTCTAAGGGCAACCTTGACATTCGGTTGGATATTCCAAGAGGTACCAGCTCCAGCCCAGAGGCAGTTTAAAAGATGAGCGAGCATAAGGTGGCCCCGTGGTTACAGCACAGAAGTATGAATTGGAGGATCTCAGGTTTGAATCCCACCACAGGCACTGGACTCACTTGGTTATCTTCAGCAAATCCCTTGACCTTCTTGTGTGTCATCTCCTTCCAGTTATAAGACTGGGCAGAAGCAGGAACCCATGGAAAATGAGATATTGCATTGCACATGGACTACCATGGGTAAATAAATGGTAGAGAAAGAGTATTTAATGGAAGTTAAAATAAAAAATAAAATCACAGAAGGGGCAGAGCCAGTTGCCGAGCCCAAAGCAGCAGGAATTCGGAGCTCTGCTAGCATTATTTCATTCAAAATGTGGAATTTCATCTCCAATTGAGATTAAACCTGCATATTTTACCAGAACTTTCTTTACTGCATAGCTCAGTACCCAGTTTAACTGCTGAAATTGGGCACCCGAACAGATCAGCACATGGCGGTGAGGGAGCAAGGCCCAAAGAAGGAAAACTGACTGCAGCTACGTTGAAAGAGACCAATCCACCACCACCTGAGACGGAGCACTCTCAACTTACAAATGCGGCTCTGCTCAGAGCCATTCAGTCGATGGATAAAAAAATTAAAATATGTCACAAACAAGTTCATAGGTTTGGATGCTCGGGTCGTGGTGGAGGAACAGGAAGTCAAAGCAGTATCAACGTTGGCGGATAGAGCTGTTGCAGCATTGACCAGACTGATCAGTGAAAACACAGTGCTGCACTGAAGGCTAGAAAACTTAAAAAACTGAGCCAAATGCAGAAATATTTGTGTGCTGGGCCTCCCTGAAAGTATGGAGGGCAACAACCAAATGTACTTTACTACAGGACTCCCTGAATTGTTAGTTTGATCACCCACGCTCTACTCAGTGGGCATATCAAATCTTAACCTGAGCTCCCTGAAATAACCCCAGTGTGGGACGGCAGAACCCGAGGAAGGCCCTGATAACCTTGGGCTCAGTGTTGCAATGGGACGGTGCTTTAATGGAAGCCAAACGTAAGTGCTCACTCCGGTGGCAAGAAGCAAACATCCACATTTTCCCAGACCTAGGCTTTGCCACCCTTTAGCGAAGAAAGGTGTACAGCAGAGTGCGCACGAGGCTTAGACAGTTGGGCATTCACCACATAATGCTCACGCCAGCCAGCTTGAAATTAACTTACAGGGGCAGAGTCTACCAATTCTCAGATCCAGCAGAAATAGATTAGTTGCCGTATTGGTCCTTGTAAGAACAGATCCAGAAGGAAATGGTTTGATATCTTTTAATGGACCAACATAGCTGTTACAAAAAAAAAACTGTGTCTAAGCTTTCAGACCAACCAAGTCCTTCCTCAGAGAGTTAACCACTAAGTCTCTGAGGAAGGACTTGGTTGGTCCAAAAGCTTAGACACGGTTTTCTTTTTGTAAGCTCTATGTTGGTCCATTAAAAGGTATCAAACCATTTGCTTCTTGATCAGATCTAACAGAAGCCACTAGCAAGTTACTCCAGAAGACTGAACAGGAGTCCATGGTGAGGAATGAAGATACTGAGTGTGGTGGTGGAGCACAAGACTAAGGCTGGCTGTGTAAGCTACCTTACTAACTCTACATAGGCTGAGGTGAGCAACCTCTGCGCTAATGACGGACAGTGCATTTTATTTCACAGTACTTACCGGAGACTGGTTACAAAGTTAAATGTTGGCTTTCTCTGTTAAAGGTTTTTCTGTTCATATTTGTACTCTAACCTGTTGTTCTGGTGACAGTATGGCGCTTGATGGAGTAGTAGGGATTTTGCCTGCACCTTGAGCACTGGTTGTAGAGGGCTTTCGCGCCCTCCTAAACTGTTTTATTTATATTCCGTTTGTGTTCTGCTTGAACGTCGCTGCCGACAAACTCACTCTTGTTGAACCGTTACTCTGTACAAACTTTGTGTCTGGACACTGTTTTACACTCGATACTTGGTAGAGTATGATAGTTATACCTTTTCTTTTATCACAGTGTAGTGAACGTTACAAAACTTTAAACATCTGTAGGTTGTCCTGGGTGAAACATTGTCACAGCCCTAGCTTTTCTTGGGTAGAGCCAGTGATTTTCTATTTTAAAAAAAAAAAGGACCAATTCCATTTGGAAAGTCTTAAAATCCATTTTTATAGGATCCCCAAAAAAAAAAAAGCATATCAGCATATATATATATATATATATATATATTTTTTTTTTTTGTTTAACAAAAATGAACCTCAAAATGGAGGGGTTTACACCAAAAGCTGGTATAATATTTTTGTTGTTGTTGTATGATAAAACGGTACAGATACGTTTTTTCATGAAAAACTGACTCCCAAGTGCTGGTTTAAAAATGGCAAATTCCATTTTTTACTGGTGTTTTCCGTTAAAAACGGAAACTCGTTGGTATAGTCTTCCTTTACTTGAAGTTTCAATGGAGTCCACAGACTTCTGTCTTTATGTACTGTGATATGGGCTGGAAATGGTGCTAGAACTAACTCGGCCTGGATGAAATAAAGACGTGCATCTTGAAATTAAAAGGGGAGTTGAAGAAGCCTCGAGTTCAAAACAATCTATGACATGCAGCCATTTTCAGAATGGAAAGGAACTGCTTCCTCTGGGACCCACAGTAGAAGTTTGGTAGGGTTTCTTTTCTCAGAGTACTGGTCCTTTGAGTCAGAGGGAGGGGGTCAGGAGGATGGGCGAGAGGTGTTGGTTTGGATACTGCAGAGCTGCAGCAGTATTAGGTCACCCGTGGCTTTCCTGAATATCTGTGACTCTTCCTAGAAGTAAGCTATAGTGAAAGGAACAGCAATAAAGGGAAGAGTCGGCATGGGAGCAGGCTAACAAGAAGGGAGCTTTCTTTGGTTTCTTAGCAAGCTGGTGTGCTTCGCTCTCCCTGAAGGCTGCTTCGTTTTAATCATCATGCTTGGTTTTGTGAACCATTGGTGGCTTCTCCTAATGGGGTTGCGGAGGGCAAATTGAGGGGAGGACGTTTGGGCCAGCCAGTCCTGTGAAAGACCTGTGTCCCTTGAGACTAATTTCCTAATTCTTTTCAGTTTCCAGCCATAATGTTGCAAGAAATGTCAGAAATGTGTCAACCGTTGTGATGTAACTTCATCCTCCACAGAAAAGAAAACAGTTAAGTAAAAGGAAGACTGAAATGAAGGCTTGACTGAGCTTTGTGGAAAAGGTTAACAGATTCCAGGTTGAACAGCACTGGAGCCAACGATGAGCACATTCCTGCCGTCAAGATGCAAATTATACTGCTGACGTGGCATTTCCTTAGTGTGGAAGATTTCAGCAGTCGATCTGAGATGGGCAGAGCAAGGGGCCAGCAGTTCCTGTTTATTTTCCCTGCCTTCCAATATGAAAGGATTGTAAGGTGCAGATTTATATACTGTATTTGAATTTTTGGTCAGGAAAGGCAGACTGAACTGGGGCTCATTTAAGGCATGATCGGGGGGGGGGGGTCAGGTACAGCACAGCAGGAGGACAGGTATTGTGCACACTAGAAGTGTAGTGGAGCCCCCAATCTCTCTCGAATGTACTTGAAGGTTACCATGTATCACATTGTGGCATGTCACAAGTAAACCACAAATATGTACAATCAGCCAAACGTGTGTATATACACAAGGTCAGTAAGCACAGTGCAAATTATCCCAGATAAAACACAAGTTTGTTTCAGAGGCCAGTAAAACTTGCAGAGGGTCTGCTGAAATAAGACACAAGAAATGTACAAAAGACAAAGATATTTACAGAATGTCGGGGTGTACAAGCAGCAAAATATAAAGCAATTCTGTGAATCTACAAAGGCACATGGGGCAAAGGGGGAGAAAGGTAAAAGAAAATGGGGCAAGATTAATGGGTTAGGAGCAGAGTTAAGGGACGGGGGCAGGAAAAAAAGGCTAATTGGAGAAATAGGTGTGAAAAGGAAGCTTACTGAGGAGAGCTTTCAGGGAATGAAAAAAGGAACAAATGACGGGGGAAGAATCCCAGATGAGGGGAGACAAGAGGATAAGACTGCTTGCCCAACAGAATTATTGAAACGACTGATTGAGAAGGAACAGGAGTCAGTAGAGTGGAGGAGGTAGGAGATGTAACATGTGAGAGACTTAAATGCAAACATGGAAAGGAATGAGGCGCAATGGGAGAAGTGCGTACGCTCGAGAGATGAGTGGGAGAGGTTAGAGTAGCGGGAACAAGGATGAGTGTGGTGAGGGAGGCTGTTTATGGCAGACTGGCAGAAGCAACGAAAGAGGGGGCACAGTCTGTCTAAGTAGGATTTGGGAGGGGGGCAGCACTGTATACCATGTCCACATTGTCTGATACCAGGAGAATCATCTTGAGAATGATGTTCTGGTAGGCTGTGTGTGTGAGGCAAAATTTGTTGCTGTACAGCATGCTAAAGTTGGGGAGCAGTGTTTATTGCTGCTGTTGACTTAGACAGAGAAACTGAGGTTATGATGCGGCCACATGTTGATGCACTTAATGTGAGGAGGAGGGGCTTCTCTAAAGGGAAAGTCCCCTCAACCTATTTCTTGTATACCTGTATAGTTTATAGGCATGAACAATGATTCCCTTTCTTGCATTCCCCCCAATTTCATCCTGATTTAAATATAAATGAGATTGCTTCACTCTGTTTTGCCATGGTGTGAAAACCTGTTTGTCTCCATTGCAAAGATCAAGACATGACTCGTGCAAGGCATCATGGGAGTTGATGATGCATACCTACTCTCATTCATTCCGTTACATGTCTTGTGATATCTTTGTATTCTCTAAAAGCATTTTGTTTTCTAACCCGGGTACACTTTAAAATACAGAAAACAACAGGGCACTTACTATGCTTTGAAATGTTTCATGGCCAGCATAAGACAGGAACATAGGGACTGCAGAGGACAGCAACAGCACTGACTAATACAGTATAACTACTGCAGGCTGAAGCACTGAAACATTATGAAATTCCAGGATGCCTTACATGAGTCGAGCCATGACCGTTGCAATGGAGTCAAGCTGGTTTTCACACCAGATTTCAGAACTTTCATTTACATTTAAATCCTGATGAAATTAGGAGGGTACAGTAGAGGCAATCATTCTTCATGCCTACAGATTACACAGGCAGATGGAATAAAAGGCTGAGGGGATCTTTCCTTTAAGGAGTGGCAATTCAGAGTTGCTAAGACCAGGGGCTTTGTAGAACTGGTGAGTCACTGCAGGTTGCCAAAGGTCATGCTGACAGTTTTTTTTTTGGCATTGAACTAGAGATGGTTCAAGCAGACCTAGCACTGGACTTTATGGAAGTCGCACTGCAAACGTGCTTCCAGCTCAGGCTGCCTTTTGAGACGTCAGGCCCATTTACACTACCTGATCTGCATCGTTGCAAGAGGTGCAGAGGACCTGCATCAGTGCAGGTCAGGCAGTGTAAACGGCAAGGGGAGCATTGCAGACGGCTCTGTTGTGGCTCAGGATGGATCCCTGTTGTCGTGGGATGGTGTACTGTTGTACGTGTTTTTGGCTGGCTTGTAAACGTGCTGCTCCTCCTCCAATGGTACAGTTCCATGACACACTGCACCATTCTGTACTGCCCCTTCCCCAACACTGCTCTACCTGAGCATGGCGATTCCATTGTGCAGACTACAAGGGACGAGACATTACTAAGCACTGCGCAGTAAGTGTCCTGATCCATATTAGTACATTCTACACTACATTCGGGGTGTGTACCTCAGGACTGGAGGATGGCTCATGTAGTGCCCCTCCACAAGAGTGGCCCCAAGGATGAACCGTGAAACTACAGACCAGTGAGCCTCACATCCATCGTGGGTAAGCTAATGGAGACTATCCTGAAGGAGAGGCTGGTGGCCCTCCTAGAGGCCAAAGGACTACAGGACAGCAGACAGCATGGCTTCTTATGTGGCAGATCCTGCCAAACCAACCTGGTCGAGTTCCACGACTGGGTAACTAGGCAACTGGACAGGGCCATGCAGTGGATGTCCTGTAGTCTGACTTCCAGTAAGGCATTCAACCCAGTGCCACATAGAAGGTTGTGAAGGGTTAGGTACAGGGGCGGGTGCAAAGCTGGTGAGATGGGTAGGAAACTGGGCTGCAGGGAAGGCTACAGAGGGTGGTGGTGGGTGGGGAGCTCACACCCAAGGGCAGTGACGAGCGGTGTTCCACAGGGCTCAGTGTTGGGACCAGTGTTGTTTGAGATATTCATTGCAGACATATCATGGGACATCAAGAGCAAGATCAGTCTGTTTGCTGATGATACCAAGGTAGGCGCGGTGGTGGATGACCTAGGGGATGGCAGGGGTTGCAGGATGATCTGGCAAAGCTTGAAACCTGGTCAGACACCTGGCAACTGGGCTTTAATGTCAAAAAGTGCAAGGTGCTGCATTTTGGGATGAAGAACCCAAGGAGGAGTTACCAGCTAGGGGGAGTGCAGCTAGCCCAGACAGAGGAAGAGGAGAAGGATCTAGGTGTGCTCATTACAGGGTCAATGAACAACTCGGCACAATGTAGGAAGGCAGCTGCAAAGGCCAACAAAATGCTGGGTTGTATTGCAAGGGGTATATCCTCGAGGAGGGAGGAGGTGATTCTGCCACTGTATAGGTCATTAGTTAGACCACACCTGGAGTACTGCATGCAGTATTGGCATCTGTATCTGAAGAGGGACATTAAGTTACTGGAGGGTGTGCAGCACAGAGCGACAAAGATGATCAAGGGGCTGGGGTATTTATCATACGAGAGGAGGTTGAAGGAGTTGAACATGTACTCACTGGAGGAGAGGAGAGACGGGGTGACATGATTGAAACCTTTAAATACATGAAAGGAATAAACAAGATGGGTATAGAGGGGCTGTTCAAAGTAAGGGAGGGGAGGGCCACCAGGGGCCATGATATGAGACTGGAGCGAGGAAGGTTCAGGAGGGAGATGAGGAGACACTTTTTTACAGAGAGGGTGGTGGCTGGGTGGAATGCGTTACCTGCTGAAGTGGTATGCAGAAGAACAGTGGACTGCTTCAAACGAGGATGGGACCGGACAAGGGGGAGGGTTAATGAAGGGGAAGGGTGGAAGGGAGGGGCAGCTGCAGAATAAGGGGTGCTAGCTGCACAGTCGAGCAGACTTGATAGACCTCTAGGCCTTTATCTGCTGGCAAATTTCGTATGTTCATATATGTTAACTCTGCAAACTCGGCACCTTGTTCATTTTGCTGTTCAGGCTTCCTTGACCTCATGACAAAGACCCTTCCCCCCCAATGACCCTGACTCCGGCCCTAGCAGATATGGTAATGATGCAGGAAGTCTTCTTGAAGCACTACCCACTGTCTGTGTGTAATCGCGCCCGGCAATGTTTTGCATGAAGCGGCGTCCAAGTGATGCAGATGGCAGCACTCCGAGGGGCATATGACCAAATAACCCCTATGGATGTGATCTGGTACTGTCTAAAACACAGCTTGGAACCTTGCAAACTCCTGGAGGTGCTGGCCGTATCTGGCATGTTGGTGGCCTGAGCTGAAAAAGCTGTGGAGCACTAGAATATGGTTCTCCTATCCGACCTTTCCTCAGCCCCCAGAGTTTTCACAAAATGTCTGGCAGTGGTTGCAGCCCACGCCAGAAGACAGGACATCTCGGTCTTCCCCTATCTGGATGACTGACTGATAACAGCAAAGTCTCCCCAAAAGCTCAGAGACTCTCTCCGTCTCACACAGTTCACCCTGGAATCGCTGGGTTTCCTGATCAACACAGAAAAGTCCCAGCTAGAGACAGTTAAACTCCTGGAGTTCATTGGGGCAGAGCTGGACACCCAGCAAGGGAAAGCCTTACTCCCAGCAGACAGGGTATAAAACCTCCAGAGCCTGGCAGACTCGTTTGTCCTCGGCCAGCCAAGGCCAACCAGACACTTCCTCAGACTCCTGGGCCACATGGCCTTCACTACAACATTAGATCTTACTTCGAGAGGGTTCCTGCAGTAGGTCATAACATGTAGGACTAGCGCCACCTGGCGTCTGGTCCACATGGCAGACTTTTTCAGCAGTGCCTGATGGGGGACCGCCCACCTGACGTCACGTGACATCAGCATGACCCTGTATAGTGGGCGATCCCCACGCCTACCCTCCAGTTCTTTTCCGCCGTCTCGTGCAATTATCTAGCGGTAAACGTTGCTCAGCGATTGCCGTTGTTCTTTAGCTTATTTACTGAGTTTTTTTTCGGACTTTTTCAATCTCCATGTCTTCACCTGCATCGAAGAAGAAGTGTGATACTTGTGGCACCCAGATCCCATACAAGGACGGCCACCATAAGTGCGCAATCTGTCTAGGCCTAGACCATCCTACAGCTACCTGCCCAGACTGCCAGCCTTTTAACCAGGCCACCCAGAAACGGAGACAGCAGACTCTGGAGGCCCATTTGCTGAAGTCTTATTTGGCTTTGCTGGAGAAGCAGATGGAGTGGATCAAGGAGTTAACATCACCTTCTTCAACGTCTCCTATTAAACAGAATGAAAGGAAGAAACACTTGGAGCGGGAGCACTCTTCAGAGGGTTCCAAGGCCGACGATTCCAGGCCCTCCTCCAGCAAAGCGTTACCCCTGCCGCCTGCTGTTAAGTTAATCCAGGGTGCGTCCGGGGATGATGCAAGTGGTACTACCACTGCCTTGCTCCCGGTCTTTGCAGGTAAGTCTGCCTCTGGCTTCTCCAGCGACCGCCCTGCTTCAGCCATTAAGTCGGCCCCCGGTTCCTCTGGGGACTGCCTGGCCGCTAATAAGTTGGCTCCCTGTTCCTCGGGGACCCGTCCGGCTTCAGCCGCTAAGTCGGCAGGGGGCTCCTCCCCCTCCCACCCGACTCCAATGTCTGAGAAGTCGACCTCCTCTGGCGGTAGCACAGACGTGGCTCTCCCGTCGGGGGACTTCTGTCAGCCCACCCGACGTCCGGACAAGCCCGGGGAAGACTGTCCCTCGTCCCCCTTCTCCCCCGCCAGTAGCTCAGCCTTCAAATCCAGCTGCCCTGGGTGGAGAGCGCGCTGGTCTCCTGGATGTGATCCACACTTCAGTATCCGACCCCACTCCCCCTCTGAGGTCTCTGGGGAGGAAGTCTCTCTGGATCAGTCTGAAGACACAGAGGCACCCCTTGTTCCCCCCAGGAGGATAAGCTCTCTTCTGGCTGCAGACTTGACGCTGGGTGCTCCTCCTCCATCAGATCTGGTTAAATCTATCCCGACCCCGGACCCACTGACTTCTTTCTCCTCTGCCCCCGGCTCCTTTGGCAGACCAGGTTCTTCCGTCGGATACCCTACATCGGGTTCTGATGTCAGCCTGCCCGACGCCAGATCTGTTTCTGATGCCAGGCCCGGTGGTGCCGGTCCTAACGACTGTGGTTCCAACGTCCGCCATCCTATCATCAGACCAGCCTCTTATATATACCACGGCTGGTCCTTCATGGGCTCCCCCAACATCAGCTCCTCTGACATCGGGAATTTTTTCGAGACCCCTTCATGTCCCGCCTTACCTTCTGGGTATTCTTTGGACTACTCCCCAGCTGGTTCACATGATTGAAGATCTGCAGGGCACTACTTCCCAGGGTACTCCGTGTACCCGGGATACTCTCATCAGGGATACCAGGGGTACCATTATCCTCCTCCCCGTGCTATCCCTCCTCCACCTTCCCCCCCCAATCACCCCCTCCAACTCTTCAGCCGGACTTCAGGACCTTCATCCAGTCCTGGTGGAAGGGAGCATGGTCTGAGTTGGTGACAGACTTGAAGAGCAGACTCCCACCACCTCGTTCCCCTCCCAGGTCCTTGTTCCCCCTGAGCTCTCCTCCGTCTACGGTCCACGTCAGGGGGACCAACCTGCAAGATATAGGTCTCCTGGATTTTGGCGTAGGAGACCATCCAGATTCTGGGGAGGATTCATTGGAGGAGTTGTCGGGCCATGACTCCCCGGTCCCTAAAGGAAAGGCCTCTCCCAAGTCCCCCCCTGAGGATCCTTGCTTTTCGGACCTTTTGAGGTCCATACAGCAGTTTTATGAATGGGAGTTAGAGGAACAGGATCCCATGAGACAAAGACTTGCCGAGCATCTGGATCTTGAGTCTTTGTCCATTTCTGTTCCTCCGTGGATTGGGCCTCATCAAGACCTCACCATGACCATCTGGCAACTGCCCCGCTCTGTCCCGGCTGTCCCCAAGGGAGCGGACAGGATTTACCGGGTGCCTAAGGATGCTCTCTTCCTGAGTTCGCATCCTAAGGCTGACTCTGTTGTCATTTCAGCAGCTCATGGTCACCCCTCTGCTCCCAAGCACATGAGCACTTCTCCTCAGGACAAAGAGTCAAGGCAGATTGACCAGTACAGGAAAAAAGTTTATTCTTCAGCTACATGTACGCTGCGGTCCCTCAATTACATAGCCGACATGGTGTCCCACCAAAAGGCCACCCTTGCCAAGCTTGAGGCCCGTGTCCAGTCTATGGAATCTTCGGATGTCAAGGAGGAGCTCACCAAGGACATTCGCCAGTCCAAGATTTCTTGCAGGCATGCTCTTTGGGTCACTTATGACTCTGTCAATGCAGTGGCCCAGACCTCGGCAACTGCCATCTCCCTTTGGCGGCAAGCTTGGCTTCACATTTCTGGCCTCGCTAATGAGGTCCAGTCTGTGATTCATGATGCTCCTGTCAGGGGCTCGGTGCTCTTTGGTGGGGACACCAAAGATATTATCACGGACCTACAGAACCGCGGCCAGGCCCTTAGGTCCATTAAGTCCATGTACCGAACGGGCACTCTGGGTCAGAAGCCCTTTTAGAAAAGGACCTGGAGGCAGCAAAAACAGGCCCAGAATTGCCGTCAGGGCAAGCATAAGGCCATGGGCACTTTCACTCCACCACCTACCTCTAAAACACAGAAACGCTTAGGGGGCCCTCCCCCTCCCCGTCCTGCCACCTTCTGATTCACTAGCCCCACCCCCTTCTCAGCCGCAGTGCGAGGAGCCGTTGGGGGGGGGGGTTTGCATGCCATGCGCAGGAGTGGCAAAGCATCACCTCCAACGCTTGGGTCCTGCAACTAGTGTCCCAAGGACACACTTTGGAGTTCCTGGAACCTCTACCAGAATCTCCACCAAGAAGGTCAGCCTACTTCCGAGACCAGATGCTTCTCATAAGGGAGGAAATTCAGGCTCTCTTGTCAAATGAAGCAATAGAGCCGGTCCCTCTTTGGCACAGAGGCCGGGGGTTTTACTATCACTTTTTTCTGGTTCCAAGAAAGATAGGCAACCTGCAACCCATTCTCGACCTCAGCAGGCTCAACCTGTTCAAGTACAAAAAGTTCAGGATGCTAACCCTCCAGAGCCTCCTGCCCCTTCTGCAGGAGAACCATTGGTTGTGTGCTCTGGACCTGCAGGGTGCCTACCTGTACATCCCAATTTTCCCCAGCCACCGCCGCTTCCTGCGCTTTTGCTTCCAAGTGGAGCACTACCAGTTCCGAGCCCTCCCCTTTGGTCTTTCCTCAACACTCAGAGTTTTTACCAAGTGCCTAGTGGTAGTGGCTGTGGCCCTGCGGTGTCAGGGCATATTGGTTTCCTCCTACTTGGACGATTGGCTGATTTCAGCTCTGTCCAGGGATTCTCTTTCGGAGGCCTTCTCAATCACCCTGGATTTGTTTTCCAGGCTGGGGATCACAGTCAGTATCCCCCAAGTCTTCACTGATTCCTTCTCAGAATCTGCAATTTATTGGAGCAGTTCTGGATACAATCCACGGCAGAGCTTTTCTCCCCCCAGACCAGAGGGAAACTCTGATCAAGCAGGCTACTCTGGTAGCCTCTTCCAGATCTCTCCCAGCCAGAGAGGTTCTTCGGTTACAGGGTTTGATGGCGACCTCCATCTCCATGGTTCCCCTGGCAAGGCTTCACATGAGAATCACTCAGTGGCCCATGCGAGTTCAGTGGGATCAACTTCAGGACGATTTGGACCACCTGGTCCTAATTTCCTCCGCTCTTCAGAGAGACTTAATGTGGTGGAAGGATCCCTTGAACCTGTCTTTGGGTCTCCCGTTTTGGGGCCCAGTCCCCCTCCGAGTTCTAACCACAGATGCTTCCAGTCTGGGTTGGGGGGCTCATTTGGAAGACCATCAAGCTCAGGGGCTCTGGTCCCACTTGGAGGTGTGTTTACACATCAATGTTCTGGAGATGAGCGCATTCCTGTACACTCTTCAGGCATTTCAGTCCATCCTCCCAAGGGGATTCATGCTAATCCAGACAGATAGCATGTCGGCAGTCTGGTACATCAACAAGCAGGGAGACACTTGTTCGGACCCCCTTTGCAGGGAGGCGATGAGAGTGTGGAACTGGGCAGTCCAGCACGATCTGTCTCTCACAGCAGTGCATGTTCCAGAAGTGCAAAACGTCCTGGCGGACAGTCTAAGCAGATCTTGCACCCTTGCTCACGAATGAGAACTAGACCAGGAAGTGGCAGAGTCACTATTTCAGAGATGGGGATGACCGGAACTCTACCTCTCCACCTCCGCATCCAGCGCAAAGTTTCCCAGCTTTTGCTCGCTCGTTCCAAAGCATGGTGCTTTCTGGCACGACGTGTTCTCTCTCTCTTGGACAGGGAGATTCTTATACGCTTTCGCCCCATTTCCCATTCTTCAGAGGGTACTCATCAAACTGCAGACAAGAGAGCGCATGAATGATCCTAATTGCTCCTCTCTGGCCCAGACAAATTTGGTTCCCGCTTCTTCAGTAGTTGGCGAGGGAACCCCTGGTTCCGTTTCCATTGATGCACACCCTCCTCACTCAGAACCAGGGTTGGCTTGTGCACCCGGGGCTCAGGACCTTGCATCTACATGCGTGGCTCCTGCAGACATAGTGAAATCGCATTTTGGGGTTTCCACCATAGTAGCTCAAGTCATAGTGGAGGCTTGAAAGCCCTCTCCCAGGTCCACTCACGCCATGAAGTGGAAGTGTTTTTCTGTTTGGGCGGCTTCCAAAGGTTAGGACCCTTTCACTTGTTCAGCCTCCCAAGTCATGGAGTACCTGCTTCATCTTCCTGATTCAGGGTTGTTGTATTCTTCCCTAAAAGTTCATTTGTGTGCCATTTCGGCCTATCATGTGCTCGTGGATGGTAAGCCCATGGCTCAGTTGGAGATATCCAAAACCTTTCTGAAAGAGATTCTCCATCTGAAACTTCCCATCCACAGCCTTACACCGCCTTGGGATTTAAATTTTGTGTTGGAGAAGCTGTCTCTCCCTCCTTTTGAACCAGCGATGAGCTGTGCTTTGTGCTGTCTTTCTTGGAAAGCACTGTTTTTAGTTGCTGTTACTTCTGCTCAAAGAATTTCCGAGCTCCAGGCCCTAGTCTGTGAGGAGCCTTATCTTATTTTTCATAAGGACCGGGCGGTCCTCAGAACTCATCCCAAGTTCTTACCTAAGGTGGTGTCGGAGTTCACGCTGAACCAGACAGTGGAACTTCCGGTATACTATTCGGCTCCAGTGAATAGAGGCGAGGTGCTACTTCACATCTTAGATGTGCATCGTATTCTGAGGTGCTATACCCACAGGACCAAAGATTCCTGCTAGGATGATCAGCTCTTTGTTTTCTTTGCCCCCAAAACTTTGGGGAAGGCTGTCTCTAAACAGCACCTCTCTAAGTGGCTAGCAAACTGCATTCGCTTCTGTTATCAGAAGTACGACAAACCTCTGCTGGGGTCTGTTAGAGATCATTCCAAAAGGGGCATGGCTGCTTCTGCGGCTTTTCTATGTAATGTTTTTGCAGTTGAGATTTCTGCGGCAGCAACTTGGAGTTCCATCCATACCTTCACCAAGCATTACAGTCTGGACATTGCTTCTAGGCAAAGGGCTGGGTTCGGCCTAGCTGTTCTGCAGGGTCTTCTGTCCTAGGCTAGTCCCATTGGACCTTCTTTTGTGTTTTTCCTCCTCCCGTGTTTCTTTTGGTCTCTCTTTGGAGTGACTGCTTGGGATTCAGTCCTACATGTTATGACCTGCTGCAGGAACCCTCTTGAAGTAAGATAGTACAGTTCTGCAACAACTTGCAGTAACAGTAGATCTTCGAGAGAGGTTCCTGCAGTAGGTCATGTTTTTCCTTCCCTCCCTCCTTCCCCCTGTTTTTTCTGTTGGGTCTCCAGATCCGGCTTCCTCTCCTGTTGGGCTCCAGCGGGAGAACTGGAGGGTGGGCATAGGGACCTCCCACTGTATAGGGTCACGCTGACGTTATCGCATGATATCGGGTAGGCGGTCCCCTATCAGGCATTGCTGGAAAAGTCTACCGTGCGGTCCAGACACCAGGTAGCGCTAGTCCTACATGTTGTGACCTACTACAGGAACCTCTCTTGAAGATCTACTGTTACGGTAAGTTCTTGCATAACTGCTTTCCAGGTGCCAGGTTTCAGATAAGGAACATTCAGTACCACTTAAGGGCTCACTGGAACCAAAAAAGGGACTCCCTGTCAAAGCTGGTTCTAGTCACAAGGACTCTTCTACAAGCATAAACCTCCTTGAACTCAGAGCTGTGTGTCCGGCCATAAAATCCTTCGCCCCCCAGCTCAAAGTCCAATCTGTCCAAATCAGGACAGACACCACCACCATGTTTTTCATCAACAAGCAAGGGGCATAGGATCCTCAAAGTTCTGCACAGAGGCTATGAAGATCTGGTCACTGGCTTATTCCCTGGGAATGCAGCTAACTGCCATTCACCTGCCAGGCAAGGACAGTGTGCTGGCAGACTCTCTGAGCCGTATCAACCAGGGCCACCACGAGTGGACCTTAAATAGGCAAGTACTTGCCATAATCTTCAGGAGGTGGGGCACTCCAGAGATGGACCTCTTCGCCTCCGAAGACAGTCATCAGATTTCCGTGTAGTGTTGCAGGCCTCCAGCACTGGGCTCAGTGCTAATGGATGCCCTGTCCCTGAACTGGACAGGAATATTCCTGTATGCTTTTCCTCCATGTCCCCTCATCCTCAGAGTGCTACTCAAGCTCAGAAGTCAGCCAGCAACAATGATCTTGGTGACTTTGAACTGGGCAAGGCAGCCATGGTATTCCCTACTCCTTGTCCTGTCAGTCGTTTTTTGCCTGCCCTTGAGCCCAGTCCTTTGACCCTGCCTCAGACAGGAATAACGTTTCCCAGCATAGAGTTAGTTCACCTCAAGGATTGTTACTTGAAGAGCTAGAGTTCCCAAACTCACAGTATTCTGAAGAAGTCCTGAGGATTCTTTGACTAGCCAAGAAACCAAGTACCAAAAAGACCTTTTTAAATTGCCCTATCCAGCTGACAGATTTTAAATTGTGTCTGAATTTTTTAAATAATTTTATAGATTGTTCTGTGATATAAATTCTGACCCTGTTGATTGTTCCTCTGTACGGCGTCCAGAGCCCCAGGGATTGGGCGCCTAAACATAAATCTTACTTGCTTATGTACTATACTTACTTGCTATTTCAAAATGGAGGGGATTCTCCTTCTGGTGTAAAGACAGACAGATTGACCCCGTGTAACCTAGCCTGTCCTCTATACTAGACTATCTAGTTCACTCACAAGCATCAGCCCTTGGGGCTTCATTCCTGAAAGTCCACCTGGCAGCCCTTTCAGCCTACATTTCAGCCGGCAAGGAGAAAACTGTAATTTCTCATCCCATTAAAAAAAAAACAAAACATTCTTTACAGGCCTCCTACACCTTCATCCCCTACTTAGAGAACCTGTTCGGCCCTGGGACCTCAACCTATGTATAGCCAAGCTGATGGAGTCCCCGTTCGAGCCTATGAATACAGCAAACTTAAAGTATGTCACCTGGAAAACAGTATTCCTGTTGGCCATCATGTCAGCTAGGAGGATATCAGAGTTGGAAGCCCTCTGCACTGAACCTAACTACATTATTTCCCACAGGGATAAAGTAGTTCTCAGGACTAACAGGACATTTCTTCCCAAAGTGGTGTCTGAATTTCTTCTTAACCAATCTATAACTGTCCCTGTCTTTTTTTTTTACAGACAGATCTACTCCTGGTGAGCACAGGCTCCACAGCTTGGACATCAAAAGGGCAGTGACTTACTACCAAGAGCATACCAAGCTGCTCAGGTCCTCTAACACCCAACTGTTCCTTACCTTTGGTAAGATGGGTAAAGGCAGACCAGTCTGTAAGAGAACTATCTCTCGCTGGATAGTCTCTGGCATCCAGTTCTGCTACAATAGAGCTGGCAGACAACCACCTCAGGGCCCACTCTACTAGGGGCATTGCAGCCTCAGTGTTAGCACCAAGGGACATACCTTTGCTCGACATTTGCAAAGCAGCTACTTGGAAGACTCCGCACACCTTCACAAAGCACTACTGCTTGGATTTACAGTCCAGATCAGATGCCAAATTTGGCACTGCAGTCCCGTAGAACCTCTTCTCAAAGCAGGTTCTGTTCCCTCCTCCCAACAACATTGCTTTGTAATCTGCATAAGTCAAGCATACTGAGGGATTCCTGGGGTGAGAAGAAAAAATCACTTACCGTAGTAGTGTTTCTTCCAGTGGATCCCTCAGTATGTTTGACATCCCACCCAACCTCCCCTTACATAACCTTATAGTAAACCGTTCAGCAGTTCCTGCTACAGGCCAAATTTCTTACTGGAGGGCCATAACGTGTGATGTGTCACAGTGAAGCATGGTGTGTATAGTTCGTCTGTAGGTGTTTTTTTTCTTTTCTTTTTCTGTAGTTCTAGAATATGGTTAGAGATTGGGGGGCCTTTTGTCCCTCAGGCTACAAAATGAATCTAACAGCAGCACCTACAGGCAGCAGTCTTCAACGACAACCTGATTGGCTAATGCCATGCCATCATTAGCATAAGTTCTGTCTCCGGGGAAGCTTAACGCAGCTGTCAAACTTGCATAAGTTCAGCATACTGAGGGATCCCCTGGAAGAAACTACATTACTAGGGTAAGTAATTTTTTTCTCCCTTCCTGTACCATCCATCTTTCTATGCATATCCATACTGGTTAAGTTGCCTTTAATCTGTGTGGAGTGATACTGACTGGATTCCTTTCACATGCTGTGCTTGTCTGTTTGTATGACAGCTGATATACTAAGAACAGATTATTTTCTTCTCATGGAGAAGACCCCCCCCCCGGAGTCTGGTCATAGGTCATGCTGTTTCTAGTAGCCAGTGTGGCTAGTCTGCTGCTGTGCTGGCTTGTTGCTGGTTGTTATTGCTATTCTGGAATATGTTCTACAACTGGAAATAGCATTCCCTTGGCACCTAGAAGCTCTTCCATTCCTATTAACTGCCCTGCACAAGTTGGGGGGATAGCATACTGTTTAGCTAGCACAGGGTGTATGGATATTCACAGAGGTGCCAGCCAGGATGTAGTCCAGTAACTTGAAGTGGATGACACGTCACAGAATGCTACCTGACAAAAGGGCTTACTGTAATTGCCATTGAATGACACTGTTCACTGCAGAATACTGCAGCATGTTGCAGTAATGCTGCAAGGTACTGCATTGCATCCTGGCTGGCACCACTAAGTCACAACAACACAATCACAGTGCACAAAATACCACAGAAGGGCAAAAACATGCCTAGTTAGGGCTTGAAGCAGTTTACTAAGCTAAATACAGTGAAATCATAAAAAGAGCAGCCTTGACGGGGTAACCAAACACTCTGTGCTACTCTGCATTTAGACTGGTCTGTTCTTTTCCATCTGGATTTATGGACTGACTTGATCAAGGCTATATGAAATTCAGATGTACACAGTGATTGGGAGGGTCAGAACTGGCTTTGTTATAATATTGTGGCTGACATTTTTGGGGTCCGGGAAGGGCTTAGTATTTTATTTTGTTGTATGGGATAGCTTGCTTTTTTGAGTCTTACGTCAGCTTCTTTGTTTCAGCCGAGGGGTCCTCTGTGGTTTGTACTGAATGAGGCAGGGCTGTACTGGCGTGCCATTGGGAACGGCACCTCAGCGATGGCCTGTCTGAGGAAGGCACTAAACGCAGCTCCTCTTGAGTACCTGGACATCCCCCTGGTGAATCTAGCCAATCTTTTGATTCACTACGGCCTGCACCTGGATGCCAGCAGGCTGCTGCAGAGGGCTCTGGTTATCAACAGTTCTGAGGTAAGTGTTTGCACCACAGTACTCTGGCCTTCAGTAAGCAGCGCAGCACAGCACAGATTCTGAGTAGCTCTGTAATCTGCAAAAATGGGGATGCACAAACCCACATACATTTTTCAGGGTTCATTTCAGATAGTGGCCCACATCGACAGTGAACATTAGGTATAAAAAATATAAATAATAAAAAAAAAAAAAAAATTGATCAAGTTTAGTCTAGCTTCTTTAAGTCAGCAGTTTAAAACTAAACGAACAGTAATCCAGATTGTCCACATGGGAGAGGAAATGGTGGGTCAAAATTGAAAACTGAGGGATATTTAAAAGGAACGTCTATAAACACTTTTTCACAGAAAGAATGCTGGACGAGTAGAACAAGCTGCCGGGGGAAGTCGTACAGGCCATGGCCACTAGGAGGCAGTATAGCACAGTGGTTTAAGGCTCTGAGCTGCAAATCTGGAGACCTGGGTTTGAATCCCACAGCCCCCACTTGCATACTGTGTGACCCTTAGCAAGTCACTTAACTTCCCTGTGCTCCCAGGTCGCACCTGTATAAAAGCTTGCAGCTTAGTGTGCTGCTCCTGGTTAAACAAACAAACAAAAAAAATCAGTGAGCAGCTTTAAGCAGGGATGGGGCAGGCTTATGGGATTAGTTAGAAAAAGGGGAGTACAAACAAAGGGTACGGATAGTCACTAGGGCCAGTGCCAGGGTGGTTGGGTAGGATGGACAGACTGGATGGACCGGCAGGCCTTATTTCTGTCATTACTGTGTATGTTTCACGTATCTGTTACACTCCCCCACTCTGAAATGCAGGGCTCCCAGATCTATAGAGATTCATGTTTTTTACAGGGAACTGGAGCCATCTACATAGAAATTGGCCCCATAGATTTGTACTGGTTATACAGGTAAATACAGTAATTCCGCTTCAATGGGAAATAATGAAATCTATAGGAAAACACAGGAACTTTGCCTTGGATTTACAGGGAAAATGCCAGTCTGGGAGCACTGGAAATGAACTCTGCGCTTGTTATTACACATTATTTATTTTATTAATATTTTACTTTTATTTTCGAGTGAATTTCAGTGCTCATGGAAGATACAGTGCAAGTCTGTTGTGATGGATGCATCTGTGCACTCAGTTTTTGTCCATTATATCCAGAGGATGTGGAACCTATGCATTCGGTGTGCCTGTGTGTGTGAGCAGGGACTTGGAGGGATTAAAAACCTATTATAAAGCTTCATAGCTTACTCAGAATCCTGCCTAGCGTATATGTTTCTGTACGTTTTGTGTTTAGAGTAATTAACTGTCTTGTAACATGAGGTTTTTTTTTTTTTACGAAGTTTTATTGCAGAAGGTAAGAAGATGATAGTAACTCTAGTGGTTGGATGTTGGTGTCCTAGGACAGTAAGAACAAAGGCAACTGTACTGTAAGCGTTTTACTAAAAAATAAAATCACTTCTTTTTTACTGTAATCAGCTAATGAAAGTTTATGCAGCTTGTGAAGAATTATTTTGTAAGAAATTTAGTCTCTGTAGCCCTGCCATCTAAATTCTACATTTGCCAGATGTCACCTGCTCTGCACCCCCCCCAAAGAAAGTACTACAAATACCTATGAAAGCTTCAAGGTGTCCATTGTAAGCAAAGTTTCTGTCCATTATAACCAGAGGAAAATGCACTGGATTTGATATATTTGGTTTGGGAAATCAATTTTTGTCCACTATAACCGATTGTCCATTATAACAGTGTCCATTATAAGTGAAGTGCACTGTACTGGATAGATTGCACTGTAGATTGGAGCCCTCCATTTATCCAAATGACAGGTGAAGCTCAGGCAACTGCAGTGCAAGACTCCCTACTCTGCCATTTGTCGCAGCTTTGTCATAGAGGGGCCACCACATAAGTGAGAGGGTAGTTCAGACTCCATCCCATTCAGTTCTCTGCCTCTTAGTTATTTATTTTCAATGAAGGCTTTCAGTCCTCCTGTTACCGTATTACCAATCCTTTTGGAGGATATCTCCTTCATAGAAACGCACACGTTGGACTGTAAGCCACAGGCATTAGGACCCTGCAGGAGACTTTTTAGAGCTGGGTCTGCCTACATTGCTGTGCAGCCAGCATATAGAATCACAAGTCGGTGCTGCCTACGTTAAGTGAGACCTAGTCACTTCAGTTCTTTATGACCTGCTGTTGAGTAAATGTCCGATTCTGCAGAGATGCCATCCTTGGCATCCTTAGTCAAAGTGGTTTTGCCATCCTAATCCCGCACTTACATGGTCGCTCCCTCAGACTCTTCACCTCCATCCACTTGTTGGTTTTTGGTAGTTTATCTCTCAGACCCGCAGCTAGCCAGGAAAAGGCCACTGTATGTGCGCCAACAAGATTCCTTGTACTGACACCCATGGCCATTGCTTCGAATGTCTGGGATTCTGTCGCATCATGAAATGTTATTCGGTCCGCCAAGGCTTCATGACAGTCAGTTGGAAGAGTAGGGAGAAGGCACTGACTGAAGTCTTCTTAAAAAGATGGATAAGAAGGGCCATTCAGGTACTAGTAAGACATCCTCTGCTATTGAGGTGACTTTGGGTACAGGGCTGTACCAGTCCTGTTGACCCCTATCCAAGACAAAGAAACACGCTTGAAAGGCAAGCACAAAAATAGTTATTTTACTATTCAAAATCGGGGCAAGTGTAAATTCAGCCACAGTCATGCTTGGACAAATTTCCTGGTAAAACATTTAACATACATACATACATACTTAAATAAATAAAAACTTGGATTTGTACAGCCCTGCTCATGAAAGAAGCTGCCTTTGAGAAAGTTAGAGTCATGGTTGGGTGGAAAATCCCCCTGGTGGCATCATTCTTCTTTTTTTTTTGTAATTTTTCTTCTTCTATAGTATGCTTAAACCTGGACGGCTCCCCATCAGCCGTCAGGTGCCGGTCGCATCGGATCCCCCAGCCTTCGCCAGATGTCTGCACTTTTGCGCCAGACACTCGATCACCACTCCCCCGGAGGAGGAAAGCAGTCCATGGGATGCTCAGTTCTCTTCCCCCCCCCCGGCTGTCCCTCTGATGGTCCGAGTCTGGATCAAACCCAGGTTGAGGTGGAAATCCTACCCCTGCGCCAGTGGGCTGGCCATCAGCCCACACTCTTACCTCCACCTCTGTCACCTTGCTTCATTCTGGGTGTTTCCTCCCTGGCTTACCCCTTCAGGGCCAGGGCCTCCAGTCCCCTCCAACTTCCCCAGTCCAGCCCCACTCGGTGTTCAAGAAGGCAGGGGCCACAAACTGGCTGCGGGGTTGCGGCAGGGTGGGGCATGCCTCATCTTGGGGGAATTTAGATAGGTGTGTCTCCAGGAGGCTCGTCCTAGAAATGCCAAGCATCCAGCATGCCTCCCAACCTCAACCTCTGGTCCCCCGGTAAGCCGCCCCTGTGGTCACCCAGGAGCGCTGTACTGGGAGGCACGAAGCCCCCCCACCTCTCGAAGATGAAGAACATGCAGTCTGCCGCTCAATCCATCTCCTCCTGGCCGGCCCTCCAGTCACCTGAGTCCACTCCCAACCCTGGGTCATTGGCGCTGCAGGTGGTAGCACTACCGCTGCACTGTTGGGCCAGTATGGCATCATTCTTTTTAGTGGAAGAATGATGGCTCTGTAGAAGCAAAGGCATGGCCAAGGTTGTGCTTGGCTTCTCTGGAAACCTCACTGACTCTTTCTTTTAGCTTTGTTTTCTGTTTCTGCCACCACATTTTGTAGCCCTGTCCAGTGCTGGTTAATCTGAATCCTGACTTTGGAAAAGCAAATCCCAAGATCAGGCCTGAAAACTGCCAGACACTGAAACTAATGTCCATACCAGTAGTAGTCTCTGCTGCCAACAAAACCATCAGCAGCTATTGTACAGTTAACACCAGTAGAACTCATTGTCCATTATGACGTTGAGTGCTCTGGTTGCACTTCCTGGAGTTAATCCAGAGCAGTCTGCTCTTTAGGCAAAATTCTTGGAATGAATGGTGCACCTTATGACACCAGTGATGATGATTACGACCTCGGAGACCCATACGCCATTGCTGGCTGTGATAACTGTACCTGCATTCTTGACATCAACAGTCACTTTGGGAACTATAACTTTGCCTTCATCTAGAGTGGTTTTGGTCCCTGTACAGTCACCTGCTCTTTCCTGTGAGGAGGAAAAGGCATACAATCTAGAGTATATGGAAGAGGACTTTGGAAGAAGAAGACGTCTTCTCCATCACACTCTAGAACTTTTACTGTCTCTTCTGACCGCTTGTACACCATGTACTTCACACTATGGTCCCCTCCTGAGGATGCCTCTTTACCGAACTTGATTAGGTTTAGTTAAGTTAGTTTTTGTTGACAGGGAAAAAGGGCTAGGAAGTACTTCATGTTGTCAGCCTTGTACTGAGGGGAGGGGAGTACTGATACCAACCAGCTGATCTTTCAAGAATCCGTCTTCTCCTAGAGCCCCATCTTGGGGCCAGCAGGTGCCCATGCACGTGTGCATGAAAGTGATGACAACCCCAACCACTTCAGTCCCTTTTGTCCAGTTGTTGAGAGTATGCCTTGTTGGGGGACCAACAGAACCTCGGGTTTCACACGCATAGGCCTCTACATTTCTAGTGTAGGTTTGTGTTTTGTTTTACAGTATGTAATTTTTATTTTTATTTTTTTATGTGATTTATTTAGTTCTTAGCATATCCATTTTTAATGTACAACTTTCTACCTCATCTAGTTTGCAGACTGTTATATCAGGTAGGGTGCTTGTTAAGGCCAGTTGCTTCAGCAGTGAGTTTGTTTTCTAGGTGATAATTACAGTATAAGACAGTGCCATGCCTGGAAGGATAGGCAGTTCTCCAAGAGCAGTTAAAGAGCTGCAATGAGGACATCTCCTCCATTGGGTCAGTGTCAGGACCACTAGGAAATGTTTGCCAGCCAGCCAGGAGCTGCCCATGATGACATGCAGTGTTGGTGCATGTATAATCCTGGGCTGCTACATTGCTTCTTAGTTCTTTCGCCTGCTGTCGACCACTCATTGAACCTGCAGAGGAACAACGTCGCTGTTTTCTTTGACTATATTGTTTTTCAAACTTTAACTTTATTGAACATTGTCCTTTTGTGCTACCGTCGCAAGAACCTTTTTTCAGGTTTTGTACCTGCGGTAACAAGATCTACAAGCACAACACTCACACGATTTGTTTTTGCTGTTTGGGCCTGTCCCACAACGTCAGGGCTTGCAAGATCCTCCAGGGATTCCATAAGGCCATAAGGAGATGCCGAAAGAAGGTTGTAGAAACCAGGAAAGACCAGGGAAGCTCAAGCCAAGGCCACAGGTTCCAATCTATCATCTCCCTCTTGCTTGACCACCTCTAGGAAGTCACTTCCTGGTGTTTGGTGATGCTGTTGCCGACACAGTCATAGAGGACCAGGGTCAAAGGTGAGAAAACGTCGTTGGAAGTCCTCTTCTACCAGCCGTCACCACAAGCATAACGAAAAAGCTTGTGTTTTGCCAGTGAGATCAGGGTCTGCTTTGATGGAGAGTAAGTTCTTATTGTCTGCTCCCACAGTAATGACACAACTCACTGACTGTCAGTGAGACACTGAGGTCAGGGTCTGACCCTGGCACTGCTGTACCTAATATGGGTGGCATGCTGCCCTTCTCTTCGGGTTCCACCCCTTTGATGTCTGTAGTCCTAGGACCTTTGCAGGGTGCCGTCAACTCCCAGGTTGTGCTGGCATAGTTCTCTGAACCATTTTGCTGTTACTGTCAGATCTCGCTGGCAATAACAGCTATCCCGTCTGCACCACTGGCGATGGGATTCAGAAACACATCTATTATTCCTCTGTTGCCAGCTCAAGCTTTTACTCCTTTCAGCATTCCAGATGATGATGAGGAGGAGTATCATCCTGATCTCAGCTTAGCACCGGGATTTCTTTTACTCTCATTAAAAGTTTGCATTGTGAAGCTTTTTTAAATTCCTAAAAATATGGTGATAGTCTAGGTTTGTGTTTGTGCTCTGTGTTGGACTAAAGGAGTGGTTAAGTAGGAGATCTGGCATAGGATGGGCCTACCCAGCAACTGGAGTAGATGCAGATTTGCAGAGAGGCTAAATTACGTGACTGAAGCTGGCCATTTGCTTGGCTTAATTCTCTTGTTTAACTCCAAGAAATCCAAGTGACCCAAAGGCAGGAGTGCTGCGAAGCAGGAGTGTGGTATATATCTAAGTGGGTCTGGGCGTGACCCCAGGCCTGTCTGCCCAGGTGAAGGCAGGAAATCCAGGTGAGGATAAGGAGGTGTCAGAGAGAGGTGAGCACAGTTAGTGCCTATCTTGGGTAGGCTTACAGAGTCCAGGGATAGAGGAGTTTGCAATACTCCCCATCTAGGGCAGACCTACAGAGGTGGGAGGAAACAGTGGAGCTGCAGCTGCTTCCTATCTAGGGTGGGCCTACAGACTTAGGAAGTGGGGTGGTGGTTGCGGCTACACCTTATCAAGGGTGGATCTACCTAGGCAAGAGGCAGTGGGGATTGCAGCTGCTCCCTATCTAGGGTAAACCAAAAGAAGTAGGTACTGGTGGGGTACTAGAACTGGCCTAAAAAGACAAGAATACTATGTGGTAGTGAATGACTGAATGAAAATGCAGGGTAATCACTGCAACAGCACAAGGGCTGGCTTAACCAATATGTCATGGGGATGGAACATGTACAAACAGAAGGGGGAAGGAGCAGGGTGGTTTGTTTTCTGGGTGCAGAGCTGCAGTGTTCCTGGGTAGATTGTGGGAGGCAGGAGTTTGAACTGCTTACTGGTGGAGGTAAGGCAGCTTTGGTGGGAGTCTGGAACACTAGTGGGGAGGTGTAGGTTGGATCAGGTAGGAGGGAGAGACTGGGGGACTGTCCAAATGAGAGAAGCAGACAGGAAGGGTTAAGGGGGGTAAGATGCCTTGGCCTCCTGTACTGCAGAGGGTGAGAGAACCAAGGGAGAAGGTGGAGAGTGGTGGGAGTGAAGACTGTATCACACATGCACAGTAAAAGGTTTTACCCATATATGCAGTCTGAGGGAGTTAAAAGTAATATATTTATTAGGTCCCTATATAGATTCTATGATCGCTTCGGAGTGCTGTGGCTCCAGT
Source organism: Neoceratodus forsteri (assembly GCA_016271365.2). NCBI lineage: Eukaryota > Metazoa > Chordata > Ceratodontiformes > Ceratodontidae > Neoceratodus > Neoceratodus forsteri. Next base: position 15,678,539 of record CM028133.1, read on the forward strand.
GTCATCATCATGTAAGCATGTTGCGACCATCTTAGGCTGCTACCTGGAGCGGACACTTTGAAAGAGTCAGCACTTTGTTTACATTTTTCAAACACGATGGCATGCTTTTAAAATTTATTTATTTAGTGATTCGGAAAAGACCTTTGAGCGCAAGCTCTTTTACAAAGGTTCCACGTCATAGATTGCAAAACAAAATAGAACAGGAGAAAGCAAGGGTACATCAAAATGAACGATACAGCTTGGATTCAGAATCACTCAAAACATAGGTACAAGTTAAAATAACAAGAAGAACACTTTATGAAGGCGGAGGGGGGGAATAAGCAGACACAAAGTGCCTTGTCAGTAATTCAGAGGGATGAGGATAGCTGGCAGTGGGTGAAGAAAGGAGGTACGAGAGAGAGGTAGGTACTGCAGTGGAGGTAAAGGGAGGTTGAAGAAGGGTGATAAGATATAGGGAGAAATTGGGGGGTGAGGGGAGGCTGAGTGAAGAAGATGTGCTAGAGTAAATGGTGGGGTATGACGGGGCATGGGCAGGCAGCTTGCATTAGTAGTGAGTGTTAGGGAAACTCATGGGACTGGGAGTTGGGGTTGGGGTGGCGGTGCCGAAGGAACATGACGTGAACTGATTGCTGAGGCAAGTCATGAGAAGGGACAGGGGAAGGGGGTGCCAGAGGCCTGCTTAGTGCTTGCTGGTGGGGAGAGAGAGCGGGTGTGGCTGGACTTGGGGGCAGGTGCACTTAGAGAGTGTTATGAGGTGCTGTTTGAGGTCAGTTTTGAATTGGGCCAGACAATTGGTGGCCAACAGGTGCCCGAGGAGTTCATTCATCCACAGGGCGGGCCCGGTAGGTATATGTATATGAGTGTATGGAGAAAACAAAGTACAGTACTTGGTAGAAGGTTATTTCTTTTCTTTCTTACTACTAAGGGGCTAGCAGGGTATTGTTTGGGGCTGTTGGAATTTTGAAACCTGTTTTGGTAGCTATAAGTGGGCTCATTTGTTTGATTCACTGTGTGGCAGGCTGCATTTGTAGAGACCTATTTCTTCTGTTTTAAAACATAATTGGTGTGATTTAACTGGTTCTGTTTCTTTGAATTGGAGACATATATCTTCTAATTCCAAGCCTATTTTGATGTGTTGTTGGTGAAGCTGTTTGAATTGGAGTCCTGTTTCTTTGGGTAGCAAACTTATTTTGGGGGCTTTAAGTAGAATTGTGATTCATTGTTGCTGGCTTCACCAGCTGCAAAGTTTGAGCGCAGAGTGGCGGAAGGGTGCTAATGGTCTGACAGAGGCCTCAGCTACCTGATTGTTTCTGGAAGACTTGGGCTGGTCCCACCCTTGGTCCATTATTTCCTCTATACCAGGGGTTCTGACATCACTTCCTCAAACAGGCAAAGGATATGCACCTGTCATAGCAAAAGCAGACATCCAGGAAAGGAACAGCAGCATGTGAAGAGGTGACTGCTCTCTCAGTGGAAGGGAAGTAAATGCAAATCTAGGAGCTTTCATTATTACTTCTTCGCATTGATATTGCTTTGGGGAAAGGAGGAGTAGGAGTTTGATTAAGGTTGTGCAATGGCTACTTAAAGTCTGTTTTTGAGTGTGGATAGGAAGGATAGGAATATAAAAAGCAGTTGTTCAATATATCTAAACGTGTGCAACAAAGGAGGTAAGGGAAATAAAGAAAAAGTTTTGCACTGATAGAGGAGGGAGAGAGGAGACTTGGGGGAGTGTTTGGTATCCTGCACCTGGAAGGGTGGGGGGTCGCTGGTGGGCAACGACAGCAATGGGTAGGGTGGTAGGCTGCAACAACTGCGGTGCACCAATCTTTATAAAAATTGCCTGGAGTGTGGGAGGATGTTTAGTGTCAACCACATAGAAAAACTTAGAAAAGGAGATTGAGGGTCTGCAGGAGGAACTAAGACAGGCAAGGCAGATTGGGGTGGGTTTAGCCCAATACTGGAGGAGGAAGAAGGGGAGATGAGGGAGGGATTTAGCCAACAGTGGTGAGGAGAGGGTCAGAAGAAGGAAGCAGAGACAAAGGGCCCAGACCAGGAAGAACAATTGCCGGGGAAACCAGGTCAGGAGACAAAAGACAAATGGAAGGAGGAGATAGGGACTTGTGAGGGGAGGCGAAGAAGTGGCAAAAGTCATGGAGTGGAAAGGAGAGAACAGGTTACTATGAAGAGAGAGGGAGCGGGCGTTTGTGAAGGGCCTTCAGAAAATAGTTGTGCACTGCTAGAGAGGAAGAAGGTGGAGGAGGGAAATGATGAAATTAGAGGAGTAATTGATAAATGCCTGGACCAAACTGGAGCGGGGGGAAGTTCTGCTGGGAGAATTGCAACAGGGGTAAAAGGGGAAATAATGTGCAGGAGGAAGAAGAGGAGCTGGAAATGAGAGAGGAGATGAATGGAGCAAGCAGGAGTAGAGGGTGGAATCTAGTGTTGGGGACTCAATACTAAGAGGAGTTAGGTGGGGTAGTAGGGGGAGAGCACAATCGATTTGGTGGAGGCCATGCCAGGAATGACAGCGGAAAGGGTGGGACAGTCTGTTCTGAATATGCTAGAAGGGTAGGGACAAGCCTCATTTAATTATACATCTTGGGACAAATGACCTGGCTGACAAGACAGTAGATACAGTCCAGAGGAGGTTTGAGGAACTAGCACAATTATGTGAGGGGCAGGAAGATCAGTAACTTTTTCAGAGACCCTTCCTGTGCAAAGGCAAGCACAACAAGAAAGCTGAGAATAGAGGAATTTAACGGATGGCTAAGATACCTGATGTTGTGCTAAAGGGTATGGGCTGTTGGGGGGTGGGGTGGGGAGGGACCTGGGAGGACAGTAGTCTGTATGCCAAGGACAGACTACACTTGAGTGAGGAGGAAAAGAAAGTGTTGAAACAGAGGATGGAGGAGTACATAGAGGAAGTTGGGAATTTAAACTAGGAGTGGGGGTGGCAGTTGGGGAAGAGATATGCAGAGACCACAGGTTGGGAAACCATATGAGCTTACTTCCACATAACAGTGACAAAGGACAAATGGCAAGTACTGTTGGTGATGCTAGGAAAGGGGAGGATGGGGGGGGGAAGGTGGAAGGTGGTTACCCTTAATGCTAGGGAGCCTTGGGAGGAAAACTGCAGAGTTACAGGTTCTCATGGCAGAGGGAGAGGTGGACATTGCAGCCATCACGGAAACATGGGCCACCCAATACAATGACTGGGACCTGTCTGTACCAGGGTACCGATTATTTCGTAGGGACAGGGTGATTGGGAAAGGAGGGGGGGTGGCACTATATGTGAAGGAAGGACTGAAGTGTGTAAGGGAGGAAGGGGAGGAGGGTAGTACGGAGTCACATTGGATGCAAATCCAGGATTCCAAGAATAGGATTCTTAGAATGGGAGTGGTGTATAGGCCACCATCTCAGACAGAGGAGTTAGACAGGGAACTAGCAGGACAGATCAGGAGGACCTACGAGAAGGGTAGTGTGGTGATTCTGGGGGACTTCAACATGCCAGGAGTGGACTGGAGCACCCCAACAACCAGGAACAGAAGGGAGCAGGTACTGCTGGATGCCTTCTAGGACAGCTTCCTGCTGCAAATGGTCAGTGAACCAACCAGGTTAGGGAATACCCTTGACCTTGTGCTGGCAAATGGGGACTTTGTGAGAGAACTTACAGTAGAGGAACCGCTGTCAGGAGTGACCACCACTCAGTATGGCTCACATTGGATATGGGCAAGGAAGGTGGAATCTGGCATGAGAGTGCTGGACTTCAGGAAGGCCGACTTTGGGAGGATGGGGAAGTGGTAAAGGGTACCTGGCCAGAATTCAATCTAGTATGGACACTAACCAGAGGTGGGAGCTCGTAAGCTGGGGATAGTGGAGGCAACCAAAACCTGCTGCAAAGCCCAGAGCAAGAAGGCTAGGGGCTAAGAAACCAATCTGGTTGAGCAAGGAGGTCATGGAAAGGTAAGGAGGAAAAGAGCTGCCTTTAGGAAGTACAAAGAAACAGGGAGGGGAGGACAGGGAGGATTACTTGACAGAATCAAGGAGGTGACAAGGGCAGTAAGGGGAGCCAAAGATCACGAACTCAGGCTGGCACAAGGCATTAAGAAGGGGAGAAGGACTTTAAGTACATCAGAGAAAAGAGCTGTAAGGACCACAGCAAGGATTAGGAAGGAGGGGGTTAGTGGAAGCAGGTGTATAAGGCGGAAGCACTAAATGAGTACTTCTGCTCAGTATTTACTGAAGAGAAGAGGGGGTGACACCCAAGGTGGAGAAATAGCAGAAGCGGGGGAGGTGACAGATGGAGAAATCATGGAGAGCAGAGTTCGAGAGGGTTTGAAGGCACTGAGGGTGGACAAGGCACCAGGCCCAGATGGCATCCACCCCAGGGTACTGAAGGAGCTGGCAGAGGTCCTTGCAGGACCTTTGCAGACCTATTTAATGCCTCACTACATCTGGGGTGTATACTCCTGGGACTGGAGGATGGCTCATGTGGTGCCCTCCAAAGAGTGGCCCCAAGGATGAACCGGAAACTACAGACCAGTGAGCCTCACATCCGCCGTGGGTGTGTTAATGGAGACTATCCTGAAGGAGAGGTTGGTGGCCCTCCTAGAGGCCAAAGGATGGCAGGACAGCAGACAGCATGGCTTCATAAGTGGCAGATCCTGCCAAACCAACCTGGTCGAGTTCTATGACTGGGTAACTAGGCAACTGGACAGGGGCCATGCAGTGGATGTCTTGTAGCTGGACTTCAGTAAGGCATTCGACTCAGTGCCACATGGAAGGCTGGGAAGGAAGTTAGTAGACACAGGGGCGGGTGCAAAGCTGGTGAGATGGGTAGGAAGCTGGCTGCAGGGAAGGCAACAGAAGGTGGTGGTGGGTGGGGAGCTCTCACACCCAAGGGCAGTGACGAGCGGTGTTCCACAGGGCTCAGTGTTGGGACCAGTGTTGTTTGGGATATTCATTGCAGACATATCATGGGACATCAAGAGCAAGATCAGTCTGTTTGCTGATGATGCCAAGGTAGGCGCGGTGGTGGATGACCTAGGGGGATGGCAGGGGTTGCAGGATGATCTGGCAAAGCTTGAAACCTGGTCAGACACCTGGCAACTGGGCTTTAATGCCAAAAAGTGCAAGATGCTGCATTTTGGGAAGAAGAACCCAAGGAGGAGTTACCAGCTAGGGGGAGTGCAGCTAGCCCAGACAGAGGAGGAGGAGAAGGATCTGGGTGTGCTCATTACAGGGTGAATGAACAACTCGGCACAATGTAGGAAGGCAGCTGCAAAGGCCAACAAAATGCTGGGTTGTATTGCAAGGGGTATATCCTCGAGGAGGGAGGAGGTGATTTGCCACTGTATAGGTCATTAGTTAGACCACACCTGAGTATCATGCGGCAGTACTGGTGTCCGTATCTGAAGAGGGACATTAAGTTACTGGAGGGGTGCAGCACAGAGCCACAAAGATGATCAAGGGCTGGGGACTTATCATACGAGAGGAGGTTGAAGGAGTTGAACATGTACTCACTGGAGGAGAGGAGAGAGGGTGACATGATTGAAACCTTTAAATACATGAAAGGAATAAACAAGACGGGTACAGAGGAGCTGTTCAAAGTAAGGGAGGGAGGGCCCAGGGCCATGATATGAGACTGGAGCGAGGAAGGTTCAGGAGGGAGATGAGGAGACATTTTTTACAAAGAGGGTGGTGGCTGGGTGGAATTCGTTACCTGCTGAAGTGGTATGCAGTAGAACAGTGGACTGCTTCAAATGAGGATGGGACAGGACAAGGGGGAGGTTTAATCAAGGGGAAGGGTGGGAGGGAGAGGCAACTGCAGAATAAAGGGTGCTAGCTGTACATTCGAGTAGACTTGATAGACCTCTAGGCCTTTATCTGCTGGCAAATTTCGTATGTTCGTAGTAGCTCACAGGTAAGGGCTTAGTCTACAGCCCTACATTTACAGATTTTGCTTTTGTTGTTTCTTGTCATTAGCCTGTTTAGTTGTCCTCTAAGCAAAGTTCCTCTCACTATGTCCTTTGGCCCTGCCCTATGAAATCAGCTCTTCCACTCCTGGAAGAGTTGGGTGTTCTCCTTCACAGCTCCAAATGTTGTGGGCCTATTGAGTGCACTATTGGCAAACTTGGTGACTTTTTTCTAACGGTTGACGTCTAAGTAGGTTTCTCTGTACCACTCTCATCACTCGATCGAATAGTGCAACAAGAGGAAGTGAAGTCTGCTCCTGGCTTCAAGCAGTACGTCATGTGTCTGCAGAAGATGTTTTGGACAAACCCAGACATATCGTGCCTGAACTGCGTAGAGACGGCACATGATGTCACAGGTTGTGGCCTTTGCCAGACAGTGCTACCGTCATTGCTTGAAAATTTTGAGGCTTATCTTTTCCTCAGCTGACTGGTCAACTAAGACCCAAAATTGCAGCCTGAGGGTGGTCGCAAGGCAGCTTCTGTTGTGGTAGGGTCAACGACCCAGCTTGCATCTGTGGAAGAGGTGGCAGCAAAGGCCGCAGCGAGCATCTCGTTGGCCTCAGCATTGCTCCTGGCCAGGACTGGTGTTGGGGCATCCTTCATTGGGGAGTGTCGCTTGATGTATTGGGCCCTCCAGACCTTTAGGGAGAACCTTGCCTGCCATGATAAGAAGCATAAAAACAAAAAACACCACAGTCGATCATGGGACAAGGAGCGATCCCACTCCTCCTGCTCCCAAGACTCCACTGACCGCTTAGACTCTCGCACGCATGGCTTTGGCTTAGCCAAATTTGGTTGAGGTGTGGGTCGCTAGCTCCATAGTGCCCCCATTGGGCTTGACAACCTCAACATCGGTTGATCAGGCGGTTGAGATTTTTCTCGACCCTGTTTACCAGTTGTTGAAGGGAGTCAATGACAAGATCTCTAAAACCCTGGTCTTCCCAGTCCTCATTCAGGAAGATGTGGAGCGATTGGTTTCGACATCCATTACGATGCCAGATCAGCCTCCATTGGAGGTTGTGCAGTCGAACCTGGTGCTTTGATAAAGAATCTGGATGATCTGAAACACGTCAGGTAGGATCTGTTGGCGTGTTCTTCAATAAAATGTGTATTTTTAACTTTATCTCAGCCAGGTGTCCTACATAAATAAGGCAGTGAGTGCTCGACTTTTGTGCCTTTCCAGTTATTGTATTGTGGTCTGAAGCACCGTTGACCCTGTGTGAGACTTTGGTGACGTGTGCCTGTCGTGTATATACAACACATCCGGATGCATCTCCTTGACACCGATCCTCTGGTCAATGGTTGAGGTAGAGGTAGAGGGTGAGGTGTTCTTAGAGTTCTTGATGCTGCTCAGCTGGGAGGCATCGCAGTCGACACTTATTGTAATTTTCATCCCTCAATGATAATAGGCCCTACTGGGAGATGTGGTGGTGCTACAAGAGCTCCTCTGGCAGCAATGGGCCTTGGCGAGGCAGGGTATGGCTCTGCTCCCAACTGCTATGATCAGCTGGCCAGTGCCAGACAAGCCCATGCTGGGCCTTCTGAGATAATTGTTGCCAACATGTCTCTCCGCCCTTTCTGGTGGAAACAACTCCACAGCAGCCCATGTGGGGAGCACGTACTAAGGACTCCTGTCTAGGGACTGGCTTGTCAGGCTGGTTATCTGTGGAAATCACCCACTTGATTGACTTCAGAGTGGTTCATGGCAGGAAAAGGTGGAGGGCTGTCTTCAAGTCCTCTGGCGACTCAGATGGATCCACTGTGCAGTCCTCAAGGCTGCATAGGTTTGACCGAGAATCAGTCGAGAAACTGACCACCGACTACGGGCCAATGTCTTTTGGTGCTTTCCTCCAACTCATGTCAGAGTCCCTGAATGTTCCTTTGGAGTCGGTTCAAAAGTCCTCTGGATGAGGCCGAGTCCCTAGGGGTTGCTTTTCCCATAGTGAGGCCATTATGGGACTGGTTCTGGAACTTTGGCAGCATGATCCTGTCTCGTACCCTCTGCCCATATGATCTGCAAATATGCAGTCCCTACCGACTCTCAGTCCTGATTCTCTGACCACCCCTTGGCCGAGTGTCTGGTCTCTGACTTAGTCTTCCATAAATTAGGAAATGCAGCAGATGTGGATAACCCCACGACAAGGAGTCGAAACAGGTTGTCCACACGGTTAAGATCTGTGCTGCATCCTCTCATGTCTCCATCAGGTTACTCCCTGATGATGGCTCACTTCGGTCACTTCCTGCTGGTATTGTTTGACAATGGTCCCCATTACCTGCCTGCTGATAAGTAGCTACTTGTAAAGGTCATCAGAGACCAAGGTCAAGCAGTGGCTAAATACCAGCTCCAGGCGGTCTTGGACTTTCCTGTGCACGTGCCATGGCAGCAGCTGTCGCGATGCATCGTGGGGCCTGGTTAAGGATCTCCACCTTCATGGTGGATACTCAGCATAAGTTACCAATGTTTATTTCCTGGACACTGACCTCTTTGGCCTGGGATGGATGGTCATCTCACCAGGATAGAGAAGTCCATTGCCACCCTAGATTCTGTGGCTCCATCCCAGAAGGACCCAAAAGTTCAGAAGCGAAAGAAAAAGACCTTTCAGGTTTGGCCCTTTTAGCCACAGCAGTCTGGCCAGCACCAGCCTCATTCAAGCCTGGCACTCCAAGGCCAAGTTCTCCGACCATCCAGCCTCAGCAGCCGGTGCCTCCTTCAAAACCACCCAGTGATGAAGGCTCCCTGTGTGGAGTCAGCTTTGCCATTTCTGGCCTTACTGGTCCATCATTACTACAGACCGGGTTCTCAAGGTGGTCGATGAGGGTTGCCTATTGATTTTGAGGCTCTCCTGCCTTAATGATTTATTTATTTATTTAAATTTTGATGACCGGGTAGGCCTACTGAGACAAGACAGTCAGTTTTTCAGTGGAGACCCGAGGAATCTAAGCATTCCACAAATAATGGTCAGTAAGCATTGTACTAACAGTGGTACCAACAGTAGTACCAATAACAAGTAGGTTTCAGCAATAAAATGCAGAGTAGAACATTGACATGGGGAACATCATAGATTCTATGCCATAATGATGTTCAGTAGAACATAGGGCAGGTAATATCATACATTCTAGGACAAATAACTTTCCATCCCATTTCACACAGGGTAGACAGAAAGAGAGCAGGACAATAAATAGTATTACTCATGCCTTTAAGGCAAGGGGTTATGTGCAGTTACAAGTGCCAGGGGTGAAGAATAGGTCCTTGTAGTGTGAGATGGATGCACAGGAGAGAAGTCCTGAAGGAAGGTTGTTCCATTTATAGACTGCTGCAAATGAGAATGACCTCGTTCCAACTGCTAAGCAAGTTTTAGGTATGTTTAGTAATGGTTGGTGAGATGATTGAAGGGATCTGGTAAATGGTTTCCGAGTCAGCAGGTTAGAGAGGCTGAGTGGGGAGGGGAGGTGTACTAGTTTGAAGGTGGTACAGAGCAAGGGGAAGCCCAGTTTAGCCTCAGGACTAGGCCAATTTAAGGTAATGATCCCAAGTTCTGAGTGAGTCCTCACTGTTGCAGGACACGCTGTTTGCCCTCATGGAGGACATTGGTCAGCTCCTTACAAAAGGCCATAGCCCGTGTACTAGATCCCCTTGCAAGTCAGGGGCACATATCTAAGTACTTCATGGTCCTGAAATGGACGGGGGACTGGTGCCCCCTCCTGGATCTACACAATCTAAAGCAGTTTTGCAGGAAGCACAAGTTCAGGATGGTCGCATTGAACCAGATCTTAACCACCTCTGGAGCAGGGCATGTGGTCCTGCTCCCTGGACCTCCAGGACACGTTCTTCCACATCCCAGTTCATCTGTCCCACTAGCGGTACTTCCAATTCCATATAGATGGGATGGTCTGTCAGTTCCAGGTCATGCCATTTGGCCTTTCCTCCATGCCCAGGGTCCTAACCAAGCACACAGCAGTGGTGGCAGCCTTTCTGCCTAGATGACAGGCTGGTAGCCCGGCCGTCCAGAGAGGCAGTGGAGCAATCCAGGGACCTGGATCTCTAGACCAGCAGAGATTTGGGCTTCTTGGTTAACCTGGCCAAGTCTGAGCTGATCCCCCCTCATAGGTGATTCATTTAATCAGAGCAGAGCTGGACTCCCTACAGGCCAAGGCCCGCATCCCTGTGAACCAGCCATTGGATTTTACCTCCTAATTATATCCGATTGGGAGCTCGTGCCCTGCTCGGGACTTCCTGAGGCTGCTGTTGCCCATGGCATCTTGTACCACTGTGGTCCAGTGGGCTCGCTGGTGGATATGGCACCTGCAGTGGGAGTTGGGCCATCAGTAGTTGCAACACCTCAGACACCTGGACCAACCAGTCACAGTGACCCAGCTGCTGTGGGACACCATCCAGTGGTGGCTGATTTCCACAGCATCTGGATGAAGGAGTCTTATTTGTCTGCCCAAAACAATTACTCTCATGACAGGGGTGTCTCTGATGGGGAGGGGAGCGCACCTGGGGGACCACAGGACCCACGAGTTCTGGTCGCCCAGGAAGTTTTGTCAACAAATCAGCCTGCTAGAGCACTGTGCAGTGCGGTTTGCTGTGAATTAATTTGCTCCTCTAGTCAGGGGTCAGATTGTGCAAGTCCAGACAGACAACTCTATGACCATGTTCTACCTGAACAGGCAGGGTGACCGACACTCCCTTCATTTGTATCAGGAGTCCCTCTGCACCAGGACCCTCATGTGCAGCCTGGGTGCAGATCTCCTGACGGATGTGTGTGTTGCAGGAGCAGTCAGTCAGCTGACAGATGCTGTCAACCAGGTGGGTGAGACACCGCACGAGAGATCCCTGCATCAGGCAAACCAGCTGTTCTCCCTGAGGGCACCCCTCCGGTGGACATGTTTGCCACCTCTGAGAAGAAAAAACTGAGGCTGTTCTTTGCCTACCTCCCACAGTCCGGGACACTGGCGGGTGATGTCTTCATGAGGCCCTGGGCCTCAGCCTTGTGCACCTTTCCTCTCTTTCCCCTGATCCACAAGGTGGTGGTCAAGGTATGGAGGGACAAGGCGTTGGTGATCCTGATAGCTCCAGACTGACTAGCCAGTTCTGGTACCCGGAACTTCACAGCCTCAGCATCAGATCCCCGTGGTTGTTGCCTTTTCAACTGGATCTACTGATCTGACAACGAGGAAAGATCTGCACTTCACAACCTGGTTCCTGAGTGGATAGAGGTTTCAGGTTTTGGGTCTTTCGGAAAATGTGCTCCACATTGGGAGGTCTCTTGAAAAAAGTTGAGTCATCAATACTATGCCTTCAAATGGAAATGTTTTTTTTCATTTGTTGTCAGGCCAAGGAGCTTGATCCTCTTGCCTGCCCTGTGGCTAGTATACTGGAGTACCTCTGGTCCCTCTCCCAGCTGGGACTGTGATCAGCGACCCTTAAGGTGCACCTGGCAGCCATCTCTGCATATCTGGCATGGGCTGGTATGCCAATGGTGGCACAGAAGGCTTGACCACGTGTTCCTGCTGGTGTGTGAACCTCCACCACCTTGGGACTTCTTGCTGGTTTCAGCTGTGCTCATGGGCAAGCCTTTTGAGCCTAGGCACAGGTGTGAAATGTCATGACTATCATAGAAGACTGCCTTCATGGTGGTTATTACGTCAGCCAAAAGGATCAGTGCGCTCCATGTGCTCTTGATGGAGCCTCCATACTTGTTCTTCCACTGGGACAGAGTTGTCCTTCTCCCTCACCCAAAGTTCCTCCTGAAGGTTTTCTTGGAGTTCCACCTTAACCAGGTGATGAACCTCCTGGTCATCTTCATGAATCCATCTTCAGAGGCCGGCTGCAGGCTCCATAATTTGGACCTGCAGCTTGTACTCTCCTATTATGTAGAGTGCACTGCTGGAGTCTGGGGTGAGGTATGCTAGCTCTTTGTGACATGCTAAAGTCACGGCTGGAAGACCAGCAGCTAAGAGGACTATTGGCAGATGGATTACATCTTGAATACTCCTGTTATATCAGGTTGGCTATTAGGGAACCTCCTGTAGGGTTCAAAGCTCATACCACTAGACCTACTGCTGCCTTGGTGGCTGCTTTCAGGAACATCTCTATCCAGGAGATCTCCTGGGCTGCCACCTGCAAGTTAGCACACACCGTCATTTCTCATTACTGCATCGACCTTGAGATCTCATAGGGATGTTGCATTTGGGACCTCTGTTCTCCAGTTTCTGTTTGCCAAATAGTGGTGTGTGCCTTGTTCCCTCCTCCTAGAGAACTGTTGGAAGTCTGCCAATGTGTGGATAAGTGAACTATATCCACACCCCAATAAAAATAAGATAATCTTCGAGGATATCTCTTTTATAAGGCCACACCTTTGAAACTTATAGCTGCCAGGCACTAGGACCACACTGAAACTTTTGTAGGCAGTCCGCCAGGGGCCATCCACAATGGCATCAGATGTCCACGTATACATAAATGTGGGCAGCCGCTCCTCTCAGTTCTTTTCCCACCGTCGATCAAACTTGTCTGACCGTTGTGGAAACATCACTGTTGCTGTCGCCGTTTAATTTGTTTTTTTATAAAAGAAATTAAATGGCGGCAGTAACAGTGATGTTTCCACAGCAGTCCGACAAGTCTGATAAACGGTGGGAAAAGAACTGAGAGGAGGGACTGCCCACATTTATGAAGCAATCAGTTTTATAGTGGTTTTTGATGACCTGCTTGTCATCGAAATAGCCATCTAAACTTTTCCAGTACTGTGGGTGTGGAGAAAAGATCGGGCACCGGAGACTCCCATGACGTCTGTATCTGCTGCCTAGGCCTAAGCCACAAAGTGAAAGTCTGCAAAATCTGTCTGGGATTTAATTCCACAACCAGGCGATGCAGAAAAGGGGCTTTGGAGAAATTTTTACTCCAAATGACCATAGAATGAGCTCCAGTAGAAATCCGCATTGCTGGTTCTGTCAATCAAATCATGATCGTCTAAATCCTGGGAGAAGATGTCGAGGAGTCAGAAGCGCAAGCACTGGGACAAGGAAAAGGCATCCCCAGCATGCTCCAGGTTGCCCTTGCTGTCCACAGGTATGATCTCTGCTTCAGCGTCGTCTGCTCCCCTTCCCCCCGACTGTCAACATGACACCTGGCTCAGGTCTTGGCGTGGGCACTACTGGGCTTCCTACAGCTGGTACATCACCGTCGACGGGGACTCTGCCTCCCCCATCGACTACTCCAGTAGCTCCCATCGACTAAAGGGGTGTGAACGCTTAGGCAGTCCTTATTTGTTTTTCAGACATAAGGAGTCTGCTGCCAGGCCTTCTTGTTCCAAGGGGCCTGTCGACGGGGTGTCCAACCAATCCCTCACCAGTGCTGCAAGGCACTCCCTTGCCACAGAATCCTCCTATGCTGCCCCCGATGTAGTTTCTCATTCCCATTGACCCAGTCGATGACGACTAGGAGTATAACCCTGTTTTAGTGATCAGGAAGAGGCGGAGGAAGCGGAAGACTGTGCGGAGAGCCAATATGAACATGGCACCATCTCCACACAGTCTCTACTTGCAGTGAGGACTCCGTGGTAAACACACCAAGGTCCTCTCCAGAAACTCCACATTTTTTACTATGATGCAGCAGATGCAAACTGCCATGCTATTTGCTTTAGAAGAGCAGGATACCTATAAAAAAAAAAGTGCTGGAGTTTCTAGACCTGCTAGAGTCTCCTGCAATAGTGGTGCTTCCTGTGCTCTCAGCCTTAGAGGATGCCACCTATGCAGTTTGGTACAGACAATATACCGGCTGTCCCCAGGAATGCAGAAAAAATGTATCCTGCTTCTTCTGGGAAGCCTTTTTATGCCACACAACTTGAGACTGACTCAGTGGTGATTAATGCTACCCATCACAGGTCTAGGGCACCTAAACACCTGAGCTCCCTTCCTCTTGATAAGGAATCTAGGAGGTTGAATGTCACAGGGAAGAGGACAAATGTCTCTGCATCATTGGGTGTTTGTATTGCTAACTGCCTGGCCCACACAATGAAGTAATGGAACATCTTCTGAAGGAAGGCTAAGGCTTCTGCATTGGCCTTGCCTGAGGGCCCTCCAGATCAGGAGCTATTGAAAGCTTTAGCAGCTGGGGCAAAAGTAGGCAGGCATTTGCTCTGCACAGCCTGTGATGTTTCTGACCCTTCTGCCAAGGCTGTGACCTTGGGCATCTGTCTCAGGAGGTATTCTTGGCTCAGAGTAGCAGGCTTTGCCCCAGATGTGCAACAAACCATTCTTAATGCCCCATTCAGAGGGCAAAAAATTGTTTGGTGATGAGGTACAAGAGATTCTCAAAGGTCTTCAAGCCTCAGGAGGACTTTGAAGCCTGTGCACTCCCTCTATCATACCCAAACCAGGGGTAGGGGTGACTTTCGCACAGCTGGTGTTAGGGGACGGCACCCAGTCCCCCAGACAGTAGTAATAATAAAAATGTTATTCATTGCATACAAAGATGAAATGAATCTAATGGCTCATCTGAGGCTAGCTCATTTTCAGGGAGGTTCTTTGTGCAAAATTACAAAAATATAAAAATACAATACATGAGTATGAAACATAATTGTATAAAACAATTGAGATATAATATTCATACTACATACAGTCACCTAGCACAAGTTAAATGCAGTACGGAGCTAAGGAGAAGGGGTCTTGTCAGTCCCTGGCACTGTTCTAGGTACTCATTCAAAAGCATCTAGAGGTGGTGAAGTCAGTGGAGCCACCCCCCACCAGCTCAGCCTGACTTCTTACTCGCCCCCCCCCATCCACCTTTACCGCTAGCGGTAGTTGTTGGGGGTCATCTGTCCCTCTACCTAGACCAATACCTAGACTACTGGAGGGCAGTGACTACAGATGCATAGGTTCTGGAGATTGTAGAAAAGGGTCGTGCTGTGGACCTTCTGGACAATCCACCAGATTCCCCCCGGTGTGTTGTTGTATCCTCCAGGGCACCTGCCTTTGTTGCAGGAGGAAGTCAAAACTCTACTGCAAAAACGGGCTATAGAACCTGTCCCTCTAGAACACAGGGACACAGGTTTTTACTTCCAGTACATCCTCGTCCTAAAGTGGACAGGAGACCTGAGGCCTATTCTGGATTTATGGGATCTAAACTTCTTTATAGAATACAAGAGGTTCTGAATGGTCACTTTGCATAGTCTTCCATTATTGCAAACAGGGGATTGGATGTGCTGTCTGGATATGGAGGATACGTACCTCTGTATCAAGATTCTGATACCTCACAGAATATACTAGAGGTTCTTGTTTCAGGGGCAACATTACCAGTTCAGAGTGTTGCCCTTTGGTTTGTTTTCTGTGCTGTGGGTCTTTATCAAATGCTTGGCAGTGGTGGCAGCAGCCCTTCACAGGGAAGGTCTGTATGTTTTCCCTTACCTGGACAATTGGCTATTAAAAGCCCACTCAGGGACCAACTGCTGAAGACCTTAGCTCAAACCAGACAGCTGTTCACTGCTCTGCCGGCGACGGCCAGCATACCAAACTTAGTGTTGACACCCTACCAGCACCTACAGTATATCGGGGTGGTGCTAGACATGGTACAGGACTCTGCTTTGCTGCCTCTGGACAGGGCCAACTGTCTGATTGCTCAAGCACAACTAGTGCACGACAGCCGTTATATCTCAGCAAGGACATTTTTATGCATTCTGGGGTTCATGGCTGTGGCCATTGTCACAGTACCACTGGCCAGACTGCACATACCAGTTTCCTAGAGGACCTTTTGAGTCCTGTGGGACCAGCTCATGGATGATCCAGAACAAATGGTTCTAGTCACGTCCCCTGTGTGCAAAGTGCTCAAATGGTGGATAGAATGCAGCAGCCTCCTTAAAGGGGTTCCATTCCTGATCCCCCCTCCCCTCTTCAGATTCTCACCACGGACGCTCCGGGGTTGGGATGGGAAGCTCACATGGGTCCTCATCAGACACACAGGGCGTATGGACCCAAGTGGCACGTATTTTGCACGTCAGTGTTCTGGAAATCAGAGCAGTTCTTTACAGACTCTAAGCCTTCCAGAACAACTCTTTTAATATAGACTGACAGTGTCTGTGTGGTGCATTACATCAGCAGACAAGGGGGGACTCATTCCTGTCCACTCTGCAGGGAAGCAATGAGGGTTTGGTTTTGGGCTCTGAAACACGGTCTCTAACTATCAGCAGTACATGTTCCAGGCATCCAAAAAGTATTGACAGAAAAGCTCAGCAGGTCACAGTCCAGGATGCACGAGTGGGAACTGCTGACCACTGTGGTAGAAGACCTGTTCAGAAGATGGGGTCATCCAGAGCTGGACCGTTTTGCATTCCCACACAACACAAAACTGCCGCTTTTCTGCTCACTTGCTTCAGGGCCTGGGATTTTGTGGCGAGATGCATTGTCCCCGTCCTGGAAAGGGAAGTTTCTGTATGCCTTTCCTCTCATTCAGAGAATACTACTCAAGCTGAAATTGAAGGGGGCAACTCTGATTCTCACTGCTCCCCATGACCTTGTCAGATCTGGTTCCATTTGTTGCAACAGCTGACAGTGGAACCTTAACTCCCTCTTCCCCTGTGTAAGGGTCTATTTGTATGCATGGCTCCAGAGGACATAGCCATAGCTTGTTTTGGGGTTTTACAGAAAGTGGCGGATGTTCTGGTGGCTGCTAGGAAACCATCCACCATGCATACTTACTTCATGAAGTGGAAGTGCTTTACTTTATGGGCTGCTTCTCACCACCTGGATCTGTTTACCTGTTCTGTTAATGAGGTTCTAGTATACCCACGGTCCTTATATTCAGGCCTGCAGTATTCCTCAATCAAAGTGCACCTGACTACCATATCAGCTTTCTACGTGCCTACAGATGGTCATACAGTTGTTCAGCTGGAGGTAGCCTGTAAGTTCTTGAGGCATTCTACACATAAAGCCTTCTGTCTGAAATCCAGTCCCGACTGGGGACCTGAATTTTAGTTTGGAAGAGCTCACCTTGGCTCCTTTTGAGTCGGCCACAACTTGCGACTTATGCCGTCTCTCTTGGAAAGCATCATTTTTAGTCGCAGTCGCTTGCGCCCGAAGGATTTCAGAGCTACAGGCTCTAGTGCGTGAGCCTCCTTATTTGATTTTTCACAAAGACAGTGTGTCTTATGCTTACTAATCCTAAATTTCTTCCAGAGATGATGTCCGAGTTTACCTTAAATCAAACCATCCACCTGTGATTGCATTTTCCTGAGCATGCCAGTCCAGGGGAAGCACTGCTCCATACTTTAGATGTGCATAGAATACCCAGGTAATACACACACCATACAAAGGACTGCAGGAAATCCTCGTAGCTGTTTGTTTCATTCGCCCCGGGAAAGAGGCACCTCTGTCTCTAAACAGTGCTTGTCCAAATAGCTAGCTAACTGTATTATGTTTTGTTACAGGAAGTACGGTAAGGAATTTCCTGGGGTGGTTCATGGCCATTCCACTAGAGGCATGGCCACATCTGTTGCTTGTTTCCCAAATGTATCTGCTGCAGAAATGTGCACAACTGCTACCTGGAGTACTGTCCACACCTTCACCAAGCACTACAGTCTGGATATTTTCTCTCGTAGATGAGCTGTGTTTGGCTTAGCTGTACTACTAGGTCTATTTTCATAAGCCTACAGGTTCCAACCACCCAGACTGTTAGCTTTTGGTATTGCTTGCTACTCATTCCAAAGGTGTGGCCTGATGAAAGCAATATCCTGTAAGAAGATAGAACAGTTAAGTACTTACCGTAACAGTAGATCTTCGAGAAAATCTCTCATCAGGCCATGCCGTTCCACTGTCCTTCTCTCTTGTTTGGGGCTGCAGCACTGGATTTCTGCAGTGCTATCTCCATTACTACATTTTCCAGCCCTCTGTTTTGTCTGGTTTGTGGAGTGCTGGGCTTTTTTCTTGGTTCCCTTGAGAGAGGTCCTCCCAGCATGATTTCCAGCGGGAAACTGAGGAGGGGGGGACTGTCCATGTTTATGTATACGCTGATGTCTGACATCATCGTGGGTGGCCCCTGGCTGACTGCTTGCAAAAGTTTCTGTGTGATCCTAGTGCCTGTCTGCTATAAATTCCAAAGGTGTGGCCTGATGAAAGAGATTCTCTCGAAGATCTACTGTTACACTAAGTATGTAACTGTTCTTTACTCACCTATAGCCATAGCTGTAGGAGTGGTATATGGTTCACATCCACACTGCCCTCCCAGTGTCCCCTGGCAAGTAGCACACAGATCCCTGCTTCCAGCATGCGAAGATCTGATGTCATGTGGTGGAGCCATGGGATATACCACCTGGGCGGGGAAGGAGCTTTGCTTAAAGATGTTCTGGCAAATTGTCTCTTATGGAAGAACTGCCATGTGTGGATGTCAACCATATATCTCTCGTAGAACTATGGTTTCAGGTGAGTAACCTATTTATATAGTCCTGCGCCTCTCCTTGTGTGCCTGCTACTAGTTTTCTGTGGTCTGGTTTCTCACTGTAAGAGGCCCTTCAAGCTTATCTCTGACTGTGAACTGAGGGGCAGTGTAGCTGCCCACGTTTACACGGGTGTGGACATTGTACATCATCGTGAGCGGCCCTTCGGCTAGCAAAAGTTTGAGTGGTCCTAATGCCAACAGCTTACAGTTCCAAAGGTGTGACCCAATGGAGGAGATCACCTCAAAGATCTGCTGCTGTGGAGAGTAACTGTTCTTTATGGTCCCAGCCCTGCTTACGAATGATGTTGGACTCCCGAGACCACATGAGCGAGATCTCATCTTTGCACAAATATATGAAGGCACGATCTCAGTGTGGTTCTTTCCATTCTGCCTCAAGGCCATTGGCTTCGTGTTGTGTGACATTGGTGTTAGTGCCCTCCTCCTTCGGGTGTTGACAGGGACATGGCCCTGCTTCACTGCGGTGCTGGCAACTTAGTCTCTGACATCCCCATTTTTGTTTATTGGAATTTCTTGGATGAACAGTTTGGTTATGGACCATGGCTTAAGGCATTGGAGCCCTCTAGGCATCCACCCCCTAGATTCCTTCCGTGGACATACCTGTCTGTGCAGGCTTTCTCCTGGGATGACACTTAATGTTTTCCTCAGACTCCCTTTTTGCAGACCCTCTGTACGATCTGATGCTCAGTGCAGAGCTGATTCTTGTCAGGCAGATCTGTCTTTGCAGGTTTTTATCTGGTGCGGACACTGCGGTGGGCTCCTCAGCACTGTTGGCCTCCATGCTAGTGTTGTTGCCAGCTTTGGTGGTGACGTTGGTATAAACATCTGAGTTGGTATTAGCAGAATTGTCTGTGTCTACCTCGGAGCTAGCATAGGTGCATACCTCTATGCTAACCTTTCCCAGCTTGGCAGTGTTCGACTTCTGTGCCTATCAGGATGAAAGAATTAGAAAAGAACCTGAGTTTGCAAATTCTGAAGGCCACGGAAAAGGGTGAAGTAGTAATTGTGAGGGACTTCAACCTGCCCAGGGTGGACTGGAGTGTACCAACTATGATGTGCCAGGAATCAGAGAATTCTAGAAGCAATTCAGAATGGGTTCCTGACTCGAGGTGTTACTGAACCCATCTGGGAAGAGGCAGTCCTTCAGCTGGTGCTCACGAACAGAGAACACATACTGGATATTACACAGAGCCACTGGGTAGAAGTGATCTTCTCTCTGTGTAGTTCCGGCTGGACATGGGCACGGAAAGTGTCCCCACTAGGACCAAAATCCTGGACTTTAGGAGGGTGGGACTATAAGAGAATGGGAGAAGTACTGAAATGGCACCTAACGAAAATTACAGCGACTGTGAAGGTGGACCAGAAATGAGCTCTTATTAAGAAAGGCTTAAGGGCTGCAATGGAGGAGTGTGCTAGATACAAGAGGAAGAACTCAATGGTCAAAACACCCAGCTGGTACTGCTCTTAGGTAGTCCAAGCAATGAAGAATAAGATGCTGGTCTATAGGAAGTTCAAGGAGACTGAGAGAGGAGGACAGGGGAAGATACCTAAGGCTGGCGAAGGAGACAGGAAGAGTGTTTCGGAGTGCCAAGGTGCAGATAGAACTGCAGTTAGTGGTGGGTATCAAGAAGAGGGGAGAGAAGGCTTTCATCTGCTACATAAGTTAGAAAAGAGACAAGAAAGATGGGATAGTTAGACTAAGACAAGGAGAAAGATGGACCGATGCCAACAGGGGAAAGGGGACCAGAAAAGGGGGGGGGGAGGACAGATTGAGCAATAGAAGGGGAAAGGGTGAAGAAAGGGTTGCTAGCATTGAGGATAGACAAATCACCAGGGCTGGATGGAATCCACCTTAGGGTGTTGAGGGAACTGGCAGGGGAGCTTACAGAGCCACTGGAGGACCTTTTCAGTTGTTCATAGGAGTGGGCATGGTACCGCAGGACTGGAAAATGGCACATGTGGTGCCCCTTCACAAGAGTGGCCCCAGGGACAACCCTGGGAACTACATATCGGTCAGTCTCACTTCAATAGTGTGCAAACTTATGGAGACCATGCCGAAGGAATGATTGATAGAGCATCTGGAACATGTTCTCCAGGATGCAAGGCAACATGGATTTATGGGAGGAAGGTTACGTCAAATGAATCTGATCAACTTCTTTGATTGGGCAACCAAAACAGTTGACAGGGGCCAAGCAGTGAACATCCACTACCTGGATTTCAGCAATACCTTTGACTCTGTACCCCACAGGAGGCCGATCAGGAAGTTGGCAGACCTTGGAGTAGAAGAGAAGATAGTTAGGTGGGTGGAAAACTGACTAGGGAATAGGACTCAAAAAGTGATGGTGGGGGGAGAGTTGTCTAGCACCAGGGTGGTCACAGGTAGCACCCCTCAGGGCTCGATGCTAGGATTTATGTTATTCAGTGTTTTCATTAATGATATTGGGGATGGCGTCAAGGGTAAAATGTGTCTTTTTACAGACAACACCAAGCTCTGCAGGAGGAGTGGACTCAGCCAAGGGGATACAGGACCTTAAAGAGGACCTAAGAAGACTTGAAAGTGATCCAGGATCTGGCAGCTGAGCTTCAATGACAAGTGTAAGGTTATGCACATTGGAGCCAAAAACTCCAGGACAGAGTATTACCCTGGGAGGTGTCCAGGTATCTCCCGTAGAGGAGGAGGAGGAGGAGAAGGATCTGGGAGTGATCATAACTAGTGACCTGAAGCATTCTATGCAATGCAGAAAGGCAGTGGCAGGGGCAAACAGAATGTTGGGGTGCATAGCCAGAGGGATCAGCAGTAGGGGACAGGAGGTGGGATTGCCCTTGTACAGGTCACTGGTGAGACTGCATCTGGAGTATGCGGTGCCGTTCTGGAGCCCTCACCTTTAAAAGGACATCAACATTTGGCCCACCTGTTAGCGCAGAGGGCTGAGGCGCTGGTGCCTTACCTCACGCTGTGCCAGCGACCCAGGTTTTGGGAATGACCTTAAAAAGCCGGGGGGTGCTGGAGCGACTGAGCCATGGCTCTCACCTCCAATGGGGTGAATGCCCACCCATCTATAGTCCCGCTCCCACCAGGTGGAGGTCCAGTGGGCACGTAGACAGAAACGGGTGGTGACATAAGTCAGTGGAGGGGTGGAAGGGGCCACTGGATCCTGGCGTGTACATGCACCTCCACGTGTGTACACGCATGTGTACGCTGTGGCCCCATGGGGAGTGGGAACAAAAATAATAAGAAAAAAGCGAGAAAAACTATAAATGAAAAATAAAAAAGGACACCAACCTGATGGAGACGATTCAGAGGAGGGCTACGAAGATGATTGCGTGGCACCAGGGTAAATCATATGAGGAGACTGAGGACCTGAAACATGTACTCCCTGGAGGACAGGAGGGAGAGGGGAGACATGATTGAGACCTTCAAATACTTGAAATGGATCAGTAAGTTGAACAGGGAGGTTCCGTTCAGGCTAAGCTGCAGCAAAATCACGAGGGGGTGCAGCCTAAAGTTGGGGGGATGTGTAAGAGGGAGATTAGAAGACGATTCTTCACAGAAAGGGTGATGAGCAAATGGATTGCACTTCCAGAAGAGGTGATCTCATTGAGGATGTTGGGCAGCTTCAAGAGAGGCTGGGATAGATAAAGGCCATGGAAGGGGGGGGGCGAGGAAAGGGATGGAAAGGTAGTGGGGGAGCAGGGACACCAGCCTGAGCTGAGAACCCTGCACAATGAGCAGACTAGCTAGACTAAAAGGCCTAATTCTGCTGGCTTCTTTGTATGTTCTTGCTGTTCCCAGTTGGGAGATGCTCTGTTTTCCCTCCTTTCTATCTGGAGGTTGGAGTAATTTTTTCTGTCTCCCATACCCAAAAAAAAAAAACTGGGACAAAGGTCCTCTTAGCCCTCTTACCAACCAAAAAATAGCAAAAAAAGAAATAAATCACTCAGGGGTTGAACACATTCTCTCCACTGCTTTTCCTTGTTCTTCCCTTTCCTTGCCAGTGCTGTATACTCCCTATAGGATATATCCCTGTTTCTACATGCAGCATTTGGCTTCATCTTGTCCATTCTTCCACTGAGTCTTTGTTTTGTGTGGACAGTGATTGGCACTTGGGTCAAAATGCAGCTGTCACACAGGATACATTCCTGTGCTTTCAGGGAGAGGCGGGGCAATAAGATTTTCTGTGCTATACTCCTAAGCATGTTAGATTTTGCAGTTTCACGTTTTTTCGTAGTTGGCATCATCATCTTCGTCACGGATTGTTTTTCCTCGCTGTGTTGGGAGTGGCAAGGAGATATTTGTGCTCGCTGGACTCCATCCATTTACACCTGTTGTCTCGCTCCCCAGGAAGGCAGCGTGGGAATTTTTACCCTTCTAAATTAAAATTGTCCTCTTGGGAGTACAGAGGCTCTTTTTAACAAGCTGGCTTTTTGCCAAGTTCCCTGTGTATACGCCAGAGCTATATGCCAGGGCTGCTGCTCTGTTTATTCATCATCTTCACGTTTTCTGTCCTGGTAGAAGGAAATAGGCTGTGGTTCTTACACCTACTCCCCTTGTGCCACCCAGAAGGCCCGCTCTTTAGCTTCCTAAGTTAGTAGTCGGGTTTTATTTGGTTATTTTTATATCCTATATCCTTTTGATATCCTTTTCGATCAAGGAGTCAGTAGCCCTTCTTTGCTTCCCACTTATTTCTGACAAACAGAACTTAGGGTGGGAGTTGGGCCGGTGTCAGTTACTGGCTAAATCACATGTGCAAGTTGAGTATGTTGGTCATGTGGGTGGCACCACCAGCTGATGTTGGTCCCCTCCTAGCTGCAAAAGAATTTGCTTCCGTGGGGTCCTAGCGCCTCCAACTTAGACCCGTAAGTGTGAATGAATGATGAAGATATTTTGGATGACAAAATTACAGTGAGTACACGATTTTCATTTACTTTGGACAAGTGGGTTCTGGAAGTGGTGGAATCATGGTTGTCTCTGGAATTTGAGACTTTACCTCTTTATTGGCCCTGAGTGGGGTTGGAGAGCACGCTGTCACTGGAATCTCTCCCTGTGCTTTGGAATGAAGCTGTTCATCTCCTCTGTTGTGTGCCACTTGAGGAGCTGAGAAACTTTGGAGACAAGTTCTACAGCTTGAGTGGCACGTAATGGAGCCTGTCCTAGAAAACTGCTAGGGGTTCTTGTTGCAGTACTTTCTGGGCACAACCAGATGGGGGTGCTGGTCCTCCATTCTCGATCTGCAAGTGTTGAGCAGGTTCATTCACAGTCGGCAATTTCTCTTGGTGACCGCACCAGATCATTCTATCCTTGGAGCCAGGGGCTTCATTTTTTGCTTCTTGGAACTCCAGGATGCCTATCTCCACATCCCCAGTCACCTGTCACACAGACCTTCCCTTTGCTTTCCAGTGGACTGAACTCTGTATTATTTCAAACCCATGCAATTGGGCCTGTCACTGGCACTCAGAATGTTTGCCAAGTTTGTGGCAGCCTTTCTATGGCACAGAGGCATCAGGGTATTTCCTCAGTCGCTGACTCATCACAGGGAGCTCGTTGTGGAATGTGGAGTGGTCCAGGGATCTGGTCGTCCTGATGTTCTGGAATCTTGGTCTGATGGCCAAACTGGCCAAGTCTGAACTCACCCCGAACCTGGTGATTCTGTTTATTGGAGCAGAGCTACAGTCTCTCCAAGTCAGAGCACGCCTGCCCTGGCACAGAGCGGAGGATGTAGAGTATATTTATATTATTTGTGTCCTCCTTTGCCCATTCATTTCAGACTAAGCAATCACACCAAGCCTGGGATTTCCTTCTGGGCTTTCATGGTCTCTATCAAGGCCATGGTACATTGAGCCCACTGTTGTATGCAACCCATTCATTGGTAATTAGGGAGCCGCTGCTCTCAGTTGCTCACAGCTCTGAACCAATCAGTCCAGGTCACTCAGCCGGTGCTGAATGCCATCTGTTTTTGGCTGCCCTCCTTGACCTCTAAAGGGAATCCCTTTCATCCATACAGAGTGCTTGATCACGTTGATGACGGCATGTCACTTGTGGGCTGTGGTGCCCATCTGCTGGATGGCAAATACACAAGTTCTGATCACTGAGTGAGACTCTGCTCCACATCAGGCAGCTGGAATTCTGCACAGATTGACAGGCTTTGGTGGGGTTCACACTGCTGATTTGAGATCACATGGCACAGGTCAGCATAGACAACATGACCACCATGTTCTACGTGAACAATCAGAGTGGCACTATTTTTCCCTCTGTCAGGAGGCATTCTGGGCATGTTCTGTTGCTTGCTCACTGAACGCTGACTTTTTGGCAGTCCATGTCATGGGAAAAAGCTACCAGCTGACAAATGCACTCAGATATGTGGTCGAGGTGTCATGCAAGTGGTCACGACACCTGAGGTTGTGTCCCAGTTGTTTTCAGTACGGGGAACACTGTCAGTGTATTTGTTTGCATCTTGGGAAAACAGAAAGCTGAGATTGATCTGTACCCATCCCCTCAGAAGGACACCCTGCTGGGGTCCACATTCTCTTGATATTGGGTTCAGGACCTCCTGTATGCCTTCTCTCCATTTCCCTTGGTTCACAAGGTGGCCACCAGACATGGAGGGACCGGGCATCCTTGATTCTGATTACACTGAACTGGCTATGACAAGTCTGGTCTCAGAATCATAGTCTCCGCAGCAAACTTCCGTGGCTGTTTCTACTCTTGCTAGACCTGCTGATAAGGTTTGAGGAGGAGCTATCGGACATCCAACCTGCAGTCCCTGCACCTGACCGCCTAGATCTTCTTCGAGGGCAACTCTGTCATCAGGTCACGCCATTGGAACTTCACCATTGATGAAGCATGATCCACACGGAAGATTTGCAGCAGTACAACTGGGGCTGCCTACGCTATTGATGTCCATTGATGTCACCAACCCTATAAAGGCTTGAGCGGCCCCACTCCCTCCTTAGTTCTTCCACCATCGACTCGATCGCATGGGTCTCCACATAAGCTCTGATGCAGTACTCTCGCCATTTTGTTGCCTAAAGACTGGAGATATGAGGCCCATTTTGGATGTAAAGACCGCAATCTGTATGTCCAGTACAAAAAGTTCCGGATGGTAACTTTGCCAGACCTGATGCCTCTCCTCAGGTCCAGCGATTGGCTGTGTTCGCTGGACATGCAAGATGCTTACTTGCATATATCGTTCTTTCCTCCTCACAGGAGGTTTCTCCATTTTGCATTCCAGGGGGAGCATTCAGTTCAAAGTGCTTCCCTTTGGCTTATCTGCGCTGCGGGTCTTCGCCAAGTGCTTAGTAGCGGTAGCAGCAGAAGGGAGGGATTGTACATTTTCCCTTATGTGGATGATTGACTTCTAAAGGCCCCATCCAGGGAACAGCTTCTGCTAACTCTGGAGAGAAGTCTTCAGTTATTTCTGTCCTGGGCATCACTGTCAGTCTGCCCAAGTTGGTTCTAGTGCCGTCCCAAAGGCTGCAGTATATAGGGGCGGTTCTAGACTCTGCGCAGGGGAAGGCCTTCCTGCCCAAGAACAGGAAAGAGTGCCTTATAGCCCAGTCTCAGGAAGTCGCTCAAAGCTGCTATGTCCCTGCCAGGGTGTACCTGAGGATACTGGGCCTGATGGCAGCTGACATACCCACTATTCCACTGGCCAGGCTCCATATGCGCATCCTCCAGTGGACCCTCAGGGTACAGTGGGACCAGCAGACACACAAGCTAGATTACCGTGTCCTGGTCTCTTCCCCAGTCCGCAAGGTGCTGTGGTGGTGGATGGACCCCTTGAATCTTCTGCAAGGCCTCTAATTCCCCCTCACACGCCCTCAGGTCCGCTGACCCTGGACTACTATTCATCCCTCACCATAGGACCACCACTGGCCAATCTGCATTCTCTTACCTCTTCCCTAAACTCTGGAACAGCCTGCCCACCCAGATCCGTCATTCTTCATCCAAACTCTCCCTTTCCTATGCCCTGTCTAACTTCCTTACTCCTAATTGCTACTGCCCCTGACCACCCCCCGTTGGCTCCTCCTCCCCTGCTCCCCCCTGCGACTGACCAGCGGCCCGTTGTCTGGCATATATATCACCTCATGCACTTATACCCCCTCTATTACCTACTCTCGCACTCTCAATTTCTCCCTTCCCTTCCAAATCAACCTAGCTCCCAGCCCTCCCTCCCTCCTCACCTAACCTCCCTATACACCTACGCTTCTACACCCTGCTTCTCTACCCCACTCCTTGCCCTCCAAATCCTTCCTTTCTACTTGATGCATCTCCCTGAAGCTCAACTTCCGTTACTGGCACTCAAGTTCTGCTACTCCCACCCTTGTTCTGTAAACTGGCACTTATGTATCTCATGTATTGCCTTGATGTGTACCCTTGTTTTGTATTCCATGCCCTTACGATCATGTTCTGTACTGTTCTTACCTTGTTGGGTAACCATGATTTGTATAACCTGTACTTGCTGATCCAGTGCTGTTTTGTACTGCTCTGCCTGTGCAACAAGTTCATATGTAATCCCTCCCATCTATGTACATTATCCGTATTGTGCTACTGTAACTTCAAATACTGTATGTATACCTGCCTCCTCTGTAACCCCCCCCCCCCCCCCCCACCAAGGTCGTACTGTGAGACGAGCATCTTTTTGCTCAGTGTGCCTTTCCTGATTAAACATTTTCAATAAATAAATAAATGTCCTCCCCACAGCATATCCTCACCATGGATGCATCCGGTCTGGGCTGGGGAGCGCACCTGGGTCCCTTCCAAACCCAGAGCTTTTGTCCCAGATAGAAACCTCCCTGCATATCAATGTCCTGGAGATGAGGGTGGTGCTCTGCGCCTTGCAGGTGTTTCAGGAACACCTTGCTCCAGGTCAGCTGCTGGTGCAGTCAGACAGTGTCCGTGTAGTGTACTACATCAACAAGCAGGGAGAGACCCATTCGTACCTCCTGTGCACGGAGGCCATGAGAGTGTGGTAGTGGATGTTGGATCATGGCCTGACACTCTTGGCAGTCCCGTACTAGGCGTGGTAAACACTCTGGTGGACAGTCTCAGCTGGACTCGGTCCAGCGTGCACAAATGGGAGCTTCTCTCATCCGTCACAGAAGAGTTGTTTGACAGATGGTGTTGTCTAGAGTTGGACCTTTTTTGCATCCCCACTTGGCTCAAAACTGCCCTTTTTTTGCTTGCTAGATCCAGGGCCTGGAGTTTTCTGGTGAGACGCGTTATGCCTCTCCTGGAGCGGGAGGTTCCTCTATGCGTTCCCTCCGTTTCCTCTAATTCAGAGGGTGCTAATCAGACTGCAGATGGAGGGGGCCAGCACGATCCTGGTAGCTCCATTCTGACCTTGGCAGATGTGGTTTCTTCTGCTACAGCAGCTGGTGAAGGAGCCTCTGGTCCCTCTTTCCCCTCTGCAGGAACCTGTTGACCCAGAATCAGGGGGCCGTGGTCCATCCCAACCTCAGGTCCCTCCATGTGCATGCCTGGCTCCTGAGGACATAGCCATCAGCAGACTTGGGATCTCTAACAGAGTGGCCATCGTCCTATACTACAACCAGAAGCCTTCCACTTGAGCCAGGTATGCCATGAAGTGGAAGCAGTTTGCCATCTGGGCTACCAGACATAATCTGGACCCTTTCACCTGCCCCAGTGAGCCAGATCCTAGACTACCTGATCTCTTTGTGTGACTCAGGTCTCCAGTATTCCTCCCTCAAAGTTCACCTTTTGGCTATTTCTGCCTTCCATGAACCCATGAGTGACCATACGATTGCTCAACTAGATGTCTCCCATACTTTTTGAAAGGGGTATCCTGCATCTGAAACCCCAGAATCCATTCTTGTGTCCCAGCTTGGGATTTGAATTTTGTTTTGGAGAAGCTGACCCTGTCTCCTTTTGAGCCAGTCGCAATTAGCGAGTTATGCTCTCTCTCCTGGAAAGCGTTATTTTTAGTTGCCATTACTTCTGCTCAAAGAATTTCCGAGATTTAGACCCTTTGGTGTGAGGAGCCTTATTTGATTTTTCACAAAGATAGGGTGTCTTTGCGCACAAATCCTAAGATCTTCCTGGACATAAGTCTCTACCACTCATTCACATGAATGGGAACTGCGCCGGAGGCACTAGGACCCAGCGGGAGCAAACTTTTTGCTGGAGGGCTGGTGCCAGAGATGGGGCCGCGAGGAGCGGCACCGCGAGCCTCAGCTCATGCGGTAATGACTATCTTGGCGTCGACCCTCCAACTGCCTCAGTTCCTTTTTTCCCTCCGTCGAGTGTGCTTCAGTGACGACGTCGCTCGCCTGCCGGGAGTCAAACTTCAAACTAGCAGCATAGTTTTCAGTTTTGTTATTTTGTAGTAATATCTCGAATAAGTATCGCTTAAGTTTATTCTTATATACAAAGAAGTCTCAGCCTACTTTGACGGAGTCGACCATGAGCAGGTCAGGTGATGGTAGGGAGACTTCGTATGAAAGCTGTTCAGTCAGTCGGGCTGGGTCCGGTCCGCCGCCTTCTCCGGAGGGGGGGTCTGACAAGTCAGTCCAATGCTCGAGGGGGTGGGCAATTTCGAAAGCATAAAAATAAACGGTCTCATTCTCTGCACCATTCAGCCTCGAGCTCTTCTTTGGCCCACAGGTCAAAAAAGAGAAGGCATCACTCGAGGTCACCTTCTGATATGTCTGCGCTTAGACGGTCAGTTATTGGGACTAGTTGCCGGTCTCCTCCTTCGGAGTCTTCTGCTTCTGTTTCTGGTAGCCAACGCCTTCGACATCGGAGCCCTACCCCACCCTCTGGTAGGTCTTCAGATGAGCAGTTTCATCAGTGGGCCGCTCTTATGGAGCAGTGGGCTCGAAGGTTGGTCCAGCTGCCTGGCCCGGTCACTCAGGGGCCTACGGGCTTCTTGGGAGACCAGGTAGGGCGGTTGAGCCTCCCTGGTTGTGCGGCACCGTCTTCGGTGCCGTTGACTCAAGGCTTTAGGGTGTCCCCCCCCCCAATATGGCTGCGGTGCAGGGGGCCACACTGATGCCTCTATCTCCTGCTCTTCTTCCTCCTTCTCCTCAAATCCTGTCTTTTGGAGTCTTGGGGTGTTTTGGTGGCCCTCGGCGTCGTGGCACCCGATGCGTATCTGTTAGCGTCCTCGGCGCTGTCGTCATCGGCGCCCGCGTGGCTTCAGCCGGGCCATCCAGCCTCTTGGCACAGTCTTCGGCGCGTTTGGCTTTCTTGGCACCAGTCTCGGTGCTGTGTGCTTCGTTGGCACCGTCCTCAGTGCCGTGCGCTTCATTGGCGGCGTGCGTTTCTGCGGTGCCGGGGGTTCTTAGGGCGTCATCCACCTTTCAGGACTCCTCCTTTAACCCTTTTCCTTCCTCATTTCCCTCTGTTTTTCGCTCCTTTCCTGTCCATGCAGTCCCTCCTGGACTGTCAGGAGATGACATTGAGCTTGACCCAGACCTTAGGCTGGGTGATGAAGTGGAAGAAACGGGATCTATTCCTGCTGCAGAGCCTGTGGTCGAGGACCTGTCTTTTAAGTCTCTGCTGAAAAACTTTATTTCCACTCTTTCTCTCCAAACTACAGACATCGATCCTGGGGAAATTGCTAAGACTCCAGTACCTCCATGTTCCGGGGAGATCCCGACGAATTTGACTCCTCCGGTACAGCCCTCCTTTGAGACGCTGTTTCAAATGGTATGGAATAATCCTGCTCTCATTCCTTCGGTGGCTAAATCCATAGATAGGAAATACTCAGCCCCCAAGGATCGACCCATTCTGGCATCCCAAGCCTTTGCGGATCCTATTGTAGTTTTGGCAGAGAATGATAAGGTCGTCCTCCCCCAGACTACTACAGCTCAACCTATTAACAAAGAATCTCGTAAGATAGACACTTTAGGTAAGAGTCTCTTTGCTGCCTCCATCCTGGGTATGCGTATTGCCAGCTACCAAGGCTATTTCTCTCAATATGAGTATATCCTTTGGGACTCACTCAAACAGATGGTTGAAGCTCTACCGGAATTGGACATAAAGTCAGAGCT
This sequence comes from Neoceratodus forsteri, assembly GCA_016271365.2. Taxonomy (NCBI): domain Eukaryota; kingdom Metazoa; phylum Chordata; order Ceratodontiformes; family Ceratodontidae; genus Neoceratodus; species Neoceratodus forsteri. The sequence goes on from CM028133.1 coordinate 15,708,971, forward strand.
ACTTCAAACCATTACTAGGGGTATCGAATCTAACAACCAGCAGGTTAAAGCGGCTATGGATGCTTTCATACTGCTTCCCGGCGGCGGCTGGTATTTGTACCCACGTCATTCCTGGCTGCGCACTTCAGGTTTCACGAATGATGCACAGCAGCAGGTAATGGCGTTGCCTTTTGATGGTGTGTATCTCTTCGGCTCTCAAGTAGAACAGGCTCTAGAAGCTACACAAAAGACTAGGTCAGCCATTAAGTTGGCTCGACCTCCTCCTGTCCCCTCAGGGGTGTTAATGCGCCAGTTCCATAACCGTCAGTCCTTTGAGGCGAGGCAGAGGAAGTTTTCATAAGAATCAAGCTCCCAGCCTCAAAGCAACAACAGAAGGTGCAAGGACCCAAAGCGCCAAGCGCCGCCTTCTGAGTAGTTGGTCCAAGTCCAACCTCAGCTGCCGGAGGTGGACTCTTCCTCAGTGGTGGGAGGTCGTCTGTCGCACTTCTACAATCAATGGAAGTCCATAACCTCAGACAGATGGGTCCTCTGGATAATCCGTGAGGGGTATTCACTCAATTTTGTGGAGGCCCCTCCGGATCGTCTTCCCAAACGACAGCCCAAGCTGTCAACCCTTCAGTCAGACCTTCTCGCCGCCGAGATTCAGGGCCTTCTGAACAACAGGGCAGTAGAAGTAGTGCCGCTGCATCAACGGAACACAGGGTTCTACTCCCATTACTTTCTGGTTCCAAAGAAAACCGGGGGCATGGGCCCCATTTTGGACCTCAGAAAACTAAACAAATTTCTGCCCAAGGAGAAATTCAAAATGATTTCACTAGGAACCTTGTTACCTTTGCTTCATCAACACGACTGGCTAGCCTCCCTAGACATGCAGGATGCTTACTAGCACATTTCTGTTCATCCAAAGCTTCACAAATTCCTAAGGTTTGTGGCTCTGGGACAGCATTATCAGTTCAGAGTCCTGCCCTTTGGGCTATCCTCAGCGCCACGGGTTTTTAGAAAGTGTTGTGCAGTTCTCGCAGTGCATCTCAGAAAGATCGGAATACAGGTGTTCCCTTATCTGGACGATTGGCTTCTGGCAAGTCCTTCCAGGCAGGGAACTCTGGACACCGTAACATGGCTTACGCTTTCTCACGTCCATGGGAGTCCTGCTAAATCTCAAAAAATCGCAGCTGCAGCCCTCCCAGGGCTCCTTTTATAGAACTCTTCTGGACACCTCCTGTGCAAGGCTTTTCTTCCAGAGGACAGGAGGAGCGATATCCTTCAGATGGCCCGTCACATCGGGGAGAGCGACTCTGTTCCAGCTCTCTCGATGCAACGGATGCTAGGTCTCATGGCATCCTCGGTGTTCACTGTACCCCTAGCACACCTTCACATGAGAACTTCTTAGTGGATGCTCAGTGCTCAGTGGTCCCCAACCACTCACCCGCAGTCCTTTCTCATCAAGGTGACAGAACCCCTAAAGAGTGTCGCTCACCTGGTGGTCATAGAGAACAATCTCCTAGAAGGTATCCCTTTGCTCCTCTGGATCATCAGATTTCCATTACCACAGACGCGTCCCTGATGGGGTGGGGAGCTCACTGTCAGGCTCTCCACACTCAAGGTACGTGGACTCAGGTCGAGTCCCAGCTTCACATAAATGTCTTAGAAATGAGAGCCGTCCTTTATGCAGTCTGGGCGTTGAAGGACATTCTCTGTCACAAGAACATTCTCCTTCAAACGGACAACAAAGCAGTGATGTATTACATCAACAAACAGGGCAGTGCTCACTCTTACCCCTTATGCAGAGAAGCGATGAGAGTGTGGGAATGGTGCTTGCAGCACAAGTGTCTAATTCAAGCAGTCTACCTGCCAGGAGTGCAGAACGAACTGGCAGATCACCTCAGCAGAACAGAGGCAGATCCTCACAAATGGTCTCTCGACTCAGCCGTAGTTCAGTCAATATTTGCAGAGTGGGGAACTCCAAACCTGGACCTTTTTGCATCCCCACTCAACACAAAACTGCCTCTTTTCTGCTCCAGAAATCTAGGGCCTGGCATTTTCTGTCAGGATGCGTTCAGGCTGCAGTGGACAAAACTCTTTCTATATGCCTTTCCGCCTCTTCCTCTGATTCAGAGGGTACTTCTCAGGTTCGAATCCCAGGGAGACAAAATGATCCTCATTGCTCCCTTCTGGCCTCAACAGATGTGGTTTCCATTACTCAACAATATGTCGGCAGCTCCGCTGAAACCACTCCTTCTTCAGACGAACCTCTTGACTCAGGGGCCTGTTGTTCATCCCAACCTGAGGTCGCTTCACCTTCACGCTTGGCTCCTGAAGAGGTAGAAGTGAACAGGTTCAATGTCTCTCGCAGGGTTTCAGATACTGTATTCTTCTGGCTGCTCGGAAGCCAGACACTAGGAAAACTTACATAGCCAAATGGAAGTGTTTTTCGCTCTGGTGTGCAAAATCCTCTTTGAATCCCTTTTCCTGCCCACCAGATAAAAGTTTGGAGTACCTCTTAGACCTCTCAAATTCAGGTCTGCAGTACTCTACAGTCAAAGTTCACCTTTGTGCCATTTCAGCTTATCATAAGCCGGTACTTTCCTTGTCACTGGCTCAGTTACCTGTGGTTAAGAGGTTTCTTAAGAATTCTGCATACCAGACCTCATACAAGGCGTCAGTCTGCAGCCTGGGACATTAATCTTGTGCTAGACATGCTCACTCGGAAACCTTTCGAACCTCTGGCTACCTGTGAGCTAAAATTTCTCACCTGGAAAACGGCCTTCCTGGTAGCCATTACCTCAGCCCGCAGGGTCTCTGAGATACATGCCTTGGTCACAGACCCTCCGTATACTGTGTTCCATAAAGACAATTTCTTCCTAAGGTTGTTTCGGAATTCCATCTAAACCAACCTTTGGTCCTTCCCTCTTACTTTGCGGACTTCCAAAATGAAGGAGAACATTCTCTTCATTCCTTGGACGTTAAGAGAGCTTTACATTTCTATCTAGATAGAACAAAAGACTTTCGTAAAGCTCAACAACTGTTTGTTTCCTTCAGCGAGACCCGCTGGGTCAACCTGTCACTATCAGATGTATCTCAGCATGGCTAGTGGCATGCTTTCGCCACTGTTATTCCATGGCGCAGGTTAAGCTGGAGAGCAGAGTTTACGCTCACTCTACTAGGGCAGTCGCAGCATCTCTGGCAGAAATTAGCAACGTGCCCATTGCAGATATTTGCAACGCGGCTACCTGGAGCTCAGTGCATACTTCCGTTAAACACTATGCCCTGGATGTCCATGCCAGACGACATCTTTCCTTTGGCAGAACCATTCTTAATGGACTTCTGTCCTAAAACTGTGAGCTCTTGGTCTCTCCTGCTGCCCTCTCGGGGGATTATTAGCTCGGTACTCTCCCATTAGTGTGAATGAGTGGTGGAGACTTATGTCCAGGAAGATACGAAGATTACGTACCTACCATAATTCTTGATCTTCTTGGACGAGTCTCCACTCATCATCCCTCCCTCCATCCCCCAGCTCACCTCTGTTGTTGGTCTTCACTCCCTCAAATCTTTGGCTGTGAAGACTTCTTTGTTGACCCTTCTTATACGGGTCGTCCGGACTATCTTATGTCCGGTTTTGGTTAGGCTATCTTCTAGGTTAGTTCGCTGCCTCCTTGGAAAAAAGGTACTGGCGGTTGGAGGTCGGCCGAGATGAGTCATTACACCGCACGAGCTGGAGGCATGCGGTGCCGCTCCTCTGGCCCCATCTTTGGCTTGACCCTCCAGCAAAAGTTTGCTCCCACTGGGTCCTAGTGCCTCTGGCGCAGTTCCCATTCGTGTGAATGAGTGGTGGAGACTTGTCCAAGAAGATCAAGAATTACGGTAGGTACGTAATTTTCATTTTCTCCCTAAGGTGGTCTCCGTGTTTATACTCAACCAGTCTATTCAACTTCCTGATTATTTCCCTGAGCATGCCAATCCAGGGGAAACACTGCTCCATGCGTTAGATGTGTGCAGAACTTTGAAGTACTACCTGCTTCGGACCAAGGAATGTAGAAAGTCGAAGCAGTTGTTTCCTATGCCCCGGGTAGAGAGGGCGCTTCAGTTTCTCAGCAGTGTTTATCAGATGGTTGGCAAATTGCATTGTGTTCTGCTACAAGAGGTACGGCAAAGAATTGCCTGGAGCAGTTTAAAGCTCATTCCACAAGAGGCATGGCTGCCTCTATGGCCTGTTTCCGAGGGGTCTCTGCCGCTGACATCTGTGTGGCTACCACTTGGAATACCATCCATACTTCCACCAAGCTCTACAGTCTGTACATTGCCTCGAGCCCGTGCAGGTTTTGGCAGGGCTGTGCTGCAGGGCCTCCTGTCTTGAGTTTATGGTTGACCTTCCTCCCAGACTGTCTGTTTCACCTGTAACTGCTTGGGACTTGTTCCTATGGTGTGACCTGATGACTGAGATACCCCCAAAGAAGACAGAACAGTTACATAAGAACTTAGTGTAACAGAAGGTCTTCGAGGGGATCTCAGTCATCAGGTCTGCTTTCCCTCCCACCATCCCCCTTCTTGGGGCTCTTGTCTTGGACCTGGCTATCTAGTGTATCTAGCCTTTCATATAGGTCTGGGCACCTCTCTCTCTCCCCCCCCCTTGGTTCCCATGGATAGAGCTATGCTCCCTCTGTCTCCTGGGGAGAGACCTGAGGAGGGAGTGGGGCCGCTCACGCCTTTGTAGGGTTGGTGATGTCGACAGACATCAACGGCGTGGGCAGCCCAAGTTGTACTGCTGAAAATCTTCTGTGTGGATCTTGCGTCACCGACGGGGAAGTTCCTATGGTGTGACCTGATGACTGAGATCCTCTTGAAGATCTACTATTACGGTAAGTTCTTACGTAACTGTTCTTTTCTGAGTAGTTACAGGCTCTTGGGATTTCCGAAGATTTCTGCAAGTGTTGGAGGCATTGACTTACCAGATGTACACTTGCAAGTGGGTGAGGCTGTTGTTCTAGTGCAAGAATTGTTCCCCCGTCTCCTTCTCCATGTCACACAGACTCTGTTATCTTTGGTCCCCGTCTATCTGAGTTACGACCCACATCCCTCAAGGTGCACCTGGCTACCATTTGGAATACTGTGCCAAAGTAGGGTTATCCATTGTGGCAAAAAGTAGTGAGACATTTGCTTAAAGGGTTGGACCACCTCTTCCCCCTGGTATGGGAACCACCTCCACCATGGGACTTACAGTGGTGCTGTCAAAGCTGGTGGGTAAACCACTCGAGCCAGTTGACACGTGAACTCTCAGAAGTGTCATGGAAGACCATGTTTGTGTGGCACTTCATCTAGACAGGTGAGTGAGCTCCAGGTGCTTTCTGTGGATTCTCCACATCTCATTTTCCACAAGAATAGGGTTATCCTATGCCCCCGCATTCAAAATTCCTGCCAGAGGTAGTATCTGAGTTTCACCTAAATCAAGTACTTATTCCACCAACCTCCGTAAAGCCTCTTGCTGTGGAGGCCAACGGAACGTTCCAAACACTAGATATTTGCAGAGCCCTGCTGTAAGTCAGATCCTGGAGCCATAGTCAGATAGTTGTGGATCCAGCCTTGGATAGTTCAGATCCAACCTCGGGTGGTTGGATCCAGTGGTTGGATACCTGGTACTACTGGGAGCATACAGTAGAACTTTGTGGTGAGGGCTCACCCACTGTTTGTTATGTGCTGAAGCCTCCCAAGGCAGACCAGTAGCCAGCAGAGGATTGCCCAGTGGATAACCTCTTGCATTGCTCTGTGTTATAGGTAGGCTTGAGAGGAGCCCCCTACGGGGTTGAAGGCTTAATCCACCAGGCATACCGTTTCCTCTGTTGCTGCTGACAGGCACATCCCCATTTCAGAAAACGAAGGGCTGCTACCTGGTTGAATGCACACATTACAGCATCGACTTGCTTACCTGTCATGAGGCTGATTTTTTGGTCCTTAGTCCTCCAGTCTGTTTTCATCTAATTTAACGTGCACGCCTTGCCCCTTCCTTCCGAGATCTGCTAGCAATCTGCCCAAGTGTGGATAGTGAACCGACTCCTTCAGATAGAAATGGGGGTTTCCTACTCCTAACTACAGACCTACTACCAGTATTCAGTTCACATCCACGCAACCTACCCAACCTTCCCTGGCAAGGCTTGCTTCAGATTTCCTGTCCCAGCATGCATATCTGAGTGTAAAGGGAGTGAAGCCAGAGTACCGCATGGTTGGGTGGTAGGAGGAGGAGTCAAGCTTGAGGACTGTTCCAGTGACTGAGCATGCTCAGTGGAAGATTCCCTAGGCATGGATGTTGATGGAGGCAAGTATAGCGCAGTGGTTTAAGTCTGTGAGCTGCAAATCTGGTGACATCCAGCAGACCAGACCTGGGTTTGAATCCTACAGCTTCCACTTGCATACTGTGTGACCCTGAGCAAGTCACTTAACTTCCCTGTGCTCCCAGGCCACACCTGTAAAAAAGTTTTCAGCTTAGTGTGCTACTCCTGGTTAAACAACTAAATTAAAAAAAATGGAATACTAGTAGTAGAACAACGGTTACAAGTAAGTATCCTCTGTTTACTTGCTAATGTTTTGTTTCTGGGTTGTAGATAAGGTATCCAAGTGATTGGTCTGTGATAAACCAGAGAAACTACTGTCCGAACCTAACAAACTAAACCAATGTTACGTTCTCTAAGTCAGATTTGTTTGTTTTATCATGTACTGATGCTGTGTTTTTTTTTCCTTCTTTGTTTCCATCCTAACCCAGCCACTTACCTTCCTAAGCCTAGGAAATGCCTACCTTGCTCTGAACAACATTAGTGGAGCTCTGCAGATTTTTAGACAGGCTCTGGGACTAACCAAGAAATGCCCAGAGTGTGAAAGCAGCCTGAAACTGATTCGCTGCCTGCAGTTCTACCCCTTACTGTACAACATCACCGCATCTTTGTCTTCCACGTGCAATGGTAAGTAGTCAACAACAAGTAGAGGGATGAGGGACTTGCGCACGTGCACAGAGAGAGAGAGCAGCTGAGGGTGATTCATGTGATTCGCAGGGAACACAAACTGAGATTGACCCATTGCTGAGTTGCTGGTTTCTGGAGTTTGTGTTCCTCTGTGGGGGAGACTCCAAAAAAAAAAAAAAAACATGGGACACCGTAATTGCAAAAAGTGTACCTCTGTAACCTATAATAGAGTTTGAGTAAGTAGTGCTTCTCGGATACTGCTTTTATGGATCCAGCTATCCTCCATCGGATAGTACTGGTATTTGACCTAGCATCCTACCAAAGTCAGATTCTGGATCCATAGTAAGACAGTTGTGGATCCAACCTCGGACAACTGGATTCGATGATCGGATCCATCGGATTCACGGATATCTCGAATACTTATTGTGGATTCTGGCAGGTCAGATCCTTGGCCGGATGTCTGTGCCATCTGATGCCATCTGATATCTGTATGTGACCAAAATGATGGCATTCAATGGTATCCCACCTGATAAGATACTATCCTAGCAACACTGAGTAACCTTTAAAGAGTTGGGCTGGCATTCGGAGATCCGACTTAGGAAAGTATCAGCAGAGTACATCTTGCAGTTTTCCAAGTGGGCTAAAGACCTATTATTAACTCCTTTGGGTTATATATTGCCCAGATGTAAACAGACTTTTTAGAGTGGTCAGCAGATCCAGACTGGTCTGTAAATCCCCATTAGCACCATGGGATTTTTGTTTTCACTGTGTTGTGTATGCCAGCTTATGGGCATTATTCAGTGTATCACAGGAGTTTCTGTCAGACTTGCTTCTTAGCAGCTATATTTCTGCCACCGTAGATTGGATAAGAACTGGCCTTTTGAACATTTTCTGTTTCTGGAATTTAGTGTACACGGGTATAAAACTTCTTAGAGAGCATAGAGTTTGTAGCGGGTGGTTGGGTGAAGGGTCATGGTGGGACAGAATGTCACAGTGCCGCAGAATAAACCCTAATCACTACAGGTGCTGTTGGGACACAAAAGTGTCACTGTCTGAACTGTGACCGGGACTTCATGTACTCACTGCTTAGTGAAGCATTAAGGGTAAAGGCAATGTCAGCTTCGTCTCTGTGAAAGAGTGGTGCTAGATATGCTGTGTAGTTTATTTTTCAATACAGCATAAACTCATTTATCCGCATGTGCTGGGGACAGTGAAATTGGTTGGATAAATGGGGTTTTGGATAAGTGAGAGCACTTTACGTGAAGTCTGTCAAGCTGGGAGATGCACCACAGTTTTGGATAACTGAGAGTTTTGGATAATTGAGATTTGGAAAACGGGCTGGGGTTTACTGTAATGGCTTTTGTATAGTGTATCACAAAGGGTAATCAGAAAAAATATGTAAATTTAAAATGAACAACAAAACTAAAAGCAGTAAATTACAAAAAAAAAATATAGCAAATAGTTGAATTACAGTAGTGCTAGTTTAAGAATAACCATATATTGAATTTACTAATAGATTACTCTAGACAGTATTATAATTAGTGCTACTAGTGGATAAAATAGCCAGCTGTTTGCATAATACGCATTGATAATCAGTCAGGAATGGGTCAGTAGCGAAAAGCGAATAAGTATGTTTTGAAATTAAATTTAAATTGTGAAGCTGAGTTGATTTGATGAAGGTGAACAGGTAGGCTATTCTATATGTGGGGAGCAGAGAAACTAAAAGAATAACTGTCAGTAAAGGCAAGGGACCCTGCAAGTTACTCTGAGTATAATTGTAAACCAGAATTACAGTGGCCGGCCTCCTGCTCCTGGAAGGTCGCCCCCCCCCCAAGCTGTGGGCTGATCTGGATTTTTAGTTACCAGTTATACAGGGTATGTCAGAAGTTGCTCCAAATAGATAAACGGAAGGTGCTCCCCCCCCCCCACACTGTCCCAAACGAGGTGGGAATAGTTGCCAGATCTAGAGTATGATAACTGACCAAAAATGTATTAATGAAATGAGGACCCAACTTCACATACGAGTTTCAAGATACTTTATTTAATGTGAAACTTAATGGTGCATGCAGATATGTGTTTTTTTTTAGTTATTTCTTTTTTCCCCAGAGGTCCTCTGCTGCCCTTTTGCCCCCCTCGCAGTCACTGTGCATGAGACCCCCTCCTCTTATCTCCCACCACTCACCCTTCGTAGCAGGGGGTGGGGAGCTTCTTGACCTGCCACACCGGATCCAGTATTTGGGGAGGTGCTTTCCCAGCTGTTGCAGTGGGGGACCATCGTCATCCTCGCAGAGAACTCCATTTTTTTCCGTTTTGTGCTTCCCCCCAGATGCAGCGTACAGTGACGCCAGCGGCAGCAGCGCACATGTTCCCATGCACACTACTGTGAGGCATCTGCCGTAGTCCCCTGCCCACAGTCTTCAGCATTGGCGTGCCACCTCCCAGTCTCCACAAGGGGGCAGGCAATCACTGAGTGCTGCTTACCCTCCCTCCCCCCGGAGAAGGAGAGCAGTCCCTAGGATGCTCAATCCTTCTCCCTGCCAAGCCCCGGCGGCCCATGCTCATTCCCAAACATGGGTCACCAGTGCAGCGTGAGGTAAGGCGTCCAGCGCCTCAGCCCTCAGCACCACAGGGTCGGCCATGCAGATATGTTTTAGTAATAATACTAAACATAACAGTTGCAAAAAAGTAAATACCAGGGACATGGGAGCATTAAGTAAGAATGGGATGGCATTCCTTCTGGATAACCAACTGGCTGTACACTGTAGTTTATGCTTAGAGCTGTTAGCGGCAAAACACGTATAGTTCCATTACTTGCCTTCGAAGAGTGTCAGCCACTTCATAGCATTTTTCGCTGAAGACAGGCATTTGCTTGGTCCTGAGGAGCTCATTACGATATTCTAAGATGAATATAATATTTAACACTGTTGGAGAGACAACTTGTTTGTTTAGGATGCTGAGACAGCTTTACTTGTCCATCTGTGAATAAACTGTCTTCTCATTAGCTGACCCTTGCAAAAGAATTGAGACGTCATCCATCTGTGAATAAATGATCTTCTCATTAACTGATCTTTATAAAAGAACTGAGTTGCCAACAGATTCGGACAGAAACAACCCACAGCACCGGTGAAATTCTTAACAAATCTTTTTTTTTTTAAACTTTGCTTTTTTTATCTCCTGGCTAGCTATTGCTCAGCTCCGCAGTTCTTGCCACCTCCCCCCAACCCCCAGACTTAACTGCACACATACTGGAGTATTCCTGGATCTCCAACCGAGCAGAGCCATTGAGCAGTCCCCTAGCTCCCAAGTGGTGCCATGTTGAGGTCCAGCGGTACAGTGCCTCGGACAGTTGCATGAGGCTCGGGGGCATAGGTGGGCATCATTAGTGCAAGCCACGATTTTTTTTGTCCTCATTAATGGGAGGCATGAGCATGCTGATAGCCTGCACGCCTCCCGAACCCACCATAAACCTCAGGCCCGGCCTCTGCCAGGGGTCAGTGAAGTGCTGAGCACTCCACCCTCCTCACTGGAGGAGGAAAAGAGCCATCCATGGAACGCTCAATCCTCCTCCTTCCCCATCCATCCATCCCGGGTCCGTTCCCAAACCCTGGACATCAGTGTTGCAAGTGGAAGCCCTACGTGCATCAGCACATTCTTTTTTTTTTTTGGTTCTGTATTTTATCCCCCTGCCGACTGGCCCCCTTCCACCGCCCCCCCCATCACTGCCACCGTGCTACTCACTGGCCATAGCCTCTGCCAATTGAGGTGCAGCTGTCCCAGTGTGGCGAGGAGACCGGCTTCATCCTGGCGGTCAGCTCTTTTCCCCTCTGTTTTTATCCCCCACCCCGAGCGCGGAGCCAAGGCATGCAGTGAGCGACAGTGGCAGAGCTGCGGCGTGCTTCACCGCACACGCCCGGGTGTCTAACTCGCTCCGCTCCCCGTGCTGGGTTTGTTGCGCCGGCCCCAAGCCACGCTATGGGTCAGATCAGCAGTGGACTCCATCCCACCCATTCCCAGGAGAGGAGAGCTGTCCTCAGGACTCTCGATCCTCTCCTACCCCGGCCGACCCCCCGATGACCCGCTTGCACCGTGAACACGGGTCACCAGTGTGGCAGGGGGTAAGGCAACACTGCCTCAACCCTCCATGCCACTGGGTCAGCCTGGACCAGCACATTCTTAGCAAATCTTACTCTGTGAAACAGGTGTTTCTTGTTCCTGGCTCTTCCAGGAATCTGTCTTTACCATTGAGTCCCATGTATGGGTCTGGGGCTGGAGGCACTAGGACCCTGCAGGAGCAAATGTTTTGCAGGAGAACACTGACGTCTGATAGTGATGGCACCAGCACACCTCAGTTCTTTTCTTCCCACCGTACAGTGCACACTACAGGACCGACAGTGCCTCATTCCCTCGTCTTTTTTTTTTTGCTCTTTACTCCCCGAGCTGCCTGCCGCCCCATTTCAGCCCGGTCACGGGCCGCCGGCCTCTGCCCCCCAAATCAGCCTCAGCCCCTGATACCCGTGGCTTTCCCCCACGGTGGGGGCCCGCTGACATACCCGGTATATGCCGCAGGCACTGGGACTAGGTCGGGGCCCGGCCTGGGAGCACATCGAGGCCGCGGGCGAGCTTCATCTCGGCGGCAGGCAGCTCTCCATTTTCCGCTGGAGGCGGGTTGTGCCATGATCACCATCCGCCCCTCCAATGGGTTGTCGAGCCGGTTCGGCGTGGGAGCTCCCGCCCGCCAGGGTCCCAACGCCGATTGTTACCCACACCCTCCCCCGGAGAAGGAGAGCCGTCCAACGACGCCTATCCTACTCCCTCATCGGTTTCCTCACGACCCGGGTCCGCCTCAACCCGGTCGCCGGGCCGCAAGCGGAAATCCCACCGCTGCGCCGGCGGGCCGGCTAGTTCCGTCGTCATTTTTTGACCTACGTCTCCACCGAAAAGCTTTTTGGTGCCTTTCTGCTTTATTTGTTTCAGTTTCCGCGATACTGATGTCTGAGAAGAAAGAGCTAAGAAGAGTAAGAATGTCGGGCAGGCACCCATCATGTGTTATTGTCCGTGTTGGAAACAGATGGCTGAATTGGACCAGCATGCATTGGCCCTCAGCACAGTATGAATGAGTGTGATGCTTGCTTTTTCATGGACTGCCGTGCCCTCAAGATCCACACGATAAAGTGGTGTGGTCCCACCCCTACCTTAGGAGGGAGGCACTGCAGTCATGTGGCCAAGGTAAGGTTACTGCTTCTTTCCCCTGGACCCCTTCCCATGACCGCCAGTTTTGTGGAAGCACAGGGTCCTCCTTGACCTCACCCTGCTGAAGCGTCGTAGGCCCTGGCGGGTGGGTTTGGTGGACAGCCAGCTCTTTTTAGGCGGCTAGCTGCGAACTCTACACAGTCTGCCTGCCCCGAGCAGCTGATGTCCCTGATGGTGAGGCTGAAGCTATATGCTCAGTTTCCCTCAGTGGACACCTTAGTATCGTGGCCTGGAGACACCCATGTTCCTGTTACTTTGTGGTGATGGTGAGAGGGGCAGCACCAGCTGTGATTCTAGGCCCCCTTTGAAACCACGGTGTTGGAGGAGGGACCTATGCTGAGGCCATTCTGTGTCCTGCTGCAGAGGTGAAGGTTGTTCTTTACCTCAGTGTCGCTAGTGGCACCGAGGGGGAGGTGGCGGATGTCACGATGGACAGGATATTGGTCCTGGGCCCAGTGACGGTGTCATTCCTGTGTCATCCCTGGCCTGGTGCCAGGGTTGGGGATGGCTTGGGTCAACGCTGGAGTGAATGCCAAGCCTAGCACAGAGGACGGCATGGGCAATGGGGTGAACCTGCCTCAGGGGTCGTCGTTGACCCTGAGTCCTGCGCCACTCTGGGTTGAGGTCTGATGACGTCCTGGAGGCGGTGTTCTCCTGGAGCTTCTGGCTGACAGTCACCAGTCGGTACTGGGGTTGCTCTACAGGGAATGTATGGCTTCACTGTCCCCACCTGCTGGACCCCCCAACCCCCATGGGCACCAGACAGGTCATTCTTCTGGTGTAGGACAACTCCGTTCAGGTGATTCTGCCTGGTGCTCACTTTGGGAGGGGCCACAGTCTGCCAGGGCTGTGCTCTCAGCAATGACTGGATGCTTGCAAAAAATGATTCGGGAACAAAAATAGGCAAGCACTTCTGCTGTATTGGAATAATTGTGTTTTATATTTTATATACTCTTTATTAAACATCTCAGAAAAATTGACAATAGGCAGATCATCAGTATACATTGTACCAGTTCCACTACAAGTGCAGTTCACAAAGGATAAACCTATAGATTATGACAAGGGTCTGATAATGCTCTATTAAATATTGTACAGTTCAACCCGGCCCAGTGGCGCAGAGGGCTGAGGCACTGGACGCCTTACCTCGCACTGCCTGGCGACCCGAGTTGTAGGGGTGCATGAGGCTGGCTAGAGCAGCCGAAGGCAGCTCTCCTCTCCGGGAGGATCTGGTGATCTCTCGCTGCAGGTCTGCCTCCTAGTGGGAGGCTGGGAGCTGAACAGCCGAGGGAGCACAGCATTGAAGCCATAGGGTGGGTGGATGGGCTGCCACTGGGGCTGTAGTACGCTTATGCCGCCTCCCCACGCACATGCATCTCTACCCTGGGGCCCCGGGTTAACAAGGAGAAAATGGAGGAGAAAAATTCCCTGGGGCTTGGATGAAGCCCGACCTCCTGCAGGCACCGCTGTCAGGCTGCATAAGGTAAGTCCTGTAATTCTGGGAGTCTGAGCTGTGGGGGCGGTCAGATGGTGGTTCCCGGGATAGGTGCACAAATAAATACACACACAAAAAAAAAATTTGTACAGTTCACACAGTTAAGTGACAAAATATGGTGGGCATAACGAATTACTTTGAACGGAGGTAAAGTAACAAGTTCAGTTTCTACACAAATGGGCCTGTAATTCGGTAAGGTATGCTCGGGTAAGGTCCAGACTGCCACCTCCCGTCAACCCCCAGGCCAGCTCTATCAAGTAATCTTTCAATTTAACGAAACCTCCCTTCAAGGAATGAAGGACTGATCTTTCTCCGCAATTTAAAAGACCCATGGTCTCCACCTTAGCTCAAACTGCATCTCCCGGCCATTGCAGCGAGCTATGAGTCACTATAAATAATACATATCATTCATAATTGAATATCAGAGGAGCGTGGTAGCACTGGTGCCATCTACAGTAATGGCCTTCTTGGCTGCTAATAATATATGTATAAAGCACAGCCCTTGGGTGAAGGTGAAGATCCGGGGGTCGACAGAAGGATCAATTCAGGGGTGAGGACTGCCTCCCCTCCCACCAACTGAGCTAGACTTTCTGCGAGCTGTGCCTCAAAAGGGGAAAGAATAGGACAAGTCAGACAAATCTGGGTGTGTGTGACCTTAGTTCCCCACAGTCCCTCCAGCAATGTCCAAATTGGGATGGAAGATATTTAACTACTATATTTACGCTAGTGCTGCTAAGTTGCTGATTTATTTATTTGCTTTCTTGGAGCTTTTAAGAACATTTAGCATTTCATACAGTATAGTCTTAGAGCTGTTAAGTAGATTTAGCATCAAAATCTGTATAGCCTTGCAGCCCCCTCCCAGACTCGGTGGCGACAAGCCCACCTTTTCAGCTGCAAATTAATTTTCATTCCTGATCCCCTGGCCTTTTCTCCCCCTTTGTTAAGTTAATCTGTAAGCCCATACATCTCATACTTCTTGCTGTTGTGTCCTGCCCCGTACCCACAGGTCCAAGCTCCTATTTAATTTCTTGCTTGTCTTTTTCCTCTTTAGTGGAAGCCCAGCTTGGGTGCTTCCTCCAACGTGGTTCCTATCTCTGCTGTGGTTATCTCTAACTAAGCCTCCGCCTGCGCAGCTCAGTTGGTCTGCCCAGAAGAAAGCTCACCTATCCTGCAAAGGTATGACAGGACTCTGCCAACAGGTTCATTTTTTGGTGCTTTCCACAGCCAAATCCTGATTGGACACTGCCCTCTGCTGCTGCATCTCGAGTGGCTTTCCCCCTGGCTAATTTTTGCTGATGCCGCAATTGCTTTTTATACTTCAGATTACTGTTTTCTGATATATATATATATATATATATATATTTTTTTTTAAGTGGCCAGTTTTCCATTAGCATATTATACAGATCTGCCACTAGAGGGACCTTGTTCTTTCATTTAAGGAAGTCTGCCCTCTTAAAGGCACAGCAACTTTACTTGCTATATACTTTCCTACTAAATCCTATTGGACCTCACTTAGTTCCTCTCTTGTCCAGTGGCATCACAGGGTGTGGAACTATTTCTGGTGCTTTTCTTCGCACTGTGGGTCCTACTCTCATTTGGATGGAACCCCACATCGCATACCCTTGTTCTTCCTACCACAGAGCTCCCTCTTATCACACTTGACGTGGTCACCAGTGTCATTGTAACATACCACACCCCTTTCTTACCATGGGAGCTGCACTACAGCAGGCTGCACATGAAACATGGAAGTTGTGTGTCCTCTATTGACCCCACTGTTCTTATGCTACTCTAAAGCCTCTCTGTCCCTAAGGGCCATGTTAAAGTACGTCAAAAGGGGAAATCTCATCCTCTTACCCTTTATTTACTAAGACAACTCCTGAAACACCTCATTCTTTTACTTCTCCTTATCTCTGGGAGTGTACATCCAAATCCGGGCCCTCTTTCATATGGAGTCAATGGCAACAAAAAACAGGGTACACTTGTCCTGGCCAGTATGAACATCTGCATTCTGTTAAAAAAAAAATGATGCCCTCACTGCTTGGGTTGCAGTATACAACCCCAACATCCTGTCAGTTGTTGAAACGTGGCTGGCGGCCATCTACCGCTGACTCGGCCATCATCCTACCAGGCTACTCACTTTGTAGGCAGGACAGACTATCTAGAGGAAGTGGCTGTGCCATATACCTAAAGGAGTCATTGTTGGTTCATTCACTGTCCCTCCCTGAACCAGCTATGGATATTCAGATCCTTGCTGTTTAGGTTTGCTCAGTGCACACAACAAGGCCCTCAAGATTGGCTCAGTCTATATTCCCCCTGACCTTGCCGAACAAGGCTTGAAAGCCCTAATGAACTGCGTGATGAGTCTAAAACAAGATGCAGAAACCATCCTGTTAGGTGACTTTAATGTCAAATGGCCCTCGTCAGGTGCCAGTAGGTATAGGGATGAGTTAACAGGCCTGAACTTTACCCAGTTAATAACAACTCCAACCAAGATAAACTATAAGACTGGGACTATCACATTTCTGGACTGGATCCTAATGAATCATCCAATGCATATCTCCCATTCTGAAGTATTGCCTGACACTATCAGTGGTCACTTTTCTACGAAGTGTTATTGGACTAACAAATTTATCAAGCCCCCCTGCCAGAACAGTCACAAGTAGAATGCTCTCCCGTGGCCACCTGCAGCCACTAAAGTCTCTTCTCCGGCAACAAGACTGGTCTTACATTGAAACTGCTCCTGATATTGATTCAGTTCTGGAATATTTCATTGAACACTTCAGTGCTGCCTGTGACATCCACACCACTTTTAGGACACACAGGGTCAGGGGACTTGATAATCCTTGGATCTCTTTTAACCTTCAGGCTCAAATGAAAGCTTGTGACTACCTCTGGCATAGGGTCAGGACCTCTGGCAGTCAACCTGACATACAGGCCTATAAGATGGGCAGGAACGCATGTACTAAGGCTGTCCATGAGCACAAAGCATGGTATCCTTGCTAAAACCTGGGCGGACGGGAAAAAGTTCTGGGAAAACCTTTTGGAAATCGCTGGGAAAGCATCCAAACAGGCTCCAACTATGTTAAATGTTGATGGGTCTATCACCCATGACCCTGTGTTAATTGCCAGCACATTTAATTCATCCTTCACAGACCTTAGCCAGATTCTGACCCCAAATTTCTTTGAACCGCTCAGCACAGCTCCTGCGTCCATCAAATCAGAAGAGTTCTTGAGCCACCCATGTTTCTACTTCAGAGCTATCTCGGAACATGAGGCCTAGACATACCTACATAAAGTTCAAGGAGGAACTAGGACAAGCAGTGATTCCCTCAACCTGAAACTTCTTACCTTAACCCTAGATGAAGTCCTGTCCTCCCTTAACAAGCTTCTCAGTTGCTCCCTCGTACTTTTACAGTTCCCCCAGATCTGGAAATCCGCCCTGGTTACACCAGTTTTTAAGAGTAGGGACAGATTACTACCTGAGAAATATAGACCAATATCTGTTCTTCCCCTGTTGTCCAAAGCACTTGAAAGGATTGTTGCCGACCAGTTTGTGGTGTACTTGGAAAAATACAACCTACAATGTGTCCAACAACATGGTTTTCGGGAAGGGCACAGCACATCCATGGCCCTACTGGAGTTCACAGGTTTCATTCACCATACTCTTGATCAGGGTCAACTAGTTGGCGCAACCTTTATTGACCTGTCTAAAGCATTTGACAGTCAATCACCATCTGCTGACACATCCACTTATTGGGCTTGGTATATCTTCAGAAGCCCTAAAGTGGTTCACCAGCTATCTAGCAAACCGCACACAACAGGTGAGAATAGGGTCTACCCTTTCTGCTAAACTGCCTGTCTGCTCTGGGGTTCCTCAAGGACTGATACTGGGACCCCTTCTATTTAGCACCTTCCTCAATAATCTTCCGACATCCTGTTCCGAACCAGTACTCCTCTACGTGGATGATGCGATCATTTTCTCAAAGACTGCTGACCCTACCCTCCTTCAGGCCCAACTTCAGAAAAGTTTTACTGAAACCGAGTCCTGGTTCACCTCTCATAAGTTGGTGCTTAATTGCAAAAAAACAAAGGTCATGCTCTTCCGTGGTACCCACAGCAAGCATAAAGCCAAACACTTGATGATTAAAAACAATGCAGGTGTAGTCCTTGATCAGACTCAGTCTTTTAAATACCTGTGAGTTATTCTGGATAGTATGCTCTCCTACTACCACCATGTTGAGAATCTTGCCAAGGCGGTTAACATTCGCCTAGGCCTTCTACACAGATACAAACACTGCCTTACTACTGAAGCCCTCAGACTGGCTATCCAAAGTTCAGTTGCCTCTGTTATTGACTATGGTCATTTATGGTACCGCCACAGACACAACCCTATGGCGGCTCACCACAGCTCAGAATAAGGCATGCCGTCTACTAACTGGTGCGGCATATCATACTCCCACTTGTGATCTTTACGGACAAGCAAACTGGCTTCGAGTCCAGGCTTGCATTGAATATCAAGCCTGCCTTCTGGCTAAGAAGTTAGCTCTTTGTCACCAGGTTCCCTTCAGCTTTCCAGTCCCAGCCAGAGCATTCGTAACACACAAAGTTCTGTGAGTCAAACTTTTACTGTCCCTCACTGTTGGACCTCGCTCCAGTAATGATCCATTGCAGTTAGAGCGGCTAATTTATTTAATTCCCTTCCTCCTGAGATTGCGACGACTGCAACCTTGGGACCATATAAGTGGAAGCTGCGTCAATTCCTTGTTTTCAGAGCATCTTGTGATCACTATACCTAATCTTTGCAGACAGCTAAATGCACTGGGACCGCCCTCTTACACCATCTGCCCCTGCATAGTCCTACCCCATTGCTGCGCTATTCCACATGCAACACTTCCTTCCTTCATCTCTTTCCCTTCCCCATCCCTGCCAGCTTTTCATCCTGCCTCATCCCTCCTTCCTCTACCCCTCCACTCCCCTCTCCCTCTCCTCTGTTTCCTCACCTTCTTCTCGCCCCCTGTCCTTCTCTCCTTGCAATCCCTTCCACCCCTCTTCAGACTAGGCCGCTGGCTGCACTCGACATATTTATCTTGCTAAATTGTTCTTTTGTTTATGTAATTACTTTCCTCATATTGTACTACTTACTGAAACCCATTGTAATTTGTTATTCTTGTGACTTGACGTGGAACCTCTGTAAAAGAGCCCTTGGCTCAAAGGTCTTTCTGATTTGTTAAATACATAAATAACTAATTGAGGTGGCTTATTAAAGAACCTGGAATGACACTTCTAGGTAAACTCCTTCCTATATGGAGCAATGGAGACCTTCATAGAGGGAAGGGTGTATTTAAACCAAGTTGTATAGGTCACTATTGGAATAATTTTATCAATCGATACAAATATTATGAAAAATCACTGACTGATGAGCACTGGCACATTGAGGCAAAACCACCCCTTCCTTGGGGGATTTTATTTGTTAATTTTCACAGTATTTGTATTGATTAATAAAATTATTCTGGTACAGCAGCAGGAGTGCTTGCCTTTTGTTTGCTTTGGGCGAGGTACCCTACACAGCCCTGCAGCCCAGGTAGAGGCCCTTGAGACCCCGAGTCTCTTCTCCCCTAGTGACCTCACCGACTGCTACTGAGGCTGCACACATTCATTAGTCCTTAGGGGCCACTTATGTAGGAACAGCAGAGAGAGTTTGTTGGTGCCCTACATAATCTTCCATAGAGACTCCAGCAGGGCCTAATTCCGGTCCTTCTCCCTGGTGCCATCAACTTCTGGGGGCAGCAACTCCTCTATGTCAGCGTCCTCTGATAAAGACAACAAATCTTCCTTCTAACTATCCTTGGCTTCTCAAAGTTCCCAGTGATGGCACTACTGTCATCCCTCCCTGTCCTAGAGCCTTTGAGGAACCATCAAAGGTAGTATGGAGGCATCTGTTCTCTTATTCTCCAGCCCCAAGGGACCTCCTGCTCTGGTGTTGTGCACCCATAGGTCTGCAGGTGCAGTAATTCACCCCTCTTCAGGGCTGGAACTGCTGCAGACCCTGTCAACACACGAGATGCCCTATGCGTGACCAACCACCAGAGACAGTTCCTGCCCAGACAGATGCCCTTGAATGGAAGGATTTTTTTTCCTCCGCATGCACCCTTATGTGCATTGCCTCACATCAAGGAGCCTTCAGTCAGTGCCTGTGGTTGCAGTTAAAGTGGCCCCTAGCTGCGGTGCCTCAGTGCAAGATAGTTGGACCAGCCATTTATATGTGTGCTTGACGTCTGGAGGTAGCACGGCACCAATCAAGAGCGTCGTACAATGCCAGTGAGGTGGTCAGCAGGCTTGCAGGAACGGCAGTCTGCCGCAGGTGGATGGCGTGGTTTTACCTCTGCAGACTAGCACCTTTGGCTTGGCCTAAGGTGCTGAAATCGCACATCCAGGGGTCTCATTTCTTCTGCCGCAGGGTCATGCGAGAACTGTCAGGGCATCACCCTGCTGCGCCACAAGAGCCTCCGCCTGGCCCTGACCAGTCTTGGGTCCCACCAGGTCAGTGCGGAGCCCCTGCTCTTGGGTGTTCTCCCCACCCAGAGGGCTAAGGGAATGTTCACCCTTAGGGTGAGCCACCTCCTCCCTCAGAAAAAAGGGAGGCTTGGTACTCTGACCCATAAGTGGGAGTCAGTGATGAAGATTGATTCCTGAAGATATGAAAATTATGTACTTGCCATAACTGTTTGTCTTCTAGAATATCTTCACCATTGATTACCACACCCTGCCCACCATCCCTCGCATAGACAGCACCAGGGCCAGAGGGCACGCTTGCCCTTCTGGTCCTGGCAGCACCACAAGTGCACTAGCTGGGCACCTCCCCAGTACCACACACCCCCCTGTCTCTGTTTTCGTGTTATATAAGAAAAAAAGCTCTTCAGATGCCCACTCTCACCCAAAAAACTAAACAAAAACAAAGCTGGGGTGAGGGTCCTAGGGACCCTCACAACAACCCCAAAAAAGATTTTGTTGAAGGTGGCTCCTTTGTCCTCCTCCTCCTCCTTTTTGTGGGTATATCTCTCTTTGTTAAATGCAGGATGCACCCCTCCAGGTGGACTGTACTTGGCAGCTGCTCTGCATGTTTTTGGGGTGCTATGCATCTCTTGGTACGTCCCTGTGGTTGCAGGAGAAGCAGATCATTTTTTAATGTAATGTTTTTTCCGACCTGTTAGACTATATTGGTTGGTATGCCGCCTTTCTCCTTGTATATTTGGACCGTTAGCCCACTACGCTTTTGGGTACCTGGGGAAATGAACACATCTCGACTCCCTTGGGCTGTAAAGCCGTTCAACCACAGATGCACTCAGGATTCCCCTTTCTTCTGCCCTTATGTAAAAACCAAGGACCTGGTTAACTCACATGTTCAGTCAGTTGTCAAATCTGGTAGCGTAGTGTTGCCCCTTTTTTTCTCCAAGAAGTCTGTCTTTTTCCATTTTTGTAACATTGTGCTGTCTCATTTTCAAGGGGTCCCATCCGTGGGCATCCCCCTCATGTTTCTGCCAGAGCCGCATTCTTTGGGCTGCTGCTCTGTTTTTTTGGACCACTGTCTACCTTCGCTTTGGCTAGTGGCATGAGGTTGTGGCTGTATAGACCCAAACACCCCTTGTGCCACCTAGCGTACCCTGTTTCGTATCCTAAGTTGGTGGTTCTGACTTGGTAGTTTGGTTCTAATATGTTTATTTTGTTTTCCTATATCTTTTTCCCCTTACCCTTTGCGATAGAAAGCCTCTAGCCCTCTCTTTTATTCTTTCCTAGTGAATAGAATTGAGGTGCACAAGTTAGCTGTGTAAATGGTGTTAAAATGACTGTTAGATAAATTCCCCTTCCTGTATGATTGTAGGACCAGAGAGTAAACCTTTCAAGGACAATTCCTGATTACAAAAGTTAAACTAGGACAGACAGTGAGTTGATAAGTTTGTTTCCAGATGCATCCTGACACAATCATAATTACATTTCACATTGTAAACTGAATTAATAATAATGAGAACAGGGGAACACATGCAGGTATGTAACTTAGAATAAGAAACCTGGTACACTAGGTGGCACAAGGGGTATTTGGTCTTGTAGTGTGACAGCCTCATACCACTAGCCAGAGAGAAGGTGGACTGCGGTCCAGCAGCCCTGAAAATGTGGCTCTGGCAGAAGCACGCGGGGAATGCCCACGAATGGGACCCCTCATAAATGAGATAGCACAATGTGCCAAAAATGGAAAAAGACAGACTCCTGGAATATCCAGTTTAAATAATAAATAAAATAAATGTTGTGAGCATAGTAACGTACAGTTAATCAGACGAACCACCTGTAACAGGACTAGAAAGGGAAGAAATATCACTTCAGGTGGTATATTAATCAGTTATACAGTATGAAGAGGACTATAGCTGAATCCACTTACTAATTACAGAGCTAAGAAATAAGGAGACAACCACGAGCATAGTTTTAGATAACATTTCCTGCCATTCTGCATTGGTTAATCACTAGAAGGTACATAGGGAGTTTGGTTAGCACATAAGTATTGGAAGAGTTTAATAACAAATCCATGCAAGCTACATTAGTCGAGTATGGGACCAGAGGAAGGAGACAATATTACCCAACCATTTTGTCATAGAGCCTCCCAAAAAGGGCAGATAAAGATTGTGTGGCACACATCCTCAACCATTTTCAAGTCATATTTGCAAAGACTCTGCATGCGGTTGTTACGTGTCTTAGATTTGATTTGTCTGAAACCTACAGTATATTGGGTAATTACTTTCCAGCGATCAGGATTTTGTAGTACTAGGAGATATGGCTCCATCGGGTGGAACTTCTTCTACTGGGCTTGCCATTCGCTAAACTTAGAGGCCTTCACATTTTCATGGCCCTCCTATGCTGAAAAATTGATTAGCATTTTTAACAGAAGATTTGTCTTAATCACTAATTGCTATGCCCTCTCCTGGTCAGTTTTTTTAGAGATGGCAATTGATCATAGTCCAAAAGCCAACTGACTTTATAAAGCTTTAACTAGCTTCCTAACATCCACAACTTTTAAAAATTAGTTTTTTCATGAAAGGCTAAAGTTGGTAACCTTGTTGCTGGCATTTTATGTTTTCTTAACCAGTAATTAAAACTATCTAGATTGAACAGTAGACCTTAAAGGTGGTTGACTGGTTGCAACTTCAGAAGGGATGCCAAGGGTCATAATTGTACCTAATATTTCAGTTTCTGAAATCCTCCACATTTCTAAGGCATCTAGAAATTTGCTGTTTTCATTTTGCCATAGCAAATCTTAGGGTTGCATCTATAGCATATTTGCCCATGGTGCTTGTTTAAAAAAAAAAAAAAAATCAGTGATCTGTCCATTTTGCCCTTCAAAAATAAGACCAAGTAAGGGGCTGATTAAAAATTACTCCCGAGTAACTTTCTGTTATGGTGAAACCTTGTCAGTCTGCCCAGCACACAGATTTGCACACCCATGATTAATGTTGCTCAGATAGTACTTTTGTGGATCCTACCACTGTCTGTCAGATAGTGCTGGCATTCTACCTAGGATCTTACCAAAAATCCTACTAAAGACAGATGTAGGATCCAGGGTCAGATAGCGATGGATCCTAGCTAGGATCCAGTGATCCTAGGTCAGATCCAGGGATCCTAGGTCAGATACTAAGTATCTGGGGTCAGATAGCAATGGATCCTAGGTCAGATCCAGGGATCCTAGGTCAGATAGGATCCGGGGTCAGACAGTGATGGATCCCAGTTAGGTTCTGGTGTTCCTGGGTCAGATTCAGGGATCCTAGGTTAAATAGTTAGGATCCAGGGTCAGATAACGATAGATCCTAGCTAGGATCCAGCTATCCTAGGTCAGATAGGATCCGGGGTCAGACAGCGATAGATCCTAGTTAGGATCCGGTGTTCCTGGATCAGATCCAGGGATCCTAGGTCAGATAGGATCCGGGGTCAGACAGCGTTGGATCCTAGTTAGGATCTGGTGTTCCTGGGTCAGATTCAGGGATCCTAGGTCACATAGTTAGAATCCGGGGTCAGATAGTGATGGATCCTACAGTAGGTCAGATCCAGGGATCCTAGGTCAAGATTGCTTGGATCCAAGCTGGATCTGTTGCTAGGATCCACAACATTTGTAGGATCCATGCACTGGATCCTAGAGGGTAGGATCGATGATCAGATAGCACTGCGGTCCTACCACAGCAACTGTCTGGCCAAATGAGAGGTACCTGTTGGTATCCTAGTTTCAAGGATACTATCTGAGTAACACTACCCATGATGCTTTGCACTGGGTTTGATGTTTTAGAGTGTGTGTGTGGGGGATTCGGAGAGATACACTGAAATCAAATGAAATAGATGTCATCGTGTCTGATAACATTATGCAGTATAAAATAAATCACCCCTGGTATTGAATAAATAGGGGTGGGGCCAGTGTGGCAGTCTTGTATATTTCAAGCTCTGGTGATCACACACTGCCTCGGTCCATTAGCCAGTTCAGATAAAAGTCCATGCAAATTAATAAATAGTTGGAAATTATATTAACATTATGCTGCTGCTAGTCAAAGCAGAGCTAGTGCAAAGTGTAATCCACAAAGGATAGGCTATTAGTATTCTGGGCGTGTGTGTGTTCCTCTCCTTCAGAAGAAAATCAAGTTATTTTTGAAGCTGTAATTGAAATTCAGGGCACAGCTCTGCTTACTGTCCTGCTCTATATATAGTAGCAGTGCACTGTGTGAGAAGCATCGCTAATCATATTTTGTAGTCTGTTTTATCTGCTGACGAGATGGAGTGTTAAATTTAGACATTTCACTCCGTGTTTGGGCCCTCTTATGAGACAGCAGTGGGAGCACGCTGTGGTATCTGTACCGACATCACAAAAGGACCCCACCCCCCCCACATCCCAGTTATCTTTGTTCACTTGTATGCCACATGACGTCAGACATTTGATGTGCACATTCTTCAAAATACAACTCCTGGTAGAGTGTCGTGGTAACACAATTCAGGGTATGCAAATCTTGGGCTCCCCTGTGATTACTTTACCCTTTGCTTTGAATATTTTTTTTTGTGTGTCTCCGCCACTGTCTTTTTTTCCCTCCATGCACTCCTGGCATCATCTTCCTCTGTGCCCAACCCCGATTTCCCTGGCTTTCCCCCCAAGGCAGAGCTACATATATGACCCCCACCAATGGAAACACATCCAGAGTACCGGTTACGTCACCGTCACTGGCAGGGCTCCCTGGGCTTACCCCCTCAGATGGGGCCACGGGGGTGGACGCTCTGCGGAATACTATCTGGTGGGATTGGGCGGGTGGCGCAGGAGGCATGCATCATGTGCGCAGCGGCAGCATTTTTGTTTTATACTGGAGAATTCCCTGGGGGCAGGGATGTGCAATGACGACCAGCGTCCGCCTGCCCCCCCCTTGCATTATGGGTTTGGCAGCAGCGGCACCCCTACCCTCTGCCAGAGGTCCGCAATGCGCTGAACACTCATCCCCCACTCCTGGAGAAGGATAGAAGTCACAGACATGCTCAGTCCTTCTCTTCCCACCCACCCCCCGGCCGACCCTCTGACTCCGAGTCCGTCTCTGAACCCGAGATGTTGGCGTCGCAAGCGAACACCTTGCTGTTGTGTTGGGGGCCGGCCACTTTTTTGAATTTCTTGATTTCCATAGTACTGGATGCGCCATGCAAAGTAATATTGGTATATCAGGGCTAATGGTTCCTCACTGAGTAACACCAGCTGTTTAACATGTGATCACTTTTCTGATTTTTAAGGAGCCAAATCAAACTGTACGAATAAAATTCAGTTATAGACCATGACATCATTCTTAACCAGTTATGACTGTTTATTTCAAAACAGTCCATGCACTCTTATAATCATAAGAGGGCATCTTATCCAAATTAAGTTACGTAATTCTGAAGTTCTGAGTTCAGTTGGCATAGTCCATTTCGCACACGAGTTTCACAAATTTTCTGCAGAGTAAAACATTTTGATCTTAAATTCTGGATTCAGTTTAAAAAAAAAAAAAAAAGAAATGTAATAACAGCTCCTTGCTGTCTCTAAAATAGTTTCATAAACAATCTCAAATATTAAACTAAAACTGGAATATAAATAAATATCGCACAATCCCAAATTATGCAGCTCAAATGGACTAGGATAGATCTCACTCAAGGAAAGCCAGTTTAAACAGGTAATACGTCATTCTTCTCCCTCAGATGTTGAGGTAGGGAGATCCAAAGCAGTAGTGCTGCCACCTAGGAGGTGCGATTCCTCTCAGTGTTTTAAATGCAGTCTAGGACTTGCCTATAAACCCATTTACAGAGGAGCGGAGACTAGGACCAGACGCATATAGATACATGAGCTCTGTCAGGTAGCCTGATCCCAAATTGTGCTGTGCATAGTATGTTAACAAGATACACCGGTAGTCCTTGTAGCATCTGCAGCATTGGAGAGAGTGAGCGAGAGATGCACAGAGCAGGAAACCTCAGCAGTCAGTCAGTCTCCAACTTTCGCACCAAGTGCAAGCAGCATGTCAAAAAACCACCAGATAGCTCCAGCTGTAGGCCACTACAATAATCAAGTCTGAGTACGACAAAAGCATGCACCAGTGTTTTCAGATCCTCTGGTTGCAGCTAGGGTTTGATCCATGTAATGTTCGCAAGATGGGAAAAGCCACGCCAGACCATTGCCGACACCTGATGTTCTAGTATCAGCTTGCAATCCATGCCGACACCTAGAGTCTTAACCCTATCCATGGTCATCAACTCAAACTGCCGCCATTCTTCTTTTTTGACCCATTAATAAGACTGTAAGTTACGATCCCTGTTGTTGTTGCCTGCAGGGCCTCGGGGCCAACCATGACCCCCTCAGTGTGCAATACTGCTATAGTTTGAAGCCCAGGACCTTCAAGCTTCAGGTTCTGAAATCAGGTAAAAAAAACCAAAAACATATGTTCTACTTCAATGCTCGTGGCAGTGATGACCAGCACTGTCTGTTTTGCAGTGTCATCTCACTAAGTGGCTCCATTCACTGCCGTCTTCACCTCAGTCCATGCCTGAGGAGCAATGTGGCAAACAGTCCGTGATTATCCAAGACTTGAGAGCTCTCATTCCCATCTTAATGATGGTCTACTTCCGTGGTCTTTTTCATCTCAGACCATGACCACTTTTTGGTTGTCACAGTCTTCTCGGCCAGGTCCATTCATGGAAACGGCACAGTCAACAGACCATTACTTTTTCCTCCCCACTCTGCAGGGCATCCTAATGCACTGCCGTTGATGCTGGCTGTGGCTCACTTTTCTTGTGGTCTCATCATCAACATCCTGTCTAGATGTTTTGGTACCCTGTGCTGATGACTGATTCATTGGCACCAGTTTCTGGAATGGTGCCCTTGTCAGTGCCGTGTTCAGCATCCATCCCTGGTAAGGTGCATTTGTTAGCGCCATCCTCAACATCAACATCTGGCAACACCTCTTTTTCGGTACCCGGTTCTTCTCATACTTTTTCGGTACCTTTTTTGGCTCAGTGCTACCTTTCTTTCCTATGCCTGTTTCTTCAGGTTGGCATGGACCTTTTGTCCCAAGTGTAGGATGCATGTCTTCCTCTGGCCATTGCTTTCCTAAGGCCCTAGGAAGTTCTTTCATTCAGATCTTCCAAGAACTAGTCTTTTCCATAGAGTTCCACTAATGTGTCTGAGTAGGAGATGCTAGGACCCTGCAGGAGACCAAACTTTTCTGGAGGG
Organism: Neoceratodus forsteri; assembly: GCA_016271365.2. NCBI lineage: Eukaryota > Metazoa > Chordata > Ceratodontiformes > Ceratodontidae > Neoceratodus > Neoceratodus forsteri. Next base: position 15,736,416 of record CM028133.1, read on the forward strand.
CTGTTGCTGTGAGTAGGTCCCGTTTGTCTGTCGTTGCACATGCCTTCTGGTATACAGTGGTGCTAGATCCTGCGTGCCTGTCACTGTGTGAGCCAGCCCCCTACTGGCTCTGTTTCTTTTTTCCCCACTGTCGAGTGTGAGCAGTACAGTTGTTATTCTCCGTATTGGGGCCAGAGCTTCACTGTGTGTGGGACCGTAGTGTTCAGTTCTTTGGTTTTAAATTAATACAGTTTAGAGTTTGCTATTTTTGTATCAGTTTAGTTTAAATAACACAAAAATTCTTCAGTGTCCTCTCAGCCCTACCTCATGCTAATGGTTGACCACCATGAAAGACAAGTTTTGCAACAGGACTGTATGTGGCCACCACCTCTGTCTGGGCAGGCAGTCTGGTGTGAAGGAGGATGAACTGTCCTCACGGAGTTGAAAAACAAAATGTCCAAATCCTGCACATGCTCTGCCTTGGGGTCTTTGCACCATTCAGCCTTGACTTCTTCCCACAAAAAGCATAAAGTGAAGAGACAGCACTAGTCTAGTTCATTCTCTGGTCAATCTGCTCTGAGACACTCTACTTCTGTGGACCTGGGTGTGCCTTCATCAGCACAGACACTGGGGTTGACTGGGCCTGCAAGGTCTCCATAGCGAGTCCCCTCTCTGTCCAATAGAGAGGAATTCAGTGGGAAGTTTAAACATTGTGACGGTCTTATGCATCAGAGGTGCAACATGTAAGTGAAGTGGTGCATTTGTTGGCACTAGTTCCAGACCTTTAGGGGACTTGGGCAGCCATGGCACTGCCACTGGTTCTCTTGGGGCAAGTGGGTTCATTGACACCATTAGCAGTGCCACATCCTGCACTGGGTTTGGCCCTTCAGGGTGTGCCTTATTGCCAGTGCGAGCGCTGCTGACGATACCACACAGACTTTCAGTGCAAGGATTGTTCCATTTGGGGCCAATCCCAGGCCATCCTCAGTTCCGCTGTTGACACCATTCCCAAGGCCCCAACTGGGGCCAGTATGTTTCCGGTGTTGCTGAGGCTGCAGCCTGTAATGTTGCCCTTTCCTTTTTTGCATTATGTGTTTATACCCTCCTCCTGTGCTTCGCTGTCCCCCACTCCTTCAGGCTCTACAAGTTCCCTTCGTCCCCACTCACCTTAGCCAGCCCTCCTCAGGTCCTCAGATCGCAGCCGACCCCCGGGATATCCCGGTGTATCCCTATCACCGGGCGTGTCCCGCTCCTCTGAGGGGGAAGGGCACCGGGGAGGGGGAAGACCCCAGCACACACTTCATTAGGGGCCCAGGGATGCTGCTGAGGAACAGGAGGCCCTGGCCAGGTACTGGGGGCACTCCAGGAACGGAGAGCAGTCATCTTGGCGGGCAGCGAGCAGATTTTTCCGCTTTTCCTGTGGGGGAGTGACGTCTGACGTCCAGGCGTATGCTGACGTCTGCCACCGCCCCCTTGAACACCGTGCCCCGGCTGTATGCTGCACTCCCAACCTCCGCCAGGAGTCAGCCTACGTGGGTATGCAACCCCTACCCACCCCCCGGAGAAGGAGAGCTGTCCCCGGATGCTCTATCCTTCTCCCCCCGGCTGGCCCTCTGGCAACCCGAGTCCGTTCCTGAACCTGGGCCGCCAGCATTGCGGGCAGAAATCCAACTGCTGCGCCGACAGGCCAGTAATGTTGCCCTTTCAACCCCTTCCTTCTTACCTTCTGGGTGTGGAGGGAGTCCAAGGAGACGAGTCAGATCCTGACATCATCGTCTCAGATGGTGACGTGAGGCTGGGGGTCAGTGTGGGAAGGCAAGAGCCTTTATGCCCCAGACAGACTGCACCTCAGCAGGGAGGGATTGGCAGTCCTAAAAAGGAACCTGGTGGAGTTTATTGAAAGCACGTATAATTTAAACTGAAGTTTGGGGGGGGTGGTTAAGGCAAAGTAGACTCAAGATGGCAAAAGGTATGGGAGGCATCCTGGCCTCCCCCCCGGATGTCGATAGGGAGTTAGGGAATAGTTTGACCAAGGGACAGGGTAGGGGACAAGAGGGGAGCAAGCGAGGAGCGGGGTATGGCTGGAGGGCAGTGTCCCTGAACGCTGGGAGCTTAGGTAATAAAATACCAGAGCTCCAAGCACTGACTGCAGAAGGGAAAAATAGACATAGATACCATCACGGAGACATGGGCCAACCAGAACCTGCAAATACCTGAAGAGTATGAACAAGATACAGGCACAGGATATCCTTCAGGTAAGCAGCTGGACATAGACCAGGTGGCACAACATGGACCTGAAGGGGAGGGTAGGTTCAAGAGCAATCACAGAAAGTTTTTCTTTACAGAAAGAGTGGTAGAGCCCTGGAATGGCCTCCTCTTGGAGGTGGTGAAGTCAAAAACTGTCAGGGAATTCAAACTGGCATGGGACAGACAGTGTGGGAAACCTCATGCAGCAGCCCAAGGTGGGGAGGTTTGTAAGCGTGTGCAGTCTAGATGGTCCATATTGACCCCATCTGTAGACGCATTCTATGTTTCTGTGTAGAACCATGACTAGGGTCTACAGTTCCTGGGGTACAGCCTGTATAGAAGGGATAGAGGGGGTGGGTGGGGTGGCTCTATACATAAGGGAGTGATTAGTGATGAGCGGGGAGGAGGGGAAAGCTGAGATCTTGTGGGTCAGTATTCAGAATGCTAAGGGGGGAGAAGATTAGAGTTGGGGTGGCATACTGGCCTCCATCCCAGGAGGAAGACATCGACCAGAAGCTGGTGATAAATGTCATCAAGCACTGCCAGAAGGGAATGGCGGTGGTGGTTGGTGACTTCAATCTGCCGAGGGTAGATTGGAACACAATGACCACATCTAGTACAAGGGAACAGGATTTGTTAGGCGGTTTTCAGGACGTCCTTCTCACTCAGCACATGACGGAACCCACTAGTTAGGGGAATATCTTGGGCCTGGTCCTTGCAGACGGTGACCAGGTGCAAGATGTTAAGGTTGAGGCCCCCTGGCCAGGAGTGGCCAGAACACGGTGTGGTTCTCATTAGACATGGGTAGAGAGGGGAAGGCTAGCAAAACCAAGATCATGGATTTCAGTGGGGCCGACTTCGGCAGAATGGCAGCCATAGTTGGAGGGCACGTGGCCACCATCAGGCCAGAGAGGGATACAAACCAAAAGTGGGCAATCGTAAAGAACGGCCTGCTGGAGGTAACAAACTAGCCTAGTTGGTGGACAAAAGAGGTGCAAGAGCGAGTGAGGGGGAAAAAAGAGCAGCTTTTAAACCCTTCAAAAAGACATGCAGGGAGGTAGACGAGGAGTACATCACAAAATCCAGAGAGGTGACCAGGGTAATGAGGGCAGCCAAGGCCACAAAGGAGCTAAGGCTGGTGCAGGGGATTGGGGGATTTTTAATATGTCAAGGAAAAAAAGGAAAAGTAAGAAACAGATTGCCAGGATTAAGAATAACGATGGAGGATGGACAGTAAAGGGGCAGACCAGGCAGAGGTACTAAATGAGTACTTCTGCTCAGTATTTACAAGGGAGAAGGATGGGCCCATCCCTCCGCAGAAGGAATGGGGGCAGTCAGAAGGGGGGATAACAGATTTTGAGATTCCAGAGAACAGGATGTTGGATGGTCTGAGATCTCTTAGGGTGGACAAGGCTCCAGGTCCAGATGGGATACATCTGATAGTGCTGAGGGAACTAGCAGAGGTGCTGGTAGCACCCCTAACAGATGTATTCAACAGCTTCCTACGGACAGGATGTGTTGCCACTTGACTGATGAATGGTGCACATGGTACCCATACATAAGAGTGGCCCCAGGTACAAGCCAGGAAACTACAGACCAGTCAGCCTCACATCCTTAGTGGGGAGATTGATGGAGACCATCCCAAAGGAACGGTTGGCGGAATTCATGCAAGAACACTTGCGGGGAGACGACCGACTACATGGATTCATCAATGGGAGGTCCTGCCAAACAAACCTGGTGGAGTTCTTCAACTGCGTAACTAGGTCGCAGGATGGGGGAAATGGTGGTTGATGTTCTGTATCTGGATTTCGGTAAAGCCTTTGATGCAGTGCCACATGGCAGACTGATAAGTAAACTCAAGGGCATGGGGGCAGGGCAAAAACTGGTTAGGTGGGTGGAAAGTTGGTTGGGAAATAAGAAACAAAGGTGGTAGTAGGGCAGCCATCAGCAGTATCCCACAGGGCTCAGTCTAGCAACTATCCTATTCAACATCTATATAGTGGATATAGCGGAAGGGGTGGAGAGCAAGATAAGCCTGTTCACCAATGACACCAACATTGGTGCAGTGATTGATTCTGAGGAGGAAGGGAAGGTGCTACACAAGGATTTGGAGAAACTGAAGAGTTGGTCAAGAACGTGGCAGCTGAGCTTCGATGCTGGGAAATGCAAATGGGGCAAAGAACCCACAGAACACCTGCCATATGGTGGGGATAGGTTAAAGGTCACAGAGGAGGCAAGGGATCTGGGGGTGTTGGTCACAGGGAATATGAAACACTCGGAACAGTGCAGGTTGGCAGCAGCCAAGGCCAGCAAAATGCTAGGATGTATTGCCAGAGGGATCACCTCAAGGAGCGCGGCGGTGATCCTGCCACTGTACAGATCACTGGTGAGGCCACACCTGGAATACTGTGTACAGTTCTGGTGCCCCTACTTAAACAGGGACATCAGGCTTTTGGAGGGGTCCAAAGAAGGGCCACCAAATTGATAGGGTGGATGGGGGATAAGCCCTATGAACAGAGGCTGAAGGAACTAAATATGTACTCCCTGGAGGATAGAAGGGATGGGGAAGATATGATTGAGACCTTCAAGTACCTGAAGGGCATAAATAGTGTTAGCACTGGGGGTGATTCAGTTGAAGAGGGAAGGATCACTAGGGGTCATAGTATGAAGCTGGAGGAAGGAAGATTCAAGAAGGAACTGAGACGGCATTACTTCACAGAAAGAGTGGTGGCAGCATGGAACATACTCCCAGAGGAGCTGATCTCAGAGATTGGTGGAGAGCTTTAAAAGAGTGTGGGATAGAGTAAAGGGCAGAATAAGCATTGAAGTTGACTTGACCCAGTGGTCGAGCTCAGTAAAGAAGAAGAAAGGTGATAGTGGTGACAAGGGGGGGGGGCAGCAATGGTGTAAACCATGAGCTGCAAATCGAGTAGATGGGATAGACCTTTCTGGCCTGTATCTGCTGGTTTTTTTTGTATGTTCACATGACTGTGACTTGTACTATGTTCCAGAGATTCTGAAACCGGTTCCTGTCCGCTTATGTTAGCAGGATATCTCCTTTCCAACTCTGCTCAGAAATATCTGTACTTCACTGAATTTTGAGCCAGCAGCTGTAGACTAGGATAGGCATTTCAACTGGTGTTTTAAATGTGCCTAATATTGTGATGTCTCTTGTTCCTTCTGTCCAGCTAGTCCTTTAAATACTCTTTGAGGTGGCTTGGAGGAGGCTTGCTATTGTTGCAGCTGTCCCCAAGCAGGCAGACAGGAAATACACAGTACCTGAATTAAAGCCCATGTATTTGACTCCACCAGTAGCGAATGCCATTGTTATTCTGGCTGCGGGCCAATAAAGCCATATGTAGTGTCCAGGAGGGTCACCATGCTTATGAACAAAGTCACGGGCAAGCAATTCTGTGCTTCATCTATCCTTGTCATGAGGATAACTAGCCACCAGGGTTACTGCCGTAAGTACGAGTATGCCCTCTGGAGCAAACTTATCTCTGGCAGATGCCCTGCCAGATACAGAGGCAAACAAGAGATGCTTCTTGCTGTTAAGCAAGGTATTAAATCTAACAGTCATCAGCTTAAAGCCACTATGGATGTCTTTGATGCAGCAGCTCGCTCTGCGGCTGCAGGCGTATGTATCAGACAGCTCTCATGGCTGTTGCTGGCGGACTTCACCCTGGACACCTGGCAACAGATCATGAATGTGCCCTTTGATGGCACTTATTTGTTTGAACAGCAGGTGGAGCTGTGTCTTTAAGGAGTCTAATGGAACGAGAATGACTCGGAACTTCCAGGCTGGCTCCCTACAACCTACATAGGGGTAAAAGATGCGTCTCTTTTCACAAGAAGTTCATTCATGGTAGGGGTCAGGGAGCCCAGAACAATAAGTCCTAGCTTCCCCAGACCCAGAAGAAAATGCAGGTCTGCTTCAGCCACCCAAGGCGCATCACTGCTCCCCATTAAGGGGACGCCTCCTCTTAGTTCGATTCGGTGGGAATCCATCTTAATGGACAAGTGGGTTCTAAAGGTTATGCGAGAGGGGTACTCCCTGGAATTGTTGGAACTACTCATCTCTCTCTTCCCCCCCCCCCGGACAATCCTCCCAGAAGGCAACTCCCCCTGTCAGCTCACATGTCAGAGCTTCTGGCACAGGAGATTTTGTGGGCCTTCTGAGAAACGGCAGTGGAAATAGTGCCAGCGTCAGATCGGGACATGGTTCTACTACTACTATTCTGTACCTCAGAAATATGAACAGATACATGGGTTCAAGGGGGGGCGCTGCTGACCAGCCTAATAGGAGGCAGCATTTAACTCGAACTCTTGGGAGAAAATTAGTTTTAAAATTAAACTACTACTTTTTCTGCATCCAGAACCCTGGTTGAAACATCCAGAGGGTAGTGGAATACAGTCTCACTGGGAAAACGCCAAGATGGGCAAAAATAAAGGAGCAGCTGCTGCAACAGGTGATTTCTTCCCTCCGAAAAGACAGAATCAGGAGGAGAGACCTGTGCAACATCGGACTCTGTTCCAGGGCCAGCGGAGGAGGCATCACTCACTACCATCCAGTCCACCCTACATCAGTTTGGTAAAAGCTGTTCAGGACTTAGACGAAAAGTTTGACACCCTAACTCACAGAGTGTCTGCACTAGACACAAGGATGGAGCAATCTGAGGCCACTGTGCAGAGACTGGACGTGTCAGTGCTTAAATCTGTGGCTGCGACTACAAAGCTCATGAAAGAAAATATGCTTTTCCGTCAACGCTTGGAGACAGTAGAAAACCATACCAGAGAAAGAAACTTATGAATAATCGGCTTGTCTGAAGGTGCTAAGGGAGATGACCCCTTATATTTTGCTAGATCTATGCTTCCAGTTATCCTGTGCCTTGATGAAACCGATCCCCCACTATCCCTCTAGTAGGCCTACTGGATCTCTCCCCGCTGTGCCTTGCCTTGGCCGACCCCACAACTGCACGGACTTTTTTGATCATCTACACTGGTATTGGGGATTGGGATAGAGCCATGTTGGTCGCCAGATGTCGTAGAGCCCTCAGATATGGAGAAGATGCCTTGTTATTTTTTCTGGATCTGTCCTACAGTACACGCTAACGACTCAAGGCCTTCGACTGTCTTAGAGGGCGGCTTCGCTTGCTGAAAATATCCCACCAGCTGTTGTTGCCGGCCAAGCTTCATATCATTTGGAAGAGCCAGCAGTACTTATTTAATGAAGCCTGGGAGGTGGAGAAGCTGATCGCCCGTGTGGAGTTGGAGGTGGCTAAAGGCAACAAGGGTTCCTCCTTGGATGGAGATTAACACAGCTGGCAAGGCAGGTAATGTACTCTGGGGTCCTGAAGGGCCTATAAGAACATGTTTTTCCTGACTATTTGCGGGACTTGAGTCTTTTGCTGATTCAGTTACAACCATGGATATGATCTTTTTGGAGTCCCTATAGTTACATCTTTTGGGGGCATATTGGTTAAGAGGCAGTCATTTGGTTAATAAAAATAACCTTATAACCTGTGTAATTTGCCACCCTCCCTTACGGGTTAATTAAAGGACCGCCGTTTAAAACTCTGGACTCAATAGAACAGCTCTGGCATTTTCTTCTAAAATGTACACTTTGTTTAAACATAAGTCCCGTTTTGGTATAAACTAAATAAGGATGCATAATTAGTCTTTCTTTTTTTTTTTTTTTTTAGAATTGCTCTTGGTTTTTCTTCCTAGGAGCTTGGGAACTCATTGTTTCCTTTAATAGTTATCTGGATAGCACTGGGGGAATTGACTAGACGTTAGTCAACTAAATCTCATCCTTGGTATGATTCCCCTTTGGCCTTCCTGGCTATATACTCAGTTATAATTTACTTAAATGGTGAATGGTTGGTTAATTCCCCCCAGGATATACCGCTAGAGGGGATGTCCTTCATTAGTGCTTTATAAGAGAATATTTGTGTATAGTGATGTACATTGCTATCCTCCTATATATAGTTGTGATGTAAGTTTTGCTTACAAAATGAATAAAAAAAAAATACATGGGTTGAGAGGAATTCAGAATTATTTCTCTGGGATCTTTGTAACCTTACCTGAAGCATCAGGATTAACTAGCAACACTGAATATGCAGGACACACAGTAGTTCATGCTGGTGCTACCCAACCGCTACAGGTATTTGCGGTTCTCCATTGAAGGGCAATATTATTGCCAGTTTAGAGTTCTGCCTGTTGGGCTTTACTTAGTGACGCAAGTCTTTACAAAAGGCTTTGTAGTACTCACAGCACACCTTAGAAAGCTAGGACTTCAAGTATTTAGATATCTAGTATGGCTAATTTCAAGCCATCCAAACAGGAGGCAGAACAGACAGTGGCTACTGCCTCAGTTCCTAGCATCCAAGGGAGTCCTGCTGAATCCCACAAAATCTCAGCTGCAGCCCTCCCAGGAACTACTGTTGATAGGAGCTGTTCTGGCACAACCTGGTCTTGGGCCTTTCTTCCAGACTGTAGACTACAGGCAGTCTTGCAGATGGCATATTACATCATGGAACGCAAAACTGTGCCAACCCATTCTATGAAGTGCTTGCTGTGCCTTACAGCCTCCTCAGTTGAGGCTTAGTACCCAGCGGTCACAGGCATGGCAAACTCGAAAGTACCCCATTCAGGTGACCAAACCCCTGGTGAGGTTCCTGATCTGGTGGTCAGTGGAGGAAGACCTCCAGGGTTTCCCCTTCTCCCCACTGGAGCCAGAGGTGATTCTTACCATGGATGCCTCAAAGCTGGGTTAGGGAGCCCACTGCTAGAGTCTCCAGACACAGGATGTCAGGGACTCATCAGAAACCCATCACCACGTAAACGTGCTAGAGATGCATGCAGATCTGAAAGGCCTGGCAAACTTGGTCAGCCAAAAAACAGTTCTCCTTCAGATGGACAGCAATTCTGTCATGTACTATATCAACAAGCAAGAAGGAGCACACACTTAACCTCTTTGCAGGGAGGGAGTGAAGGTATGGGAATGAATGGTGCCTGGAGCAGGACATCTTGCTCCAGACAATCAGTCTGTCTGGAACACTCTCACACACAAATTAAGTCGAACAGAGACAGATCCTCATAAGTAGTCACTAGCACCAGACATCATGAGATTGCTGTTCTATGAGTGGGGCACTCCAGATGTGGACATTCTTACAACCGCACTTACTGCTAAACTGCCTCGATTCTGCTCCAGAAATCCAGGGCCTGGCATTTTCTGTCAGGATGCATTCAGACAGCCATAGCAAAATCTGTTTCTGTATGCATTCCCTCCAGTCCCTGTCATTGGGAGAGTGCTGTTCAAGTTGTAGGCACATGTGGGCAAGATGATTCTAGTGGCCCCCTGTTGGCCTTGACAGATATGGTTTCCTTCGTGGATTCAGCTATCAGTCGGCAAACCGAGGAGTCTGTCACTCTGGATGGGGTTGGTGACCCAGGGTCAACCAGTACACCACAGCCTGCACTCCCTTTACCTACGGGCCTGGCTCCTGAAGAGATAGAATTGAACAGATTTAAAGTGACTCAGAGTCTCTGAAATAGTGTTGGCTGTACATGAAACTTCCACCAGGACGATATAACACAGCAAAATGAAAAATATTTTTTTTGTCTGATGTTCCAAAACACCCATGGACCCCTTCAGGTGTCTGCCTGGAAAGGTTTTGGAATACTTGTTGGATCTTTGTGTTGCTGGCCTGCAGTATCCCACAGTTAAGGTCCACCTGTGTGCCAAGCAGTCCTTATCTGCTATCAAAGTCTCTGTTTCTATGTTTCTGTGTGTGACAGGGTGGAATAGGACCCTGTCCCATTTCTTATGGAGAAAGGGTTTAAATTTATTTATTTATAAAATTTTGTTAACCGTGTAAGCCCACTGCGCCGCGAAGGTCCCTTTTTCAGGGCTGAACCGGAATTAGTTACAAAAAAACAGTGCACATACATAAAGGTGAAACAGTGCAGGACATAGTACATAATACAATGACAGTATACAGTTATACAGTTTATATTGCAGAGGGCAGTAATTACAGCACAGTTACTCAGTTCAACAGTAGCAGCTGACAGAGTTGGGGCAATTGGATATTTTGGGCAAAGCCACGAAGGGTGAGTAGGCTAGCTTTCAGGACAGCCACAGGGGTTGTGGTTTAGGAGGTGTGCCCGCAGACCTTTCTGGAATGTGGCCAGGGAGGGGGCTTCCTGAAGGTGTCTGTGGAGTTTATTCCATTGCACAGGGGCAATATGGGCAGAGGATTTACTGCCAGCCACAGAGCAGGTCCTGGGCAGGTCCAAGAGTTTTTTGCCTGAGGTCCTGAGTAGTCTGCTGGGTTGCTTTGGGGCTAGTAGCCCAGTTAGCCCAGCAGGAGGGTCAACATTGAGAAGCTTAAACGTCCAGCTTAACAGGGGGTACTGGAGCCTGTGGTTCGGGGAGCCAGTTGAGTGAGGTGAGGGCTTCATAGAGGTGGGTCCTTGGATGGGCATACATGGCGAAATTAGTGATTTTATAGTACAAAGTTTGTAGTCTAGAGTGGTCAAGTTTAGCTGTGCCCAGAAGTGTTGGGGCAGCGTAGGTGAGAGTTGGGAGGAGGATACTCTATGCGATTGCCAGTCTAGTCTCCAGTATCATGTTCGCGCGTAGTCGATAGAGCAGGCCGAGTTTTTAGTGATTGTTTTTTGTTACTAGAGCCACATGTGGCTTTAGGGTGAGCCCCTGGTCCAGTGTGAGGCCCAGGTATTTGAAGGATTGAACCACCTTGATTGTGGAGCCAGATACAGTAACAAGTGTGAGGAGGTGGGCCCGGGAAGGACCCAGGGAATTTGGACCAAACAGAAGCGCTTTGGTCTTGTTAGGGTTAAGGACCAGACGGTTTTCGACTAGCCAGGCTTCAGCCTTGGTAAAGTCTGACTGGAGCAATGGCCCTAGGTCGTCCAGGTTCTGTGCAATTCTATACAGGATGGCATCATCAGCGTACTGCACTACGGAGCTACTCCCACAGTGGCCATGGAGGTCATTGACAAACAGGGAGAACAGGAGTGGGTCCAAGATCGAACCTTGCGGAACCCCCTCATTTAGACTAAGCGACCCAGAGATTGCACCTCTCCACTTGACCTGTTGGGAACGGCCCGACAGATAGTTGTGGAACCAGTTCAGAGAGTATTGGTCAAGTCTGAAATTGCTCAACTGTGTTAGGGAGGGGTGATCTGCCAGGTCAAAGGCCTTGGTTAGGTCAATGAAAAGTGCCCCTGTGGGGGAGCCCTTGTCCAAGGCAGCTAGGACGTCAGTGGTGAACCTGTTAAGGGCGGTGTCGGTCCCATGTTTTTGCCGGAAACCATGCTAGGAGGGGGCCAGGAGTTGGTTAGCTTCCAGGTAATCCCTTAGTTGGCAGTAGGCAAGCCGCTCCTGGATCTTAGCAAGGGGGCAGAGGATAGAGATGGGTCTGTAGTGACCTATAGTTTCCCTGGCACCACCCTTGTGGATTGGGAGCACGTGGGCCTGCTTCCATATTTTGGGGACTACTCCTTCCGGAAGTGATCAGTTTATAAGCAGGATGACAGGTAATGCAATGGCAGGGGCAGTGGCTTTGAGCAACCGCGGGTCCAGACCATCTGACCCCGGAGCGACGGAGGGTTTTAAGGATAGTGGGAGGGGTAGCACTTCTTTGACATGCACCATCCGAAGGTGGAAGTGGGGAGTAGATTGATCCTGAGTTTCCATGACTAGGGGTCCCTGAGAGTGGTGCGGACGGTTGGTCCTATTGGAGCCCAGCTCAGTGAAGAAGCTGTTGAAGGCCTCAGCTGACTCGCCTGCATCAGTTAAGGTTTGTCCATTGTGGGTTAAATTGCCCAGCTGGGGTTTGTTTGGGCCTTTTATCAAGGACTTGATGGCAGACCAGAAGGACTTGGAGTCTGTCAGGGTTTGTCGTGGGAGGGTTTTGAGGTAGTCCCTTTTAGCTGTTTTTGAGGCTTTCTTACACTGGTTTCTACAGTATTCAGCTAGGTCAGCTGGGCTGGTGGAGCACCTGGCCTTTTTCCAGGCCTTGTCTCTGCCCTTCATTAGGGATTTCAGCTCACATGAGATCCATCTGTGGCATTGGCCTTTTGCACGTCTTTTCCTTACCGGGGCGTGGAGATTGGCCACAGCAGAGAATGTATACTGGAAGAACTGGGCGGCATCCTCAATACTGTCAAGCAGTCTAATTGGTGTCCAGTCGACATTTCTCAAACAGCTCTGGAAGGCTTCAGCAGAGAAGCTAGAGAAGTCCCTAGCTACTATGAGCCTGGGGGGTAACCTGGACGGCCGGGTTTTCCAGATGCAAAAGGTGGGGGACTGGTCACTCAGGGCATCAGACATCACACCAGCCACTTAGATGTTTGCCAGGTTTGAAGCTAAGATCCATTCAAGGGTGGGGTGGTTCCCTGTTTTTTAGGTTTTGCCTGGTGACCTCCGTAATGACCTGGGTCAAGTTTGCATCAGGGAGCGAAGCCTTGTGAACTTGCTCAGTGGCGGGTTCCCACCTAAGATTGAAATCCCCTAGGACCAGCAGCTCAGCGGGAGTGGTCCCTGCCAGGGAGCGTGTTAAGTTCTGAAGCGCTGAGTTGCCACCACTGGGAGCGTTGTACATAGTGAGGCACTTTGCATGGCCCAGGACAATTTTGATAGAGTGATTCGAGCCTTGCGGAGCATGGCAGGTGGGTAGAGGTCAGGGAGGCCTCCAGCGAGGTGTACACATAAATTAGGACTCCTTCTCCTTTTTTTCCCTGTCTGTCCTTTTGGAAGGTGGCATAGTTTGCAAGGTCCACTTCATGAGGGAGTATGTGGGGCTTCAGCCAGGATTCAGAGATAGCAAGCACATCTGGTCTGTACATTTCCACCCAAGCTTGAACCTCGTGCATCTTGGGTCACAGACTGTAAACGTTCATGTGTGCGACTCTCAGGCCTTTGGTGTGGCACCATATTGGGTCACTGGGGGACCCTAGGGTTGAGTTAGCAAGTGGGGTCCAGGATTAGGTTGGACATCACCTGAGCGCATTATCAGCTAGCGCAGTAAGGCTGAGGACTCCCTGCTGGGCGTTGGATGATAGTTTTGTACGAATGTCTGACAACCCTGTGAAGATGAAGTAGCAAGATCCCTTATGAGCGAGCCCATGCATCAGGATCAGGGTGTCCATATTTGGGGATGCTGGGCAGACTGTAAGGTGTTGGAGGTGCTGGTCCTGCGCACCCCTGAGCAGGTAGGGGTCATGACGTGCCCATTTTTAAGTCTACCCACAAAGTTGCGGCGTTATACAGGATGATCAGGACAGGTAACCTATATGGGGCTATATTTGGGTTGGACCATGGGCACCGGAGGTCCCGCTGATGTGGCTGGGCAATTTCTGTGAGGGGCATGGTGCTCGGGGCCTTTGGTCCTGTGGTAGTGACAGTTGGAGGCAGAATAGTGAGAGCTCTGGAGTTCCTGCCTTCAGGCAGTGAGAAGCCCCAATAACGTTCCTTTGAGCGCTGGGGGAAATAGTCCTAGGAACGTTGGGCTGTGTTGCTTTAAGTAAGTGAGGCCATTCCTCGCTTTGCTAGTATCAGCCAGTGTTATGATATCAGTGAGTTTATACCCTGGGGGGCTTGTAGGCTCTCTGACTCCCCCCTTATCTTTGTGGCTGGCTACTTCGGACCAGCGAACTAGGCTGAGGTGGCTGAGCTGCACTAGGTAACTGAAACTAGAGAGCGTTATAGAGCACTCTAGTATCTTTCCTTTTTGTGTCTCTTCTCTGTCTGGTTGCGCAACCAGATTTTCCTGAGAGACCTCGGACTTGATCAACCCGAACAATCTTGCAATTCTTTGCCTCTCACTGTCTCTCTGTTTTCTCTTGATGTCTGTATATGAGAATCAGTGTATGGAAATGTAGCTGATATCAGGATCTCTTTTGTTTAGAAAATATTTAGTATTACTGTTGAAATGTTTATTAATTGTAGAAAACTAGAGGTTGCTTGAGTGCAAATGCTTGAGGCTTTTTTGCAGAATGAGCCATAGAAACATCCTGCCTGATATTTACAAGAACAGAACATTTTGCAAAAACAGGATGTTTGCTACAGGTGGGGAATTGAAAAAGACTTATAGAAAGGTTAAGTTGCTACTGCAAAAGTCTTTTTTTTCACAAGAAAGATTTTATTTTGCCTTGTACATAGTTATTATGAGCAAGTTTATATTTTTTATGTTACTCCTACTATAAATAAAGTTTTGGTGAATTTTACAACTGCTCCTGGGTTTTCCCTATGCTTCCTGACCTGTGCCTCAGCGACACTGTGTGCTGTATCTTGCCCCATTTACTCGACGTGGATCCAAAGGTGCCAAAGCCCCATGGCTGACAAAAGAGATACTGCTTAATCCAAAAAGAAAAACTGAGTAACCCCAAAGAATTCTGGGCCCAAATAAATTCCCTCCTCAAAGGCAAAACCTCTAACTCCCCTGACTTGTTTTCTACAAAGGACAATGTACCATCAGTCCCAGTGTCAATAGCAGACGGTCTTAACAGTTTCTTTACAGACCTCAGTAGCTATGTATCCCACTTCACTACTGACAAAAACAACCAACCCTCTCCAGTCACAAATCTCCATAGGACTGTGTCCTCGCAATTCCACATCAAACTAGCAACCCAAAAAGAGATCTTCGGCCTACTTCAGAATCTCAAGGAACATGGCTGTCCTGGCCATGACTCACTTGAGCCTAGGTTCTTAAAAATGTGGAGGCCCGGCACTTACAGTTCCGGTTACAAACCTGATCAGTAGATCCTTTCTCAAAAGCATCGTACTCTCTAAATGGAAAACTGCACTAATAACACCAATCCACAAAGGGGGGCTGGCCACCCTGTTGAAAATTACAGGCCAATGTCAGTTGTCTGCCACCTTGCAAAGGTTCAGGAAATAATTCTTCATAATCAGTTAGAACACTGTTTTGAACAACACCACCTCCTGTCATCATGATTTTCGCAAACATCATAGCACTCTCTCTGCACTCATCAGAGTCACTTCAGACATTCACCATGCCTTTGATCTAGGCCTAGCCATGGGAGCTATATTTGTTGACCTCACTAAGGCCTTTGATTTGGTGGACCATGCACTGCTGATACTGAAATTAGAATCCTTGGGTCTTGATCATTCATCCATGTTCTGGCTCCGAAACTATCTAACCTGCCACACCCAAGTGTCAAATGGGCCAACTGTCAATCTCCCATTCAGACAGATTACCCATGGAGTCCCCTAGGGATCCATCCTGGACCCCCTTCTTTTCTCATTCATTGATGAGCTTCCAGGCTTCTGTGGTGGGGCGTCCGTTCAGCTCTATGTGGACGACACCATATTGTACCAGTCCTCAGCTGTTTCCCAGTGGCTCAGTCAACACCTGGAAGCAGATTTATATTAATTAGAATTATGATTCTTTGGAAATAACGTACTACTAAATGCTAAAAAAAACCAAAACTAAATCTATGTTATTTCCACCCCCTCTCCTATAATACTCATCTTAACCTGGAACTTTCCATCCGCTCCAGCAATGGGGAACCCCTTGAATCATTTGACTCATTTGACTAGCTGGGCATCCTGCTTGATCCCATCCTCTCCTTTGAGGCCCATGTCAACAGAACTGTCAAAGCTTTACACCTGAAGATTGGTTTGCTGTACCGTCTTTGTCCCCTGCTGTCAATTGCCTCCTAACTAAAAATTGCTACCACCTCACTCCTGCCTTTACTTTCGTATGGGGCTCCATTTTTTTTTTTATCACTCAAGGCCTCTTTCACAAACCAACGGAAGCAAGTATATCACAAGATAGGGCGCTTTACTGTCAGAGCTGCCCCCCGGCAGCACCACTGCACTGTACTTGCATCTCTGAGCTGGCTACAACTTGAACACAAAATCCAGTACTACTCACCATGCCTCACCTATAAGCTCACACACCTCTACACTCCACCAAGCCTGTCTGACGACATTGTAAGAAAACAGTCCGGGCGGTCTCTTCGCTCCTCCTCTCTCCCACTGCTAGACTTACCTAAGGTACGTCTGTTCTCAGGCAGAAGATCATTTTGCTTCTGCTGCCCCCTCGGCTTGGAACTCCCTCCCCCATCTATCCTGTCCTGCACTACCCTGCCCCAGTTAAAACTAGCTCTACTTAACTACCTGTGTCAGGAACTGTACATGCCTTACCTGACTTGTAGGCACCTGCTCGTACTCTTATTTCCCCTATAACTCCTAAATTTATCTTTAATCCGACTGTTACTATGCTGTAATCTCTTAAGTGTACACCAGTATTGTACATCAGTGTTCTTCACTGTGAGTACCTAACACCTGTACAGCCGTCCTCAGGATTGTACCCTATTTCAATCCAGTTGAAACAAGACTTTGTATTGCACTTGAAACATGGACGAAAATCATATATCGTACTGTGACTCCCTATGTATTATATATAGGATAAAGTATGGGGTGCAGTGTGTTACGAGAATTTACACACGCCCGAGGGGTTTATTAGCTATCTAACAATGAGGGAGTGTGTGAAATTCAAGTAAAACACACTGCACCCCATATTTTGTTATTTATAATTGAAGGGCAACGTTTTTTTCTTTTAGAGGTTTAGTTTAAACTTGGTCTCCTGTCGGCAGCACTGAAGAGCCGCATCGTACTCGCATGGCTGTCCCTCGCATCACCAACTTCCCTTTTACTCCCTCCCACTGTGAGAATACCTCCCGCCTCCCAACCCGCTGAAGAAGCAGCCTGAGGTTTTTGTGGTCAGTAGTGTGTGAAGAGAAACGGAGCGTTTTAAGCTCGAGCTGTGTTTGTTCAGTGTCTCGAGCGCATTCGTAAGGGAAGAGAGCGCGTGAATGCTGTAACACCTACTCAGGTGTTACAGTATTTAACACATGGATTTTTGCATTGAAAAAAATGGAAGCCATTAATTATAAATAGAATAAAGTATGGAGTGGTGTGTGTAATGAGAATTTGCACACACCGGTGTTGGATGCCACATAAACTTATCTCAGCATCAAGCACCGAGGGTGTGTAAATCTCGTTTACACACCACTCCATATTTTATTTTATATAATTGCTGGATTTCGTTTTTTTGCCACAGCAATTATATAAAATAAAGTGAAGATGTCTCCGTGCAGCCACGGTCCACTCTGGTTTCAGCAGGGTCAGCGGTCAGACACGGCTGCTGGAAGGAAGACTTGTTTCATTGTTTTTTCTCTTTTTTCACATACGAGGCAGTTTAAAATACTTTTAGTGCAACCATTTTTTTTTTTTTTAGTTTTACTTACCGCCGAGTTAGAGTGGCGGTCTGGTCTGTGGCCGTTAGGTTTGCGTGTGGCAGTGTGGAAGAACGGTGGCTGGCACTAGCGCATGTGCAGCAGAAGGGAAACCCAGTGCGTGTTTGTCATAATAAACACACTTTTATTATGGCAAATTATGCTATGGGTTTCCTAAGGGAAAAAAACAGAACCCATTAATTATGATCCTATTAATTGTAAAATGTCCTTGAGACATTAGATTGACTGCTGTTTGATTTTGTATAGTACTGTGTCTCTGTACATTGTAATCTATTGTCCTATGTACCCTCCCCCGGGTTGCCCCTGAAAAAGGGACTGCATGCTCTTAGTGGGCCTACCCAGTTACCAAAATTCAAATAAATAAATTCAATTCAGTTTTATTTTACCAGGAAAACACCATTGAGAGAACTCATTTACAAGGCGGTCCTGAAAGGACAAATACAAAAAACAAGAGGATGCAAAACAAGACAGCAGACACGAACCACAACAGTTCCTCAAAATACAGGAGCAGTAACTCTGGAAAAAAAATTAATAAGGTTCTATAACATTTAGTTGCACCAGTTGACATGGTAACATACACAGTAGGATTACATATCAGCTAGGGAATACATGTTGCTACTACTGTTGATAAGGAGGATGGAAGAAAATAGGCAGTAAGAGGGGAAGGAGAAGCTCGGTAAGTGCGTCAGGAGAGCAGGTAAGGGGTAAGGTGGAGGGAGAGGGGGAGTTAGAGGAGAAGGACAAGGAGAAGGGAGGAGGGTAGGGCAGGGGGGTACTAGTAGGATTACTAGGAAAGATAGGACAAAAGGAAGCTAAAAATGCTCATTAATATTGTCCCCCGCACTATGCGGGCTTCATTAAACCATATTACCACCAGTATAATACAGTCTATTTAAGGTATGTTCAAATTGACTGAACCCATCTACTAGTAAGGGGAGAAAGGGGTAAGGCGCAAAAGGTAGCGTTTGCAAGTGCTCGTAGTGCTTAGTAGGGGTCAAAGGGTAGGGGAACACAGGGCCACCGCAGATTCAAGCAAAACAGTTACAATTTACCATCCGTGTTCGTCTGAGCAGAGACTTGAACACACACAGTCCAACGAGTAACTTTAGTTTAAGGTTATCTTGTAACAGGTTCCATGCAGAGGGCAAAGCATGTCTTATTGACGCAGAACCAAACCTTGTTCTAATCTGAGGAATATCAAAGGTTATATAAGAGAGAGTTTCCTGAGGGAATAAGCACAAGTGTCGCATTTGAACAATGAACAAATGTAAGGGGGAAGTTTCAAAGTTAATGCTCTATACACCCAAAGGGCTGCATTATGCCCCCTCCTAGCATTAAGAGAGGACAAACCAGTCGTTGTGTAGAGGGTACAATGATGCGTCCTTTGGGGAGCAGTAGTTACAAATCTTATGGCCCTATGATAAAGCTTGTCCAAAGTGGATAGAGCTGATTAAGGGCTGTGGCTATAGATAAAGTCCGCATAATCGATCAGTGGCATAAAGGTTGTTTGCACCAGCCTTAATTTTGCATTATATGTGAGCAAATGCTTTATTAGGTAGAAGATCTCAAGCCTTCTTCGTAATTTTTTTGGCGGTTTCTTCAATGTGCATGGCAAAGGTTAGTTTACAATTTAACCAGAATCCAAGATATTTGAATTTACTGACGGGTTCAAGGATATCCCCAAGGATGGTCCTGATTTGGTATTTACTATCCAGAGGGTAAACCTGTAGGTACAGTCTCTTTGGCACAGCTGTCACTATTTAAGAGGTTCTTCAGGGGTATCCTACAGGGTGGCTCCCTGGGACCATAATCTTGTGCTGGACATGCTCACTTGCAAGCCATTCGCGCCTACTGCAACTTCTGACATGTAGTTTCTGACTTGGAAAACAGTCAAAACAGCTCTTTGCCTCTTTCGCCTTAATTGAAAAGAATAGCCTGTTACAGTAACCCCTCGCTATAATGAACAGTTTGGGTGCCATAACCCGTGTTCTTTATAGCTCCGTGTTTGTTATAGTGAGGGCAGCTAAAAAGAAAAGAAAAAAAAAAACACACACACAACGAAGCAATTGCCAGGGAGATAAAGTTCCATCAGAAAACACACCTATGCCAAAGAGAAAGCATGGCTGTACATGGTATTACTTAAATTGGATTAGTTACAGTACGTTGTAAATGCTCACTTTCCAACCTAAAAAACTAAGAATGGAAAAAACTTGTTGTACGAGGGGCGCTCTGCTGGTCTTGCGAGTTAGTGGTTGTTGGTTTAAATGAGAGGGAGATTTTAATTAGCAACAGACAGCCTGAGGAATTTTGGAAGCCAAAAGCAGAACGATATTTCTGGTGGGAGAGGCGTGCAAAGAAGCACTGGCGTTTAATCAGGTGAGACGGGCTAGCGCGTGAGGCAAGTGCTCGCAAACAGCAAGAAGAGGTACATGAGACACCGGAGAGGCGTACGATATTAGAGAGAGACTCATTGGGCCCGATGGGGCGGGGCGGACAGTGGCTTTGTGTTTGGTGACAGCCATCTCTTCTTGCTCAATCACTGACGTCCCATGGCAATTCTAGTTACAGCAGAGACAGCAGCAGAGATCGATAGCAAGCTGTTTAGAGTGCACCCGTAATTCACAATCTACAATGAATGTCTTAACAATCTCAGGCACCGATTACGATCTTATACTGTCACCTTCCTGGTATAGAGAAGTACTGCAGGCTTACAGTTTAAAGTTATTTTTATGTGATAATAGTGTATTACATCTTATTTAGAGCTTAAAAGAATAACAGACTCAGATCGTTGTAGATTGTGAGGTTCTGGGAGCAGTCTGAAGAGCTTGCTTGATTTTTCCTGGGAGCTGCACACTTTGTTGCCCTTCTTTGAACTGCCTCTAGTTTGTCTGTGTCCTCCCGGAGATGTGGCCTCCAGAACTGGACACAGTACTCCAGATGAGGTCTCACTAGTGATCTGTACAGTGGCATAACCACCTCCTTTTTTCTGCTGGTGATACCTCTCCCTGTGCACCCTAGCATCCCACTGGCTCTCCCCACAGCCTTCTCACATTGTTTGGTTACCTTTAGATCATCAGTTATGATTACCCCCCGGTCCTTTTCTTGACTGGTGGTCATCAGTACCCCATCTTGCACTCCTCCCTTGGATTTCTGTGCCCCAAGTGCATGATTTTGCACTTCTTTGCTTTGAATCTTAGCTGCACACTCTGGACCACTCCTCAAGCATGTTTAGGTCCTTTCTCATTTTTTCCACCTCCCCCTGGAGTGTTGACCCTGTTACAGATCTTAGTGTCATCTGCAAAGAGGCATACCTTCCCCTCCAGCCCCTTTGCAATGTTGCTTATGAAGACATTAAAGAGGACTGGCCCCGGTATGGATTCCTGTGGCACCCTGCTGGTCACCCCCCTCCTCAGATTGAATGCCATTTACCACCACCCTCTGTGTTCTGTCACTCAACCAGTTTCTGACCCAGTTTACCACTTTGGAGTCCACTGCCAGGCTGCCCGACTCATTTATCAACCGCCCATGTAGGACGGTGTAGAAGGCCTTGCTGAAATCTAGTTAAGCCACATCCACCACCCCTCCCCTATCTATCTCCATGGTCACCCAGTCAAAGAAATCTATCAAATTTGTTTGACAAGACCTTCCTGCTGTTAATCCATGTTACCTTGGATCCTGTGCTCCACTGGATTCAAGAAATATCATAATCCTTTCCTTTAGCAGTGACTCCATTGATTTCCCCACCACTGAGGTCAGGCTGACTGGCCTGCAGTTGCCAGCCTCCTCCCTGTTCCCACTTTTGTGGAGAGGGACTACATTTAACCTCTTCCAGTCCCCTGGAACCACCCCTGTCTGTGTCGATTTGCTTAATAGTACTGTTAGTGGTGCTGCCAGCACCTTTCTTAGGCCCTGTCCACACTACACCAGAAAAATCCCTCTGTAACATTACAGAGGGTCCAAACTGTTACCGTAACAGTTTGCATTTACACTGGTATCGTCACAGAAAGCGTTTTCAAAACTGTTGTTGAAAACTGATATTTTGGGCCTGTCTACACTACATAAGTAAAATCCTGTAATGTTTTTAGTGGTAGGGTGGATGCACTGTAACATTTTGGCCTTGTCTACACTGCACTGAAAATCTGTAATCGTTTGAAACCGGTACAGACTGGAAACGTTACAATGCATCCACACTACCACTGAAAATGTTTTGAAAACATTACAGGATTTTACTTGTGTAGTGTGGACAGGGTTAAACAGAGCTTTGAAACCATTACAGAGACCATTGTTGAAACCACCTCACAACAGGTTTCTATAACGGTTATGAAAACACTTTCTGTAACGTTACCAGTGTAAACACAAACCGTTATGGTAACTGTTTGGACCCTCTGTAACATTACAGAGGGGATTTCCAAGGTAGTATAGACAGGGCCTTTCAGTCTGTAATGGTTTCAAAACGTTACAGATTTTCAGTGCAGTGTGGACAGGGCCTAAGTTCTTGTAATATTCTGGGATGTATCCCATCCGGCCCCATAGCCTTGTCCCCTTTCAGATTCTCTAGTTGCTTTAAGACTCTCTCCTCCGTGTTGTCGAGGCACAGGTCAGCAGGCATAGGAAAACCAGGAACAGTTGTAAAATTCGCAACAAGTGTTTTATTATTAATAACAGTAAAATAAAATAAATAAAATTGTTCAAAATAACTATTTACAATGGAAGTACAAACATAGAAAGCAGAGTCCTTTTTCTTCTCAATTTCAAATCTCAGTCCGTCTCGGTCTTTTGCAAAACATTGCAGCTCTTTTTTATAAGTCTTTGCAGGAGCTCGTTAAGCAAACAGCATGCTTCTCACACAATCTTCTTGTCAGTTTCTGCAGGTGCAGCATTGGTTGCACAACCAGACAGAGAAGAGACAGAAAAGGAGTGAATAGAACAGATCCTTGCATTTAAACTCTTTCTCCATAACAACTGGGACAGGGCTGTATTCAACCCTGTCACCCTCCGTAAACAGGCATGTGTCCACCTCTCTCCCACTGGTGCTCCTATCCCCCAGTAGTGGTCCTTCCCCTTCCCCTTCTTCTGTGAACACTGAACAAAAAATATTTGTTCAGGGTTGTTGCTTTTTCTAGGTCCCCCTCCGCACGCACCCCTTCCTCCCTTTTTAACATCACCATCCCACCCCAGTGGTCTTTGTATCACTAATGTACCTGAAAAAGGTCTTGTCTCCTTTCTTAATTGCCTGGGCTATTTTTTCCTCAGTTTGCGCCTTTGTGCTCCTGACTGCTTTCCCCACCTCCCTCTGCTTTTCCAGATACAGTTCCCTGTCTTTCCCCCTCTGTTTCCTTGCACCTCCTGAAAACTAGCCTTTTCTCTCTTACCTTCCCGCCGGCCACGTCCTTGGAGAACCATAGTGTTGTTTTTTTTCTTTCTCTTTGTTTTACTTACTTGCCTAACACAAAGGCTTGTTGCCTCTGCTGTGGCTCCCTTAAGGTTAGCCCATTGTTTCTCAACATTCCCCCCTTCCTCCCCTGCCGGAGCTTCCTTGAGACATTCCCCAATTTTTGCAAAGTCAGCCCGTCTGAAATCCAGGACCCTTGCTTTCGTGTGGTTTGACTCCTCCACTGTTCGCACATTGAACCACACCATATGATGATCACTGGACCCCAGGTGGCTACCCACCATTACACTGGTGACTCTGTTCCCACTGGAGAGTACCAGGTCCAGTATTACTCCTTCTCTGGTGGGTTCCGCTACAAGCTGTTTGAGGTACGCCCCCTGCAGGGCATCTAGGATGCCTCTGCTCCTGGCTGTGGATGCAGCCTGGGTGCTGCACTCCACATCAGGCAAATTGAAGTCTCCCACCAGCAGCACTTCATCTTTGGCTGTCATTTCGTGGATGGCTTCCACTAGTACCCCATCCATCTCCTCCCCTTGTGCTGGAGGTTGCAGATCATACCAGTGCGAATGGCAGTGCCATTTCCTGTCTCTAGAGTGACCTACCGTGTTTCCACTCCCTCCTGCATTCCCTGAGCTTCAGTTGCTTTAATTCCCTCCCTGACATAGAGAGCCACCCCTCCACTCTTTTTTCCCACCCTGTCTTTTCTAAATAGAATGTAATCTAGTATAGCTATATGCCATTCATGGTTCCCCATGTACCATGTCTCGGTAACAGCGACAATGTCCAGCTCTGCCTCTGCCATCAAGGCCTCTAGGGCTGGGATTTTATTTCCCAGGCTGTGGGCATTCGTACATTCGGTCTTCCAAGTTTTCCAACCGCCCCTTCTAGTAGCTCCCCTCCTGTCCCATGTGTTCCCTCCCTTCCTCTCCTGTTTCTACTCCCATTCTTCCTTATCTCTGCCATTCTGCATATCTCAGTTATAGGTTTTTAGTGTCAATTTCCCAACCCTAGAGTCTTCCCTACTGACTGCTTCATCCTCTGTGTGTGTTTGGGGGATTCGCCTTCCTGCCTACTATCGCCTTCCTCCTTGACTAGTTTAACTGCTCGCCAATGAAGCATTTAAATCTCTCACTAAGGATCTTGGTTTCCTACCTACTCATCGGCTGTGGAAAGTTTCCTGCAAGCTATCATCGGTGCATCCGATGCCGGACCTAGATTTGGAAGAGGTTGACGTCGAGGAGGAGTACCATGAAAGACCTCATTCTTCCTGATGATGAAGAGGAAGAGATCCTGGTCTCTGACAGAGCCACTGCTTCCTCTGTCAGCGAGGATTCAGTCAAGCATACTCCTATGTCTCCTCCTGAGGACCCCACATTTTTCAATGTGATGAAGCAGCTGTCCTCAGCCTTCGGCTTCCACACTGAGGAAGAGGATGCCACCAGAAAAGAGCTGGTGGACTTCCTTGAGATCTCAGAATCTCCCCCAAAAATCATTCTTCCAGTCTTACCTGCCTGGAGGAATACAGCCGCGGCAGCCTGGCACAGATCAGATAGGGTGCCAGCTATGCTCGCAGGGCGGATGAACTTTACCATGCTCCCAGGGGTCCCCTGCTATGCTGTTCAGCCCAGACAGACTCAGTAGTCATTAATGCAGCCCACAACAGGTCTAAGGTGCCTACACACCTTAGTCTCCCCAGATAAAGAGTCTTGCAGAATTGACCTCTGGGGTAGAGGGTGCATGCCTCTCTACACTGGGTTCAAGATTGCAAACTACCTGTCTCACATGGTAAATTACCAAAATGCTAATTGGGGGAAGGGCAAGGCCACTGCTCGGGCCCTCCCAGATGGCACACAGAAGAAGGAGCTCCTCCAGTGCCTTCAGGCAACTGAGGATGTTAGCAAGCACCTCCTCAGAGCCCCCTATGACATGACCGACACCATTGCCAGGGCTGCTGCCATGGGCATATGCCTACGAAGGCACTCCTGGCTGAGAGTATCCGGTTTGCTGCTGATGTTAAGCAAAAGGTGCTTTATGCTTTATATAGTGTCAGTGGCTCAGTAGCAGTGTCAGTGGCTCAGTAGGTAGCACACTCATCTCTGAGGCCGGGAGATCAGAGGGCTGTGGGTTCAGTTCCCACATCTGGCACTTGGGTTAATATCCCAGTACTGACATTGTAGTGCAGCATGAAAGGGGTGCTGCAGTTCTGAGGTGCCGCCTTTCGGATGAGACGTTAAACCAAGGTACCATCTGCCTGGACTGGTAGTAGTTCAGGTGGATGTTAAAGATCCCATGGCACTTATCGAAAAAGAGTAAGGGAATTTCCCTGGTGTCCTGGCCAAATTTCCCTCGTTCACTATAAATACTACCAACAGCTTAATCTGGTTCAAGGTCAGTTGGCATTCATCTGTATCCCCCTCCCCCAGGTCATGCCTGAAAATAGGCAGGATTTGTCTAGTGCACTTGCCCGGTCAACAAAAACTAAAAAAAAAAAAAATACCCTGGGCAGCCATTTTGTATCAGGAGAATCAATGGATGGTTCGGACTTCATACAGAGCTATTGGGTACAGTGAGTTAATGCCCCATTTAATGGCACTAAGCTGTTTGGCTCTGAAGTCCAGGACATTATCAATGACATGCAAGCCTCAGGCAGGGCTCTTAAGTCTGTCCACTCCCTCTACCATACTCAACCGAGAGGTAGAGGGTGCCATCCCTTTCTTAAAACGACCAATAGGCCCAGTGCAGCCTCTCGGCCCCAAGGGAAGCATCGAGCCCTGGCTTAGACAAGTGGCACGTACTGTAACCTTTTCGGAGGTGCTACCGGTCAGTGATGAGGGGGAAGGCAGGGTGCTATGCACCACGAGATCCAGTGCATGGTTGAAGGACTGATGCAGAGCAGAGGGCTCTGGCTTCATTGGGGCTGGGGTCCCACCTGGAGGGATGCAGGCCTATACAGGTGGGATGGACTGCATCTTCATAGGTTCATACATAGGTGTATACGAGTTAGAGGGCAAGCCCATAATTAAACTTGCCGCCATTATATCCTAATGGCAGAAGTGGAATTTTCTTTCCCCCATATACTGGTCCAGTCTGTGCTTGAACTGCTCAGTGTTATCACTTAATATGATAATAGAAGGAAGAAAATTCCAAGTGGAGGGTATTCTCTGAGTAAAAAAAAATACTTTGTTTGACTGTCTTGCTGGAACTGGAATAAAGTTTAAAGTTATGTGATCTTATATTAACAGTTGATACTTTTTTTTTCTAGACAAATCGTCTCAAACAAAAATGGATCTTGGGAGGCCTTGTAGGCCAGTCATAAGTCTCCCCTTAATGCCCTGTATTCAAGCGAGTATAGCCTCAAAGTTTTTAACCTATCTACATAATGATTATTTTCCTGATTTTTTTTTTTTTTTTTTAATGTTTCTAGTGATCTGTCTCTGAATTTTCTCAATATTTGCTTTTCTACCCACAGAGGAGGGTGCACAAAAGGGGGCACAGTAGTCAATGTGTGACCTAACCATACTTGTGTACAATGGAACAATAATCTCTGGTTCTGTGCTTTTTTACATGTTTGAGAATGCAGCTGATTATACCATGACACTTTTGAATTATTCTAATATGTGCATTAAATTTCAAGTTATTAGTTATGGTAATGCCAAAATCACGTTCGGCCTTAACTACCTGTAATTGGGATCCATCTGACTGATGAAGTTGCTGGCTGTGAGCTCTGCCATAAGTTTAACCAAGCAACCCTCAAGTGATGCAAAAAGGCACTAAAGAAGTTTCTGATGGATCAACAGGTAGCCCGTTCCGGGCAGGGGTCCTCCTGGGTCCCGGCCTTTCAATCGCCGACAGGGTTGTTGTACTCCCGGCTCAAGGCCCAAGACAAATCTCGGGAAGTCATAAAAACTGAAGATCAGGACCATTCCCCCTGGTGGTGATCTCGCTTCCTGATGGACTCCTTTCCTTCCGGGGGATCCTTGTTGGCTGCGGCTGCACCAACAGCATACCCACCTGATTCCCAGGGTGGCTGGCCGTCGACCTGCAGGTTGTCAGACCCTCTTTCATCAACAGCCGCCCCCCCCATCAAGGCCTGACCCTTCTCCTTCAAGGGCTACAGGCTCTTTGGGTTCACACGGCCCATCAACCGGGTTGTCAGTCCATGTGCCTGTGCCCCCAACCCCCGGACAATACTGTCCTCGACCTAAATGAAAATCTTAACTGAATTCACTTCAGTGATTGTGCAGCAGCTGGGAGCATAGAGGCCCACGTCACTGACACCATCGACTTGGTCGACCCCTGCTTGTCGGCCGCGGGAGCCTCCCTGCAGGTTGGTATCGACGGATCCAGTGTCCGACCTGGATCTGGAAGAGGTCGACGTCGAGGAGGAGTACCACCCAGACCTCATTCGTCCTGATGATGATGATGAGATCCTGGTCTCTGACAGGTCCACAGCTTCCTCAGTCAGTGAGGATTCTATTAAGCATATTCCTAGGTCTCCTCCTGAGAACCCCTCATTTTTCAGTGTGATGAAGCAATTGTCCTCAGCTATGGGCTTCCACACTGAGGAAGAGGATGTCACTAGGAAAGATCTGGTGGACTTCCTGGAGATCCCAGAGTCTTCCCACAGAATTATTCTTCAAATCTTACCTGCCTTGAGGAATGTGGCCATGGCAACCTAACATAAGCCAGACATGGTGCAAGCTATGCCCCATAGGGCGGATAAACTTTACCATACCCCAAGGGGTTCCCCTGCTGTGCTGCCCAGCTCAAAACAGATTCGGTGGTCATTAAGGCAGCCCACAACAGGTCTAAGGCACCTAAGAACCTTAGCTCCCTCCCCCCGGATTAAGAGTCTTGCAGAATTGACCTCTGGAGTAGGAGAGTTTATGCCTCCTCCACCCTTGGGTTGAGGATTGCAAACTATCTAGTCTCATATAGTGAAGTACCAGCATTCTGACTGGAAGATGGGCAAAGCTGCTGCTCGGGCCCTCCCAGATGGCACACAAAAGCAGGAGTTTCTTAATTGCCTGCAGATGGTGGAGGACATTAGCAAGCACCTCCTCAGGGCCCTATATAACATTGGTGCTACTGTTACCAGAGCAGCGGCCACGGGCATGTGTCTATATAGGCACTTCTGGCTGAGGGTCTCTGATTTCACTGCTGATGTGCAGCAGAAGGTGCTTACTGCCCCTTTCAGTTGCGCTAAGCTGTTTGCTGTTTGGTCCTGACGTCCAGAATATATTCAACAATCTGCAGGCCTCTGGCAGTGCTATCAAGCCTGTCCACTCTCTCTCTCTACTATACTCAGCCGAGGGGTAGACAGCACCCTCCCTTTCGCAAGACTACCAACAGACCCGGTACAGCCTCTCGCCCCCAGGGGAAGCACAGAGCCTCTGCTGCCTTGCCCACCCCCTCCAACGCCGGAGCGGCGGCAAAGCATCCCAGAACTGAGGGCCCAGCACTGACGGCTGGATCTGTCTCTGCTTGACTCCTTGCCAGATCCCCCTCTTCTGGTCCCCGACCAAGGGGTAGTGGTCGGAGGTCGGTTCTCCCTCCAACTAAACACTGGAGAATCATAACTTCGGATGTCTGTATTTTGCAGAATATAGAAAAGGTTTTCACCCTGGAGCTTACTGAGCAACCTCCAGAAACCTCTCCCTTGCCCTCCAGTCACCCCCCCAGCTCACTTTTCTGTTCTCTGGGAGGAGGTACAGTCCCTTCTGCACAAGCAGACCACTGAGCCAGTATCCAGGTGCCAGAGAAACAAGGGGTTTTATTCCAAGTTTTTCCAGGTCCCCAAAAAGACCGGAGATTTGAGGCCCATTCTGGACCTAAAGGACCTCAGTTTTTATGTCCAGTACAAAAAGTTCCGAATGGTAACTTTGCCAGGCCTGATGCCTTTCCTCAAGACAAGCGATTGGCTATGTTCACTGGACATACAAGATGCTTACCTGCATATATCTGTCTTTCCTCCTCACAGGAGGCTTCTCTGCTTTGTATTCTTGGGTGAGTATTATCAGTTCAAAGTGCTGCCCTTTGGCTTGTCCTCTGTGCCGCAGGTCTTTACTAAGTGTTTAGCAGCAGCTCTCAGAAGGAAGGGATTTTACATTTTTCCCTTTATCTGGACGATTGGCTTCTAAAGGCCCTATCCAAGGAACAGCTCCTGCTGACTCTGGAGAAAACTCTCCAGCTATTTCTCACGCTGGGCATCACTGACAGTCTGCCCAAGTTGATTCTTGTGCCATCCCAAAGGTTGCAGTATATAGGGGCGGTTCCAGACTCTGTGCAGGGGAAGACCTTCCTGCCCCAGAACAGGGCAAGAGTGCCTTGTAGCCCAAGCTTAGGAAGTTGCTCAAAGCCTGCCAGGGTGTACCTGAGAATGTTGGGTCTGATGGCGGCTGCCATTCCCACTGTTCCACTGGCCAGACTTCCACAGGCGGGGAACTACAGACCAGTCAGCCTCACCTCGGTAGTGGGGAAGACTATGGAAGCACTATTGAAGGAGAGATTGGTGAAACATCTGGTTGTCAATGGACTACAGGACCCAAGGCAGCATGGTTTAACCAGGGGGAGGTCATGTCAGACCAACCTCATTGAATTTTTTGACTGGGTGACTAGGGAGGTGGATCAGGGGAGGGCAGTGGACATGGCCTATCTGGACTTCAGCAAGGCCTTCGACACTGTGCCACATAGAAGACTATTGCACAAACTGGGGAATATGGGTGTGGACAGGACAGTAGTGTGGTGGGTAGGTAACTGGCTGGGCGGCAGGACACAGAGGGTGGTGGTAAATGGCTGTCACTCCACAGAGGGAAGAGTGACCAGTGGGTTACCACAGGGATCAGTGCTGGGACAGGTCCCATTCAATATCTTCATCATCGACACTGTGCAGGACCTAGAAGGCAGAATTTCACTGTTTGCTGATGACACAAAGCTCTATAACAAAGTAGACACACCAGAGGGTGTAGACAGAATGAGAAGGGACTTGCAGAAACTTGAAGAATGGTCAGGGGTTTGGCAGTTGAAATTCAATACAAGGAAGTGCAAGATAATGCATATGGGGCACAAAAACCCTGGCACAATATATCAGTTGGGGGGTGAGGATATAGCATGCACCAAGCAGGAAAGGGATCTTGGGGTTGTCATCTCTGATGACCTCAAGGCAGGGAAACAATGTGACAAGGCAGCAGGTAAAGCAAATAGGATGCTGGGATGCATAGGCAGGGACATCACCTGCAGGAAAAGGGAGGTCATAATTCCACTATACAAGACACTAGTGAGGCCCCACCTGGAGTGCAGTGTACAGTTCTGGAGACCATACCTACATAAGGACATAGACAGGGTAGAGAAGGTTCAGAGGAGGGCAACAAAGATGGTGCATGGATTGCATAACAAGTCCTATGAGGACAGGTTGAAGGAACTGAACATGTACTCCTGGAGGAGAGGAGGGAGAGGGATATGATAGAGACATAAGTATCTTACAGGAGGAACAGGGTGCAGGAATACACTATTTTTAAGCGAAAAAGATGTTCCAGTACTAGAGGGCATGGGATGAAGTTGGAGGGAGGATGATTCGGAGGAAACGTGAGGAAGAATTTCTTCACAGAACGGGTGGTGGACAAGTGGAACACCCTGCCAGAGGAAGTGGTGGGGGCTAAAACAATCACGGGATTTAAGAATGAATGTGATAGACATAAAGGAATTCTGGATGTCAGGGGTAAGGGGCAACAGACTTCTTGGAAAACAAACTGAACTTACAAGCTCAAATGGGCAGACTGGGTGGGCCATAGGCCCTTATCTGCCGACACTGTCTATGTATGTATCTATATGTGCATCCTCCAGTGGACCCTCAGGGTACAGTGCACGCATGAGTCAGATCACCCAGTCCTGGTCTCTTCTCCAGTCCACATGGTGCTGCAGTGGTGGATCGAGCCCTTGAATCTGCTGCAAGGCGTCCAGATCCAGATCTCCTCCCCACAGCAGATCCTCAACACAGATGCATCTGGTCTGGGCTGGGGAGCACACCTGGGTCCCTTCCAAAGCCAGGGCTCTTGGTCCCATATAGAAGCCTCCCTGTGTATTAGTGTCCTGGAGATGAGTGGTGCTCTGTGCCATGCAGGCGTTTCAGGAGCACCTTGCTCCATGTCAGCTGCTAGTGCAGTCAGACAATCTGTGTTGTATACTACATCAACAAGCAGGGGGGTACTTATCTGTACCCCCGATGCAGGGAGGCCATGAGAGTGTGGTACTGGGTGTTGAATCGTGGTCCAACACTCTCTGTGCTCCACGTACCATGTGTGTTAAACACTCTGGTGGACAGACTTCGGTCCAGCATGCACGAATGGGAGCTTCTCTCATCCATCGCAGAAGAGTTGTGCGACAGATGGGGTCATCCAGAGTTGCGTCCCCACTCAACTTAAAATTGCCCCATTTTGTGTTTGCCAGATCCAGGGCCTGGTGTTTTCTGGTGAGATGCATTGTTCTTGTCCTGGAGCAGGAGGTTTCTCTATGTCTTCCCTCCATTTCCTCTAATTCAGAGGGTGCTAATTAAACTGCAGTTGGCGGGGGCCAGCATGATTCTTGTAGCTCCATTCTGGCATCGGCTGATATGGTTTCCTGTACTACAGCAGCTGGAGGAAGAACCTCCGGTCCCTCTCCCCCTCTGCAGGAACCTGCTGACGCAGGATCAGGGGACCCTGGTCCATCCTAACCTGTGGTCCCTTCATCTCCCTGCTTGGCTCCTGAGGACATAGCCATCACCAGATTTGGCGTCTCTAACAGAGTGTCGGATGTCCTGGTGGCTGCCCGGAAGCCTTCCACTCGAGCCACATGTGCCGTGAAGTGGAAGCGGTTTGTCATCTGGGCTATCAAAACATAGCCTGGACCCTTTCACCTGTCTGGTGCGGCAGATCCTGGTCTACCTGATATCTCTGTCTGACTCGGGTCTCCAGTACTCTTCCCTCAAGGTGCACCTTTCCGGCTGTTTCTGCCTTTCATGAGCCTGTGGGTGACTGCACGATTGTGCAGCTGGATGTCTCCCTCATCTTTTAAGGGGTATCCTGCATCTGAAACCCCCAATCCGTTCTCCTCTCCTGGCTTGGGATTTGAATTCTGTTTTTGGAGAAGTTGACCCTGTCTCCTCTTGAGCCAGTCGCAACTTGCAAATTACACTTTCTGTCTTGGAAAGCGTTAATCTTACCTGTATCAGTCTTCACCATTCATCACTGGTGGGTACTACGCCAGAGGCGCTAGGATCTAAAGGGTGAAGTTCGACCCTCCACGATCTCCTACTCTTCCGCCTAAGAATTTTTATTATGACCAGGATGCATTACCACCTTGGTCATTTCCTCCTTATATGGAAGACTATTTTCAGATGAACACGTGCTCCCAGTTCACCTCACTGGCGACCTTGAACACGACGATTTCAGGAACTGAAATTTATTCTTCAGTCTCCTTTTTTTGGATATACATGAGGGCCTGCCTAGCATTCACAGCACCCCCTCCTGCTGACCCTTCATTCCACGAAATGATGATACAAATATAGAAAGTCATGGGACTGTCTACCACAAAACCATGACAAAATAAGGATACGGCAGAATACCTTGATCTGTCAGAGAAGCCCATCTTTGTGGTTTCCCCACGAAGTCAAACTTACTACAACACCATGCTGGCTGCTTGACATCAGCCTCCAGCTGTCTCAACTGTTTGCCATAAGGTGGAGCATATTTATCAAGCTCCTTTGGTTCATCCCTTCCTTCAAGCTATCTTGGAAGTGGACTTTGTTCTGCCACTCATGATCACATGAGCTCCTTACCACCTGATAAAGAATCCCAAAGACTTTTTGGAAAAACAGGTATTTTTCTCCAGTACCATGAATATCAGAATTCTAAATTATATGCGTCATAGGATTAAATACCAACATATACTCTTGGGTCATCTGCCATTGAGACTATCAGTCACCTCCCTCCTTCACCAGAATGGGAGCGATTATTTGCTGCTTTAACGAGCAATGCTATTTCCTGTCACCTACTCAGGCCGTGATATGATGCCATAGATACTTTGTCCCGACTGTCAGCTATTGGTATTTATTTGCAACGCCACACCTGGCTCCGCTTTTCAAGCTGTATGCCTGATGTATAACATAAAGTAGCTAATGCTCCTTTTAACGGGTCCAAGTTATTTCGGGCCAGGTACTCAAACTTTACTGGATGACTTACAGACATCAGGCAGGACTCTACGTACGGTTCATGGCATGTACCATACTACGCATACAACCTACCATACTCCATCCTCTTCCTACTCTGAAAGAGGTTGAAAATATAGAAATATCAATACAGGTGGCTATAGAGATCGTACTCAACCCACAAGAGGCAACACCTCCACCACCCGTGGCTCCCACCCCCACCAGCCCAGTACCCCACTAGGGTTTTTTCCCATCCCTCCTCGACACATGCCTTGGAGGCTGTGGGTGGTTGTTTTGCCCTCCATTTAGAGGCTGGGCGAACAGTCACTTCAGATGAATGGGTACTCCAGATTATACAGAGTGGTCATACTCTGAAATTTATCTCCAAAGATCATATAATAATCCTTCAAGAGGACTTGAGGGCTGTTCTGGTGACACAGGCCATTTTTCCAGTATTCCCCTCGCAGCATCAAAAGGATTGCACTCCCACTTTTTTCGAGAACCCAAAAGAACTGGTGATCTCGATCCGATACTGAACCTCAGAAAACTGAACCTTTCCATCCAGTACTAACGGTTTTGCATCATAACCTTGACTTCCATCATGCCAATACTGAAACATGGAGATTGGTTTTGTGCCCTAGATATGAAGGGTACCCACCTGCATATCCCTGTCCATCCTGCTCATCGCAGTTTTCTTTGTTTCTACCTGCTAGGTTAACACTACCAGTTTCAAGCACTCTGCCTCTCCTTGGCCCCGAGTATGTTCACCAAATACCTAGAGGTAGTTGCAGCAGCTTTAACAAGGAAAGGGAACTTTATCTTCCCATATCTAGATAGCTGGCCAATCAAATTGGAACAGCTTTGCTTTCTTACCTAGGGGCTACCCTGCAAATATTTTCACACTCTAGGGATCACAGTCAATTGGCCAAAGTCCAACCTAACCCCGACTCGGTCTCTAATACATTGGAGCCATCCTAGATACCGTCTCAGTCAGAACTTACCGTCCCGACGTCCGGCAGGCCAAACCCTTGTCTCTGGCATCACGCATACAGATTCAGAAAATAGTCACAGCTAGGCAACTGCTATGCCTTCTGGGTCACATGGTTGCTGCCATCCCTATGGTAGCACTCACCCATCTTCATATGAGACCTATTCAGTGAACCCTCACAGAAAAGGAAAAAATTGAAAGCGTGATCAGTCACTCCCTCTCTGACATCAGCTCTGACTTGATGATCAGTCGAAACCAATTTATGACCAGGAATGCCTTTTCAGTCCCTCCTCCCTCCCACCCACACAGACGTTCAGTACGGATGCTTACCTGGGAGGATGGAGCGCACACCTGGGCCCTTATCGGACACATGGTGAGTGGACCACATCTCTCCCTCAGCCTCACATCAATCTCCTAGAACTGAGGGCATTCTGCTTAGCCCTTCTGGCACTCCAACCTCTACTGACTCTAGGCTGTTGCTGATCCAGTCAGACAACACTGCAGTGGTGTTCTACCTCAGCAAGCAAGGAGGTGCTCCAATCTTCAACCTCTTGACTCAAAATTAAGGTACCCTGTTATATCCCAACCTGAAGGCTCTTCATCTTTATGCTTGGCTCCTGAGGATGCTTTCATAACTAGACTACAAGTGTCCTCTCCTGTTGCCAGTATTCTCTTGGCCTCCCGTAAGCCAGCAACAAGAGCAACGTACAATTCCAAATGGAAATGCTTTTCCATATGGCCTGCCTCTCGATCTTTGGACCCTTACTCTTGTCCACTGATGAAGGTTCTGGACTACCTGGCCTCACTATCTGAGTCTGGTTCAAGTTACTCTTTCATCAGAGTCCACTTGGCCACCATCTCGGCTTTCCATGAACCTCTAGATGGCAGGTTACTGTACCAACATCATCTAGCTAAGATGTTTTTGAAAGGAATGTTACATATTAAACCACCTATTAGAAGACCCACTCCTCCGTGGGATCTCAATTTTATAATAGAAAAATTGACCCTTGAACCCTTTGAGCCAGCGGCCACTGGTGAACTTTGTTTTCTTTCATGGAAAACCCTATTTCTGGTGGCTGTCACTTCCGCTTGATGTATTTCCAGGCTTTATGCCCTTATGTGTAAAGAAGCTTACTTAATTTTCCACAAAGTCAGGTTGGTCCTTCATGCCAACCCTTCCTTACTTCCTAAAGTAGTCTCCGAACATACTTTAAGTCAGTCCTTGGAACTTCCGGTCTACTATCCTGACTACTGCAATCAGGTGAACATCTACTACATACTTTAGATGTCCAACATATACTATGCTACTATACTAATCGGACACAACCTATTAGAAAGACGTCTCAACTGTTTGTCTCTTTTGCCTCGGGTCGTGACAGCCTCCCGGTTGCTAAATGTACTCTTTCATCCTGGTTGGCAAATTGTATTACATTTTGTTACAAGAAATACAACACGTCTTTACCTGGACCTGTCCAAGCCCATTCCACTAGAGCTATGGCCACTACTGCGGCTTGCTTTAGAGGAGCCTCTACTTCAGATATCTGCAATGCAGCTCCTTGGTCCATGATTAATACATTCACAAGGCACTACAATCTGGATATTGCCTCACAAGGTAGGACAGCCTTTGGCCGTTCACTCCTACAAGGTCTTCTATCATAACTGTCCTCCCACTTGGACATTACTGCTTGGGATTCATCCCAGAAATATTACCTACTGCAAGAGACCACTCCATGGAAGACAGTACAGTTACGTAAAAACTTACCGTAACAGTAGATCTTCGAGGAGTGTCTCTTGCAGTAGGTTTGTTCACCTCCTTCCCTCTTCTAAGAGAGCAAATTCTGGTCCAATGACTGTAGGGTTAGGATTCCTTTGGTACATCGGCTTCCCTCGGGTCCTCGCTTGTAAGCTGAGCACGTGAGTTGAGTATTCAGGACTGCCCACACTTATACAGGAAACAGGAAGCTGATGTCATGTGTGGGTGGTCCCTGGAAAAAAACTGCTAGAAGAACTGCCATGCGCAACAGCGACCTCAGCTGGATACCCAAAAGTATTACCAACTACTGCAAGAGATGCTTCTCGAAGATCTACTGTTACGGTAAGGTTTTACATAACTGTACTTTCTAGGAGTGGTATATGATGATCGTCCGCACGGACCCACCCGACCTCCCCAGCTTCGGCGCACACACACTTTGCTTCCAGCAGGCAAGATCTGGCATCGTGGGGTGGAGCCGAGGGAGTTACCACCCGGGTGGGTGGGAGGAGCCAGTTTGAAGACTTTCTGGCATATCTTAAAGGGAAAGAACACTGTCAGGAAGTGTGGATGAACACACTCCTAGAATTACTGTTACAGGTGAGTAACCTGTGTTTCTCCTTAAGTTGGTCTCCGAGTTTATACTCAATTCGTCTATCCATCTTTCTATTTATTTTCCTGAGCGTGCCAGTCCAGGGGAAGCACAGCTCCATATGTTAGATGTGCACAGAACTTTGAAGTACTACTTGCTCCGCACCAAGGAATGTAGAAAGTCAAAGCAGTTGTTTGTTTCTTTCACTCCAGGTGGAGAGGGCACTTCAGTTTCTAAGCAATGTTTATCCAAATGGTTGGCAAAATGCATTGTGTTGTGCTACAAGTGTGGCAAAGAATTGTCTGGAATGGTTAAAGCTTGTTCCACAAGAAGCAAGGCTGCCACTGTTGCCTGTTTCCGAGGGATCTCTGCTGCTGACATCTGTGCGGCTGCCACCTGAAGAACCATCCATACATTCACCCAGCTCTACAGTCTGGACATTGTCCGTAGAGCCCATGCAGGATTTGGCAGTGTTGTGCTGCAGGGCCTTCTGTCTTAAGTTTGTGGCTGGTCTTCCTCCCAGACTGTCTGTTTGCACCTGTAACTGCTTGGGATTCATTCCCTGCGGTGTGACCTGATGACTTGGATACCCCCGAAGAAGATAGAACAGATACGCAAGAACTTACCTTAACAGCAGATTTTCGAGGGATCTCAGGCATCAGGTCTGCTTTCTCTCTCACCAGCCCCCTTCTTGGAGCTCTTATCTTGGAACTGGATGTCTGGTATAGCCAGCCTTTTTTATGGGCCTGGGCACCCCCCCTCGCTACTCAGTCCCCCATGGCTAGAGCTATGCTCTCTTTGTCTCCAGGGAAAAGAACTAAGGAGGGAGTGGCGTGCTCGCGCCTTTATAGAGTTGAAGACCACGACGGACGTAGGCGGCGCGGGCGGCCCCAGTTATACTGCTAAAATTCTTCCATGTTGATTCTTCTTCACCAACGGTGATGTTTCTACGGTGTGACCCGATGACTAAGATCCCCTGGAAGATATTACAGTTATAACAAGTAATGTTTTTGGGTGCAGATTTGTTGCCCTCACCAGCGTTCTTATCTGATCTGGAGTTAAATCAGGAAAAAGAAGGTCTTACCAATCCTTGGCTGTTACTTCGCTGCTGTGTGGTCTTTCTGGCCATCTGATAATCTTCACCCAAAGAAATGGCCTTTTCCCCATTTTTTGGTCGGTATTTTTTACCCAAAGCTGCACATCTGTAGGCAGGATGTTAATGAATTGCTCCATTGCAAGTGTATTGATGATGTGTGGGACATTTTGCCCTCTGGCTGGAGCCATTCAATAAGGAGTTCTCTGTTTTCTGTGAAGGCTTCTCGATGACTGTCAACTGAGTTGCACTTCAGGGACCGGAATCTCTGCCTGTAGGTCTCTCTTGAGATGTCGTACCTTTTCAGGATTTCTCTTTTCTCCAGGTTATAGTCGTCTGACTGTGCAGTGTCCATGTTGCAGTAGGCAAGTTGGGCTTCACCTGTCAGGTAAGGTACCACTCCAGGTAACCCCTGCGCTCTGTAATAAATGTCCCAGTCACACGCTGATAATGCAGAAGTGAAAAAACATTTTATTAAATACATTCATGGGTGTTGGTGAAGCAAAAATTAGCTTAACAACACTAGTCGCTCTGGCGCTCCGACTAATAGTGTTCATCAGGGGGCGGACTTCTGGTAAAATCCTGGGAAGTTATGGCATCTACCAGTTGAGTGACCCATTTACAATTGATTGATACTTGACGGTATGGCGGGAATCAAACCTACAACACACACAGACAAAAAGTGAAACATTTACAATTGCAGTGCAAAAAAGATAATCCCACATTAAATCCTCATATCAAAAATGTTTAAAAACAGCTGTATAACTGTTCTGCAGTTTAGACATTGCACACTAATTTTCATTTTTTAATGCATATAAATAGTTCTTGAAGATCAGTTTGCTAGTAGACAACTTTCTATAATTGCGGAACTGTAGAAGTAAAATTAAAAAACAAAGGAAGAAGTTAGCATATTACTGGAAATGTACACTATAAAAAAGGCTACAAAAGTATGATCGTTATACTGTAAGGCATTTGCTTTTTATAAGTATGGTTTCAAATCCTAGTCCCAATTGAGACCTTTTGGTGAGAGTGACCCCAGGTGAACTATCCAGTAACTCTCTCACCGAAGTAATTTTTTTTTGTCGTCACCCTCCCCCCAGTTAGATTTCATATATTCAATACGCATATAATGAAGGGAATCAGGGCTACCATTATGGAAAAGTGCAAAATGTTCTCCTGCTGGTGTATCAATGTTTTTTTTTATTTTGCTCTCTCTCTCTTCTCTCCTTCCCTGGCCCTGGTCGGTTATTCGTCCGACCGCCATCCCTGTGTTGGCTGGGCCCTCTCACCCTCTGCACCTCCCACTGCTTACCCCTGTGGAGGGCTTACGAGGAGCCCCCTACTCACCCGCCATACAGGATCCAGGTCGGGGTGTTACCTCCGAAGTCGAAGCACTGGAGGATGG
This sequence comes from Neoceratodus forsteri, assembly GCA_016271365.2. Classification (NCBI taxonomy): domain Eukaryota; kingdom Metazoa; phylum Chordata; order Ceratodontiformes; family Ceratodontidae; genus Neoceratodus; species Neoceratodus forsteri. The sequence goes on from CM028133.1 coordinate 15,775,357, forward strand.
CCATCAAGTCACCACACCCAGCCACCAGGGTCTTTTCTGCCTGTTTTTTCTGACTGCGGACGTTTAGCGTGCAGTGACGCCGATGGCGGGCACCCGTGTGCTTCCACGTGCATCCCTGCCAGGCATCTGCCAAGCATCCGTACCTCTTGCTTTTTGTGGCATAGCATTGAGCCCCCAGCCTCCGCCAGGGGTGAGATGTGCGCCGACCGCTACTTGCCCCCCTCCCGGAGATGGAGAGTAGTCCATCGCACGCTCAATCCATCTCCTCCTTGCCAACCCCGGTGACCCATGCCGTTCCCAAACACGGGTCACTGGTGTGGTGTGAGGTAAGGCACAGCGCCTCAGCCCTCTGCACCACTGGGCCAACAAGTATCATTGTTTTGCACCTTTTTCCTCTGCATCACCTGGATGCGAGCCTCCAGCTTGCTTGCACAGGTAAGGTACCAGCCTGATTGCCCATTGCTGCTTTGGCCATTGGCAGGCTCCTGTGACCCTTTAAAAATTGATCAACTATGCTTTGATATCATCTGAGGAACACAGCTTTGTAAGCTTAATGTCTATTAAGTTGTTTGTATCCTGTTGATCTGCTGGACCTGTACCAGACCCTCCAGCTTTGATGGCCCACAAGGCACCCAGCCATAGGTGCTCTCGTCTCTGCATCTCTTCTTTTCTTTGCGCTTCTAGACGCTGCATCTCTTCTTTTCTATGCACTTATAAATTTTGAATCTCTTTTTCTCTCTGTTTCTCAGTCTGTCTTTGTTGTATAGCCCACCATTTGAAGAAGGCAGACAAGCTGTCAGGTACTGCCCCTGTCTGTTCTGCTGCTGCTTCTGTCATTGGTGCTGGCTGTACAGTCTCAGTTTGGACTCTTGTTTCTGCTTCTAGTTCAGCTGCCGTTCTTCTCGTAAACACTCCTGGGCTTGCTGTTGCAGAATCCATATCGTTCTTCTATACTTCCCTTACGCATGGTGAAAATCCCATTTCTTACACCAACTGTGGTAGAGGCAATAGGTCAGGAAGCATAGGCAGTCAAGGAGCAGTTATAAAACTCATAAATAGAACTTTTATTATAACAACCAATAAAATAAAAATAACATTTGTACAGGATGGCTTTTAGCAAAGTCAGTCCAAGCAAAAGTCGTCCTTAGTGCATCTCCAAATCTTAAACTAAAACTGAAAACCCAAAAACATTACCGTCTTTCTACAAGATGTCTCTTTGTTGTTATTTCTGACTTTGCATCCTGATTATAAAAGTTGCACTTGTGAGTTTTATTATTGCTCCTGGACTTCCTGTGCTTCCTGACCTGTTTCCTCTACCACAGATACAGGTAGTGAAGCCGCCTACTACTTAGGGTCTGGACCAGCAGCACCCCCAAATTCAAGCCTATATTCCGGGGGGAGGGGAGGCTGGAGAATTAGTCTTTAACCCCTAACGAACTTCAGGCACCAGTGTCCTGTTGTCTTAGCCGTCTCCAGCGGCACCCACTCCAGCGCGCACACACCCTTGCATGGGGTAGCCCAGCCTTCAGTGGGGTGGCCCAAGTAATGCCTACATCACCCTCCAGCCACCCAGACTGCCTGCATCGTGAAAAAACAAACAAACAAAAAAAAAAACACCACACATTTATAATGCATTGGGCTTAAAGTCAGGCAGGGTAGCCAGCCCCAGATCAGGTGCCGAAAACAGGTCTGGAGGCACTCCTGACTACTTAAGGAGTGGGCGTGCATCAGCCAGGGTGCAGGAAAAGGTAGGCCCTTCTGTGATGTATATGTGGAATTGCACAGGTGCAAACAGCTCTATTTTGATGTTTTCAGCAGCTGAGTCCTCTCTCATGTCGAGCAATTCCCATTGCTTTGGGAGGGTAAGGGCAGTTAAGTCAGTGCTCACAATATAATTGGGCATCGCCAGATACAGTTTCTTTTTTAGCCCATACCATCTATAGAATGTTGGTTTTCACCCTGTGGTCTGGATATTTCAACACCACTGGTCTTGGTCAGGCTTTGGGACCAGGGTTTGAACCCAAAGCCTTGTGGGCAGGAACAGTATTCAGTAAGCTGTCAGCAGGCCAGTCCATGATTTCTTGTAGGAAGTATTCCAAAAACTGTTTCATAGCTGTTCTTCCTTGCCGTTAGGGAGTCCATGAATGTGAATATTATTCTTGTAGGCACAGAGTTCCTTATCATCTAATATGTCGATGAATTCATGTCCCCGCCAAAGCAGGAACCACAGGGCCATACCTTGCTGCTTCCCTGGCCTTGATGCCTCAGTTAGCCCTGTCTACAGATTGTCAGTTCTGCTCAGTTCATTGAATAACTGTTTCGAGGTTATATTAAAGTGTTCTTCAGATTCGTTGTCGCCATAGCAGCTGACCCTTTCAGAGTGACTGAGGTTGAGCGGCAGTGGCTTTGGGCCCTGGTCTCAGGCGGAGTCAGCTGTGCGATATTTTTCCTCTATAGCTGGGGGCACAGCCTTCAGTTTCGGTTTGCCAGGCTTCTGTTTCTCACAGTATCTTGGTGATTGTTCCCAAGTTTGGCAGCTGTGGGTATGAATTGCAAGGGATTATACGCCAGGAGGTGAGAGCTGAGAAATCTTATGTACACATTGACGGAAGTCTCAGAATATTTCTGCAGCTGACATATGTGCTTCTGCCACATGGGAGCACTGTACACACTTTCAACAAGCATTACAGTCTGGACGTTGTCTCTTGCAGATGCTGGTTTTGTCCTCACAGTACTTCAAGGCCTCCTGTCTTTGTACTGCTTAGTAGTCATTCCAGAGGTGTGGACCAATGGAGGGTATGTCCTCAATGAAAGCAGAACCGTTACTTACTGTTAACAGTGGATCTTCAAGAGAAGCTCCTCCGTTGGGCCACAGCACACCCACCCTCTTTCCCCCTTACTGAGGTATATGCTGGCAGGAGTCTGAGCTCCCTTGTTGATGGTGTTCCAGAGTGGGGTTTTTTCCAGTTCCATTCTTCTTTTTGTGTGCCTGGTACTGGTTTGGTCTCCTGGTTCCACACAATAAGATGCCCTCCGAGCTTGTCTCCAGTGGGGAACTGAGGAGCACTGGGGCTGCCCACATTTTGAAGGCACTGACGTTACACGTCATCGTGGGCAGCCCCTGGCTAGCGAGTTTGAGTGGTCCTGATGCTGACGGCTTACAGTTCCAAAGGTACGGTCCGATGGAGGAGAGTCTCTTGAAGATCTGCTGTTACAGTAAGTAACTGTTCTTTATTGCATAATGTATTTTGAATTATTTCTATGGTCAGTGCTGCCACCCAAGATGGAAATGACAATCTTTTTTTAAAATCCCCACCAGGCGTGTGCCCCCAAGACACACCCAGGCGGGTAGAACACCCAGGAAGGTAGGATGATGTCCCCAGGTAATCGGAACAACATGGGGGTTGGTGCATTCAGGAGGTAAATACAGGGTTAGAATCCTAGTGACTGTAACCTGCATTTCTGTTCCAAATACATTATACGGTATTGAGATAAATGATTAATCGTCATTTAGAATGTTTCATTACTAAAATAAATCATTTATCTGTCAGGTGTGACTCTTACATACAGCACATTTGATGCTTGCAAGCTATGCTTGAAAAGCAAATCTATATAGCCATGCTTGCTATATGTGGTAGCATTCCTCATCAGGAAAAATTAAAATGAACAGTTATCATTAAATCTATTTTTAGCTGATGGGGTTTGCAAGTTAATTTTAGCCTTGCTGTCTTTCCATTCTACAATTTTTTTTTTATCTGTGCCCCGAGATTCTCTACGCACGTCATCTGCGTCAGTATACCAAACTACCCATACGTTACCTTCACCCAAGGGTATTCAGAGTAGAAGGAAAAATTCTTAGAATGCACCAGAGTTTCATCAAAGGCAGCCAGGTTTTGATGTGAGCCAGGAGACTAATTTTAGCTCTTGGGTCGGGGGTGGTGGTGGTTGGGGGAGAGAATCTAGCACATCACACTTATGAATTACACATGATACTATCTGCCTGTTACTGAGCTTTAAGAAAGGCAGAGCAAGCTACAGTTTCATGAAGCGATTTATAAAATTAAAAAAAAAATGCAGACCAAAGATCAGAGGAAATATTGATTTGATGTTAAAGTGAATGCAAGAATGGAAGTGAATGTCCATAACTAAGTGACCCTCTTTTTACCGTTCTGTCACATTGAAACTGTATCTGTCCCTCACTTGCATACCCTATCAGCAGATATATTAGGTTGTTGTGTGTTAGTATGTCTTAGAAAATGACAGTGTCACTCAGTATGTCCTGTACTGTGGATCCGGTTCCCTTCACTCTTGGTTCCATGAAAGGTGTCCATATGTGCTGCAGATGTACAGTCTGAGCAAGTGGCTGCAACTTTTCCTTGACAATGCAATACAGTCATTATTTAATATTAATTGCAAAATCTACATTAATCAAATGCTGCAACACGGAACAACAAAAGATGAGAAAGGCTACATTAGGGTATCACTGCTTATGCGTTGATAATTTTGTGGTGTTCCTAAAGTTTAAGCAGTTTCATGAAGCAGTGTGGGTATAGCCCTAACTTCAGCACTCTCCGCTAAAATGTAACATAGATTTGTTAGAGTGTTTTAAAAAAAAATAAATAAACAAACTCTTTGCTTTTTTTTTTTTTTATTTTATTTTCATCTTTATCCTCCTCCTTCCTACCTCCGGTGCCCCCTCCTTCCGTCCGCTCATGTCCCCCCGGTACCTACCTTAGGGATCTGCCCCTAGAGTGCCAATCCTCCTCTCCTCGCACAGTGGGGTCTGTCCTGTAGGTGGTCCGGGTGGACTTAGGGCAGCCTTCATCTAGGGCTGCCGGAGGGGATTTTCCGGTTTTCTCCCCTCCGTCCCACTCCCGCTAGGGGCGTCGTCCCAGTGGTGGCGTGCTACGCAGCGCAGACCCCCATCTTGCCCGCGGCGTCCCCTCCCCAGCTCCCGCTGCTTAAGTCAGCCCATCCTCCCCACCGCCGGTGCTTCCACCGCCACGAAGGAATGCAGAGCGAATGCGCCTTGGTAACCCGCCCCTGAGGGAGGAGAGCATCCGCTGGGACGCCGATCCTCCTCTCTCTGCCGGGACCCCCGCCACCCGAGTCCGTCCCCGAACCCGGCTCGCCGGCGCAGCGCGAGGTGTGGCGTCCAGCGCCTCAACCCTCAGCGCCACCGGGCCAAACTGTTGCTTTAAGACCATGCCAAAGTTAGGGTTACACTACCTGTGATTCACATAGTTGTTCAAGCCGTATTCATGCCTGACCTTCAGATTTCACTTCTCTTATGGCTTTGTGTAGCAACCCTAACTCCATGGTTTTTTTGGGTGTTTTTTTGGCACTTAATTGCCATTCTTGTTTACAAGGCTGACAACACATGCACACTAATCTGTAACACCCCCTTACTCTCCCCATCCCATTCCTAGTACTCCCTGGTCTCCACTGTCATATCGCCTTCCTCCTCCTTACTCACTCCTTTGTAAGCACAAACCCCCTTGTGTTCAGTGGCCTGCTCATCACTCATGTTGAGTACTCCCTGGCATCCAGTGTGCCCCACTCCTTTCAGGACAAGCAGCACAACCCTCCACCTACCTTAGCAGCTGGCCAACATCTGAGAAATCCGTGCTACCACATCTAATATGAATTGAAGAGTCTGTGTTGGTAACTGGGCCTTTCTTTAGTATTAAATCCTGTAGCACTGTTTTCTTATTAGAGGGTGGCCAGTTACGAAGGTGACTGGAGAGTTGTGCCAGTCGCTATCGGTGTGGGGGGGGGCAGAATGAAGTGGAGGGACATTTTTGGTATTTGTGAGCAGGACAGGTAGTGAGCAGCAGGGGGAAAAAATGTCTGAGTAGGATTTCTTTAATCGTAATTGAATGAAGTACAGACAGAGGCAGTATCGCCAGAGGTTAGCGTAATGAGCGTGGTACATCAGGAGACCTAGGTTTGAGTCCCACAACCTCCACTTGCATAGTGTGGACTCTGAGCAAGTTATTTAATGTCCCCAGTGTTCTCAGGTCACCCCTGAAAACAGGCACGTGTGTCTAGTGGGTCTTACCTGGTTACCAAAGAATAAAAAAAATTGCATTTCACTTCCTATTCACTTCCAGTGGTCTTATGCTATACGATTACAGTCTTGTGAAAACCCTGTCAGAATACTTATGGAACCCGTGCCCTGAAGGCAAACTTCAGGAGCTGGTACACTGCCCAACATGACTATTAACTTTTAAAAGTAGTCACCTGTTATTTCTTTTTTCTGTTTTAAGTACTTTTTCTTTCCCTTTTGCTAAATAGAAGAGTTTGTACATGGCAGTACTGATGGTAATATGTGGAACAGCACTTGATCTGGAAGCTACATATCTTGTCTTCGTCCCCTTCATACCTCATTAGCACTGTGATCTTACTGATTGTGACATCATAACTGACCAAGAAGAGCCACTGTCTTTTTGCTGGATGAGGTTTAAAATGCCAACAGCAGCTTAATCTGGTTCAATTGTAGTTGGTTTCCATCTGAATATCATCGCCCCGGTGACGAGGCTGAAAATAGGCAGAATTACCTAGCCCTCCTTTCTCAGTCAACAGAAATTAACTAAATATATAAATAAATCAATCAGTAAGGGGGAGCAGTGCTGTATATGTCAACTTCCAGTTAGAAGAATGTTACATGTTCTTAGTAGACAGTGACCCAGAGGCCAGAATTGGTAGGTCTGGATCGAAAGCACCCCGCAGGAAGATGGTCGTTGGGCTGGGCAGGCCGTTGGCAGCTCTGGGAGCATATGAGTTTATAAGCCCCATTGCTGGAAATCTAGCTCCTTTTGTGTAAAAACCTGCTAAGGTTCTCGGTGCCTGTAGAAAATAGAATTTGTTAGCAGAAAAGGACCTCTTGGCCCACCCAGACGGTCCTGTCTCCACGGACCCTAACTGGTCTCCAGTGACCCTCCCTTCTCCCTGTCTATTTACTAAAATTCCCCTATGTCTACCCCCCACCTATCCTGTTGGGGCCAGTTGCACGTTGACATCTGTATTTGGTAGCCATACTCTGAGACTGGCCAAGATCTGCTAGTGGAGGTGGACGTGCACAGACTGCAGAGCTGGGGCAGTACTGCTGCCCAAGAAGAATGATTAGAGCCATCTCCAGAGCTGACAACTGGTGACTGGAGCAGCGGTGGCCCTGTTACTTTGTTGTGAGAGCAGCATCTTTGAGCAGATGTTCATGGCAAGCTGGTGAAGGCAGAGGCCAGAAAAGAAGCCTGGGAGGCCTACGCTGGACGAGTGAAACTAGGGCGGTGAGAGCCATGTGGTTCGCCTCTTTTAATTTCGTTGTGTTGCCACTAACTTCAGGTTATATTTATCTATGCCTCGCAGTGGCAGTGCTGAGCGTTGGTGCTAAGTTCGTTCTCTGATGAGAGGAGAAACTGTGTTGCAGGGCTTTTATTTCAAGACTTTATTATTACAGATGTACTTTTGGCATTGGCGTCTGTGCGTGAGACAGAGAGAGAGAGAGAGAGAAGCTGGGCTGGCGAGTGGGATTCCTGTTGTATTGCAACTGCTTTGAACTGTCAGACTTTGCACCAAAGACATTAATTTCTACCACACTGAATTCTATTTTAACCACGCTGACAGTTTCATATGTCTTTGATTACGTTATTGCTGATTTATTGTTTGGAGTGTGTGGGAGTATGTGTGTGTAGGATAGGAGTGCATGAGTTGAGTGGTTTGCTAATTTATTATATGTGTAAGTGTGTGTGGATGTGGATTATGTAAGTGCTGTTAATTAGTGATAGTGTGCATGGGGGAGTGCGTAAGAAGAGAAGTAATTGTGGGTTGCAAGGGAGGGTAATGGTGGTTTGATGTGGATGGGTGTGTGATTTATTTGGGTTCAGTGGGTTTTGCAACTGGGATGTTCTTTAGACAGCAGACCTCTAGGCTCAGTTACTCCCTGTCCCTCCTTTGTGACCTGTGCCCCTTTATGACCTCACCTCCACCCCCCACTGGGTACTGCCTACCATCAGTGCAAGGAGGTAGGGATTCCAAGAAGGCATGGTGAGTGGAGGCTGAGTTTGGAGAGCACTGACAGGGACAGCACTTTTAAGACTGTGAGGACCAGGAGGCGCCCTGGGGTGAAATGGAACATAGAGAGAGAGGCCAGACTGTTTAGTTCCCATACCCAGGGTGTCCACTGGACTGAGTAGGGAGGTTGTCATGGGATCTGTAGTCGTTGGACCTGTCTCATCCACACATCCTTTTCAGGCAGTGTTATGTAGTAAGACCGCTGTTGTAATGGATGTTGTGTCTGATTCCTCAGTCGATCTGACTTGCATTATGGAGATCTGGCTGAGTGACAGTGCAGGCCCTGTGTTGGAAGCAGCTGTTGCTAGCTGAATTCTCAGTGGTTCACTACAGGAAGGATGGTGGGGTGGGGGTGGCCATCTGCTGTAGATCTGAGATTAATTTGCTTGTGGACCCACTGGGGGATAACTCTTAATTTGAATGTGTTGCTGTGTGTGTGGGTACAGATGCAGGTTGTAGAATCTTCCTGATGTACCGGCCACCGGGGCGCAAGGGGGAATTCATTCTGGAAATCGCAGACTTTGGGTGTTGGGAGTCCCCCTTATGGTTGATTCTGGTGGAAATCAGTGCTTGGGTCGACAAACTCTAGCACTTTGCACAAGATTTACTCCAGATGATGAAGTCCCTGGGCCTCGCACATGTGACCCACCATCATGGTCACACCTTGGACTTGGTATTTTCCCTGGGGTTTGAGGTGGAAGGTTTCGAGATTGATTAGGTCAATTGGTCAGATCATTGTATGATCAAGTTCTCATTCAGGGTACCCTTTTCTGATCCACCCCCCTTTGGAGACTGTCCAGTACCACCCGTTAAGAGGACTTTGGCCAGAAGAATGTCAGGGGGTGCTGGACATCTCAGGTTTGATGGCAGCATGTGCTGTTGGGTTGAGGAAAGTGGTTGTGACCTGTAATAGGGTTATCGCAGTGGACTTCGATCTTGTAGCCCTTCACTGTGTACACTCACTTGTTTCACACCACGGATTACTGTGGTAGGAGGGTGAGCTTAGGAAGATTAAGGCAAGGGGGCAGAATTTGGAGCATTGTTGGAGGAGATCTAGGGCCAAGAAGGACAGAATGGCTTCGAGTATTCACTACGGAAGTACCAAAGGGCAGTCACCCAGAAGAAAGCAGGTTTTCTGTCTTGGGAGATTGCTGCCGGGAAGAAATGACTTGCCCAGCTCTTCTGGACTGTAGACAGGTTACTCCTTCTGCCATGTCTGGAGTCCATGAGAGTTATTTTTCACCCGGTAAATGCTTTGGAGTTTGCTCAACTCTTTTTGGACAGGGTATCCTTCCTTCATTCCAGCCAGGGTCTCACCAAATTGGCTGTGGCAACCCAGCGCAGTTGAGCCAACACAGGTGCACTGAGCTGTCATGAGGAGAGCTTAGATCAGTGATGGTGGAAGAGGTGACTGGGATGATGTCAAAGCTGCGACCAGCTTATTGTGAACTGGATCCTGACCTGACACAAATTACTAGTGGGTTGTGATGGACATCGGAGACTGGTTTTCATGCAGGTTGTACAGTGTTCCTTGACAGAGGTGGTTTTCCCAGCTGCACTGAAGAATGCACTGGTGAGGTCCCTCCTGAGCTTCAGACCTGGACAACCTTGCAAATTACCGGGCAGGGTCTAACCTACCCTTTTGGACAAGGTTATGGAGAAAGTGGTTGTGTCATAGCTTGAGGCACACCTCATGACCTCTGACATTTAAGAGCCTCTCCAGTCTGGGTTTAGGGCTAAGAATAGCAGTGAGACTGCACTTGTCATGGTGCATAATGATCTTCTTAGGGTGAGAGATAGAGGGGACTGGTCAGTTCTTGCTCTCCTCAGCCTTTGACACTGTAGACCGTGGGTGGTGGTTTTTCAGTTGTCTGAAGGAATACATAGGTCTCACACTGGCCGCATCTTCTACTGGTTTAAGTCCTACGTCAGGGACATGACACAGAGGGTGGTGCTGGGGAGTTTCTTCTCGCTCCCAGTGTCTCTTCCCTGTGGTGTTCCGCAGGGCTGTGTTCTCTTGCCCATCATGTTTGTAGTGTACTTGCTGCACCTGTAAGGGATCATTAGACGGCACAGTCTGGGTTTTCACTGTTATGCAGATTATACCCAGCTGTACTTGTCTTTTGCACCTGGGATGCTTGGTGCAGTTGACATGCCTAATAACTGCTTGACTTGGATCCATGAGTGGATGTCCTTGAGCTGGTTGAGGCTTAGCCCTAACAAGACTGAGGTCTTGTTGGTCTACCCAGGTCATATGGGGATGGTGTGGGGCACTGGTGACTGCCGAGAACAAGGCTGGACTTTGACTTGGCTCTTTAAAGCTTGTGGCAGCCCCCAAGGTGAGCAGTCTGGGGGCTCATACTGCATGAGTGGCTGACATTTGAGACTCGGGTGTCGGCTATTTTCTGGAGTGACTTTTGTCATCTGAAAAACATCAGCAGTATTAGATTCTTTATTCTCCTTGGTGACCCAGTGATACGGACACACACATTAATGATGTCTCATCTCGACTACTGTATCTCTGTACCTTGGGGTCCATGGAGGTACGCTACGGTGCCTGCAGTTGGTGCAGAACGCAGATGCTAGGCTGCTGACAGGCCTTTTGAGGTCAAGTCATGTCTCCCTGGCACTGTGTGAAACTTGGTTTGCTAACTTATAAGGTCCTACACAGGTTGGGTCCTGCCTGTTAGATCGCCTGTGTCCTTACATGCCCTCACGCTCCCTTCTCTACACCCAGATGGGCCTCTTAGCTGTACTGTGTGCCAGGCTGAAAACCTTGGGAGATCAGACCAGTAAAGAGCCACTGGCATGATTTGTCCAGGCAACTCATTCCAGTGAGTTGCCTGCCAATTAGCAAAATGAGCCAGTAAGCAAAAATTTGACATACTTTAAAGGCATTAAGTTTTCTTTATTTAGCTCCCCTCGTAACTCTGGTAAACAGCCCACTGATGGCTGTGTGCTGCTGCCTAGCCCTGAAATACGTCATTTTGATGACCTGCGGTAGGGGAACGGGGCAGCAAGCTCTCTGTATAGTTCCTTATGTATTTACTGTTAGGACTGGGAAGGGGGGCTGTTTGTATGTATTGCGATTATCTTTGCTGGCAGTTCTACATGTATGGTGCTAGTATTAGCCCCATACATGAACTGCTAGCAAAGATAATTGCAGTACATACAGCTGTATGTAAAAAGTTTGTTTACTGGCTCATTTTGCTAATCTGGCAGGCAGCTCACTGGAATGAGTTGCCTACCCGAATCGAAGAAACTTGTCGGGGGCTCTTTAAGATGGTGGGCCTGGTCTTGATGGAACTCACTATCAGTGGCCTTCAGGGAGGATCCCACAGTGGCAGCCTTTCAGATGGGTCTGAAAACTTTTGTTATTCAATCAAGCCTTTGGAGATTGATCTGTCTTCCCTTTAGGTCCCTCCCAGCAGATTTTTATGGGCCTTAAAATGTTCTGTTGTTGGTTTTTATGACAGTTGTATTTTTCTTTACTGATTGATTGTAATTTCTGCACCCCTGTAAAGTGCTCTTTTCCTCCTGGAAATGGTGTTGCTAGAAATAAAACCTACTACTACTGCTACATACCGTCTGTCACGCCTAATACTATCAAGTATAAATCTTCTAATTAAAAGGAAAACTACTTCAGAAATAAAAATTAACAGCTGGCTGCTTTTAAGAACTATTAACGTTATGTCTATTGTCTTTAATGATACTAGCACATTAAAACATCTATAATATTTTATTTCAAGTTAGTTTTAATAACTGCAAAGCACTGCCTTTGGATAAGACTGTTATACCTGGATGTTTCAGATATTTACTGTTTTTGAGAAACTGTGATACAAAAAAGGTGTCTTAAAATGGTTCATTCTACTAGGACTTAGTACAATACTAGACTGATTTGTATCAAATGTTTTACTGTTCAGGACCCTAAATCAAACGGGTTACTTGCCATATTTTATGTTCTTAACTCTAAAGTCAGCAGAGTTATGAACTTTGAAAAAATAGAATTTTAATAGAGAGGTTCCTGCTCAGCCCTGACTACAGTGGTGCAACCTTGCCTGTAAGATATTTCATATTTCTCTGACTGCAGCTCCATTATTCAACAACATAATCTCACACAGCTAATTACCTCCCACACTCGCCTGAACAATCGGATCAACGAGCATACAACACTTGACTGGATCCTGACGATGCAAGCTGACAAAGTTGCCCTTGCTGGCACATTGTCTGATGCCATTGTTGGCCACTCCCCCATCTACTGTGTCTGGCATTCCAGCCTCCCCCCACAAACAACAGTAATTAGTGAGGTAAACACCAAGGTAGAGAAGTCATTAGGGAGCAGGACAGAAGTAAATGTAAAAAAAGGCAAAGGCAGTAAGGACAGGAGTGGGGCTAAAAGGGGTAAGGCCATCAAAAAGTGGAGGGTGATGAGTACCAATGCCCGTAATCTATGTAACAAGCTCGCTGAACTAGTGGCCTTGATGGAAGAGGGTTGCCTGGATATTGTGGCAGTCACAGAAACGTGGTACACAGAGAACCATGACTGGGATGTCAGCATACCAGGATACACAATCTACAGGAGGGACAGGGAGGGTAAAAGAGGAGGAGTAGTAGTTCTTTATGTAAAGGAAGGGATCAAAGCAACAGAACTAAAGAGTAAACAGGGAGCAGATGAGACACTCTGGGTCACCCTGGAGACAGGAAATGGCACCACAATCCGCATGGGGGTTGTATACAGACCCCCATCTCAGGGGGAGGAAATGGACAAGGAAATGATAGAAGGCTTCCTTAGAATGGCAGAAAAAGGGGAGATATTGTTGATGGGGACCTGAATATGCAGATGTTAACTGGAGCACCTTTGCTGGAGGCACATCCAAGAGCAGGGTCATTCTTGATGCCCTCACGGGGGCATGCCTCAGACAGCTAGTATTGGAACCCACTGGGAGGGAGCAGTCTTAGACCTGGTACTCTCAAATGGGGACAGAGAAAGAATCTCAGATTTAGAAGTGGGTAGCCATCTGGGAACAAGCGACTACCAAACAGCGTGGTTCACAATAAACACAGCCATACAATCAAGCCATACAAAAGCAAGAGTATTGGACTTTAGGAGGGCTGACTTTGGGAAAATGAGAGAGTGCCTCAGAAAAGCACTAGCAAACAGGCAAGAAGGAGGGGTGGAGGAACAATGGGGAGTGATCAAAACAGCCATCACAGAGGCAACAAGCCTTTGTGTAAAGCAAATCAACAAAACACAATGAAGGAAAAAAATGCTATGGTTCTCAAAAGAGGTGGCAGGGAAGGTTAAGGAGAAAAGGATAGCATTCAGGAAATATAAGGAAACACAGAAGGAGAAGGACAAATAACTTTATCAGTTAAAGCAGAAAGAGGCTGGAAAGGCAGTCAGAATAGCAAAGGCCCAAACTGAGGAAAGGATAGCCAACTCTGTTAAGAAGGGGGATAAGACCTTTTATAGGTACATTAGGGAGCGAAGAAAGACCAAAGGAGGGATACTGAGTCTTAATAAAGGGAAGGGAATGTGGGTAGAGGGTGACAATGAAAAAGCAGGGATACTGAACGAATATTTCTGCTCAGTATTCACAAAGGAAGAGGAGGGGGAGGTACCTAAACCAAACAAGAAAAACACTGTGAAGATGGGGGTCAATACCAGTCCTTTTACAGAAGAAAGGGTTCTGAAAGAACTAATAAAATTGAAGGTGGACAAAGCAATGGGGCCTGGTGGGATTCACCCAAGAATTCTAAAAGAACTAAGGGTAGAACTAGTGACACCGCTGACTACTCTCTTTAACAAATCATGGGAGGATGGGGTGGTACCGGAGGACTGGAGGAGGCGGATGTGATTCCTCTTCATAAAAGTGGAGCAGGACAGAGGTAGGAAACTACAGACCAGTTAGTTTGACCTCAGTGGTAGGTAAAATGATGGAATCACTTCTGAAGGAAAGCATTGTTGAGTACCTAGAGGCCAGTGGGGCACAGGGCCCAAGGCAGCATGGATTCACGATGGGAAGGTCGTGTCAGACGAATCTAATAGATTTCTTTGGGTGACCAAAGTAGTAGACCAGGGAGGGACTGCGGACATGGCTTACCTAGATTTTTGCAAGGCATTTGATAGAGTCCCACACAAAAGATTATTACACAAGTTAGCCAGCCTTGGAGTGGGTCCCAAGGTGGTAGCCTGGATAAAAAATTGGCTAGACAACAGGACGCAATGGGTAGTTGTAAATGGATTCCACAGTGAAGAAAGGAGGGTTACTAGCGGGGTACCGCAGGGTTCAGTACTGGGACCGGTCCTTTTTAATGTCTTTATAAGTGACATTGCAGAGGAACTGGAAGGAAAAGTATGTCTCTTTGCAGTATGACACAAAGATCTGCAACAGGGTTGACACACCAGATGGAGTGGAAAGGATGAGAAGGGACTTGGCAAGGTTGGAGGAATGGTCAGATGTATGGCAGCTCAGATTCAGTGCAAAGAAGTGCAAGGTAATGCACCTGGGAAACAAAAACCCAGGGCAAGAGTACACAATGCGGGGTGAGATACTGACAACAGTAAAAATGGAAAGGGACCTGGGGGTAATTATATCAGATGACCTTAAGGTGGGCAAACAATGTGAGAAACATAGAAACATAGACTTTGACGGCAGATAAGGACCGCTTGGCCCATCTAGTCTGCCCATTTCCCTACCTACAGGATAGGCCGTAGATCCTAGTTAACCAACAGCCTATTTCTTCCTACCCCCACAAGAATTGCCTTATGTCTGTCCATGCATTCTTGAATTCTCCCACAGTTTTAGACCCCACAACCTCCTCAGGAAGGCTGTTCCATGCATCCACTACCCTCTCTGTGAAATAATACTTCCTCACATTGCCCTGAACCCCTCCTTCTATCTTTAAATTGTGTCCCCTTGTTCTTGCAAGTCTCTTTTCTGAAAGATGCTACCCTCTTGGACTTTGTTGATTCCACTGAGGTACTTAAAGTTTCTATCATGTCCCCCTCTCCCTTCTTTCCTCAAGGGTATACATATTAAGCTCCTTTAGTCTCTCCTCATATGGCTTCTCTTGCAGACCCTGCACCATTTTAGTTGCCCTCCTCTGACTACCTCTATCCTGTCTATGTTCTTATGGAGATGGGGTCTCCAGAACTGGACACAGTACTCCAGATGGGGTCTCACCAACTGTCTGTACAGAGGGATAACAACTTCCTGTTTTCTGCTGCTGATGCCTCTCCCTATACATCCCAGTATACCCCCAGCCCTCCCTACTGCCTTCTCACATTGCTTGCTAACCTTAAGGTCATCTGATATGATTACCCCCAGGTCCCTTTCCTTTTGTTGTTGTTACTACCTCCCACCCATTGTGTATTCTTCCCTGGGTTCTTGTTTCCCAGGTGCATTATTTTACTTCTTTGCATTGAATCCTAGCTGCCATACTTCTGACCATTCCTCCAACCTTGCCAAGTCCCTTTTCATCCTTTCCACGCCTCCTTGTGTATCAACCCTGTTGCAGATCTTTGTGTCAGAAGGCAGTAAGGAAGGCTGGGGGGATACTGGGATGCATAGGGAGAGGCATCAATAGTAGAAAACAGGAAGTTGTTATCCCTCTGTACAGACAGTTGGTGAGACCCCATCTGGAGTACTGTGTGCAGTTCTGGAGACCCGATCTCCGCAAAGACATAGACAGATTGGAGGCTGTCCAGAGGAGGGCACCAAAATGGTGCAGGGTCTGCACCAGAAGACATCTCAAGAAAGACTAAAGGAGCTTAATATGTATACCCTAGAGGAAAGGAGGGAGAGAGGGGATATGATAGAAACTTTCAAGTACCTCAAGGGAATCAAAGTCCAAGAGGGTGGCATCTTTCAGAAAAAGAGATGTGCAAGAACAAGGGGGCACAATTTGAAGATAGAGGGGGCAGCTCAGAGGTAATGTGAGGAAGTATTTTTTCACAGAGAGGGTTGTGGATGCATGGAACAGCCTCCCTGAGGAGGTCGTGGAGTCAAGAACAGTGGGGGAATTCAAGAATGCATGGGACAGATATAAGGCAGTCCTAGTGGGGGGTAGGAGGAAGTAAGCTGTTGGTTAATTAGGATCTGCAGCTTATCTGTTAGGTAGGAAAATGGGCAGACTAGGTGGGCCAAGCGGTCCTTATCTGCCGTCACATTCTATTTTTCTATGTTTCTAAACCCCCCTTGCCCCCCACCCACCTATCTGACTTTCTGCAGTTTTTCTAATTATGACTCCCTCAGGCTCCAGGACGACCTCAGATCACTAGACTGGACTGCACTCTGTAATGCCACCAACGCTGACCTAGCACTAGACACGTTTGTCTCGGCCCTCTCGCTCATCCAAGACAAGCATTTCCTACTCACTACCCGTAGAGTGTGTGGAGGTGACACTGGCTGGCTCTCATCAGACCTCCTCAAGCTGATGAAGGAGCGGGACACCAAGTGGGCCGTCTATAAAACTGCACCATCCCCCGTCCTTTGGAATGACTACCGTCACCTGTGAAATCTCTGCAAGCGCCGCATCCTCTCAAGGAAGTCTGCCTACTTCCAGTCACTCCAATCCAAGCACCTAGGAAACCACAGGCATTGCTGGTCCTCCATTAATGCCTTGCTCTTTCCCTTTACCAAGTAGTCCCCTTCCCCCCTCAGGGTTTTAAATAGTTGGTACAGCATAGCAAACCACTAAGCAAAACTGTGTAATGCTAACCATTTTCAGAAATGTTTGGCACTGGACTGCTAACTGTTTTTTGACTGATTCCATGACTCGGTACACAACATTAATAAAATTATATAATTTTTTTAAATTTTGCTAATCAGTGTGTGCCAAGTGCTGTACATTTTCACAACTGATTAGTACTTTCACACGTCAAACTGCTAATCAGTTTTTCAGCTTATTTATAACCCTGCCCCTAATCACACAACAAGGCTCCCTGACTGACCCTACTGCTCTTGCGAACACACTCAGTGCCCATTTCTCTAATCTTAGCAACTATCTAGCTAAACTCCTGCTCCCCCACCCCCTTGCCTGCACCCCCATCTTTCACTTCCAGCAGCCCCCCTTTTTATTTCAAGACGATTCCCCCCGGGACACTTAAGCTCCTCCTCAGCCTTCCATTTAAAGGGAGTGCTGGTAGTGATGATCTGTCCCCCGCTTCTTAAAACTTGAGGCCGAAGACGTTATCTATCCACTCACCCACACCTTTAATTTCTCCCTTACTACGGCCTCTGTACCCCTTGCCTGAAAGCAGGCCAAAGTTGCGCTAGTCATAAAGCAGGTGACCCTCGTCTTATGGACAACTACCGACCCATCTCCATACTCCCTCATCTTGGAAAACTCCTTGAGAAGGTAGTGAACTACCAAGTTACTGAGCACATCACCAAATATGGTCTTCTATGCCCTGAACAACACGGTTTTAGGAAGGGGCATAGCAAAACCACTGTCCTTGCCCTGTTCACATATCACGTACTAAGGAATATGGATGAAGGGAAGCTAACTGGAGCAGTGGTTGTTGATCTGTCTAAGGCATTTGACCTTTTCAACTTCAACATCCTGATAACAAAACTCGATGCCCTTGGTTTCTCCCCTGCCTCCACCACCTGGCTTACAAACTACCTCTCTGGTAGAACCCAGATGGTCTGCCTTGGTGGTGCCATCTCACCCCCTTTTTTCTTGTCTCAGTGGGTGTTCCCCGGGGCTCTATACTTGGACCCCTCCTCTTTTTGCTCTTTATTAAATCTCTCCTGTTGGAGAGCCTCTCCTGTAGATCACTCCTTTATGCTGATGACCTGATACTATTCCAGAGTGACCCCTTCCCCCTCCTCACTGTCCACCACCCTTGCCGTCAATTTCTGCAATGCCCATCATTGGTTCTCCTCCAACAAACTATTGATCAGTGCTCCAAGACGAAGGCCATGCTGTTCAGCTCCAAACCAAAGCTCTTCACCCTTGCCCATTCTGGCTTCCTTCTTACTGTCCAGTCCCCGGATGGTTCCCCCCTCAACACTGTTCCCAACTTCGGGTATGTGGAGATAATACTGGACCTGTCCCTTATCTACTCTGACCACTTTACCTCACTGATCCAGCGCATTAATCAGAATATGAGGCTTTGCTATTGCCTAATCGATCGCCTCATACCTGACGCCCGCCTTGCTGTAGCTTGTGACAGCCTCCTCCCCTTCCTCGATTATGGGTGCCCGGTGTGCTCCCTAACCTCCACTGCCAACTTGAACTGGCTAGATACTACCTATAATTGGATATGCCACTTTGCCCTTTGCGCCCCTCTCTCTACTCATCACTGCTCTCTTTACCAGTCCCTTAACTGGCTCCCCCCTCAAGCACGACGATCCTACCTGCTGGCCCGGACAGTTGGAGATGCCTTACGCAACCCTACTTACTCTCCACTATCCCTCCTGATCCAGCCTAGAACTTACAGCCGCATTCTTTGTCAGTCGTCCCACCTCCAACTTGTCCATCCTAACATTACCACCAGGATGGACCTAAGAGCCTTCTCCGTGGCTGGACCCTCGCTGTGGAGCGACCTCCCCCCGGTCACTGTGTTCCCCTGACCCCCCTCTACATACCCTATTAAAAACCCACTTCCTGTCCTCCTTGACCTGCATTTGTCCACAGGCCAATTGCACTGTTCTAGGGATGTGGATATGTTGTTCAATCCACACTTACTGGCAGGTTCCTTGCCGCTTTAAATCTTGCCAGAAGGTCTTCAAGCTGGCTCCTCCCACTCACCTGGGTGGTAAAACCCTCGGCTCCACCCCATGACGCCAGCTCTTCCTTACCGATTGGAAGCTCCGGTTCCCTCCTTAGTGCTCTGCGTTTTAGGCCTGGATCTACACTCTTCGGATTTCCCGAAACTAATTTTAAAATTTACAAGACTGAGGTCTTCATCTTCCCTCGCGGCTGCAATGGACAAATCGACTCCGGCTTCCGTCAGTGCCCTTGTGGGCAGAAGATGTCCCGGACAGATCCACACTCCATGTGCGTCTACTGCCTGGGGCTTGGCCATGATTCGCAGGCCTGCAATTTGTGCAAATCTTTTTCGGCTTCGGTCTTGGAGGACCGCGCTGCCAGACTACTTCTCGGGTGCCCCGAAAAATGGTACCTGCCGGTCAAGTCTAAGGAAGCCCATTGGGCGTTGTCCGCGGCTGCGGGCTCCGTGGAGCAGATGATCGCCCTCGAGGAGGAAGCGGCCCAGGCCGCTTCTTCTCCCTCTTCGGCCGCGGCATTTATCCCGCTCTCCTTTGGCTCCTCCTGCACTGCTTCTTTTAAGGAGCTTTGTCAGTCCCTCTCCACTAAGTGAGAAGGGCCATCGGGACATACCAGTTGGTCCAGGAAGAAGGACTCTAAAGGTAAGTCCTGCCGTCGACGTTCGTGGGAGTGGGAGAGATCCCCTTCACCGGACCATCGACTCTCGACTTCGGTCGAGGCTGTGGCCGCTGGCTTCACGGTGTCCCCGTCAGGTCAGCTGGCCGAGACATCCGTCGATGCGGTCGAGATTTTTCTTGACCCGTTGGACGGTTTGTCGACTGGAGAAGCCGACAACCCTTCTTCACTGGTTCCCCCGGTGGTTACCGAGGACTTGCCTGTGCCTCCTGTGCCGAAGTCCCCAGTTAAGGGCCCTGCACTGAGGGAGGCGCGGGTTCCCCTGTTCCCTCTCTGACCCACCCTCGGAATCCCCGGAGGTCTCAGTCTCAGTCCTCTTCCAGGTCTAGCCGGTCTCGCCGACATCGGCGGTCTCAGTCTCGGCACCATGGAAGTGGCGTCGCTGCTCGTCCTCTTCGGAGGATAGGCTCCAGCGCAAGTTGTGTCGGCGCTATGAGGACTTGATGTGGCAGCAACTTTTACTGACCGGTAACAAGCAGACTCCATCGCCTTCTTCGGCCATTAAGTGGCTGTCACTGGAGTGGCCGAATCAACCCCTGGTGGTATTCGAGGAGCCGACCCCGGCGCCGGTTGTTTGGCCAAAACCAGCTGTGCCACCCATTGTGGTGGAACCTCCATCTCCACAACTGAAGACTGGGGCTCCGACCAAGGATTCTCGGTCAGGTCAGGGCTTGCCCCATAGGTTGTTGGTCACCCTCACTCCCGATTGACCTCAGCAGGTGGAGGGTGGCTCAGGCGCATGGCAGCTGTTCGCAGACTCCTCGGAGTCTGACAATGACTCTTCCCTGTTCTCCAGGCTGCTTGACACAGAGTCTGCAGGGGACCAGTTGGTGGATGAGAGCCCATCCTTGTTTTTGGGTATGCTTCGACTCATTTCAGAGCCTACTGGGATGCAGCTCGAACCTGTTCAGAAATGGGCCAGGTATCCCCTTACGGAGATACTGGAGCGAGGGGATTCCTCTACGGAGGCCTTTCTGGTGGCTGAAGCCATTGTTGGCCCGGCTCTGGAGTTGTGGCAGCGGCCAGCATCTCGTCCTGCGCCTTCGGCCAGGATGGCTCGCAAGTACACGGTCCCCACTGGTTCACTTTCAGGGGTTAGTGACAGATAGCGTTTCCGGCGTTCCGGGAATGCTAGGGACGTGGACAAACCGCCCGATAAGGAATCCAAAAAGTTGGATTACTCAGGGCAAAAGGTTTACGCTGCTTCCTCCCTAGTCCTTCGTCAGGCTAGCTCGGCCATTCTGATGGCACATTTTTCACACGCCCTTGTGGGCTCCCTGGATGAGGTTATACTTCATTTCCTGGCTGACCTTCAGACGACGGTCAAGCAGATGCGGGATCAGGGAAGGGCGATGGCTAAACAGCAGCTCCAAACTTCATTGGACATTGGTGACTCTTGTGCCCAGTCAGTAGCGGCTGCAGTGGCCATGCGCCACAGAGCTTGGCTGCAGATCTCCACCTTCACGGCGGACACCCAGCACAAGCTGGCAGACGTTCCCTTCTTGGGCACCAATTTGTTCGGGCCCGGAGTGGAAGGCCATCTCCAGAGGATTGAGAAGACCAATGCCACCTTGGACTCGGTCACGTCTGCCCAGAAGGACAAAAGCCACCCACAGCAGCGTAAGCCCTTTCGCCCTTCCGCTCCTGCGGCACATCCGGCCCAGCAACACCAGCATCGGGGCCAGCAGGCTCACACTTGGCGCCCTAAGGTCAAGTCTGCCGCTTCCTCTAGTAGGAAGCCTGGAGGCAAGGGTCCAGGAGGTCCCTCAGCGGGCCCTTCATCCAAGCTTGCCCAGTGACGGGTTGAGGGGTGTCGGCCCCAACCTCGTCACTCCTCCCTGGGTTCCTCCCGTGGGAGGATGGCTCCGCCACTTCTTTTCTGCCTGGTCCGCTATCACCACGGACTGCTGGGTGTTAGAAGTGGTCGGCAGGGGTCTGCCTCTGGAATTCGAGCAGTTCCCTCCCTATCAAACCATCGCCCCACGGGGGGCTACGGGTTCCGCAGCCTCTCTGTCGGCTTGTCGAGCCAACATTGCCTTGCTCCTCCAGAAGGAGTTGATCAGCGAGGTGGCGGACCCTCCTCCAGACCCAGGGTTTGTGTCCAGATACTTCCTGGTCCCAAAACGGACGTGGGTCTGTCACCCCATTCTTGACCTGCACGACCTGAACAAGTTCCTAAGGCCTCGCACCTTCAGGATGGTCACTCTGGCTCAGATCACTCCATCCTTGGAACCAGGCATGTGGTTCTGTTCTCTGGACCTTCAGGACGCGTTCTTTCACATCCCAATCCGTCCGTCTCCTCAGCGATTCCTCTGCTTAAGAGCAGAGGGATCTCTTTATGAGTTCTGGGCCATGCCCTTCGGCCTCTCTCCAGTTCCCAGGGTCTTCACCAAATGCATGGCAGTGGTGACAGCATTCCTGCGGCACCGAGGGTTCCGGGTGTACCCTTACCTGGACGACTGGCTGATTGCAGCCCCCATCCAGGTTGGAGGTGGAGCGGTCCAGGGATCTGGCCCTCCAGGTCTGCTCTCAGATTGGCCTCCTCATCAATGAGGCCAAATGGGAACTCGTGCCATCGCAGGTGTTTCAGTTCATTGTGGCAGAGCTCAACTCTCTTCGAGCCAGAGCCCGGCTTCCAGTGGACAGGGCCGAGGTCCTTTCCTCCTTTGCCCAATCTTTTCTGGTTTGGCAGTTGCCCCCTGCCCGGGACTTCCTGCGCCTCCTGGGCCTCATGGTGGCCTGCACCAGTGTGGTCTATTGGGCCCGCTGGCATATGCATCCCCTGCAATGGGGGCTGGCCAGCCAGTGGTCTCAGCGCTCCGGTCCTCTGGACCAGCCGGTGACAGTGACCCAGGAGATGTGGGATGGCCTGCGGTGGTGGCTTGTCCCAGCTCATCTGCAGGAGGGTATTCCGTTCGTCCGCCCTGAGCCGACAGTCACTCCAACGACTGATGCCTCTCTGATGGGTTTGGGTGCCCATCTGGGGGAGCTCAGGGCCCATGGCCTCTGGCCCCCTCAGGAGTCTCGATGCCACATCAACCTGCTGGAGCTTCGAGCGGTTCGACTAGCCCTCACCACCTTCGCTCTGTTTGTACAGAGTCAGGTGGTTCAGGTCCAGACGGACAACACCACGACCATGTACTACCTCAACCGTCAGGGCAGGACGCACTCCTTGCCTCTGTGCAAGGAGGCTCTCTGCATCTGGTCTCTCATTGTCAGCCTGGAGGCGGATCTCCTAGCCATCCATGTGGCAGGAGCCTCCAACAGTCTGGCCGATGCCCTCAGCCGGATAGGCGCTGCATCTCATGAGTGGTCTCTCCTGCCGGAGGTAGTACAAGATCTTTTCTCCCATTGGGGCTACCCTCAGGTGGACCTGTTCACCTCCAGGGAGAATGCGAAGCTGACGCTGTTTGACGCCCGCCCCCCTCAGCAGGGCTCACTGCAGGGGGATGCCTTCTCGAGGCTGTTGACCCTGGGCCTCTTCTACGTCTTCCCTCCATTTCCGTTGGTCCACAAGGTGCTTCTCAAGGCAAAGAGGGACAAATCGCAGGTGATTGTGGTAGCCCCAGACTGGCCCCGCCAGTTCTGGTACCCAGATCTCCTCAACCTCAGCTCCAGGCTCCCAAGGCAGCTTCCAGCCCGCCTGGACCTGCTCTGTTGACAAGGGGAAGGTTCTCCATCTGGACCTTCAATCCCAGCACCTGACAGCCTGGTTCCTGAGCGGCTAGAGTTCCAGACCTTGGGCCTTTCTGACGAGGTCCTCAACGTCGTTGAGGCGTCCCATAAGGAGTCGACCAGAAAATGCTATGCCTTCAAATGGAAAAGATTCTCCATTTGGTGTCAGTACAAGGGGTTGGACCCTTCTTCCTGTTCCTTGGCTAGCATTCTGGACTACCTGTGTTCCCTTTCTCAGCTAGGGCTTCGGTCGGCGACACTTAAGGTGCACCTGGCAGCCATCTCTGCTTACTGGGCATGGGCTGGCAAGCAGTCAGTGGCACAGGAGAAGGTGGTTGGGCGCTTTTTCAATGCCCTTGATCACATATCCCCTCCGGTGCGAGAACCTCCACCTTCGTAGGATCTACTGCTGGTATTAGCTAAGCTCATGGGCAAGCCATTCGAACCGATGCACAGGTGTGACATCTCTCACTTGTCATGGAAGACCGCCTTCTTGGTGTCTGTCACGTCAGCCAGAAGGATGGGAGAGTTCCAGGCGCTTTCCATTGAGTCTCCTTATCTGGTCTTCCACAGGGACAAGGTTGTCCTTCACCCCAACCCGAAATTCCTTCCGAAGGTGGTGTCGGAGTCTCACCTTAACCAAGTGTTGACTCTGCCGGTGTTCTACCCCAGTCACACCTCGGAGGCCGAATATAGGCTTCATACTTTGGACCCTAGAAGAGCGCTCTCTTATTATAAGGAGCGAATGGCTAAAGTTTGGGGAGAGGTTCGCCAGCTGTTTGTCACTTACACTGAAGCTGCACCTGGCAGACCTGCAGCCAAGTGGACGATAGGCAGGTGGGTCACTTCCTGCATCTATCTCTGCTATAGGTTGGCGAGCACGGAGCCTCCTAAAGGGATAAGAGCTCATTCTACCCGCCATACCGCTGCATCGGTGGCTGCTTCTAGAGACGTCCCTATCCAGGAAATCTCTCGGGCTGCTACCTGGAAGTCAGCACATACCTTCATTACCCATTACCACATTGACCTTGAGTCATGCCGGGATGCTGGTTGTGGGACCTTGGTTCTCCAGTCATTATTCCCTAAGTAGGGGGTGCGCGCCTTGCCTCCCTCCTCCCGGAGAACTGCTAGGAGTCTGCCAGACATTTTGGATTGAAGAATATATCCACGTCCTTAGAAATACAGGTTACTCACCTGTAACAGGAGTTCTAGGAGTGGTATATATTGTTCATCCACATGACTCACCCGACCTCCCCGGCTTTGACGCGCAACCTGGCTTCCAGCGGGCTAGATCTGGCGTCATGGGGCGGATCCGAGGGTTTTACCACCTGGGTGGGTGGGAGGAGTCAGCTTGAAGACTTCCGGCAAGATTTAAAGAGGCAAGGAACCTGCCACAAAGTGTGGATGAGCAACATATACCACTCCTAGAACTCCTGTTACAGGTGAGTAACCTGTATTTATGCCTCCTATACAGCCCCCGCCTACCTCCTCCCCCAGTAGCCCTCCTCTCCTGCCCTGAATATTGGTACACTGACCGTTTTTTCTGTCCTGATTGACATCTGTTTCTGCTGGCACGTATTTTCTGTTGGACTCTAGGTATTACCTGATGTTGCTGGCTCTGATGATGTTTAGCCATCATATTGTTAGAGGATGTTGCTACATAGCCCTGTTTACTGTTTACAGATATCTTATTACATCCACTTTGTTGCTGAACTTGGCTGTTTACCTGCATTTATTTTCACCACCCGTGTATTGTTAACCTGACTTGCACTGGATTTCCTGTTTATGATCCTTGTATGATTCCCTGCCGTTGTTCACACTGTATTCTTACCATTGTACGTGCCAGTATCTGGCCCAGGCTGTGCCTGAAAAAAGGTATTCGGATCAGTGCACTAACCCGATTTAACAAATAAATAAATAAATACAGATGTCTTAGATACATAGATGCTGTCAGCAGATAAGGACCGCTAGGCCCATCCAGTCTGCCCGTTTAAGCTGCCTAATGAGGCATCTAGCAACCCTTTCTGGTCATTGGCTTTAGCTTTTTCTTCTATCTCTATTATTCCTTTGTTTCTGTCCCATGCATGTTTGAAGCCCACCACTGTATAGGCTGCCACCACCTCCTGGGGCAGGCTATTCCATGCATCCACCACCCTTTCCATAGAAAATAATATTCCTGACATTTCCCCTTATGCGGCCACCCCTCAGTCTCATGCCGTGCCCTCTTGTCCTGGCACTACCATTAATCTGGAATGTGTTGTCCCCCTTCCACCTTGTTCACGCTCTTGAGATACTTGGATGTTTCGATCATGTCACCTGTCTCCCTCCTTTGTTCTAGCATGTACAAATTGAGGTCCCTCACTTTTTCCTCATAAGGCCTGTGATGTAATCCCTTCACCATTTTGGTCACCCTCCTCTGCACTGTCTCTATTTTGTCAGTGTCCTTTCGAAGATGTGGTTTCCAGAACTGTACACAGTATTCAAGGTGAGGTCTCACCAGGGTCTTGTACAGTGGAACTATTACCTCCCTCTGCTTCTGATTCCCCTTCCAGTACATCCCAATATCAAATTGGCCTTTCCCACCTCCTTTGCCATCTGCCTAGCAGCCTTCAAGTCATCTGTGATTATGACCACCAAGTCCCTCTCCTCCTTAGTTACTACCCGCAGCTCCCTCACCAACCTGTAGCTCTCCCCGAGGTTCCTGCTCCCCACATGCATGATTTTGTACTTCTTTGTGTTAAACCTTAGCTGCCATGCCCCTGACCATCTCTCAAGCAGTTCCAGGTCTTTTCTCATCCTTTCCACCCCCTCCGGAGTATCCACTCTGTTGCAGATCTTAGTGTCATCCACACACAGGCAAACCTTTCCCTCCAGCCCATCTGCAGTGTCACTGATGACATTGAAGAGGACTGGCCCCAGAACGGTCCCCTGAGGTACCCCACTGGTCACCTCCCTTTCATCTGATTGGGTTCCATTCACCACTACCCTCTGTTTTCTGTCCCTTAACCAGTTTCCAGTCCAGTTCATCACCTTGCGTCCCAACCCCCAGGCTGCCTAGCTTATTGACCAGTCTCCTATGTGGGACTGTATCAAAGAGTTTGGCGAAATCAGTAGGCAGTATCCCCCGGTGAAAGCCTCTGTCACTCACTATCAGATTAGTCTGACAGGATCGCTCTGTAGAGAACCTATGCTGCCTGGGATCTACTAGTCCATTTGCTTCCAGGTGTTCCACTGTTCTTTTCTTAAGGAGTGCCTCCATTATCTTTCCAACTACAGAGGTTAGACTAACTGTCCTGTAGTTCCCTGTTTCTTTTTTACTGCTGCTGTTGTGAAGAGGGACAATGTTTGCCCTTCTTCAGTCCTCTGGGACCACTCCAGTGTCTAAGGACTTACTAAACAGGGCTGCCAGTTCAGTCCTCCGTTCTTAACACGCTGTATTGTAGTACATGTGGAAAATACAACAGGCAATAGTATAACACAAGAAGGATAACAGAGAAGAGGATTGTAAAAGTAAAGAAAAAGTTCCCTCCAACGAGCGAGGAAAAAGTCTTCCCCCTTCCACTTTTGTGTGTGCCCCGAGATTCTCTATGCACATCATCTGCGTCACTGTGCCAAACTACCCATGCATTGCCTCCACTCAAGGGTATTCAGAGCAGAAGGAGACAAAGAAATTCTTCGACTGCACCAGTTTTTTTCTCTCCTTCATAGGCAGCCAGGTTTTGATGTCAGCCAAGAGACTAATTTTTAGCTGTAAGGTGGTGATGTGGTGTAGGGGAGAACAAGATTTATGAGTGAAAGTGTCATATATTGAAATGCATCACTCTAGTTAGGAATTAAATTTAATGATTCGTTTGGGGCACAGTAGTTACACTGGTGGTCTTTGAAATTTCATGTTGAAAGTGATATTATGATTGCGTGGTCTTTGTGCTTTGTTGATGTCAGTTTTTCTTTTGATTTGTACTACCTACAGAGCAGGCATTTTTCTGCAGTCACACCTTTGGATAATTAAGGCACGTTTATCACTTTATTGCCTTTTCATATTGTATTTTGTGAGTTTTCTGTGCATTGCTGCTGTTCACTCCCCTTGTGATATTATTGCTTGGGGATTTGCACTTTTGTAACCAGATACTGTTTCACTGACGATTGCATCTCATATGTGAGGAACCTGCTGGTACTTTTATCCTCTCCTCTCCAGTAACTGAGAAATTTAAAGACACACAAATTGTGTGATTAAAATATGACCTGTCATATGGAGTGGGGTGGGTGTAAACGCTGTGGAGTCCACAAAACTTGGTGGCTTGAACTGTTGGCCTCCACTTTGCAGATTTTGTGTAAAGGCATTTATCTATTTGAGATGAGCTGAAACATTTGGGTACCATCCGGCTAGTGAGTGTCCCAATGGCAAGATGGGAAAACCTTCGATGAATACAGACAGCCAGTGAAGAAGCAAATGTAAAACTCCTGCTGGAGTACAGGTGGTGACAGCAGGTACAGGCTCACGAGAGGCACCAGGGGGACCGGCCTTGGAAGAAACAGTGGACCTGAAAATGCAGCAACTCATTTCATCAATGCACAATGTTGGTGACAGGTTGGACTACATAAATGGGAGACTCATGATAAAGAAAACCACAATGCAGGCTTCACACCTACTATTTTTCATTTGTTTGCACTGGTCCTGCTGGGAAAGTAAAACCCAATTTTACACTGATCCTCCAAGATTTGCTGTATCCCAAGGTTAAAATGGAGAAACAATGGAGCCGTGAACCCATTGGGTCACACACACTCACTCTGTCTCGTGCTCTCTCTCTCTATTCTATGCAAAGCACTACTGTGGGAGTTTACAGGCATTCTGATCTGGCAGTGAGACTGATAGGATGAGGACTGGCATGCTGCAAGGGACATATTGTATTTACGAATATATGTTGGCATTTTTTTAATTAATAAGGGTGAGTTTGAAGGAACTGGGTGGGTAGGGAGGTGGGACTAAAATGGATGCTTACTGCATTCTGTTTGCAACTGCATTGGCCCAACTAAGAAAGTCAGGAGAGTCATACTGGCCTGTGGAAATTTGCAGTGTTCCACTGGCCAGTAAAAAGACATTTGCTTTACTCCACAATGGATAGGATGAAGTCAGATTAAACACATCTCCATAAACAGGCATATGTTGCCACAGGAGCGATTTTTCTGATATCAAGGGAAAACCAGTGTCTCTGCTCAAGATTGGAGGCCATTGAGAACCTGGTCACAGCGATAATCACAAGAATTACTGACCTCCCGAAGGGACTGGTGGGGTGAGCATTTTTGTGTTTGTATCTGGCTAGTTAGTGGAAAAGCTGCTGGAAAGCATGGAGAGAAATACCACTTTACTCCATGTAGCAGGGTAGAGGCAGATAAACCCTCCACACCACACACACACACACACACACACACATACACTGCTAAAAGTTACAGATGGCATGGGAGCTAGATAAAAAAAAAAAAATCCTGAGTTTGATCTGCTGGTGTTTGGTGGCTTATCTACATGTAGTTGCATTGGGGCATTTGCCCTTTGCCTCCTAAGTGTCCAGCATCAGCTTGGTCCCCTTCGTGGTCAGTTGGCCCTGAGATTTGCCAGCAGTGTTCATGTACCTGGCACTTTTTTTTTTATTTTTTTGGTGTAAGGTGCTTTGGTGTTATTGGAGGTCTGACACTTTATTTTTTTTCTACCAAGCTGTTTCTCATTCTGGCCTCGTACTGCAGAACCCCCCCCGCCAGCCCTGTCGTCAACCTTCTCATGGACGTACTGGTTATCTGCCACTTACCCACGACCACAGTTGGTGGGCGGCCATGTCATTCATGCAAGAACCTGAGGGCTGCCAGTTTGGATAGCCAATATTTTCCTCCCCTCCGTCTGATTTTCTCCCCTTGGGTGCCGGCCGTGCAGTGCTTGTGTACAGCATATTATGTACAGTGGCGGTTGTGTGGCAGTCGTCCATCAGCAACACCTTCCCTCTGGTGTTCCAAACTGTGCTGCTGTTCTCCACCTCTTCGCAGTCAGGCAGTGGGTACAGAACCCCCACAGAAGGAGAACAGTATCTGGGATACTTAGTCCTTCCTCCTCCAGCCAGCCCCCAAAGGCCCGCGCTTGTTGCGTTAATACTGTGCTAACTATGCTGTGCTTTCGGGTCTCTGTACCCCTTCAGTGCTTCTACCAGATGGAGTGGAAAGCCCAGAGACCAAAACTTGCATTCTGACACATCCGGAGTTTGAATCCCCGTACCAGATGGAAGAAGGCATTCTCCTTTGTCCGCTCCTTGAAAGCAGACATCATGTTTATACAGGAGGTGTACCTGACTCATGGAAAAAAGGTCACATTGAAGAAAGTGTGGTTGGACAGGTCTTCTGGAGTCTTTACAACACACTGACAGACAAATATTCAAAAAGCTAGCCCATGCTAAAGGGTGTAGTGCCATGCTAACTGTGCTTCTCACCCCAGTAATACTCAGGTATTCATAACTTTATGCAGTAAGCCTTCTAGGTAGAACTGTCCAGAGAGATAAAACATATGCAAATGATGGAATCTTTTGCATGAGTCACTTTTTAAATGCTGCATTCTACTAACTGCCTTAGTTCTAAACCCCTCAGATTTCTCTCTCCGCCTGTCAAGACTAGATGCTCGGAGAGCCTCTCCTCATCATCTTTTTCTGACGTGAGAAAACTTATAAAATATATATAAATATTCTTTACATTTCATTTGATGCCTTTTACTTTTTGTGATTTTAAGTTAAACCATAGTTTTAGTGCTTAAATTGTACTTTTTCTTGGTTTCTCCCGGTTCTGTGATAACCAGGGGTAAACCGAGGTTTATTTTATATTTATCAGAGTTTTTTGACTAAAAAACTCAAATAGTTATGTTTAATTTTATTAATTTTAGCTTGTTTTAAGAACTGCTAATACCGGTTCCTGAACCGATAGCCTCGGTTCATTTTACTTTGGTTTCTGGTTCCCAGTCGGATTCCTCATCGGTTCCGGAACTGACTGCAAATGCTAAATAAATACTTTTTTTTAATGGTTGCAACTTTTATCGGTTTTACATGGAAAATGTAAGAAAAACTGAGAAGAAAACTAGTGATCCTGGTTTTGAATCATGTGTTGAGTGTGGTGAAATGTTTCTAAGGTAAACCGTCCTGTTTTGCCTCTCTGGGCATGAACATTTCCAAGCAGAGTGAAATCTGCATTACATGTCTTGAGAAAACTATTGAAAAATGCCTGGATAAGGTTAAAGAGAAAAGTATCACCACCTAAGGGTCCCTCTAGCTCTGACCAGCTGACACCCTGAATTACTGTGGCTGAAACCACAACAATTATTGTAACTGCTACCCCAGAGACGAGTATACAAGCAGTTCCTAAGAGGCTTGCTGGACCGGCTGACTCCCCGATTCCCTCAAAGAAATAAGAGAAAACTAAGCACACAGAACCCCCTGCTGGACAGAATTTGGGGACTTCTGTGCCTGCTATAATGCCTACCAACTCCTGCAGAAATTGCAGGCTTCTAAGGTCATTCAGGCTTACAAGGGCTGTCTAAAGCAGTCTGTCTCCTCTGCACAGTTTTCCTATTATTTTAAGAGGGAGAATATGTGATTATAATGAAATGGAGGAAGGGGAGCCTATTAAACCTGAGGTTCCCCCCTGAACAGGAGTTTGGCTCTCTCCACAGATTATCTGAGGATTATTCCTCACTCTCCACATTTGTGAGAACTGCTGGACTGACACTCACTAAAAGCTTCTCCTTCCTGTGAATATATTCTTCAAGAAAGATACTTTAAAGATTTTACAAACTCCAAGCTCTGTTTCCCCTCTTGATAAGAGGCTGTATAAGAAATATCAGCTAGATGGGAAGGGAACTGAATTTTTATTCTCCCACTCTGTCCACCAAGGAGTGGTACAAGTGACAGCCTGTGATAAGGCAAAGATACCCCTGGCATCCTATCCTCCTAGCCAGGAAAATTGACAACATGGTAAAAAGGGACATTTATCAGCTTCCTTGGCCATCAGGCAGGCACACTTTCAAGCCTATGACAATACCAAAAGTCACTACGGCAGTCAAGGTCCAGACTCCCCTGTCGGATAATCTAACTGAAACAGCTAAATTTGGTTTGGGAGCAGCCAAATACCAGTTCAAATGGCTGCGGACTCTAATGACACTGTTGCCAGAGGGATGGCAAATACAGTGGGTCAGAGGAGGTTTGCCTGGCTGCGAGTCACAAACCTCATTCAGGATACCCAAAGCAAGACTATGGATTTCCCAGTCGAAGGTAATTCCCTCTTTGGAGAAAAGATAAAAGCTTACATGGAAAAGGTGCATGAATACAAAACCACCTACAGTAGCAATTCTGCAAAAGAAAGGGCTTCCACTAAAACACATGGAATGGGAGGCAGAGGCAGATCATTTCACAGCATGCCTTCTTTTTTTTTTTTTAACCAGGCCATGGCTGCACCTCTGTATGAGCAGTACCCACAGCAGTGGTACTTCGGGATTTGACATGTCTTCCCAGGCCACCTCCCCACTACCTGAGGGAGGCAGGCTTACTCAGTTTTCCAGTTTTGGAAAAATCACCACATCAAAAAGAGAGTTTTTTCAAACCACCTACAGATGTAGAGAAAACTCCTGGAAATGGAGTTTCAAAACCTGTTACTGTCGAGAGCAGTGGACCCTGCCCTAGTACAGCAAAGGGTACCACAAAGAAAATGGGGAGTGGCAGCCTGTTTTAGACTTCAGGGTACTAAACAGGCACTTAAAGCCAAAGTTCAAAATCATAAACTTGGTCACTAATTCTGCCAGCACTCCAAAGAAGGGGAATGGTTGGCATCATTGGACTTAAAGGATGCTTATTTCCACATCCCCATAAGGGAGTCTTACAGAAAGTACCTCAGGTGCAGACTTCCATCAGGTCACTCTCCAAGAGTGTACACAAAGTACTTGGCAGTGCACCTTCGAAGACAAGGTGTCACAGTTTTTCACATACCTAGCTCACTGGCTGGTGGTTGTAAAATTATCCCAGCAAGTGGGAGCATCTACAACTCATGCAGGGGCTCCGGGAGTCTCTGGGGTTCCTAATATATCTAGAAAGTCTGTACTCAGCCTGCTCAAGCACTACAGTTCATAGGAGCAGAGCTAGATACCATGCAAGGCAGGGCCTACCTGCCTCTAGGCAGGGCAGGGAGTATCCCACTGATAGCAGGCTCCTTCAGCGTGAACAAACCAAAAACTGCAAGACAGTTTCTTCAGATAGTGGCCACATGACACCTGCCACTGGCACAGTCTGGGAATCTGGGTTACATATGAGGGACATTTAATTTCACCTCAGGGCTCACTAGTGTCAGAGAAAGGACCCTCTTTCAAAACTAATTCTAGTAACAAACCACATTATTACAGGCCTTTCAGTGATGGAAAGAGGAAACCAACCTAAGGGAAGGGGTTCCTTTTTCAGCAAGAGTCCCCATCAGTTGTTCAAGTGCAGAGTCACTCCTGCACATAAACCTGCTGGAGCTAAGGGTATTGTTAGTGGCACTAAAGGTTTTCACACAACTAGTACAGGGAATGTGGTGCAGGTCAGAACAGACAATACCACTGCAGTGTACTACATAAACAAGTAGGGATGGATGAGATCAAGCTGTCCCTGCACAGGACTCACAAAAATATGGAGCTCGAGCATGCTTCATGGGTCCCTGCAAGCTATTCATCTGCCAGCCAGGACAATACTTTGGCAGATATCCTGACTCAAATCAGCAAGTCCCATCATGAATGGGCCTTAAACAGTCTGGTGGTACAAGTGATCTTCAGAAGGAGGGGCACCCCACGGGTAGACTTGTTCACGTCCCACCAGAACCACCACCTTCCACAGTACTAAGGCAGACCACCAGATCAGGGAACAAACCCCCTGGATGCTCTGGCTCTGAGTTGGCCAGGGAAACAATTGCATACTTTTTCTTCCTTCCCTGAGGCGTACAGAGCATTTCTCAAGCTCAGGTCCCAGTCCGCATCAGTGGTCTTGACAGCCCCAGACTGGGCCAGGCAGCCATGGTACTCTCTGCTACTCTCCATGTCTGGCTCTGAACCAATACACCTTCCTCGGAGGTGCAATCAATTAACCTCAAACTAGGGGAGGCTTTTGTACCCAAACCTCAGATCACTCAGGCTCAAGGCATGGCTCTTAAGGGCCTACAGTATGGAGGCTTGCATCCTTCTAAAAGTGTTTTGGACATTTTAAGTGGTTACAGGAAGCCCTCCACTAAGAAAAGTTATGCTTCGAAATGGAAAAGGTTTATTATTTGGTGTTCGACCAGAAAACTGGTACCAGCACATGCTGGGGTTCCAGCTGTGCTTGACTATCTTACCTGTTTACATTCATTGGACTTGCAGTCCAACACCTTCAGGGTCCACCTAGTTGCAGCACCTGCTTGCATATCAGCTGGACAAGATGTTTTAATGGCTCCAGATCCTATCTTCAGAAGGCTCTTTAAGGGGCTGACCCATATCGGCACAGGCTGGTGTCCCCACTGTGTTGCACTGCCTTACCCATTTGCATCCACTGGGCTTGCAGTCCAGTACCTTAAAGGTCCACCTGGCCGCAGCATCTGCTTACATTTCAGTTTAACAGAATGTTTCTCGGGCTTCAGACCCTATCTTCAAAAAACGTTCTTTAAAGGCCTGATCCATTTACACCCCCCCCCCCCAAACAGGGAACCAGTGCCAGCATGAGACCTAAATATGTGTATAGGTAGGCTCATGGGTTCCCCTTTTTGAGCCTGTGTTTTCAGCTAATTTGAAATGTCACGTGAAAAACTGTTTTCCTTGTGGTAATGACTTCTGCCAGAAGAATCAGTGAGCTTGAGACTCTGCATTGAACAGGACTACATTTCATTCCACAGAGACAGTGGTCCTGAGAACAAATGGGAATTTTCTTCCTAAAATTGTTTCTGATTTTCATTTGAACCAAACCATTACTTTACCTGTCTTTTTCACTGAACACTTTAGCTCTGGTGAAAGGAATCTTCATAGTCTGGACATCAAAGGAGCTCTTAGCTATTACTTGACAGTCACTAAAGTCCATAGGCAGGACAGGAAACAGCTGTTCCTGACCTATGAGAGTGTGGGAAAGGGTAACCCAGCATCAGAAAGGTCCATTTCTCGCTGGTACAACATATCCAGTTGTTGTTGCTCTAAGGCTGGAATGGAGCTCCCAGCAGGGTTGAGAGCCCATTCCACAAGGGGCACAGCTGCTGCCATAGCAGCTATCTGGGATGTTTCCCTGGTGGACATCTGTAAAGCAGCTACCTGGAAAATGGTACAAACCTTTACAAAGCATTACAGTTTGGATACTTGTACAGGGTGATGCCAGGTTCGGCACAGCAGTCCTGCAAAGTCTGTTACCAAAATAAGGTTCTTTGCCAACCTCCAAAGGTACTGCTTGGTAGTCTGCATAAAGTTATGAATACCTGAGTATTCACTTACCTTGACTTCAGCAAAACTTTTGACACTGTTCCAGATAGATTATAAATAAGCTGGATAGGCTCGGGTGGGTCAGAAGTTGGTCAACTGAGTGGCAAACTGGTTGACAGGCAGAAAACAGAGTGTGGTGGTAAATGGTATACCGTCAGAAGAGATGCAGGTCACAAGTGGGGTACCT
The DNA here is from genome assembly GCA_016271365.2 of Neoceratodus forsteri. NCBI lineage: Eukaryota > Metazoa > Chordata > Ceratodontiformes > Ceratodontidae > Neoceratodus > Neoceratodus forsteri. The sequence goes on from CM028133.1 coordinate 15,810,189, forward strand.
CAGGGATCAGTCCTAGGGCCAGTCCTCTTCAATATCTTAATTAGTGACATTGCAGATGGACTAGAGGGTAAGGCTTGTCTGTTTGCAGATGACACCAAGATCTGCAACAGAGTAGATGATCCAGATGGGGTGGGCAGAATGAGAAGAGATTTGGATAAACTAGCAAAATGGTCAGAAGAGTGGCAACTGGGATTTAATGCAAAGAAGCGCAAGATCATGCACATAGAGAAGGGAAACCCTAAAGCCACCTATAGGCTGGGAGGGGAGTTGCTGGCAGCCATAAAGGAAGAAGGAGACTTGGGCATCATCATCATCACCGATGACCTGAAATCATCCAAGCAGACCTCTAAAGTAGTAGGTAAGGCTAGGGGTATGTTAGGGTGTATTAGTAGGGGTATCACAAGTCAGAAGAGGGAAGTAATGGTCCCTCTTTACAAGACACTGGTTAGGCCCCATCTGGAGTACTGCGTGCAGTACTGGAGGCCACACTGTCACAAGAACATTAACCAAAGTGAGGCAGTCCAGAGAAGGGCAACCAAAATGGTGCAGGGACTGCATATGAGGACAGATTAACGGAGCTCAGTATGTATACCCTTGAGTAAAGGAGGGTGAGAGGTGATACGATTGAAACATTCAAACACCTTAAGGGCATTAACAAGGTGAAAGAGTCTAACATGTTTTAATATAAGAAAAATAGTAGAACAAGAGGACACAACATGAAATTAGAGGGAGGCCGATTAAGGGGGAATGTGAGGAAATATTTTTTCACAGAAAGGGTGGGGGATGCATGGAACGGCCTACCTCAGGAAGTGGTGGCTATGAATACAGTGCAGGGCTTCAAACAGGCATGGGATAGGCATAAGGGAGCAGTACAGATGAGTATGAATAGATAGGCCACTGACAGAGCAAAGGCCAATGGCACATGTATAAGGTAGAAAAAGAAATGGGCAGACTGGATAGGCCTTGCGGTCCTTATCTGCCGTCAGCTTCTATGTTTCTATGTATTACTGGGGTGAGAAGAAAAAATTACTTACCATAGTAATCTTGTTTCTGCCCAGTAATACTCAGGTATTCCTAACTTCCCACCCTGCCTCCCCTCTGTACTCCTGAATACTGTGCTCTCAGGGGTTTAAATGCTGAAAAATAATGCACCTGGGAAACAAGAACCCAGGGGAAGATTACACAATGGGGGGGGGGTTAGTAACAAAACCAAAAAAGGAAAGGGACCTGGGGGTAATCATATCAGATGACCTCAAGGTTAGCAAGCAATGTGAGAAGGCAGTAGGGAGGGCTGGGGGGACACTGGAATGCATAGGGAGAGGCATCAGCAGCAGAAAACAGGAAGTTGTTATCCCGTTGTACAGACAGTTGGTGAGACCCCATCTGGAGTACTGCATCCAGTTCTGGATACCCCATCTCCGCAAGGGCATAGGATAGAGGCAGTCCAGAGGAGGGCAACTAAAATGGTGCAGGGTCTGCAAGAGAAGCCATACAATGAGAGACTAAAGGAGCTTAATATGTATACCCTTGAGGAAAGAAGGGAGAGGGGGGACATGATAGAAACTTTTAAGTACCTCAGTGGAAACAACAAAGTCCAAGAGGGTAGCATCTTTCAGAAAAAGAGACGTGCAAGAACAAGGGGACACCATTTAAAGATGGGGGGTGGTTCAGGGACAATGTGAGGAAGTATTTTTTCACAGAGAGGATAGTAGATGCATGGAACTGCCTTCCTGAGGAGGTTGTGGGGTCTAAAACTGTGGGAGAATTCAAGAATGCATGGGACAGACATAAGGCAATTCTTGTGGGGGGTAGGAAGAAATAGGCTGTTGGTTAACTAGGCTCTGCGGCCTATCCTGTAGGTAGGGAAATGGGCAGACTGGGTGGGCCAAGCAGTCCTTATCTGCCGTCAAAGTCTATGTTTCTGGCACACATTATTGTGATTGTGTTCATTATTGTTGTCCCCCTCCCCTTTTTCAAGTGATTTGGATATTCAGAGGTATTCTTTCAAATGTTATGCCCTCCACTTGGAGGCCTTTTTTTGGGGATGTTCAGGGAGTGTTCTCTATAATTATAATTTTTATTATTATTAATATTGTCATTATTATTACCCCTAGTCTTTGTGTGCCTGTCTTTCCAGGCTTCCAGGAAATCTGAGGGGTTTAGAACTAAGGCAGTTAGTAGAATGCAGCATTTGGTCCAGACTGCTTGAAAGAGCTTCTGATTCCCTACAGCCCTGTGCGACAGCTCCGTTCGGCTGACAAGGGGTTGCTGGAGTTTCCGAGGGTGACTTTGAAATCTTCTGGGGCCCATGCATTTATGTTTGTGGCCCCTACTCTCTGAAATTGTCCACCCTGTCAGCTTCGGGAGCGCGCGACCATGGGGGGTTTAAACAGGCGCTTAAAACTTTTTTGTGGCATCAGACTTACAAGTGATTCATTGGTATTTGTAATTGTTGTGCTATATATTATTGTAATCGTCGTTTTATGGAATTATGTTTTTTTATTGTAAAGTGCCTTGATATTTTGAAAGGCGCTTAAAATAAAGTTTATTATTATTATTTGAAAAGTGGCTAATGCAAAAGATTCCATGATTTGCGTATGTTCCATCTCTCCGGGCAGTTCTACCTTGAAGGTTTACTGCAAAAGTTATGAATACCTGAGTATCACTGGGAAGAAACAAGATTACTATGGTAAGTAATTTTTTCTTAATACCCTTGACGGGCAGCTAGCATGCTCAGTGCCATATTCAAAGGCAGAGTAAGCACGGTGTTAAACTAAAAAACAGGGTGCTGCAACAGTGTGTGGTCTGAAAACAAAACAAAATGGTAATATTAAATGCACGCTGAAAATAGATAGACGTTTTGACCATTGGTGGTCTTCAGGAATTATCTAAGAGAAAAAAAGCAATGTTAGTGGCAGAGATAAGAGGAAAGAAGGGATAAATAAAGGAGGAAAGAAAATAAGGGGAGGCTATGGGAGAAAAAGTGATAACAGGCAAGGTAAGAGAATCTGGAAAATGAAAAGGCATAGCAGAAGTGAATGAACTGAGGCGTCCTCAAGAGGAGACTACTTAGCAGGGCCTAGTAAGAAGACTGAAAAAGGGGACAAATATGAGGGAAGGAGACATAGATACAGACATCTGTGGAAAATAAAAATAGTTGTGCGCACAGAGCTCTAACGCCCATGTGAATATGCCCACCCCCCACAGACACGCTCAGACACTGGATGGAAGTGTACGCTGGCATACTCCACATGCAGACATACCATGTAACAAAAGATGACAGGGTGAGGGTAAAAAGACAGACTACTGTGGTGGAAGACCATAGGTGGTTAAAAGATGTTCATAGAAAACAAATCTGTTGTTTAAACTGGGGGTGTTGCTGAGAGTCCTGGTGGATGTTTTTGTTTTGGTTTTTTTTTGGTCAGCATCCCGAAAACCCTGCTGAAGGTCACAAACAGAAAGATCATTGACACTTTCCCAGGGACCATCACTTTTTCTCCCTGAGCATCCCCTTATTTTCTTTCCTCCTTTACATAGCCATCATTTCCCCTACCTCTCAACAAACTTTGCTTTTTTCTGTTTTAGGTAATTCCTGAAGAAGACGTATGGTCGAAACGTCAAGTTCTAACTCTGTGTTCTATTTTCTGCATGCATTTAATATTACCCTTTTGTTTCATGGTGTTACACTGTTAGGGTTCACATGCTAAAAGCAACCACATGCACATACAAATAAGGGTTCCAGCATGCATACAGGGTGTACGGGTATTTTCAAATTGTTTTTGAAATGCCATCAGGTTGCTTGTGCTGATTAACGCTTCCAACACCATGCTCTTAACATTTACAGTGGTGTGTGGTAACAAGCCCACCGGATCCCAGTTGAAAAATTAAATATAACTATTAGCCAGTATTGGGAGGAGTTCTTGATGTACCGTTCCCAGTTATACGGGACGCCTGTGCAGCTCACCCCTCATGCCATTATGTTGGGACTCCTTTGGGCTGCACCTGCTGAATATAATCCTCTATATCAGTGTGTCATTGAGGCACAGGTCAGGAAGCATAGGAAGACCAGGAGCAGGTATAAAATTTGCAAGTAGTGTTTTATTTTTTCCAGTAACAGTGAAATAAATAAAATTTTTCAGTATAACTGTTTATAAAGGCAGTGCAAACACAGAAAACAAAGTCCTTCATCTGAGGAGATCTCTAATTTCAAGTTTCAGACTTGCTGTCTATCTAGCAGAAGTATCGCTGCTGTTTTTGTAAGTATTTGTCTGGGAACTCGTTAAGACATCCTGTCTTTCAGAAAATATTCTTGTCAGTTTCCTTCCTTGCAGGTGCAACAGAACAGTACATGGTGTCCCAGAACTGACCTCCTGTTTACAGCTCTGCTAAGAGTTTGCAATCCAGCAACTCCGGGTAACCCCTTGAGCTCCAAATAGCTTTTTGTAATCATTTCAGCAAGATACCATATACATTGTCAAACCAAGGGATCCCATTTTCACATGAAGATTCACACAAATTTTATAACTTCAAATATGCAAAGGAGAAGAAAAGATAGAAACAGCAAGTGAAGGCAGAGAGATAGCCGGGGAGAGATAGCAGACCATTAGAGTGGCCAGCTCCTAGGTCTCACAAGAAAATACGACTACGCAGTCAGACAGACAAGAGACAGAAGAGGATAAAAATGGATCCTTGCGTTTAACTTTCTCTACATAACAAATCTCTCTACATAACAATTGGGGCAGGGTCTTATTCAGCCCTGTCACACAGTGGTTGGCTGTGGTCCTAACCGTGGCAGAGAGTTCAGCTTTGCCATTGGCATGATCCCGTTTCCCGTGGGATTTTGAAGTGGCTGACAGAAAGGGGAACACAGACCTCTTACGAATGAGTTTTCCATCACTGCAGGGGTCAGAAGCCCAGATTTCAGACCCACTTGGCCTTGCTGTTGCTTTCAGCTTAGTTTTGTGGACCGCAATGTGATTTAAGAGAGGCTGACCTTGGAGCTACCCCCCCCCGAGCCTGTCTTTTGGTGGGCTACCTTGTTCAGACACCATTTGCTTGATCTGTATGCATTGTTATTTATTTTGTAAGTTTATGGCATAATATTAATGCTTTCATGTTTCATGTTGAATAGTCTTTAATGCTCATATGATATATTTCCCCTCTAAAGTGGTTTCATATCTCTCGTGTACTAACCCATGATGTAACCAGAGTATTCTGTTGTATGTGTATTGAAAAACTATGAAATTCTTAATTATAAAAAGGAAAAACGGGGCAGATGGGATGATAAGAAAAACCCTATGATTAAACTTATGACCAGCAGATTTTTTCATCTGAAACCCATTTTAACGTCATTCTTTGTAGAGCTAGTATATTGCCTGACATTAATAACGTTGACTTGTAGTCAAATATTACAGTACTACTTATATCTGAAGTCATTTATTTTTCTTTTCCCTCTTGCTAATAAAAATATTTTCTACCTGACACGACAGTGTCATGTGTAAAACTTGTGTACGTGTTCCTTTCATCCTGTATGGCAGCTGGCTGTGGAGGTGAGAGGAGGGCTGTACCGCTCACCGTATTGGGTTCGCTGCATGGCATCGACTTACCTAGATACAGGGGGAGGGTTGGCTAGGTGGTGTGCTCAGTGCTGGGGGCGCCACTAGCCACCAGGGGCTCTGGGCTGGCACTGGACCAGGTGCTCAGCGGGTGGGAAGTACTGCTAGATAACAGGGACTGAGTATGCACTGCATGCCATGGAATCTGAGGGGGAGGCCCTAGACACCCGAGCAACCATTGATGATATGGGGACAGCTGCTTGGAGGGCAGGGGTTGCCACTAGATGTCAGAGCATGCTCTTCACGTACAAGGACAGATGACTGGAGGGCAGGGGGTGCCCCAGCCACCAGGGAGTATTATACAAATGCATGGATGGCGATCTGAGGGTGGGGGGTGCCACTAGACTCCAGGGCATACTCTACAGATAATAGGGATGGATGAATGGAGGGTGGGGGAGCCACTGGACACCAGGGAATACGCTGTACATACAGGGATGGGTGATCGGAAAGTGGGGTGTGCCACTGGACTCCAGGAAAGATATTTGCATTGAGAGCATGGGTGTTCGGTGGTGGTCACCACCTTGCCTGATGAGGCAGACTACCACAGAAGGGGCACAAACCTGCTGCAGCTTCCTATGCACATGAGCCCATAATGGGCCCAGATATGGCCCCTTAGCACCCTGCATGCCCAATGGGCTCATTTGCATTTTGCGGCTGAATATTGCGCCACAGCTCCTAGCACTGTTAGTTCTGGAGGCGCAGTTCCATATGGGCTGCATACAGCCCAGGTAAATGTCTGGGCAGCTCTACTTAGCGCTACGCTGACATGGTCCTTTATTTAGTCAGATAGTGCTGGTGCGCTGTCTGGCAGAATATAGCAACCTCTGGGTCGGGTGCAGGGGAAGCGCAGCGCAAACCTTGGCACTCTGCTTTTGCCCATATTTTAATATTGGGCCCCCAGTGTCTTAGCCAACATAACCTTTCAGTTAAGTAGGTGCAGTACTAAAGCAGTTGTTCAAACAACATGAAGTCTTGCTGTATTCTGACTATTGCAGTGATCACCAACCTTTGAACTGCCCCGGAGAACAGAGTTAACTTTCCATGCAGGGCATGGAACGCTGAGCTCGAGCTCGGTTGAAGCCTCTGTCTGCTGCTGTTCAAACTCAACCGTCAGATTCTTTACTCCGCCTCACTGAACAGTTGCTCCGGAGATTTCTCCTTTGCTCGGTTCAAAAAAAGTCGGTTAAAGTGTCATTTTTTCGCTCAGTTTCGACCGAATTTCTGCTACTGAACCTGTCGGTTAAGTCTCTGTCTGTGGTACCATGAGTACTAGATAGGTTTTGCATTTAGTTTCTGTGTGGAACTTGTAAACAGGTTAGTGTTAAAAAACTATTGAATTTATTAGAGTGTGGTAACCGGTCCGTATCGGTTCTAAAAAAAAAAACACGGATTTAATTAGGTTTTTTTCCAAGACCCGTAACACAGTCAGGAACCGATAGGGGTGTCTTGCCTGGCGGATTGCCGAAAAAAGGGTAAGTTGTGGTTAGGATTGGCCATGTCTGAGAAACCCAAGAAAAAACTGCGCCCACTGGGTTTCAACACTGTAGTGTGTATGGGGAAGCCTTTGCTAAGGCTGATCCCCACACCACCTGTTTTATTGTCTGGGGTTTGACCACCTCAATTCAGACTGCCAAATTTGTAAAAGTTTTCCCAAAGTTACCCTGGATAAGAGAGTAGGTAGACTGAGGAAAGGAGGTCGAGAAGTCCGCTGACCGGATGGCCAGCCGGTTCGTTCCGGCAGACCAGAAGGAGTGTCCTCGACCAGGCGAAACTTCTTGGGCAAAGGAGAACCGATTCTGAAGAGTCGGTTCCGGCTAAAGAAGAAAAGGGAAAAATCATCCGGTTCGGATCCACAAGTTCTTTCTCCGACCGCTGATGAAATAGCCAAAGCGATAAGGATAGTTCAGTCGCTAACTTAGGTTCCGGCCGAACCGGCACCATCTGTCAGGGGCTCGGTTCGGTCGGTTCCCCCAGTTCTGGATTATACTTTAGAAGAATTTTATGAACCGGAGGAGGAGGAGGAGGAGGGAGAGTATGAGGATGATGATGGTGATTGTGAAAGTCTGGCTGTGCCTATTGACCCGGACATCTCCCCAGACAGACCTTCAGGTGTTTCTCCTCCTAGGCTTTCTGAGTCCCCTTCCCACTTTATGTTTTACAAGAAAGTGGCTGAAACCCTCTAGCTTCCTATGGAAGAAGCAGTAGAGGATCAAGAGGAGCCTGATTTTGTTGAGATGATGGACATCCCAGAGTCCAGGAGATTGTCTATTCCCCTCCATAAATCTTTTGGGAAACTGACATTTAAAATTCTAAAAACTCCTAATTCCATACCTCATGTGGACAGAAGAATGGACAAGAGGTATACCCTTTCAGGCTCGGACACGGAGTTCCTTTCCCAGCAATGCAGCCATGTTGGGGTAGTGCAGGCTGCTGCCTGTGATAAGGCAAATATTCCCTTGGCTTCACACCCCCCAGATAAGGACTCCAGGAGGATTGATGCCATGGCAAAGAAACAGTACATGGCAGCATCTTTGGGATTCAGGCAGGCTAACTATATGGCCTACACAGCTAGATACCAGAAGTCCAGGTGGGACACTGTGCTGGCTCTAGCTAAACAGGCCCCTGACCAGCTTGCCAAGAAGCTGGAGTAGGTGGCTGCGGATGGGATTGAGGCACCCAAGGTGCAATTTCATGCTGCTGTGGACTCCAATGATGTTTCATCTAGAGTCATGGCTACATCTGTGGCCCTTCGGAGGATGGCTTGGCTCAGATGTACTACCCTATCACAGGATACCCAGGCCAAGGTCATGGATTTTCCTGTCATTGGTAGTTCTCTGTTTGGGGAGCAGACAGAGAACTACACGAAGAAGAAGGTCGAGTACAGGACCACGTACAGGAGTGCTCAGGCCAAAGAAAGGCAAGCCACTCCTCAGAGGCAGCATTCCAGGGGCAGGGGCAGGCCCTTTCAAAGGCCTTTTTACCAAGCCCAGGCCTCCTCTTCTGCTTATGCTCAGAAGGGGTTCTTTAAAGGGAGAGGTAGACGGGGTATGAGCAGGCCTGCTTCCACCCCTCAGCCTAAAGCCCCTGCCAAGCAGACACCCTGATGGGTCTGCCGGGGCCGATTCTCCAATACCTGTAGGGGGCAGGCTGGCTTAGTTTGTCCAGGACTGGAAGTATTTAACATCAGACAAGTGGGTCCTAGAAGTAGTAAGCCAGGGACTGGTTCTCAGCTTCAAAAAATTTCCCAAGATGAGAACCAGATCCTTTCCACCTGCAAATCCATCAGAGACCCTTGCCCTAGAGGCAGAGGTTTCTTCCCTTCTGGCTCTCAGAGCCATAGAAAGGGTTCCTACCCTACACAGTGGCAAAGGATTGTACTCCAGGTACTTCCTAACCCCCCAAAAGACAGGAGAATGGCGGCCCATCCTGGATCTGAGATATCTAAACAAGCACCTTTTAAAGCCAAAATTCAGAATGGTGACTCTGGGAATAATTCTGCCCTCTCTAAGAGCTAAGGGACTGGCTACCCTCCTGGACCTCAAAGATGCCTATTTTCACATTCCCATCAGGTGCTCCCACAGAAAGTACCTCAGGTTCGAGTTGCCCTCAGGCCACTATCAATTCAGAGCAATGCCCTTTGGCCTAACATCAGCCCCAAGGGTGTTCACAAAGTGCCTGACAGTAGTGGTTGCTTTCCTAAGGAGAAAAAAGATCTCCATCTTCCCATACCTGGACGACTGGCTCATAGTGGGTCAGTCTCCAGACCAAGTCAAGTCACATCTTCAGATAACTCAGCAACTGCTCACTTCCTTAGGATTCCTCCTAAACCTTCCAAAGTCAGTTCTCGAGCCAGTACAGCTCCTCACCCTTTATAGGGGCAGAGCTGGATACAATAAGAGCAAGCCTTCCTTCCCTGGACAGGGCAAGGACCCTTATAGAACTGGCCTCTTCTTTCACCCTTCAGGTGTCTCAACCAGCAAGGCACTTCTTGCAGCTCCTGGGCCACATGGCAGCCTCTACAGCAGTGGTCCAGGGGGCAAGATTCCAGATGAGGGACATTCAGTTCCACTTAAGAGCCTTCTGGTCCCAAAGAAAGGATTCCCTTACCAAACTAGTCCCAGTAACTCGAACCCTGGTCCAGGCTTTGCAATGGTGGCAGGATCAGGACAATTTAAGATAGGGAGTTCCTTTTGTCACTCAGTCTCATTCACTAATCCTCACCTCAGACGCCTCCCTCTTGGGTTGGGGAGCCCACTTGGGGGATCTTACCACCCAAGGGCTATGGTCACCTCAAGAATCTCTGCTTCACATCAATCTCTTGGAAATCAGAGCAGTGTTTCTGGCACTGCAAGCTTTTTCCAAATCTGTACAGAACAAGGTGGTCCAGATCAGAACAGACAATATCACCACAATGTGGTACATCAACAAGCAAGGAGGCACTCTGTCTACGGCCTTGTGCACAGAAGCAATGAAGTTGTGGTCTCTGGCCTATTCCCTGCAAACCTCTCTGATAGCAGTTCACCTCCCAGGGAAGGACAATGTCCTAGCATATGCTCTCAGCAGGATATCTCAGGGCCACCACGAATGGTCCCTAGATCCCCTAATTTTGAAAGTGATTTTTTCCAGATAGGGCACTCCACAGATAGATCTTTTTTGCAGCCCCAGACAATCACCAGCTTCCTCTCTTCTGTTGCAGACCCCCAGTCTTGGTCTCGGTCCTCTATATGCTCTGTTTCTGTATTGGGAAGGGAAGTTCCTTTATGCTTTCCCCCCCTTCCCTCTCCTGTTCAAGGTGCTAGTCAAGATCAGGTCTCAACCATGCAAAGTGATTCTGATCGCTCCAGACTGGGTCAGACAGCCCTGGTATCCACTGTTGCTGTCCTTAGCAGTCTACCTTCCCCTGTCTCTTCCCAGGAATTACAACCTGTTGACATCCTCTCAGGGAAGGATTTGGTATCCGAATCTCAAATCTCTCAATCTCAAGGCCTGGCTCTTGAAGAGTTAGAGTTTGCTGATCTGCACCTCTCTCAAGGTGTTCTGGATATTCTTAAGGCTTCTCGAAAGCCTTCCACCAGAAAGACTTACAACTCCAAATGGAAAAGGTTCACTATTTGGTGCTCTAATAAGCATATTTCTCCAGAATCTGCTGGGTTGCCTACAGTCCTGGACTGTATGGTTCATCTTAATGGCTTGGGACTTAGACCAGCTACACTTAAAGTGCATCTGGCAGCTGTTTCTGCCTTCTTGTTAGTAGGCAAGCCCTCTTCTCTATCAGCCCATTCTGTATTTTGTAAATTCTTCAAGGGATTGCTGCACACCAATCCTCCCTTCAGGGACCATGCTCCTGCTTGGGACCTTAATGTTTGCATTGCTCAGCTTATGCAACCCCACTTTGAGCCTTTGTCCTCTGCAGAGCTTAAGTACTTGACTTGGAAAACTGTGTTTTTGGTAGCCATCACCTCTGCCAGGCAAATTAGTGAATTGCAAGCCATGTCAGTGGAGCCTGATTTCATCTCTTTCCATAGAGATAAAGTGGTCCTAAGAACTAACAGGAAGTTTTTGCCTAAGGTGGTTTCAGATTTCCACCTTAATCAGTCTGTCTCTCCCTGTTTTCTTCACTGACCATTCCTCCTCTGGAGAGAGGAGGTTGCACAGCCTGGACGTAAAAAGGGCCCTTAGCTACTACATAGAGCGCACCAAGGGTCACAGGTTTGAGTCCCTCCAGTTGTTCCTCACTTATGGAGAGGTCGGTAAGGGCAAACCTGCCACTAAAAGATCTATTGCCAGGTGGATTGTCTCTTGTATACAATTCTGCTATGAAAAATTGGGTAGAACCCCACCCTCAGGCCTGAGGGGTCACTCTACTAGAGGTACAGCTGCTTCCCTGGCTGCTGCCAGGGATATTCCTATCTTAGAAATCTGTCAAGCAGCCACCTGGAAAATAGTCCATACATTCACCAAGCATTACTCTCTGGATATCCAGGCTAGGAGTGATGCTCAGTTTGGCACAGCAGTACCTCAGAGCCTTTTCCCAAAGTAGGTTCTGTCCCTCCTCCATGGAGGAACTGCTTGGTAGTCTGCAATAGTCAGAATACAGCAAGACTTCATGTTGTTTGAAGAAAAAATTACTCACCTTAGTAATGTTGTTTCTTCTAATGGAGTCTTGCTGTATTCTGACCCCGTCTCCCCTCTCAGAACCTGGTCTTTGGGATGGGGGTGGGCAGGAGCAGTGTTGGCACCTAGAGGTGCCCCTTTTCACCCTCCTTTATTTTGGGTGTGTGTTGTGTTTTGTTTTTTGGGTTTCCTGACTTGAGTCTTTACTTTGAAACCAAAAAACCCTTTTTTAACAAATTTAGTTGCCAGTTGGCTAGTGTGAGTTTTACAGTTTCCACACAGAACTCCTAGTGAGTATAGCTCGTAAAGATCTGACGGTTGGAGTTTAAACAACAGCAGACAGAGGCTTCAACCGAGCTCGAGCTCAGCATTCCATGCCCTGCATGGAAAGTTAACTCTTTGTTCTCCGGGGCAGTTCAAAGGTTGCTGATCATTGCAATAGTCAGAATACAGCAAGACTCCATTAGAAGAAACAACATTACTAAGGTGAGTAATTTTTTCTTTGCTGCTCTGAATGAAAGTTGTGGATCCCTAATACCTGCTTTGGCATTTATACAGATACAGTCTCTGCACCACCAGCATCCCACATTCAGTGATACGCATAAAACCAAACTGTTCTGTTCAGTTCTCATATGCCAGCAGTTGTCAGTCTAGTGTGTGCATGTATATATATATATATATATATATTTGTTTTATTTTTTAACATAAATCAGATGGAGAACGCTGCACAAGACTGGGGTCCTGGGACAGAATTGGGCATTATAAAATCAGGCAAAGTCCCGCACTCACCACCACCATGTAGGAAAAATTGCTACTCACGCAAGCTATCTTTGAAGACTGTAAGCAGCATTTTTTCCCACATGGTGATGGTGAGTGTGGGACTTTGACTGATTGATATATATTTTTTTTAACTGAACTGGGTTATATTTTGTCCGGTATTTTCTAACCAGGACACAATGTTACATGCTTATTCTAGGGAGTATTCTTCACTGGGAAGTGGATAAGGGCTCCATTATTCTATGCACAGGCGGTGGGACTTGCTGCCAAAGAAATTTGCACTGCACCTACAGTACCATTAATAATTTAAGAAGTAATTTGCTGAAAAATGTTTAGTGGATGTTATGTTTTTATGGTCCCTTAGAGGAAGGTCACTGCCACAGGAGAGACCTAGAGCCAAGCCAAGAGCACCACAAGTACTTTGGGGACCATCAGGAGTTCACATTCTCTGTAGCTGGAGAGGAGAGCCAAGGGAACAGCATTGAGAGTGAAGATCTGGTGTCCCATTTAACCTCGGCTGGAGACGCTGCATCAGTGGGACAGCAGAGTAAGTGAACCGCTGTGGAAATGCATGAGGTGGTTTGACTTTAATTGACCTTCTGGCCCTTTCAGTATGTTGGGGCAAGAATGTGAAGTAATCTGTAGGCTACTTTAGTTAAAAAGGCTTAACAGCTGGATACTGGTTTCTCCAACCAAACTCATCACAAAAACATCATCCCTCCTTTTTCCATGTTATTTAAGATTCCAACTCCACGCCATCATTGAGTAGTGTCAGTGGCTCAGCAGGTTGCACACTTGCCTCTGAGGCAGGAAGATCAAAAGGCTGTGGGTTCTATCCCCACACCAGACACGTGGGTTAAATCCCAATACTGACACTGTGGTGCAGCATGAGGGTGGTGCTGCACTCCTGAGGTGCTGTCTTTCGGATGAGACGTTAAACCGAGTTCCCATCTGCCTGTTCTGGTGATAGTTCAGGTGGATGTCAAAGATCCCATGGCACTTCTCAAAAAGAGTAGGGGAAGTTCCCTAGTGTCCTGGCCAAAACCACCCCCACCCCCCAACCTGGGCTGAAAATAGGCAGACTTGTCTAGTCCTCCTTTCCCAGTCAACAAAAAATAAATAAATTGATAACCACACAATTGAAACGTAAAAGTGAGTGCTTATTCTGTGTAGAATTGTAGAGGTTGCCATTTGGGATCTGAGTCCTGGTTTGGAGGGCACAGCACGCCAGGTAGGAAGTTTCACAGTGTGCCACCGTGCAGGCACATCAGGTAGAGCTGTTTTTGCGCTTCTGAGGTTGCATAGTGTGTGTGTTTCTACCACACGTGTAGTGGCGTTAAGGATATGTGACACATCTATGACTTGTTTGGTTGTAGAAATGGGCAATATGTGACTGAGCAGTATCATTTACAATACAGTCCAATCAGCTGTGTGTGTCGGTGGAAATTATGTGACTGAAATGCAGCTAAACCCAGGTCATAGTACGTAGAAGTGAAATAAAAAAAATTAAGGGATGCCTGCAAATTAGTTTATTTTTACGTATTCAGTACATTACAACATGAGCTACTGGTCAGAACTCTGAATGAAGAAACAAGTTCAGTGACAGATGCTGTTTTCTCATTTTCTAGGGTGGGAGTTCCAGGTTTGAGGACAGACTCTGTTCTCTTATTTTTAGATAGGAGTTCCAGATTTGAGAACAAACTCTGTTCTCTCAGTTTTTTAGTGTGAGTTTCAAGTTCAGAAGCAGACCCTGTTCTCTCAGTTAATTGATGTGTGTTCCAGGTTTAGGAACAGGCTCTGTAGCCTCCGGTTCTAGGTGGGAGTTTGAAGTTCAGGAACAGGCTTTGTATCATCAGGTTCTAGGTGGGACTTTGAAGTACAGGATGAGGCTCTGCGCTCTGTTCTCTTGTTTCTTGATGGGATTTCCAAGTTCGGAAACAGACTGTTCTCTCAAGTTATTAGGTGGGAGTTCCTGGTTCGAGAGCAGACTGTTCTCTCAGTTTCTAAGTGAGAATTCCAAGTTCAGGAACACTTGTTTTCTGAGTTTCTAGGTGGGAGTTCCAAGCTAGCAACAGGCTTTGTTTTCTCAGTTTTTAGATGGGAGTTCCAAGTTTGAGAACAGACTCTGTTCTCGGTTTCAGAGTGGGAGTTTCCAAGTTCAGGAACAGGTGCTGTTATTCTGAGCTGCTAGGTGGGAGTTTCAGGTTCAGGAACAAGCTCTATTCTCTCAGTTGCCAGGTGGGAGTTCCAGTTTCAGAAACGGTATCTGCTCTTTCAGTTTGTCAATGGGAATTCCAGGTTTTGGAATGGGCTCTGTTCTCTCAGGTTCTAGGTGGGAGTTCTAAGTTCAGGAACAAGCTCTGCTGTCTCAGTAGCAAAGTGGCTGCTACATGTTCAAGAATAGAGTCTTGGCTTTTAGTCTCAGTGAGCGAGACCAGTGTTTGGAAACTGATTCCTGTCATGATGGGTGATGTGTGAAAATAGGAATTTGCATACCTAATGCATTTATCTGGTTACCAACAACTAAGTAAATAAATCCAACACAGGAAAGAAGACCCAAAATTCAGGAACTCAGTGTGGTCTGTCAGTTACAAGGTGGAAGAAGAAAGGTCTGGAATAAACGTGCCGCTGGATTTCCTAAGCTAAGAGAGGCCGATCACATTGTGATGCTTTAATGTGGGCTTTTATGGCGCCTGTGATTAAAATCTATGGCATACTGCAAATTGTCCCTCTCCCAGCCTAAGCGTGTCTGTACGTAACATACAAGGGGTGCCAGGTTTCATTCCAGCAACCTGGGGTCCCTGTTGGACATCTGGAGGTGCCTAGTCTTCAGGGGAGGCTGACCAATCGGTATTAGGCTTCCACCTGGAGTAGTGTAACTGTACACTGCTGTAACCTTGCCTTAGACTTAGGCTCTGTCCACACTGTTCCCCCTGCGGCTGTATTGTTTTAAGGCTTACCGTTAAAATGCGTCCACACTTGCCTTGATCCGGTTTTGAAATCATTCGCCGCCCGTCTGCACTAGATATCCACAGGAGAGGTTTTTAGCGTGTTCTAAACCGGTTATTGCATCGCGACATCCGCGATCCCACAATGCATCTGGCCGTATCCCATCATGCCTTGGTACTGTTTCCATGTAAACAGTACACGAGCGTGATAGAGGCGGCAGTTTTTAACCAGTTCTTTGCCCTTTTGTTGCTATCTCGGTGGCACAGCAGGACACTAACTGTGCCATGACAGAGACAACATGCCTTTATGTAAAGCAAATCAACAAAACAAAATGAAGGAAAAAGCCACTGTGGTTCTCAAAAGAGGTGGCAGGGACGGTTAAAGAGAAAAGGATAGCATTCAGGAAATATAAGGAAACACAGAAGAAGCAGGACAGAGAACTGTATCAGTTAAAGCAGAAAGAGACTGGGAAGGCAGTCAGAATATCAAAGGCCCAAACCGAGGAAAAGATGTCCAACTCTGTTAAGAAGGGGGATAAAACCTTTTATAGATACATTAGGAAGCGAAGAAAGACTAAGGCAGGGATACTGAGGCTTAATAAAGGGGAGGGAATGTGGGTAGAGGGTGGCAGTAAAAAAGCAGGGATACTGAATGAATACTTCTGCTCAGTATTCGCAAAAGAAGAGGAGGGGGAGGTACCTAAACCAAACAATAGAAACACTCTGGATAGCGGTATCAATACCAGTCCATTCACAGAAGAAAGGGTTTTGAAAGAACTCTTGAAACTGAGGGTGGATAAAGCAGTGGGGCCTGATAGGATTCACCCGAGAATTCTAAAAGAACTAAGGGTCGAACTAGTGACACCACTGACTACCCTCTTTAGCAAATCATGGGAGGATGGGGTGGTACCAGAGGACTGGAGGAGGACCAATGTGATTCCCCTTCACAAAAGTGGGTGCAAGGCTGAGGCAGGAAACTGCAGACTCATTAGTTTGACCTCAGTGGTAGGGAAAATGATGGAATCACTTCTGAAGGAAAGAACTGTTGAGTACCTAGAAGCTAGCAGGGCACAGGACCCAAGTCAGCATGGATTCACAGCGGGAAGGTCGTGTCAGATGAATCTAATAGATTGCTTTGACTGGGTGACCAAAGTGATATTTATTTATTTCGTTATTCGGACATAACCTTTGAGCAAAATGCTCTTTTTCAAAGGTTCTACATCTTGACAGGAGGACAACACAGAAAGGTAGTTACAGAGTATGGGTGCACAAGTACAGAGACAGAAAATAGAAGATATAACAGCAACTGGTCTGACTAGTTACAGTTGTTGGCTATCTCATACAGAGGTACAGCATATTGCAGTTAGTACAACCCAAGGTTCATGGTGAGCGCTGTGGGTTTAAGAAACAAATTTAGCAGGAGGTAAAGCAGCCAGGGGAGGCATTGCGTTAGTGCCATATAAAGCCTCGAGGGGGGAGACCAACACAGGCTTTCACACACTGTATGTTAAGGTAGCCAATAGAAAGCTTTGTCGTTAATTCTAGTTGGGAGTGGGGGGTAATTTTGTGTGCAGGACTGACCTAGTAGGATAACATACTAGAGAGCAATGTGAGGGAGGACCATACACCGAATAAACTGGGTAAAAACAGGTGCTTTGAGACAATCATATTTGTGCAGGGGCAGGGGAGGGACTTAAAACAGAGTGCTGAGTTAAGGACAGTAGATAGTAGGCTCGTCGACAGACTGTGGCTATGGAAGGCTCAATTTCAAGGGCTGACAAGTAGCAGGAGGAAGTAGGAGTTTAAACTCAGGGTTACTGGGCAGCAAGGTAAAAATCGGGGGAATGCAGCCCAGGAGCAGGTGGAGTCCAAGCTACTGGGTGACAGTACTACAGGTTACCTGCAGCTACGGGCCTCAGCCTTGGCCAGGTTACGTCTTAGTTCCGCCTTGAAGATGGGGAGGCTGTTAATGAGTAAAAGGCATGCTGGGATCTCATTTAACCAAGAAGGAGCCCTGTAGGCGAAGGACCGTTGGGCCAAGCGCCGTTTTTCTGAAGATGATGGCAAGTGGGCAGCAAGTCTACCCTCTAGTGCGGTACCTGGATCTACCTTACCAGAGCAGTTCTTTGAAGGCCAATGGAGCTTTATCTAGGAGAGATTTCGAACAGGCACATTTGGTATTTGATTCTGCTGGCAAGACTGAACAGGTTAGTGCGCTCGTAGAGGGAGCTGGTGTGGAGGAGATTATCAGCCCCTAGAGCCAGCCTGTAGGCCTTGTTGAGGGCCGTGCTTACTCATTGTAACTCAGTGTCAGATGCCGACCCATAGTCCATGAGTCCGTAGTACATAACAGGCAAAATGGAAGCGGAGACTGCCAACCTGAGTGCCTCGGGAGTTAGGTACTGCCTGTACATGTAGAGAACTTCAGGTTTGGTGTTCACTGTTTTGACGACCTGGTAGATGTGCTGCACATAAGAGAGGATGTCATCAGTGATCACGCCTTGGTATTTAAAAAGAGCTGACCTGCTCGAGTGGAGCAGCCTTGTTAGTAATAGTAAGGGACAGAAGAGATCTCTTGTGCTGGCGAGTGGTTATCAGCGTCGTCTTCGTCGTCTTGTAATTGAGAAACAATTTCTGAGAGCTAAACCAGTCCTCCAAGCTGTGAAATGAGTACTGCAAATTATCCTGTACGTGCTGAAACTGGGCAGTACTACTAAGGATGACTGTATCATCCACATATAGAATAGTAGACCAGGGAGGGGCTGTGGACATGACCTACCTAGACTTTAGCAAGGTATTTGACTCAGTCCCACACAAAAGATTAGTATACAAGTTAGCCGACTTCCGGTTCCGCTTCACAGGTAATGGCAGCTTAGAGAGTAAGCTCGCACCTCCCCAGGTTAAAAACCCTCTCTAAGGACAGAATTTATACAAGTTATAGTACTTTTTATAGTAAACTGCGTCAGAGAGTGTTTGGAGTAGAAAAAGGCTGATTTGGGATTAGAAAGACACAGGATGGAGGAGATTGGTGACAAATCAGACACAGAGGTCTCAGATGTTTTGGACCAATGGGACTCATCCACCTACGATGTCAAATGTATATCTGGTAAAAACATGTGGAAACAGGGAAAAGCCAAGACTAAAAAAGCCAAACTTGACTTAATTTATCAGGAGAGCCTGACTTTTCAGGCGCAAATTAAAGAACTTTATGGGGAGCTCCACCGGGACGTTATGCAGCTCATTCAACGCATGGACGACCAGGAGCGGCTGGGGACGGCCACATAGAATAGGGTCAGTGGTTTATAGTTGGCAGTTCAGTAGCTAAGAGAGGCACAAGATCAAATGATCGAGAGGAGGATTTTGAGAATCATGCCCAATGTAAAAACATCAGGATATATTGTATTCCTTAGAGTTCAGAAGGGACAAATATTAAAGATTTCAGAGGCCTTGCTCCACACTGCTCTAGAGTTGCCACAGGGTTTTGACTTACATTTAGAGAGAGTGCATCACGCACTGGCGCCAAAACCCACATCCCCTAATGTCCCTCGCGGTTAGTGATACTTCGATTTAGCAGCTATGCCACCAAAGAACAGGTCCTTCTTACTGCCTGGAAGTGACAGAAAGTTTATTATGGTCAAACACGCATCTATTTTGATCACGACTACGCTCTTAAAACTATGCAGCTGAGAAGAGCTTATTTGCCTGTGCTCCCGGTGACTAAAGCAGCGGGGTACAAATTTACAACTCCGTACCCAGCTGGTCTGGAGGTACAACTGCCTACTGGAAAGAGGGAGTTTGCTACAGCTCAAGAAGCAAGAGATGAACTTACCAAATTGGGATTGCAATTTCTGGACAGAGGTTCAGGGAATCGGAACACGGAGTAGCGCCTGCAAGCTGGCAAACAGTGCCTGGTAAACAGAGAGGAATGCAATGTAATGCAACCTTGGAGCAGTTAAGAGTGCCTTGGCCGTGTATCGGAGAGATTCTGCTTGGAAGGAACCTGAAGCAGTCTTTGTACAGTCCCTTTGGCTCTTCTCAGGTTGGTGAGGGTTTTTTTTTTTTTGGGGCATATCCCTTGCAGGGATCTAACAGCACTGCACTGACCTGACTCTACGCCTGAGGTAAACCCTCTATTCTGGGCCAACCCTGAGCAGATTGTCGGTTAGTTGTGTGGTGGAGCAGTACTCTCCCCTCCCACCGGAATGAAACATTTATGTTGTCAAGGCATACAAAAGTTGAACTCTGAGACTAATACAGACAGCTTGCTATAAGAATGGTGATCCGGCTTTGCCGGGTAATTATAGACCGGTTTCCATCCCTCCTGCCTCTCTCGATGGCCCTAGAATGTATTGTATCTGACCAGCTTGCTGATTATCTGGAAAATCACCAGCTGCTCTGTCCTCAGCAGCATGGATTTAGAACTGGGCACAGCACTACGACAGCCCTCTTGGAATTCACAGGCTCTACCCACAAAGCTTTCGACTGGGGGCATCTTGTTGGTGCAGCCTTCACTGATTTGACAAAAAACTTAGGTACAGCAAACCATGCTCTACTAGCTAGCCAGCTTGCTGCCTCTGGTCTCTCCAAAGATACCACTGCATGGTTCTGTAGTTACCTTGAAGGTCGCTCCTAACAAGTGGGGATAGATACTGTCCTCTCAGACAGCAAACCCATTTGCTCAGGTGTCCCTCAAGGGTCAATACTGGGCTCATTTCTCTTCAGTTTGTTTCTGAATAGCCTCCCTAAAGCCTGTCAGAATCGCATCCTTCTTTATGTGGAGGATGCAGTTGTCTCTCATGATGGCACTGATCCATATACCCTGGAGCAACAACTGCAGTGGGACTTCTCCAGTGTAGAGAAATGGTTCAGTGACCACAAATTGGTTATGAACTATAAGAAGACAAAGGCTATGCTGTTTTCCAGCCCTCATAACAAACATCGAAAATACCCTCTTGCCATCTGCAACAACCTGGGATCCTCTCTGGAACTTATTAATCACTTCAAGTACCTTGGTATCACATTTGACGGTACACTGTCCTACGCCCTCCACATTGACAACACTGACAAAGCTGTCAACTCGTGCATCAGGCTTCTTTACAGGCATAAATATAAGCTAACTCCCAAAGCCCTATGCATCGCTGTCCATAGCTCTGTTGTCTCTCTTGTGGACTACAGACTGGTAGTCTATGGATCCACTACAGATACTGCGCTTCGGCGCATAAAAACTGCACTCAACAGAGTGTGTTGTCTCGTCACTTGTGTGCCCCGGCTGTCGTATACCTGTGACCTATACGCCAAGGCTGACTGGCTTCCTCTCAGCAGCTGCTTAAAATACCATACCTGCCTTCTAGCCCAAAAAAATCCACCTTGGCCTAATGCCCTCTGGGGTTAGCCATCTACTCGTTCCATGCATAAACCCCCGCCCCACCCGCAACTCTGAACACTAGTTCTTCCAAGCCCCCAAATGCAGAACATCCCAGGGTCAAAGGTCTTTTGCCTACTGGACACCACTTTGGCTTAACTCCCTGAGTGATAATGTCGCTAACCTGCCCACTTTGGGCACCTTCAAAGGGAGCCTTAAGCAACAGGTGTTACTTGACTCATTTTGTGACTGCTTTCATTAACTCCCCTACAGTGCTCCTCTTGACTACCACCTCCTCCATCTCCTTCTCCTCCTCTTCCCCCCTTATGCTTTCCCCAGCCTCCAGCGCCAGGGGTTCTGACCTGATACCCCGATGATGGGGCCGGCGTCAGCTCTGGTGCACCTCCTCCTCCTGCACCTAGTTCCCCAAAACTGAACCTTTCGTAAGTAAAGGAGCTCTTCTCCCACTGGTGGGATACGGTTAAACGTGATCTCCCAGTGGGTGTGCCTTCTCCCACACCTCAGCCCAGTACCCCAGGGGGCACTGTTCCTGATCCGGTCCCAGTCCCAGAGCCTTCCAATCAAGAGGCAGGGAAGGAGCCTGCACCACCAAAAAACATACAGACAAGTGGCATAGGAGGACTAGGTTCAGCAGTTCCTCCTGCTCTCCCTCTCTGGACAAGAGGTGCAAGAGGAGACGACACAGATCCCCATCCTCTTCAACCTCAGACTCATATGTTGACTCTGACACCTCTCGTGTTGACTCCGATGTTGAACCAGATTTAGGGGACACGGAGGGGCACCCTAATCCCTCCCGAATGACCCCAGCTTCATGGAGGTGATGAGGCACATCCAGGCAAATGTGGGTTGGGACACTGAGGCCCGGGACCCCGAGCGACTAGGGTTGGCTAAATATCTCCGCAAAAAAGACCCTAAGCTGGTGGTCATCTCTCCCATGGTTGAAACCTTTGAGGATGTCACGTTCACTGCCTGGAAGCGCCCTCACCTCTCCTCTGCCGTGCCCAAGATGGCTCATCGGCTCTACCGGGCCCCTAAGGACCACCCTTTCTTGGCCATGCCACCCGCAGCGGACTCGGTGGTGATTTTGGGAGCTCACAGCTGTTCACAGAGGCCCAAGCACCTGAGCAGCCAGCTGCCTGACAGGGAGTCCAAGCAGCTGGATTCCGTGGGACGCAAGGTGTACTCTGCTGCCACCTGCAGTATCAGGAGTCTCAACTTCCTGACACACATGGTTCAATTCCAGAACGCTCTTTGGGAACAGGGAATGGACATTGTGCAAAATATGCCTGATTGCCCTCAGCGGGCAGAGCGTGCCAAACTGCTGCAGACCAGCTCAGACGTGGGTACCCACGTTCTGAGGTCGGCCTATGACTCTTTGGACACTTCCTCAAGGGCAGCCGCTACTGGCATTTGCCTCAGACACCATGCTTGGTTTCGGGTTTCTGGGTTCGATCCAGATGTGCAGACGAACATTCTGGATGCTCCCTTTAAGGGCTCCGTGCTCTCTTGCGAAGACATGGACAAGATTATCACCAAGCTGCAGGACTCTGGTAAGACCATCCGAATCGTGCAGTCCATGTACCGCCCGAAGCAGGGGTGACCTCGGAAGCCCTGTTTTTGTGGCCGTGGGGGACATCAGTCTCAGCAACCTCGTTACCAGTCCCACTTGCAGCGAGGCAGCTTTAGTCGTAGGGGCAGCACTAGGGGCTCCTCTGCCTCCTCCTCTAGACAGGCTAAACCAGCCACTGCCACCCTCCCTCCCCCTCCCACTGCCTGACTATCTGGGCAACCCTCCTCCCCTGGACGCCTTGTTGGGGGAGCCGGTCGGAAGACACTTTTCTCTCTCTACGCAGATGCCTGGAGTCAAGTGACCTACGACCAGTGGGTCCTCAAGCTCGTGGGGTTCGGGCACTCCATACAAGTTTGACGTCATCCCACCAGACAGACCACCACTCCCATCCCGCTATCCCAGGGAACACCGGGCGCTGATCAAAAGGTAAATCCAATCCCTTGTGGACAAAAATGCCATCGAGCTGGTGCTCCCGGCCAAGTGAGAGACAGGGTTCTTCTCCCACATCTTCCTGGTCCCGAAGAAGTCAGGAGACATCTGACTTATTCTGGACCTCAGCGATCTAAACCAATGGGTCTCCTGTCAGAGGTTCCGTATGGTCACCCTCCCCACTCTCCTGCCCTTAATTTCAGTGGGAGACTGGCTGGCATTCCTGGACATGCAGGACGCCTGTCTGCATATCCCTATTGCCAGGGGTCATTGAAGATTTCTGAGGTTCAGATTCTAAGGCAAGGGCTATCAATTCAAAGTCCTCCTCTTCGGTCTCTCTCTCTTCGGCCCCCGGGGTGTTCACCAAGTGCCTGGCAGTGGTTGCTACATCATTTCGGAGACTGAGCCACTTCGTATTTCCTTATCTGGATGACTGGCTCCTCCTGACTCCATCCAGGCCCTGCCTGTTGGAAACTATCAGGGACTCCCTCTCACTGTTCCAGTGCCTGGGGATCATGGTCAATAGGGACAAGTCTCAACTTCTCTTGTCCCAGAAGCTCCAGTTTATTGGGGCTCTTCTGGATACCACCCTCAGGAAAGTGTTTCTTCCCTCCGACAGAGCAGGTCGGAGTAAGGGCTTGGCGTACCAAGTCTCTACAGACTCAGGGGTCCCCGCAAGACTCCTCCTCAGGCTGCTAGGGTACATGGCAGCCAATATAGTTTCTGTCCCTCTGGTGCGGTTGTAAATGCAGACCATTCAGTGGTCATTAAGAGTCCAGTGGGATCAAACACAAGATGATTTGGATGCCTCAGTCCGGATCTTGGAGCCGATCAACCAAGAATTGCGCTGGTGGATGTCGTCATAGAACTTATTGGCGGGTATCCCCTTCCATGTAGGGCCCCGATCCAAATTCTGACCACGGACACATCATCCTCAGGATGGGGCGCCCACTTGGGGACACATTGCACTCAGGGATCTTGGTCCCTGATAGAGGAAGATCTGCATATCAACGTTCTGGAACTAAGAGCAGTCCTGTATGCTCTTCAGGCCCCGGTCTCGGCCCTAGTGCCAGGCCACCTGTTGGTCCAGATGGACAGCACTTTGGTGATGTTCTACGTCAACAACCAAGGTGGCACACACTCATACCTCCTCTGCCAGGAAGCCATGTAGGTGTGGGACTGGGCTCTGGAGCATCAGCTCTTCTTGATGGCGGTTCACGTTCCAGGAGAACAGAACGCATTGGCTGACGTGCTCAGCAGAACCATGTCGCAGGTTCATGAATGGGAGCTGCTTCAGGAAGTCACAGATCAAATCTTCTGCCGGTGGGGGACACCAGAGTTAGATCTCTTTACGTCACAATCCAACACAAAACTGCCCAGTTTCTGCTCGCTAGGTCCAGAGCCTGGAGCTTTTTGGCAAGATGCACATTGTCGCTCTCTTGAAAGGGGAGGTTTCTCTACGTGTTCCCTCCCTTCCCGCTCTTGCAGTAGGTTGTCTTCAAGGTGCTGTCAGACCCATCCACCCTCCTCCTGATAGCTCCACTGTGGCCTCATGAGATTTTGTTTCCTTTGCACCAGCATTTAGCAGCAGAGCCTCCGCTGCCCCTTCCAGTTTCCTCTCATCTTCTGTCTCAGGACAACAGGTCACTGGTCCATCTTAATCTGCGCTCCCTTCACCTGCATGCCTGGCTCCTCAGGACCTAGCTAAATCTAGATTTGGAGTATCTCATCAGGTAGCGCAAGTTTTGGTTGAGGCGTGTAAACCTGCCGCCAGGGCCACTTACGCTATGAAGTGGAAACGTTTCTGTATCTGGGCCGCAGCCAAGAGGGTGGACCCCTGGTCTGTCTGTTAATTCTGTTTTAGAATACCTGCTTTCCTTTTCTGAGTCAGGTCTCAGTTATTCCTTCATCAAGGTACACCTGGCCGCTGTCTCCGCTTATCACTTCCCAGTGCAGGGTAAGATGGTGGCTCAGATGGAGGTCACCAAGGCTTTCCTTTGTGGTATTCTTCATATCAGACCTCCCAGCCGGGATCCTGTCCCTCCTTGGGATCTCCTCTTTGTCCTAGAGAAGCTTACGCTTCCCGCCCTTCGAACCGGCAGTGGAGGCTGAGCTTCATTTCCTGTCCTGGAAAACTTTACTTTTGGTAGCTATTACTTCGGCAAGGCACATTTCATATGTACAGAACCATATCTTATTTTCCATAAGGATAAGGTTGACCTTTGCACCAACCCGAAGTTCCTATCGAAGGTGGTTTCGGAGCTCACCCTTAACCAGTCCATTCAGTGTCCAGTGTATTACCTGGAGTATTCAAACAGGGGGGAGGCTCTGCTTCATTCCTTGGACGTCCACAGGGCTCTTTGATGTTACCTGGCTAGGACCAAGGGGGTCAGGAAATCTGATCAGCTTTTTGTGTCATTTGTTCAAAGGTCCTTATGTTGCCTGGTAACCAAACGGATGCTGTCGCGCTGGTTGGTCCATTACATTGTCCTTTTTGATCAAAAACACAATAGGTCTACTCTGGGCCCGATTAAGGCTCATTCTACCAGGGTAGTCGCCACTTCCTTTACAGCGTTGAAGCGGGTATCTGCAGCTGACATTTGTGCTGCCACTACCTGGCACTCGGTTCACACATTTGTCAGGCACTACAGCCTTGACATCATTTCCAGACGCAGAGCAGGGTTTGGCCTCACAGTTCTGCCGGGCCTGGTTTTCTGAGGATCCTTCCTTCTCCTGTTTCTCCCTTATTGTTTCCCCCACCCAGGGGTTGTCTTAAGTTTATACTGCTTGGGAATCAGTCCTACTTGTGTTACCTGCTGCAAGAGCTTCCTCTCGAAGTAAGATAGTACAGTCACATAAGAACTTACCATAACTGCAGATCTTCGAGAGAAGCTCTTGCAGCAGGTTTATTTTCCCACCCTTCTTCCCCCAGGGATCAGGCCTTTTCCAGGCTGGCTGTTCCTTCGATATGAGGAAAACTTTGGGTCACAATTCCTGTTTGTCGCCTGTTGCGATCAGTTTGCCTGTGGGGGGGCCTGCAAGAACTGGAGCACGTGGGGAACTCCTCCTTTATATAGAGTGATATCGGGGGGTGGAGCCAGTATCGTTGGGGGCGTTCCCACGTCGGTACTGCTAGAAAAAGAATTTGCCAAGAACCACCGCCAGGTGGCATCAGTCCTACTTGTATTACCTGCTGCGAGAGCTTCTCTCGAAGATCAACTTCTTATGGTAAGTTTGTACGTAACTGTACTTTTTTGCTAATGTGGCTGATTTCAACATATTTGTCTCTGCTTTTGGGTTTGGCTCCTGCCCCTCCCCTCCCTTTTTTTTCTTCTCTTTCTCTTCTATGAGTGTATGCCTTTTTTACCAAAAGAAACAAAAAACGGGTACATTGTATTGTATGTGGGCCTCTTAATTTTATACCCTGCAATAGTCCTGTGCGTAACAGGCAGGCCTCGGTGCACCATGTATCAAAGTGGAGGAGCTCAGCTTTGTCTTTTTTCTTTTTATGTTTCAGGTAGCAACATGGATCATTGGGGAAGGGGGAGATAAAATGCCCTGGTTGCTTTTTGCCAATGTGGGTTTTTTCCCTAATCTTTCCCTTAATATTTATTTTTTTTCCTTTTTCAGTTCTCATATTTTTGGGAACAGAACTCTGATTCCCTGGAGGCCCCTGACCTGTTAGTTGAGGGATTACCTCCGATGTTAGGGTGAGCACAGCCTAGCCAAGAGATTCGTTTGGTGGATCTCTGGAGACTTGGGATTCTGTCCCTATATTTGGAAGTCCTTGGGTTCATACGGTATAAAGCTATGGTACAAGGTTTAGGTAGATTCAGACTTTCAGAATCCTTGTTGTTGTTTATAATTATTGTGTTACGTATTCTGACCGTTAATCTGAGTTGCACACGTTTTCTTAACGCGCTTTCTGACAGCTGTGACATGGGACAGGGATTATGTGCTGTATAACAATAATCATGGTGCCTGTACTCCTTTTATCTATGTCAGGAATGAGAATTTAACCTCTAGTGGATGGGTGGGTTTGGCTAATTTTCTATCAGTAGGAAGAGGAGTGGAATTCCTCGGAGGTGACCTAATTTTTGTGTTTTTTCAAAGGTGGTGGAATTGAGAAAAAGTTTATCCATGAATACTAATGAAATTAATCACCCAGTAAAGCAGGCCAGATTCCAGCAGTATCTGCGCTGGCTAGGGACTGACTGTATTTATTTACAGGAGACGCATTTATCACAGAGTGAACATGCTAAGCTCTCCACTGGAGGTAGACATGCAGCGTTCTCCTCTTCCAGTAAAACTGGGAAACAAGGGGTGGCAATCCTAATTCCTTCCTGAACTCCGTTTATTAAGGGAAGGGAATACACGGACCAAAATGGGCATTTTTTTGATAGTTCAGGGTCGCATGTTTGAGAAGGAAGCTACGTTAGCTAGTGTGCAACTTCCACCAGGTGCCCCTCCTTCCCTGCTTAGACGTTTTATGCATAAGTTGTTAGAGATACAGAAGGGCATAATGTTGATAGGTGGGGATTTTAATATAACTATCTCCACAGAGAGATTCCTTATCCCCTAGGAGTCATAGAATTACTCCCTCCCAAAAACTTCTTAAAGCTCAGGTGCCCATGCTGGGTCTTTCTGACCTCTGGCATAATTTTTTCCCCTCCTCAGAGGGTTGCACTTTTTTCTCCCCCAGACATCATTCCTTTTCCAGAATTGATTATTTTTTTACCTCTACAGAATTTTTAGATAGGGTACAGGATATTTCATTGGAAGCCTGGATGCTGTCCGACCATGCGCCACTCCTAGTGAAGATAGACTTAGGTAAATCTCAGAAAACTCCCCTGTGGCAACTGAATTTATCATTACTCAAAGATTTAGAATTTAAATCTAAGATGGCTGATCGCATCTCTCAAATTATCAATGAGAATTCTGGCCCTAATGTTTCTGCTACCCTTCTTTGAGATACCATGAAAGCAATGTTGAGAGGAGAAATTATGTCATAGTCCTCTAATGCAAATAAGCAAAGAGAGGCCCGATATAGACAACTCCAGACTACCCTGCATGATCTGGGGGAGAGGGTATCCCAAACGGAACTTATGCAGGCCCAATCAGAGATGCAGGGTATATTAGATTATAAGGCCCAGATGTCCTTTTTATATCTTGAAAGGTTTTATTATTAGGGCCGCCAGAAATTTTGCCAAGAGGACCAGGGCCTTTAGGCATTCAGCGGCAATCGCACGGATAAAGGATCCACAGTTGGGAGCTACTTTTCACCAAGGGTCGCATATAATGGAAACATTTCAGCAATTTTATAAAACATTGTACGCTGACCAGTGCCCCTCGTCAGGTGATTTGATCCGTAATTTTCTGGCACCTGTTAAATTTTCTAAACTGACCAGAACACAACAGGCATTTCTATTGAGCCCCATCAGCACCAAAGAAATTCAAGTAGCTGTTGGCAAATCCAAGACCTTAAAATGCTCTGGCCCTAGTGGTTTTGGGGCTGAATGGTATAAAACCTTCCTCGCCAGATTGCTTCAGCCCATGAGACAGGCCTTTTTGGAAGTACAGGGGGGGAAAGCCCCATCCTGCCTCGTGGTCATTTGCGGTTATTTCGTCTGTTCTGAAACCGGGTAAAGATCCACTTTCACCGGAATCATGTAGACCCATTTTGGTTTTAAATAATGACTGCAAGTACTATTTGTCGATATGGGCGAGCTGCTTAGAGAATATACTGCCATGTCTGATTCATACCGACCAGGCAGGGTTTCTCAGGATGAGGAAAATCGCCAATAATGTCCAGAGGACAGTCCACCTAATGGACTGCATGACTACATCGGCGATACCTTCTGCATTGGTGAGTCTGGATGCCTATAACGCCTTTGACAGGGTCTCTTGGAGACTCCTGTGGGAGGTCTTGGCCTCGTTTGGCTTCCCGAAGGGCTTTATTCGTTGGCTTGAGGAGCTTTATTCCTCCCCAAAAGCCTACATTCGAATCAATAGGGACATTTCCTATCCTGTTTTCCTGGAGAGAGGTACTGGACAGGGGTGCCCCCTTTCCCTGCTCCTTTTTGTTATTTATATTGAACCATTTGCAGTGGCAATTAAGGAATCAGTGGGGGTGTCGGGAATACCAGTGGGAAATCAAAATTAGAAACTTGCTCTATACGCTGATGACATCTTACTTTCAGTGTCAGACCTACAGAGTTCCCTTCCGGCTGTCTGGTATATCCTGGAACAGTTTACCTGGGTATCCGGATATAAAATAAACTCCACCAAAACGGAGGTTTTGACATTCAGTTTTACTCCCTCTCCAGGTCTAAAAGTACGGTTACCCCTTCGTTGGCGTAGCACTAAAATAAAATATTTGGGTATACACTTGCCAAACCTTACTTTAATGAACTATGAAGCCCTCACTCAAAAAATTGAATCTGATCTCCATTGATGGTTCCAGCTTCATTTACCATTTTACTCTAGGATTGATCTGATCCGTATGAATGTTCTTCCCCGACTACTGTATTTATTTCAAACAATACCAATTTTCCCCACCCCAGTATACTTTATTTCTTGGAACAGATCCCTTGCTAGATTTATTTGGGCTGGTAAAACACCATGAATTAGATGGTCAATATTACAGCTCCCTAACGTGCTGCGAAGTGCCGTACGGTAGGATGCCGATAATACGTTGCCGGGAAGAAGTTAGGAGTCGCTGTCCAGGACTTCTCAGTCTCTCCTTCCTCCGTGGTCTTCCATTGGGGAAGCCCTTACGTTAAACCGTTTCCCTTGAGGTACACAGGACAACCGGACAAGCCCGAAACAGCAAAGAATTCGCAGATGGCTTCGCGACCAAGGACTGGGGTGACGAATTGGTAAAAAAGAAAAGTATTTACTCCATTTTCCCATTTTAAAAAGCGTAACAAAATAAATTTCACATAGATGACGCGGACGAAGTGAGAGGACCGTGTTCCCTCTCCGAGCACAACTGGCTCATTCAGCACCGCATACTGACGTGCATGTTGACGTGCGCAGTATGCTCTCCCTAATAGTATCGCAGCCCCTTAATTAATATAACAGACTCCACCGCGGGCAGTATTTAACTGTCGGGCAACCGGGTGTTGGGATTTTGGGTGTCAGGCAACAGTCTCGGTAAAATAAAAGTATACCTCTGTCTTTACTAAGTGCATCACAGTCCAGGTTCATGTTTAGCCATGGATATTAGTCATTGAGCATAGGCTCACTCCAGTAGTGTCCCAGACAACTAAAAACAATGTATAGAAAAATAATAAATAGTAAACGTAACACATCAGTTACAATGTTACAGTCTCATACTGGTGATAAGTTTCTACTACATAATGCACATCTCAGAAAACTAGGGTTACAAGTGTTTCTTTACCTGAACAACTGACGAATCAAAACCCCAGTTAGGCATCAAATGGAGGCAGCAGTAAGAGGGCCAGTGCTGAGATGGAGCCACAAGGAGCGGCACCGCAAGCCCCAGCACGTACGGTAATGACTATCTCGGCGTCGACTCTCCGACCGCCTCAGTTCCTTTTTCCTGCCATCAAGCGCGCCTCAATGATGATGTCTCCGCCTGGAGTCAAACTTCAAACTAGCAGCTTAGTTTTCAGTTTTATTGTTTTGTATTTTATCTTCGAATAAGTACCGATTATATTTAATTTTGCTTGTTATAAGAAAGAAGTCTTCAGACCTCCATTGACAGAGTCGACCATGAGCGGGTCAGGTGACAGTAGGGAGACTTCGTATGAAAGCTGTTCAGTCAGCCGGGCTGGGTCTGGTCCGCTGCCATCTCCGGAGGGAGGGTCTGATAACGGACGGTCTGATGCTCGGGGAGATGGGCATAAAAGGAAATGGTCCCACTCACGGCACCGTTTGGCCTCGAGTTCTTTTCCGGCACACAAGTTTAAAAAGAAAAGGCATCACTCAAGGTCGCCTTCTGGTATGTCTGTGCCTAGACAGTCGGTTATTGGGGCCAGGCGCCGGTCTTCACCTCTGCCAGAGTCGCCGGTTTCTGTCTTCGGTGACCAACCT
Source organism: Neoceratodus forsteri (assembly GCA_016271365.2). Lineage (NCBI taxonomy): Eukaryota > Metazoa > Chordata > Ceratodontiformes > Ceratodontidae > Neoceratodus > Neoceratodus forsteri. The sequence continues at coordinate 15,841,083 of CM028133.1, forward strand.
CCTCGACACCAGAGCCTCTGCCCGCCTACTGGAGGGGTTTCCAATGAGCAGTTTCACTAGTGGGCTGCTCTTATGGAGCAGTGGGCTTGGAGGTTGGTCCAGCTGCCTGATCCAGTCATTGCGAGGCCGAGACCTTTGCGCCATTCGGGTTTGGAGGGACGGGAAGGGTGGTTGGGCCTTCCTAGTCGTACTGCACCTTCTTCGGTGTCGTCGACTCCACGCTTGGGTGTTCCCCCCTCACATGGCTGCGGTGCGGGGGTCCACACCAATATCCCTATCTCCTGCCAGTTTTCCTTCTTTTTCTTCAAATCGCAGTTTTCAAACCCTTGGCACACTCTCTCAGCACTATCTGCAGCGCCGGGAGCTCTGTTGGCACCGTCCGCGGCACAGGGGACCCTGTCGGCGGCATTGTGGGCTCTGTCGGCACCGTATGCGGCACTGCGGGTTCTGTCGGCGCCATGTGCTGGGCCATTTCTGATGGCACCAACTTCCTTGTGCTCGGCGCCATTTTCTTCTTAGGCGCCGAGGCTTGGTGCAGCACCATCCGGCCTCTAGGGGTTCTCCACTCAGATTCTTTCCTCTTCTGCTTTTCCTCCTGATTTTCACTCCTTTCCTGTCCATACAGTCCCTCCTGAACTGTCAGGAGATGATTTTGAGCCTCACCCAGATTTTCGACTGGGTGATGATGTTGAAGACACTACCTTTAAGTCTCTGCTTAAAAATTTAAATTCTACTCTTTCTCTCCAGACTACAGAAATAGATCCTGGGAAGCTTTTAAGACTCCAATACCTCCATGTCCCGGAGATCCCTATGGTTTTAACTCCTCTGGTACAGCCCTCTTTTGAGACCCTATCTCAGACGGTATGGAAGAATCCTGCTCTCATTCCTTCGGTGGCTAAGTCCATAGATAGGAAGTATGCCCCTCCCAAGGATTGCCCCATTTTGGCCTCTCAGGCCTTTTCTGAACCCATTGTAGTCTTGGCAGAGAATGATAAGGCCGTCCTTCCTCAGGCATCTACAGCCCGGCCTATAAATAAAGAATCTCACAAGATAGACAACTTAGGTAAGAGAGTCTTTGCTGCCTCCACCCTGGGTATGCGTATTGCCAGCTACCAGGGCTATTTCTCTCAATATGAGTATGATCTTCCCTTGTTAATCTTCACCATTCATTACTGCTTGGGTGTAAGCCGGAGGCGCGCACCCGCCACAGAATTTTTTTTTTTCAGAGGAGTCGGTGCCGACGGCGCCGCCCCCAAGAGTGACTCATCGCGTGATGCATGAGAGGTGGCCGTTAGGTGCTGCAGACTCCTCCTCCATCCCAGTTCTGTTTCTCCCACCGTCAAGCCTGCACCTGCTGCGCGTGTGGAGAGTTTTGTGCTGCAATATTGGCCTAGTTTGTCATGCGAAGTGACTCCTTTATCCTGGTTTGTTTTTTTCCCCGACGCCGTTGACTCTGGTAAGTCCGTTCCATTTTCTTTTTCAACGGCGCCGGGAGCTTTTCTGTGTTTTAGGTTATTTTCACATCATGTCCAGTTTGGAAGCTAAGCAAAAGTCGAAAGTGGGCTGTGCCCCTATGCGTCGGTGCTCCTGTGGCCGGCATTTTTCCGTGACACACCAGCATGATGTCTGCCTTCGGTGCTTGGGACCTAACCATGACATGGATAGGTGCGATGCCTGTTTCTCGATGGACCGCCGTGTTCTTGAAGTCCGCGCATTCAAAATCGGCAAGGCACTGCCGACTTTTGGAGGACGGCATTGCTCTTGGGCCTTCCAAGCCAGATCCTTAGACCCTTCCTCTGGGTCCCCTTCCAGGCCTATACAGTCTGGAGAGGAGGAGGCCTCCTCATCCTCTAGTCTTGCCGAGGAGGAGGCCTCTTTTGCGGTGTCAGGGGAACGCCGTGGTCCCTTCAGGGGCCTCAGTGGGCACACCACCTCGGCAGTCACCTATTGGGAGGTGCAGGCTCACCCAGTGTCATGGCCCGTGGCTGCTGGGCCCAGCATGGGTGGACCCTCTACGCCACTTTCCGGCGCCATCTCAGATCCCGGTGATCGGGGCCCATTTTGGCTCTCGGCGCCACTGGCGATGCCGCAGTCCCGGTCAACTCTGCTGGCGGCGCTGTGTTGGGTTCCGGTGCAGAGAGCAGTGCCGGGGACTCAGCTGGAGTCGCCGGCGAGTCGGGACCGGGTTCTGGCATTGTCTCCAGTGCGCCGATGCTGAACAGTGCCGTGACTGGCACTGACGTTATTCACAGCGCCATTTCTCAGGAGACTCCTGGGGTGGCCAGTATTGCGGTCCTTCTAGTCGCCTCTTCCTCGGAAGCGGGCAACTCAGACATGGACCCATCCTGGCTCCCTGATTCCTCGGGATCAGAGTCTTCTGTGGTACACGGTGTCAGGTGGCCCAGCGTGCCCATTCCTCAGTCTCCACAGCAGTCTTCTCCTGAGGACTCCAAGGCTGGGGGTGGCTTGGGGACCTTGGGAGGGGATGGCATGGGGGTTGTGGGAGGGTCTGTTCTCCCAGAAGGGGCTGTAGCAACTGCCGTCTCCAGTGCTGCTGTGCCTTCTTTGGGTGGACTAGGGGCCATGTCTTCTGGGGGCTCCCCTCAGAGATCCCAGGATCAACGGGCTCTGTCGCTGGCGTTGAGGAGGGCATCCTCTGAGTCCAAGGGGTTGAGGGGATGGGGTGAATCATGCAGAGTTTCACCTGCCACCGGGTGGTGGTAGGGGAGTCAGAAAAGCAAGCCCCATCTTTCCTTCTGGGCTTGAGGGACCCTCTCCAGTGGCGCTGCTGTGGGCTGCCCTTATGGATCCTTGCAGCCCCAGGAACGTCACAGGGGAGGATCCCCTTCCAGGCTCTTCCAAGGTTTGCATCCCCAGAGTTCTGTTCTGCGACCTGGTTTGTTATCCGGGACCCCGCCAGCTCGGGCTCCATTCCCCGGATTCCAGAGCCGTAGTAGAAGACAGTTGCCTCTTCGTAGGTGCCCTACCCTCATTCCTCTGCAGCCACTGCCCTCTTTCCCGGGCCGTGTCGGTCCTACAGGTACGTTATCCTGTGAGACGTTCAGAGGCACTGCGGCGGCCTTCTCCATATATGTTAGATGTATGCATCAGCGGATGTTTCGCCTATCCCCACCACCGCAGGAGTCCTCTGGACATTCGAGTTCCCCATCCTCCTCGTCTCCCTCCCCGGAGGGAGAGGAACCCTCTGCTTACCTCTCTTCCGACGCTGATTTCACTGATTATCAGCGCTACCTTTCGAGGATGGTTGGGGACCTCCATATCTCCTTTGTTAGGCGAGACAGTACTGAACGGGAGACGCGTGAATTCCTCAGTGAATTCAGTGCCCAACATCTGGTGGTGCCATCCTGGCCTGTTTCCTTCCAGGAGGCATCTATCCATTCCTGGCAGTCTCCAGCCAACCCTATCCCAGTCCTGGCAGACTGCCGGAGGAGGTATTGTGCCCCATCTGAGTCCCTAGGTTCTCTTCCCAACCCGCCTTCGGGATTGGTGTCCTTAGAGACTCCCTCCGGGTGCTGCCGCCTGGCGCACGACTGATCACCGGACTCAGATTCTCTACAATTTGACCGGTTGGGGCGAAGAGTGTTCTCTTCCTCTCGTGCAATGCTGTGTATTGCACCACATCAGGCACACCATGCTGCCTATAACAGGCATCTTTGGTCGATGCTATCTCAGCTTCTAGCATCATTGCCTGACACGGAGCAATCTAGACAGGCCATTGCCCTCTCTGCTATAGGCCTGAAGCTGGCAAGGCACCAGGCAAGGGCATCTTATGACGCCAATGAGGTGGCTTCCAGGCTTGCAGGGACAGCGATCTGCATTAGGCGGACGGCATGGTTTCCTCTATCAAGCTTGTCACCCCTGGCCCGGCGAAGGGTGATTCGCTTCACTTCCCGGGGGACCCATCTTTTCTCCACCAGGGCTAGGAGGCTTCTGCAGGGGCTTCCTCCATCTCCTTATCTCCAGGGGACACTTCCTAGCTCTCCTCAGCCTTAGTCTTCTCGTTTGATTAGCCCAGGGTCTCTCCCTCCTGTTTTCCACCAGCAGGAGGCTGAGGGTCTTGTTCCCTCAGGGCTTCTCTTGTTCACCCCCTTCTGGGGGGTTGGCACTCACCCAAGCAGTAATGAATGGTGAAGATTGACAAGGGAAGATATGAAAATTATGTACCTACCGTAATTCTTGATCTTCTCTTGTATCTTCACCATTCATTACTGATACCTGCCCACCTTTCCCTCAAGGGCCAACTACTTCAGCTTCCCCAACCCTGCTCTGCTCCTTCCTTCTTCTTCGTCCTTTAAGCCAAAAAAAAAAAAGCTTGATTTTCCGTTTTCTGGACTGGATCCTATTTCCTGAGGGTAAGGAGGAACGAGTAGGATTTATTTCTATTCTGAGGGAACTCTTCCTGATTGCCCCTAGGGGTGACCTCTTGGCTCTTTCTTAGCCATATTGTTCAATTTACAGTTAAAGAGATCATCTCTCTAATGGCTCAGTCCCCTTTTTCCAGGTTCCCTCTGGCAGGTCTTAATCTCCTATTGTGTCACCTTCTGCTGGTTGGTGCTGTCCTGGCACTTCAATTACCTTGCGCTGATGTTCTTGCCTTGCCTTCAGGGAATCCGATTGAGTTCCCACTCTATCCTTTACGTAAAGGGGTGCCCTCTGTAGAGCTCACCCACTCCCCACACACATCTGTGTTAGCACTTAACAAGGTGGTAGGGGGCTTCTTTCCCCTTCCCAGTTGGATGCTCTCTTTTTGGAACAGAATTTCTGCCTTGGCAGCCTGTGAGCTCTCAGCTAGAGTTTAAGGGGTTGGGATGACGGGAGGTTTAGAGAATCTGCCCTTTGTGTCCAGTCTGTGCAAGCAGTTCAGTTGAACCTTCTCTTCAGTCCTATCAAGTGGGATTCTTGCTCCCTTGTTTTTGGTTCTGAGCTTATAAGCCTTTAAACCAATATCTCAGTGGGCAGAGTTCTCCCCTCCCAACATCCCTTGTTCTCTTCCCTCTTTTCTTCTCCCTTTTTTTCTCCTCTTTATCTGTTCCTCCCTTAGAGCCACCCCAGAAGTGAGTCCCTACGGTCCCTTAGGGTAGGCATTTCCTTCTTTTTTCTGTCCTCTACCGGCTTATTCCTTTTTCAGTTTATATCCTTTCCTTTTTCTATCCCTCGGCTGTCTTGCCTCGCTCTTTTTTCTTATCCTTTTTTTGCCTCTCTGGCTAACAGAACTGGGACGGAGGTGGGGTCTGCGGCGCCTAACTGCCACCCCTCGCACATCACGCGATGCGTCACTCTCGGGGGCGGCACCGTCGGTGCTAGCTCCTCTGGGGGGCGGGGGCCTCCCATGGTTGGTGCGCCCCTCCAGCTTACACCCAAGCAGTAATGAATGGTTAAGATACAAGAGAAGATCAACAATTATGGTAGGTACGTAATTTGCATTTCTTTGGCATTCGCTCAAACAAATGGTAGAAGCTCTGCCCGAATCAGAAGCTAATTCAGAGCTACTTCAGATCATAACCAGGGGTATCAAGTCCAATAACTAACAGGTTAAAGCTGCAGTGGACGCTTTTGATACCACTTCCCGAGCGGCGGCGGCTGGCATCTGCACCTGTCGCCACTCTTGGCTACGTACGTCAGGCTTCACGAATGATGCCCAGCAGCAGGTCATGGCTTTACCTTTTGACGGTATGTATCTGTTCGGCCCCAGGTGGAGCAAGCACTGGAGGCCACACAGAAGACTAGGTTTGCCATTAATACAGCTAGACCTGCAGCCATCCCCTCCCAGGGGGAGGTGCCAACAACCGTCTGTCCTTTCGGGGCAGAGGAGGTTTTAACAAAAATCACATTCCTCAGCTACAGAAGCAAATGCAGCAGAAGGCACAAGGGCCCAAAGTGCCCAGTGCCACCTTCTGAGTTTCTGGCCCAGGTCCCACTTCAACTGTCCGAGGGGGACTCCTCAGTGGTGGGAGGGCGTCTGACTCAGTTCTACAACCAGTGGAAATCTATAACATCAGACAAATGGGTCCTCTGGATAATCCGCGAGGGGTACTCCCTCAATCTTTTGGAAACCCCTCTGGATCATACTCCCAAACGACAACCCAGGCTGTCGTCAGTACAGTCAGACCTTCTTGCTTCCAAGGTACAAGGCCTTCTGAACAACAGGGCAATAGAAATAGTTCCACTGGATCAATGAAACTCAGGTTTCTACTCCCACTACTTTCTGGTCCCAAAGAAAATCGTCGGCATGCGCCCCATGCTGGATCTCAGAAAGTTAAACAAATTCCTTCACAAAGAAAAGTTCAAGATGATATCGCTCAGTACTCTGCTACCTTTGCTTCATCAACACGATTGGCTAGCCTCCCTGGACATGCAGGATGCCTACCAACACATTCTCATACACCCAAACTACCACAAATATCTAAGGTTTGTGGCATTTGGTCAACACTATCAGTTCAGAGTCCTGCCCTTTGGGATATCCTCGGCGCTTCAAGTTTTTACAAAGTGCTATGCAGTTCTTGCGGCGCACCTCAGGAAGATCGGAATTCAAGTGTTTCCCTACCTGGACGACTGGCTCCTAGCAAGTCCGTCCAGGCAAGAGACTCTGGAGGCCATGACCACAGCTTCAAAATTCCTCACGTCCATGGGAGTCCTGCTGAATCTCAACAAGTCACAGTTGCAGCCCTCCCAGAAGGTCCTCTTCAAAGGAACCCTTCTGGACACCCCCAGTGCAAAGGCTTTTCTTCCAGATGACAGAAGGAGCAATACCTTACAGATGACACATTACGTCAGAGAACACAGCTCAGTTCAGGCTATCTAAATGCAACGGATGCTGGGTCTTATGGCATCCTCGGTATTCACTGTACCCTTAGCTTGTCTCCACAGGAGAACCTCTCAGTGGATGCTCAGTACTCAGTTGTCTCCAGCCACTCACCCTCAGTCCTTTCTCATCAAGGTGATGGAACCTCTAAAGAGGTCACTCGCCTGGTGGTCTCAGGAGAACAATCTTCTGGAAGGATATCCCTTTGCCCCTCTGGATCATCAGATCTCCAGTACCACGGATGTCTCTCTGATGGGTTGGGGAGCCCACTTCCACTATCTCCACACCCAGGGTACGTGGACTCGGGACGAGTCACAGCTTCACATAAACATCCAGGAGATGAGAGCTGTCCTCTACGCAGTCCGAGCTTTGAAGGACATACTCTGTCACAAGAATATTCTCCTTCAAATGGACAACAAAGCAGTGATGTATTACATCAACAAACAGGGCAGCGCACACTCTTACCCATTGTTGCAGGGAAGCGATGAGAGTGTGGGAGTGGTGCCTGGAACACAAGGCTCTGATTCATGCAATCTGTCTGCCAGGAGTTCAAAACGAACTGGCAGACCGTCTCAGCAGAACGGAGACAGATCCTCATGAGTGGTCCCTCGACTTAACCGTCGTTCAGTCACTCTTCAAAGAGTGAGGAACTCCAGACCTGGATCTTTTTGCATCCCCACTCAATGCAAAACTGCCTCTCTTCTGCTCCAGAAATCCAGGACCTGGCAGTTTTTGTCAGGATGTGTTCAGGCTGCAGTGGACAAAATGCTTTCTATACGCCTTTCCTCCTCTTCCCCTAGTTCAAACTACTCAAATACTTCTCAAATTGGAGTCTCAGGGGGGCAGAATGATTCTCATTGCCCCCTTTTGGCCTCGGCAGATATGGTTTCCGCTACTCAACAGTCTATCAGAAACCCCTCCGAAGAAGCTTCCCTTTCAGACAAACCTTCTGACCCAGGGTCCCGTGATCCATCCCAACCTGGGATTGCTTCACCTTCATGCTTGGCTCCTGAGGAGATAGAGGTGAATAGGTTTAATGTTTCTCGTAGAGTTTCAGATATTCTTTTGGCTGCACGCAAGCTGGCCACTAGAAAACCTACACAGCCAAATGGAAGCGTTTCTCTATCTGGTGTGCAAAATCCTCTTGGAACCCCTTTTCCTGCCCACCGAATAAAGTCTTGGAGTATCTCTTAGACCTCTCGAATACAGGTCTGCAGTACTCCACAGTCAAAGTTCATGTTTGTGCCATTTCGGCATATCATGAGCAGGTACTTTCCATGTCATTGGCTCAGCTGCATGTGGTTGAGATTTCTTATGGGTATTCTGCATACTAGACCCCCTATCAGACGTCCAGTCGCAGCCTCGGACATTAACCTTGTGCTAGACATGCTCACTGATAAACCTTTTGAGCCTCTAGCTACTTGAAGCTCCTCACTTTGAAAACGGTCTTCCTGGTGGCCGTTACTTCGTCCCGTAGAGTTTCAGAAATACATGCACTGGTCACAGACCCCCCTTACACTGTATTTCATAAGGACAAAGTAGTTCTTAGGACTCATCCTACGTTTATCCCTAAGATTGTCTCAGAATTCCATCTAAACCAATCTTTAGTCCTTCCTACCTACTTTGCAAACTTCCAGAATGAAGGAGAGCATGCCCTTCATTCACTGGATGTTAAGAGGGCATTGCAGTTCTGCCTAGATAGAATAAAAGAAATTTGCAAGGCTCAACAGCTATTTGTCTCCTTCAGCGAGACCTGGCTGGGTCAATCTGTCGCCATCAGATGTATTTCAGCATGGCTGGTGGTTTACCTTCGCCACTGTTATTCTGTGGCACAAGTCAAGCTAGAAGGCAGAGTGTACGCTCACTCTACCAGAGCAGTCGCAGCATCTCTGGCAGAAGTCCGCAACGTGCCCATCGCTGATGTTTGCAATGCAGCCACTTGGACCTCTGTGCATACTTTCGTTAAACACTGTGCCTTGGATGTCCTTGCCAGATGACATCTGTCGTTCGGCAGGACTATTCTTAATGGACTTTTGTCCTAAGTATGGAAGCTCTTATCTCCTGTTGCCCGTCTCGGGGGGATTATTTGGCTCGGTACTCTCCCATCAGTGTGAATGAGTGGTGGAGACTTTATGTCCAGGAAGATATGGAAATTATGTACCTACCGTAATTCTTGATCTTCTTGGACGAAGTCTCCGCCACTCATTCACACGCCCACCCACCATCCCCCGAGCTCACTCTCTGTTTTTGGTCTTCACTCCCTCAATGGATGGGCAGTGAAGACTTTATTGTTGACCCTTCTTACGTGGGTCGTTTGGACTATCTTATGCCCAATTTTTAGGTCACTAAAGTAACAGTCCTCTTGATTGACCCAGCCTGGTGTGACACAAAAACAAGGTTGTGCTGTGCACCAGCAGGAAATTCCTGCCCCCAGGTGGTTTCTGAGTTTAGTCTGAACCAGTCCTTGGATTTGCCCATGTATTTTCCAAGCCACATTCTAGCCCTGCTGAGGAGAAGCTACATCGGCTGAGTGTCAGACATGCTGTCCTGTTCTACTGTCCATGAATGCAGACATTCTGGGGCATCACTGCTTAGTTGTTTGTGACACATGCTGCACAGTCCTGAGGCTGTCTAGTAATGTAGAAGACCACTGCTAGATTAATTGTTTTGTGTATTGAAAAGTGCTATCCATTGGCCAGACCTGTGCTGCCTAAGGGCATTCTTGCCCATTCTTCTTGGCACATGGAAGCGTCTATTGCTGCTGCCAGCGGCATCCCATTGGGTAAGCTACAGTGTATAGGGTTCCTCCTTGGGCATTCATACACCCTTTCTTGACCCACTGCACCCTTGACTTCGAAGAGGAGTGCTGCCATTGTGTCCTCTGTCCTAAAGTCTCTTCTTGCTTGAACTGAGACCTTAACGTCCCCCAGCCTGGGTACTGCTAGTAGTTTGCACAACTGTGATTACATAGAGGGAATCCAGGTAGTTGTAAAACAAAGTTATTCATCTGTAGCTATTGCTGTATTACTGGTATTCTTCTAGAGTCCAGTACCCCATCTGGCCCCAGCTAGCTACTAGCCCTCACTGGTTTCCAGTTGGCATAGCCTCACATTCTTATAGTTCTTGTTGAAAGATCTTGGGCATGGCAGGGTGAGTGCATGCAATAGAGAGGAGGAACTGAAGCCCTAGCTAGTTGGACTTCCTGAGGTTGTGCATGCTCAGATGACTGCACAGATGTAACTGTGGGAGGAATACCAGTACTGAAACATTTACAGGTGAGTAACTTTGTCTGTCTGTCTGTCTGTCTGTCTGTCTGTGTGTCTCTCTCTCTCCCCGCACAGGTTTAAGCTTTGAAGATAAAGTTGTGTTTTCTTCCCTTCATACAGGGATAGATAAGCTAGCTTATGCCACATGTATTTTAAAATAATTTTTAATCTGTAGCTTTCCTGTCTCCTAATGGGGAAAAAAGGTACTGAGGCAGTTGTGACCGGTATCACTGTGTAGGCTGTGGGCACACGTATGACACCATGGGCCAGGATGTCAAATAATGGGCAAAAGTGGAGCACAAAGGTTTGCGCTTCACTTGCCTATGACCCTGAGGATGCGTATTCAGTCAGACAGCGCACCGGCGCTATCCGACTAAATATAAGGCCATGTCAGGGGAGCATAAAGTTGAGTAGTGCTGCCCTGACGTGGATCTGTGCTGTATCGGTCTACACCAAAGTGCACGGAACTGCTGCGCCCCCAGACCTGTAAGCGTCAGAAGCCCCCAGTGTGATATTCAGCTGGCAACATGAAGATTAGCCCATTGGGTGTGCAAGGCACTAAGGGGCCACATGCATATCCATTATGGGCTCATTTGCATGGGAAGCAGTGGCAGGTTTTCGCCCCTCCTGTGACTGGCCCCTCCTGCCCCGATCACCCATCCCCATAAATGTGTAGCTGTTCCCTGGTGTCTAGTGGCACCCCTTCACCCTCCGATCCCTGTCCCTGTAATAGATTAATCATACCCTGGTGTCTAGTGGCAACACCCACCCTCCAGTCCCCGTCCCAGTAAACGATCAGGCAGTCCCTGGTGTCTAGTGGCACCCCCTTCACCCTCTAATCATCCGCTGCCATGTCTGGCAAGCTGTCCCTGGTGTTTAATGCCCTCCCTGCACCGCCGGCATTGAGCAAATCATCTTGCCAGCCCCCCTTGCTGCTATTGCCAGTGCCACAGATCCGATAAGGTGACAGGCACAGCCCTTCTCTCACCATCTCAGCCAGACGCTATATGGACAGACAGGGAGCATGCACCCTTTTGCAGTACACAGGACATGCACTTCCTGTCAGTCCATACAGCAGCCGCCAAGGTAGTGAGGAGGGCTGTGTCAGTCACCATATCAGATCCGCGGCACTGGTGACAGCAGTTAGGGGGGGTGGTAGGGTATTTAGATAGGTGCCAGTGGTGCAGAGGAGGCCGCTAAACATCAGGGACAGCTTGCCTGACATGACAGCGATTGGAGGGTGGGGGAGTGCCACTAGACACCAGGGACTGCTTGATCTTGTACTGGGACAGGCATCGGAGGGCAGGGGGTACCACTGGACACCAGGGTATAATTAATATATTACTGGGACGGGGATCAGAGGGTGGGGGGTGTCACTAGACACCAGGAACCACTTGATCTTTCAGTGGGTTGGGTATTGTCTGGTGTGGGGTATCACTAGAAACCAAAGTATGATTAATCTGTTACAGGAATGGGAATTGAAGGGCAGCGGTGCCGTTAGACACCAGGGACTGCTTGATGTTTTATTGGGACAGGAATTGGAGGGCAGGGGGTGGTACCGCTAGACACCAGGATATGATTAATCTATTACAGGGACAGGGATTGGGGGGCGGGGGGTGCCACTAGACACCAGAGACTGCTTGAACTGTTACTGGAACAGGGATTGGAGGGTGGGGTGCCACTACACACCAGGATATGATTAATCTGTTACGGAGACGGGGATCAGAGGATGAGGATGCCACTAGACACCAGGGACAGCATGAAATTTTACTGGGGCGGGGATCAGAGATGGAAGTGCCATTGGACAATGGAACATCACTACTTATCGAGACTATCCTTTGCCGCCAGCAGAGTCTTTACGCCCTAAGTCAAGGTTTACAAAGGCGGTAACTTGTGCCCGCTTGGTGCAGCAGTAACTTTGTGCTCATGCACCACTGATTTTACCTGCGGTAGGGTGTGTCTGACTTTAGACCCCACCCAAAAATCTGGCATAAAGCTCAGTTATCGCTATTAAACAACCTTTGGCACCTGGCTAAGTTTTGAATATCTGGCTCCTTGTGGCAGTGCTAGGCACTGGCATTTCTGGCCCTAAACGTTTTGGTTACTATGGGGTCCTGACTCCTTCGACTAATACCAAAGAGTTTGGCCCTATGGTGAAGATACTCTAGAAAATCAAAACTTAAAGAAACTTTTCTGTCTTCCTAAGACCAAAAAGGCAGTGATGTAAATAAAAGGTTGAGGCTGGAAAAAATATAAAGCTGTTTGGGAGAAGTTAAAGAAATAGGCTACCAGATAGTCTGACTCACCTAGAATTTTTCTTTTTCTTTAAAAAGCCATATTTTTTTTCAAAACCAACATTTTGTGATATAAACAGGTACTTCTTTGAGGTCTTATGGCTTGTCAGTAAAAAGATATAGTGGATATGCAATAGCCTGACTGATAATACGCAGTGTATTTCACATGGACATAACTCACAAATGGCAGAGCCACCAGTGGGTTTTGAAAGTCCTGATAAACTACAGATTTTAATTCAGACCATTGTATATTTGATTTATTAAATCTCCTGTCATATGAACTGCTGGGTTAAGTGCTTCACATGGCTATTGTGATGTCATCAGCATTGTTAAAGCTATTCTCTGATGCATTTAAGCAATAATGCACAACAGGATGTGTGTTGTGGGATTTACACATGTCTTGTGTGGTCTGTCACGAGACGCAGCCGATTGACTTTAACCACACAAGAAGTGTGTAAATTCCACTACTACACATGCCCTGAAGTGCATTATTGTGACTATAAAATGAACCTGTTATTAAAAATAATAAAAAAAAAATGAATCCGGTTCAAAGAAAGTGAACAGTTGCTCAGCAGAATCATTACCAGTTGTCTGTCGCAGGATTTACGCACGGTCATGTGACATGTTTTGACCAGTGAGGCTATAGCATTTTCAGGACCCATTTTATAATCAGTATTACATTGTGATGCACCCAACTGTACAAGATATCAATGGTGACATACCCCAAAATTCAAGATATTGTGATATCTTGTAAAGTGGGTCCAAAAATAATACATTTTATTCTGTGGCATTTCCATCTGTATCTGTGTGTGTGTATATATATACGTATATCTTACATTTAAACAGACATTTGTAATGGTAAATTGATTCTTTTCCTTCACATGGTTAATCAGTTTCTGTCTGGGGTAGGTGCTGCATTCCCAAAACAGGACAGCTTTACTGAGATAACCTTTCATCTCATTTCTTTTATTTAAGTCACTATGAGAAAACAGGGCATACAATTATTTATCATTTTTAAATTTAAGTGCTAGTAGTGCACAATAAAGTAGGCAGAAAATGTTTATTAAATGTTAAAAGTTGTCAGTTGTTACTTTTGATTTTGGAAGTATTTTATTTTTTACATTTTGCCCATTAAAAGGTTTTCCATTACTGTTGGGTGTAATGTAAAGTGCAGTGCTTTACCTGGAGGGTGGCATGTCTAATTCTGTTTCTCTTCATACCTTATTAGCATTGGGACCTCACTTACTGTGGCATCACATGTGACCGATCATGCAGCAGGTGATTGGCTCTTCTTGCTTTGTAGTGATGTCACAGACTGTGAGGTCATAGGGCTGATGATGTAAGAGAGGGAATAGAGCTAGCTATGTCAGCCTCCAGCAAGTGCACCTTTTATTCAAGTTAAAGTTCAAGTTTATTGCAGGAAAGACTCCGTTGAGCAAGCTCATTACACCAAGTATTGTCAAGTAGAAACTCTTAATTAGTAAAAACGGAAAAGGAAAAAAAATAAGATATAATTAATAGTTCACTACTTTTGTAAGTTAATATTAATTTTAGGCAGAGCACTAGCTCTTCAAGGTAGGTATATTTAGCACACATGTATTGCAGATATGACTCATTTTACCTTTAACATTTTTTAAAGTTACTTGACTTCTTGGTTCTGCCTTCATTGAACCTATATTTATTATAAAAACTTCAAAATAAAATATGTTTCATTTATTGCCCTTGAAAATGGGGCTAGATGAATTTCAGTTCAAGTACCCCAATCAGAATATTTATTTATTTTACTTTAAAAGAATCTCTCTTAAATAACTGAGAGTATAGTTCAGTGAATCACTTAGTTCTAGGGACATGGATATGTTGTTCAATCCACACTTACTGGCAGGTTCCTTGCCGCTTTAAATCTTGCCGGAAGGTCTTCAAGCTGGCTCCTCCTTCCCACCCGGGTGATAAAACTCTCAGCTCTGCTCCATGACGCTAGATCTTCCATACCGCTTAGAAGCTCAGGTTCCCTCCTTTGTGCTCTGCATTTTAGGCCTGGATCCAAACTCTTTGGTTAACCCGAAACTAATCTTAAAATTTACAAGACTTCAGTCTTTTTCTTCCCTCGTGGCTGCGATGGACAAGTCTACTTCTGGATTTCGGTGGTGCCCTTGTGGGCAGAAGATGTCCTGGACTGATCCGCACTCCACGTGCGTTTACTGCCTTGGGCTTGAGCACGATTCACAGGCCTGCGACTTGGCAAGTCCTTCTTGGCCCGCGGTTCTTGAGGATCGTGATTGCCAGATTGCAACTTGGGCGACCCGAAACGCTACTCCCCGTACAGTCGGCGAGGTCCATACGGTGTCCGCTGGGCGGTGGTTCAGTTGAACAGTCAACAACAAATGATCACCCTCAAGGAGGAGACGACCCAGGCCACATCAACATCTTTGGCCACGGCATTTATCCCGCTCTCTCTGGATGCCTCCTACACGACTTCGTTCAAGGAGCTTTGTCAGTCCCTCTCCACCAAGGGAGAGGACCCTTCGGGACATTCCTCTCGGTCCAAGAAGGAGGACTCCAAGGGTAAGTCCCACCATCAACGTTCGTGGGAGTGGGAGAGGTCCCCTTCACCGGATAGTCGACATTCGACTTCGGTCAAGGTTGCAGCTAAGGCCGCTGGCTTCACAGTGTCCCGGTCAGGTCAGCAGGCTGAGACACCCGTTGACGCAGTTGAGATTTTTCTCGACCCGTTGGACGGGCTGTCGACTGGAGAAGCCGACAGTCCTTCTTCACCGGTTCCCCCGATGGAAACCGAGGACTTGCCTGTGCCGGAGTCCCCGGTTAAGGTCCACGAACCGAGGGAGGAGCGGGTTTCCCCACTCCCTCTCAAACCCACCCTCGGAAACACAGAGGGTCTCAGTCTCGGTCTCGGACCTCTTCTTGGTCCAGCCGATCCCACCGACCTCGGCGGTCTCAGTCTTGGCACCAAGGAAGGTGGCTGCTCCGCTCTCCTCGCCTTCATCCTCCTCGAAGGATAGGCTCTGGAGCAAATTGCATCGGCGCTACGAGGATCTGATGTGACAGCAGCTCCTTTTGACTGGGAACAAGCTGAATCCGTCACCTTCCCCGGCCATTAAGTGACTGTCACCAGAGCAGCCAAATCAACCCCTCGTTGTTATCGAGGAGCCGGAGCCGGCACCGGTTGTTCGGCCAAAACTGGCTGTGCCACCCATTGTGGTGGAACCCCTGCCTCCACAACCTAAGACTGGGAGCCAGACCAAGGATTCTCGGTCGGGTCAGGGTTTGCCCCATCGGTTGTCAGTCACCCTCAGTCCCGATCGACCTCGGCAGGTGGAGGGTGGCTCAGGCCCTCTGCAGCTGTTTGCAGACTCCTCAGAGTCTGACGATGATTCCTCGCTGTTCTCCAGGCCCCTCGACCTGGAGTCCACTGGGGGTCAGTCGGTGGACGAGAGCCCATCCTCGCTCCTGGGAATGCTTTGGCTCATCTCAGAGTCTACTGGGATGAAGCTCGAACCCGTTTCAGAGTGGGCTAAGTATCCCCTCACAGAGATACTGGACCACAGAGGCCTTTCCGGTGGCCAAAGCCATTGTTGGCCTGGCTCTGGAGCTATGTCAGCGGCCAACTTCTTGTCCAGCACCTTCGGCCAGGATGGCCCGAAAGTATGCCATTCCCACTGGTTCACTCTCCGGATTCTCGGAGCACCCCTCCGCGGAGGGGCTTGTGACTGACAGTGTTTTCCGGTGCTCCGGAAACGCTCGGGACGTGAACAAGCCACCCGATAAGGAGTCCAAGAAACTGGACTACTCCAGGCAGAAAGTCTGTGCTGCGTCCTCCTTAGGCCTTCGTCAGGCCAGTTCGGGCATTTTGATGGCACACTTCACATGCCCTTTTGGGCTCCCTGGATGAAGTGATTCCTCATCTCCCAGCTGACCTCCAGACAACAGTCAAGCAGGTGCGGGATCAGGGAAGGGTGGTGGCTAAGCAACAGCTCCAAACTGCCTTAGACATTGGAGACTGTTGTGCCCGGTCAGTAGCAGCCGCAGTGGCCATGTGCCGCAGAGCTTGGCTGCAGATCTCCACTTTCACAGCGGATACCCAGCACAAGCTGGCAGACGTTCCCTTCCTGGGTACCGACTTGTTCGGTCCTGAGGTGGAGGGTCATCTGCAGAGGATCGAGAAGTCCAACGCCACCTTGGACTCGGTCACGTCTGCCCAGAAGGACAAAGGCCGCCAGCAGCAGCGTAAGCCCTTTTGGCAGTTCGAGAGCTTTTTTGGTTCCCCCATCAAGCCAGTCGACTATGACTCAAGTTGAGTAGGCCAGTGAGATATTTCTCAAGCTCATTGATCATTTGTCATACGATGTCGAGGATTCGGTCACTCAGATGCTGGTGCTCCCAGTCCTCACCTAGGAGGATGTGGTCCCATTCCCGTCCGGCCCGCAACAGGAGCAGCCTCCATCGTAGGTCAGGTTTTCTTTGCTTGTGTTGCTGAATGTGGGCAGGCACATGGTTTACAACAACCCATTGGAAGGCCGCTTTTGTCGATCAGCTGGTCGACAGTAGAGGTCGTGGTTGAGGCATTCTTGCTCTCTATCCCACTCAACCAGTAGGCATCGCCATCGAGGTTCCTCATCCTGCTCATCCTCCGGTGAGGAGTGGCACCACCATAAGATGTGCCAGTGCTATGAGGAGCTCCTCTGGCAACGGTGGGCTATTTCGGGATAGGGTAGGGTTCTACCCCCTGGACTTTTGGTCTCCTGGCCATCGACAGTGGTACCCCACTGGTCCGCACCATGCAGGTTCACACTGCAGCTACTTCTCCACCTCTCCAGATGGAGCTGCCACCATTGCAGCCGATGGTGGCGGCCCTCCGACTAAGGAAACTGTCCGTTTGGCTGCCAGCTTGCCAGGCCAGTTGTTGATGAGGATAACCCCAGGAGAGGCTATCCATCTGGGAGGTCCTTGGTGAGAAACGGCCAAGGGCTATCTTTCAGGAGTCCTTGGATGACTCCGATTTTGAGTCCATGGCCCCCTGTGGGTCTCCCCTCCTCAACCACGGCTCGGTTGAAGAACTTTCCACCAGGTATGGCCCAGTGTCCTTCAGGGCACTTCTCTGACTCCTTTCAGAGTCCAGAAGGGGAAGGCAGGAAACATATTCAATTCAGTGCTTTAGAGTAACTGGTAATTGCTATTTTTCTTTTAAACTTAGATTGTGGGCTTTTAGTGACACTGTAGTTCCTTTGTTGTCTTTACTTAGAATTGTTTTTGGGTTGTTGAAAATTTAAAATGTAGTGGTGGTGTAATTCTTTGCTGTCATCAATTGCTGCAAATTTTCGCCCCCCCTTCCCCCAACTCTTAATTATATGCCCTGTTAAATCTGATTGACAGGAGCTAAACACATGGTATAGTAAGGGGTGTGAAGTAGGAGAGGCATAAGGGGAAAGAAGCCCACCCTCAGCACAAGAAGTGTTTTGACTCTTTATTTATGTATTGTTTTTTTTTAAAGAAAAATATCTGAGGATCAGTGGCAGGATTTTTAGGACAGTAAATTAATAAAAAGGGAACTAGGAGAGCTTCAGTAGCAGACAAGTAGTGGAATAGCAGCATAATTGCAGTATAATATGGGGAGTGGTGCAATGCAGTGGCTGTAGGGCAGCCATATTCAGGCAGACCTTCTGGACACTGAGGTGCTGCCCTATCTGCATGCATCTCTCTGGACTGCGGGATGAGGTAGCCAGACTCAGAGCGGAAGTAAACTGGGTCAGGAGTACCATCACCCCTATCCAGAGACCACCCAGTCCAATGCAACTGCCTCAAAGGATGCCGAGAACGAGGAGCACTTGGATGACAGTGGCTCAGGGAGGGTTAGAGCGTCAGGGCAGAGGCACATCCCAGATCCTATTCCACTCAAGAACTCATATGCCACACTGGCAAACGAGGACAACCAAATACAGGTACCCAGAAAAGTGGAAGGAAAGGATGTGGAGGTTAGCCAAGGAGGTGACCTCAGCGGGGAAAGCAGTGGACCCCAGAGGAGGAGGAAGCGAATCCTGGTGGGGGACTCCATCATAAGAGGGATCCAGCTAGGAACACAGGAGGGGGAGGACAGGGAGGTGAGGTGCCTACCAGGTGCCACGTCATGGAGGGATGGAAGGAAGATCCTGGGGATCACTGGGAAGACAAGACGGGAGGGTGAGCTGGATGTCATTATCCACCTAGGTACTAATGACCTGGCAAATGGGGAGCCAAAGGAAGTTCAGGAAGAGTTTAGGAAATTGGGGAGGGGTCTCAAGCAAGTAGCTACTTCTGTCACTTTCTCAGAAGTACTCCTTCGGAGAGGCAAGGGAGAGTGAGAATGCATGCACCAGGAACTTTAACTCATGGTTGAAGAACTGGTGCTGTGAGGAAGGGTTTGGATTCATTGGTGACTGGGGACCCACCTGGAGGGATGGAGGTTTGTTCAAGCCTGACGGCCTGCATCCATCCTGGAGGGAATCCAAGCACTAATGATAAGTTTAAATGTTACATTGACAAGCATTTAAACTAGCGGGGGGTGGCAGGCCAGCAAAGAGGGTACCACTTGTTCACCCCCCACAGCTAGCAGTGGAACCAGTGAACCAGAGGAGTGGCTATCTCTGCAAAGCAGTGTGCAAAAGATGGAGAGTAGTGCCCAAGAGGTGGATAGGCAGAAAAGGGGCAAAATTCAGCAGAACGGCAGACAGCAAGGAGAACCAGGGATAAAGGACAACCAAAGAAGGGGCTGGAGTAAAACAGCGAAACAGTCTAGGGAGGTCAAATCATGGAAAGCCATGTGTGCAAATGCCAGGAGCCTTAGCAACAAGATGGAAGATCTGGAGGCTGTCATGGTGCAGTCAGACCTGGACATTGTGGCCATCACTGAAACCTGGTGTAATGATAACCACGACTGGGAGATGGCCATACCTGGCTACAACATATTCAGAAGAGACAGAGCAGGAAGGGAGGAGGAGTGGCCCTGTATGTGAAAAATGACATAAGGGCCACAGAGATGCAGGAGGAACAAAATGGGGGAGAGATACTGTGGGTTAAACTGGAAAGGAAAATGGGGCCAGCCATCCGCACAGGTGTGGTCTATAGACCACCAGCCCAGGAGGAAGAAACAGATAGGGAGCTACTTGAAAGAGGCATTAAGGGGAATGGGACAGGAATCAGGGGTTGAGGAACAGTGGGCAGTATTTAAAATGGGGATTACAAGAACAACAGAATTATGCTTTAAGCAGGTTAGCAAGAGGAAAAGGAAGAGGAGACCATTATGGTTTTCCAAAGAGGTAGCAAAGAAAGTGAAAGCCAAAAAGATTGCATTCAGGCAATGCAAAAAGACACAGGCAGAAGGGGATAGGGAGAAGTACCAGGAGAAGCAAAGGGAGGCAGGAGGTCAGTAAGGGAAGCCAAAGCTCAGACAGAAGAACACATTGCAAAATCAGTGGGTAGAGGGACAAAACCTTTTACAGGTACATAAGTGAAAAAGACAAAGGAGGGATAGTGAGACTGAAGGGGAGGACGGGCGTGGAGGATGACAACAGTAAAGCTGACATATTGAACAGGTATTTCTGCCTGGGCTTTACTGAGGAAGAGGAGGGTAATGGGTCTGAAGGGAGTACAAGGGTGAGAATGATGCAGAAATGGACAAGTCCCTTTACACGAGAAAGGGTCCTGAAGGAACTGGAAGTAATAAGAGTTGATAAAGCAATGAGGCCAAAGGGCACCCAGGGTCCTTAAAGAACTAAGAGAGGTGGTGGCTGAACTCTGGCTATCCTGTTTAACCGATCACTGGAAACAGGGGAGGTACCCAAAGACTGGAGGACAGCAGATGTAGTCCCCTTATACAAAAGTGGAAACAAAGAGGAAACAGGGAACTACAGACCAGTCAGCCTCACCTCGGTAGTGGGGAAGATCATGGAAGTACTACTGAAGGAGAGATTGGTGGAACATCTGGTTGTCAATGGACTACAGGACCCAAGGCAGCATGGTTTCACCAGGGGGAGGTCATGTCAGACCAACCTCGTTGAATTTTTTGACTGGGTGACTAGGGAGGTGGATCAGGGGAGGGCAGTGGACATGGCCTATCTGGACTTCAGCAAGGCCTTTGACACTGTGCCACATAGAAGACTATTACACAAACTGGGGAATATGGGTGTGGGCAGGACAGTAGTGTGGTGGGTAGGTAACTGGCTGGGTGGCAGGACACACAGGGTGGTGGTAAATGGCTGTCACTTCACAGAGGGAAGAGTGACCAGTGGGGTACCACAGGGATCAGTGCTGGGACCGGTCCTATTCAACATCTTCATCAGTGACATTGCACAGGACCTAGAAGGCAGAATTTCACTGTTCGCTGATGACACAAAGCTGTGTAACAGAGTAGACACACCAGAGGGTGTAGACAGAATGAGAAGGACCTGCAGAAACTTGAAGAATGGTCAGGGGTTTGGCAGTTGAAATTCAATGCAAGGAAATGCAAGATAATGCATATAGGCACAAAACCCTGGCACAATATATCAGTTGGGGGTGAGGATATAGCATGCACCAAGCAGGAAAGGGATCTTGGGGTTATCATCTCTGATGACCTCAAGGTAGGGAAACAGTGTGACAAGGCAGCAAGTAAAGCAAATAGGATGCTGGGATGTATAGGCAGGGGCATCACCAGCAGGAAAAAGGGAGGTCATAATTCCACTATACAAGACACTAGTGAGGCCCCACCTGGGTACAATGTACAGTTCTGAGACCATACCTATGTAAGGACATAGACAGGGTAGAGAAGGTTCAGAGGAGGGCAACAAAGATGGTGCATGGATTGCATCACAAGTCCTATGAAGACAGGTTGAAGGAACTGAACATGTACTCCCTGGAGGAGAGGAGGGAGAGAGGGATGTGATAGAGACATACAAGTATCTTACAGGGAGGGAACAGGGTACAGGAATACACTATTTTTGCTAAAAAGATGTTCCAGGACTAGAGGGCATGGGATGAAGTTGGAGGAGGACGATTCAGAGGAAACGTGAGGAAGAATTTCTTCACAGAATGGGTGGTGGACAAGTGGAACACCCTGCCAGAGGAAGTGGTGGGGGCTGAAACAATCATGGGATTTAAGAATGCATGAGATAGACATAAAGGAATTCTGGAGGTCGGGGTAAGGGACAGCAGACTTCTAGGAAAACATAAACTGAACTTACAAGCTCAAATGGGCAGACTGGGTGGGCCATAGGCCCTTATCTGCCGACACTGTCTATGTATCTATGTATCATGTTGGTCACACCTGAGCCAGTCCAGAAGAGGGCTAAGTATCCTCTCATGGACATTTTGGACCAGCATGAATCCCCCAGAGTTGCCTTCCCTGTGATGGAGGCCATTTTGGGACTGGCTCTGGAGCTTCGGCTGCATCCAACATCCTGCCCGGCTCCCACTGCCTGCATGGTCTGCAAGTATGTGGTCTCCATGGGTTTCCTTTCAAGGTTTTTGGATCAGCCCTCTTCGGAGAGGTTGGTCATGGATTCGGTGTCTGCAACTCTGGACACCAGGGGGACATGGACAAACCTCCTGACAAGGAGTCCCATAAGACTGACCATGCACTAAAAAGGTGTATGCTGCGGCATCTCTGGATCTCCATCAGATTGACTGTGCCATGATGATGGCCAACTTCGTTCACTGCCTGATGGGAGTGTTTGCTGTAGTCCTCCCTCACCTCATTGTTGAACAACAGTTGGCGGTGCAGCTCATCAGAGACCAGAGACAATTGCTGGCTAAACACCAGACAACCTTGGACATGGGCGACTCCTGTGCCTGTGCCATGGTAGTGTCATAGAGGCATATGTCAGGAAACATAAGCAGGCCAGAGAAATTATAAAATTCACAAGCAGCGTTTTATCATCATCAAAATGTGTACAGGATAGCTCTTCATACAAGCAGTTCAAACAAAGTCCTACATCTGAGAGGCTCTCTCAATTTTTTATTAAATTTTTTTTGTTTGCTTCCCTTTTGGATTGGCCCCCAGGTGCCCTACCCTGCCGAGCCCCATCACCCACTGTCCCCGGGACTAACTTCCCGGTGATCCTTCATGGCTTTACCCCCCACCCCTGGGTGTCTTATGAGGACAGCCCCCCGTCAGACCTTGAGTGCTTTTGTCCGGGGTGCCACGGCTCAGTGTGGCCTGTGGCACCAGGTGTGCATACAGTGACATCAGGGTGCACACACAGACATCTGCCCAGCTCCTGAATACACTAGCTCTGTCTGTCTGTCAGACTCTGGCTTCTACCAGGGGTTGGGGGCAGCTAGAACATTCCCCACCCTGCCTCTCTGAGGGAGGAGAGCAGCTGCAGATTGCCCAATCCTACTCCCTCCCCCTCCCCCAGCCCAGCCAGCCCTCTGACACCCAGGCTCACTTCCAAACCCAGGTCGCCTGCACCTTCGCCAAGCGCTAGCGCTACTACTTCACTGGAGGGCTGGCTCCACTTCTCTCTCAGTTTAAAACTCAGTCTTTATGTCTCTCCCTAAACAAAACATTGCTCTCTTTTTATATAAAATGCCTTTCTCTGACAGTTTAAACTCTACATTCTGATTGTTGTAAGTTGCTTATCCTGTTTCTCACAAAATGTACCAGAACTTTGTCAATTTCTTTCCAGAGGTCAGCCTGAAGAGCACATCTAATCTTTAACAGGTGCAACAAAATAGAAAATTCTGTCCCAGAGCTGGTTTCCTGTTGACAGCTCTGTAAACAATCTTGTGGATGACAAAATGCATCTCGATGTCAACACCCTGTATTATAGATTGTTTTTTTTAAGAAACCCAAACCGCTTTCTGCAGTCATTTCAATAATATAATTATATACATTTGCAAACTAAGGGATGTCAGTTTCACATAAAGAGTCACATTATTTTTTTAACCACAGGGATGTAAGGGGAGAATAGGAGGGGACTAAAGTGATCCTTGCTTTAACTCTCTCTGCATAACAAATGGGACGGGGTCTTACTCAGCCCTGTCACAGGCAGCAGCTGTCGCCATGCGTTGCAGGGCCTGGCTGTGTTTATCCACCTTCACGACAGACACTCAGCACAAGCTGGCCAGTGTCCCTTTTTTTGGCACTGACCTGTTTGGCTGTGGGTTGGAAGGATATCTCACGTGCATCTAGAAATCCAGTGCCACTTTAGACTCTCTGACATCATGCCAAAAGGACCGGAAAAAGAAGCCTAAGAAATAGGCTTTTCAGTACTTGTCCTTTCAGTCACAGCCTCCTCTGCAGCAGCCCCAGTAGAGGCAATTCCAGGGGTAGTGCTATCCCTCCAGCAGCAGTGGCTGGTGGCCCTGCAAAAGCTGCCCAGTGATGGGTTGGGGGCATCGTCCATCCGTCCTCCCATCCTGTCCCTGCTTGCTCTCCCGGCCGGGGGCCAGCTACATCACTTCTTGCCACGCTGATTCACTATCACAGTAGACAAGTGGGTGTTGGACGTAGTGAGCAGAGGATTGTCTCTAGACTTCAAGGCTCTCCTGCCTTACAACCTCCATGTGCCTTGAGAGTCCAGCGTGTCAGTGGACTTGCTTTCTGCCCTTTGGGCAAACACTGCTTTGCTCCTTGCGAAAGGGGCCATAGCCCATGTCCTGAATGCCCTGACCAGTCAGGCTTATGTGTCCAGGTACTTCCTGGTCCTGAAACGGATTGGGGGGGTTGGTACCTCATACTTGATATGGGAGGGGCATAACTAGCAGAAGGAGGGAGGTTCTGATGCCTCTTTACAAAGCCATGGTGAGGCCGCATCTGGAGTATGGGGTCTATTTCTGGAGACTGCACCTAAGCAATGAAATAGATGGGACAGAGCGGGTTCAGAGAAGGACAGCTAAGATGGTGCACAGTATGTAGGGAAGCCATATGAGCAGAGGTGTAGGGAATTGAATCTGTACCCTTTGGAGACCAAAAAGGGAGAGGGGGGAACATGATTGAAACTTTTGAACGGAATCAGTAAGGAGAAGGAAGGAGGGGGCTAAAACTAGAGGGCATAGCCTAAGATTGGAGGGCAGAAGATATAGAGGCAATGTAAGTGGGCAGTTCTCTACAGCGAGGGTGGTGGAGGCCTGGAACAAACTACCAGGAGGGGGCTGAAACAGTGGAGGGATTCAAGAGGGCATGGGACGGAGATATGGGGTTGGTAAGTGTGGGGAAGGGAAGGGCCTGTTGAAGAGGAGATGAGTGGGGGGAGGGGCAGACTGGATGGGCCATTTCAGTCCTTTTCTGCTGTCGGATTTCTGTGATTCAAAGACATCTGGACAGTCAGACCATTTCGGGGAACTGCCCGGAGTGTGCATGTGAACCATATACCACTCCTAGAACTACAATTACAGGTGAGTAACCTGTTTATTTTAGATACAGTTGGCTACCTTGAATTCAAAGAAATGTACTACATTACCACAAGAGTTGTTTGTTTATCAATTTTATTTTAATTATTTATTTGAAAAGTTTTGCCAGGAAAGGCATACAGAGCTAAAAACGGCTCATTTCCAGATGTGTCCGGGGGAGGGAGGAGGGAATACAGTATATTATACACAACAGTTCTTAAATCTAACACACGTGCTAACATTACATATTTACAGTATATAATTTATAAGATATGAACAGTGCACAGAGGAGCATCAGTGTACAACAGGAAGTATGCAGCTGTGGAAGGCTTAGAGAAGGAGCCTGGAGGATAGAGTTGGCATAGAGTAGGAGCAGGTGGCAGCGTAAGCATGTAGCAGAACCTGGAGACAGAGCAGAGATAGTGTGAAGAAGATGGGAGCAAACTGGATAGTGGGGAGAGAGTTAGAAAGATAGGAAATAGGTAGGGGAAAGGTAGAGGGGGAAAGGCAGCGGGAATAGGGGGTTGGGGAGATAAGTAGAGATAGTGAGGCAGACCATCGACCCTCTGGGATACATACCCCACAAGGGCCAGACACTGCTTGATGCACACCCAGTCCGCATCTTGGGTTGCCAGGAAAAGCGAGGGAGGAAATGGGGGGCGGTTGAGGAATAGGGGGGTAGGGGAGATAAGTAAAGATAGAGAGGCAGACCTTTTGACCCTCTGGGTTGTATACCCCACAAGAGCCAGACATGACTCGATGCACACCTAATCTGTGTCTTGGGTTGCTAGGAAAGCGAGGGAAGAAATGGGGGCCAATATAGGATCACAGGGGAGAAATAGTGATGATAGAGAGGGGGAGACAGAGGGGACGGAAGGGGGAGAGAGGCACCAGAGTAGAGAAGGTAAGAGAATGCAGAGGAGGAGAAAGACTGGTCAGTTACAATTACAGGAGGGTGAG
Organism: Neoceratodus forsteri; assembly: GCA_016271365.2. Taxonomy (NCBI): domain Eukaryota; kingdom Metazoa; phylum Chordata; order Ceratodontiformes; family Ceratodontidae; genus Neoceratodus; species Neoceratodus forsteri. The sequence continues at coordinate 15,866,786 of CM028133.1, forward strand.
GTGAAGTTAAACAGAAGGGAGGCTAATGTCCGGGGGAGGGGGCAGATGAGATGTGTAGAGGGACTGAGTTCCAGAGTTTAGGAAAGCGATAAGAGAAGGCAGCCTGGCCTGCTGAGGAGGTCTGGTGGATAGCAAAGGAGAAGAAGTTAGAGCTGTGAAGGGCGTATGAGGTGGGTGGGGGTAGGGAGAGGTAGGAAGGGAGAGGGCCAAGCCAGCATTTGGCTAAGAAAGAGGAGCAATGGGCTAGGTGCCTGTCCTCAAGGGAGGGAAAGAAGAGAGAGGTGGATGGAGTGCAGTGCAGACAATTTAACACAGAACGACGAAAGGAGTGGAAGAGGGAGTCTAGTCTGGCTATGGTGGATTTAGACACAGCTCAGTAAACTGTGTCACCATAGTCAAATATAGGAAGGATCATTTTCTGAACAACTGCTCTACGGGCCTGCAGAGGGATGCAGCCACAGTTGCAGTTCAGCGCTCCTAGTTTGGGGTGCAGTTTTTTGCAAATGGCATCCACGTGTTCAGAAAAGTCGAGGTGAATGTCAAGCCAGACCTCGAAGTATTTGAAGGAAGGGACATCTTCGATGGCGGAACCATCCAAGGTGCGGAAGGAGGGGGGGGGACAAGCAGTCCTAGTGAGTTTTTGCCTTGAGCCAAAGGTCATGGAGACTGTTTTCTTGGTGTTTAGAGCCAGCTGATTAGAGTGGAACCAGAGCTGAACATTATCAAAGTCAAGCTGGAGCCTGGACATTACATCAGTAGGAGAGGGGCCAGAGGCAAATAGGACTATATCATCAGCGTACATGTGAATGGATGCTGAGGTGCAGGCAGCAGGAAGGTCATTTAGGAAAACTGAAAAGAGAACTGGGCCAAGGACAGAGCCTTGAGGGACACCAGTGCAGACTGGGGGGTGGGTTGCATTCTAACTGACTGGGTCCTACCCTCAAGGTGGAGCGGAACCAGTTTGTGGCAGAGATGGAGAAACCTGCTGCTGCATGCTTGCTGAGGAGGAGGTGGTGAGCTACAGTATCGAAGGCTTTGGCCAAGTCGACAAAGATGGCAGAGGTGATATGGCCCTAATCCATTCCTGTGAGAATGGAATCCGTAGTCTGGAGGTGGGAGGAGGAGGAGGTGGAGTGAGGTTTTTGGAATCCAGACTGGTAAGGGGTGGAGAATAAGGATGAGTTAAGGAAGGATAGAGTTGGATAATACCCAATGCTCCTGGGCGTTGGCCAAGGTGGGGAGGAGGAGATAGGGTGATAGTTGCCTGGGTTAGAAGTGTCACCACCTTTGAGAGGGATAATGGTGGCATGTTTCCAGGCTTCGGGGACAGAGCTAAGGGAGAAGGAGAGGTTAAGGAGGGAGGAGATAGGGAGAGCGTGAGGGGGCAGAGAGATGGAGGAGTTTAGGTCGAGGCCATCAGGGCTTTTACCCTTGTGTGGGTTGAGGACAAGAAGACCTTTAGGCATTGGCAGGTGAGATAGGAGGAAGGAAATCGGTGGTGCTTGTGTGTGGGGGTGGTATAGTGGAAGAGACAGTGGGGGTGCTAATGAGAAGGAGGAGAGGAGACAGGAAGCACAAGAGGTGAAGAAAGAGTTAAACTGGCCACTGAGAGGGGGTTGAAGACGGTGACATCATTTGATCTGAGGACAGGGCCAGTGGATTGGGCCAGAGGAGAGAATAAGGCATGGACGACCTCCCAGAACTTAGAGGGGTGGTTAATGTTGTTCTGGAAGGTAGAGGAAAAGTATTCGGCTTTAGCCAACCTACCGGCTCTGGTGCATGCATTGCGCAGGGTTTGGTACTTGTGCAAGTCTTGGGAAGAGCGTGAGGACTTGTGCGCCTTCCAAGCTAAATCCCGGGCATGCAGACAGGCTAGGAGTTCTGATGAGATCCAGGGGCGGTGGGACCCTCTGACCCTGGTTTTCCTTAGAGGGGCATGCTTGTCCCAGATGGACAGGAATTTGGATTGGAAGAAATCAAGGGCGGAGTCAATGGAGTTAGATGCAGAGATGTGCAACCAGTTGGCAGAAGACAAGTCCTCGTGAAGGCCAGATAGGTCTAGGGACCTAAAGGACCGTAACAGAAGGATTTTGGGAGGAGCTTTGGGGCATTTAATTTTGGGAATGCAGTAGACCATTTGGTGTTCACTGAGGGTGTCCGGAAGGGTACCAGCAGCAGTAATGTGATGGGGGTGCGTAGTAACAGCCCAGTCCAACAGAGAGTGGTTGAGTGATTTGTGATTGAGATGGGTGGGATCAGTGATCAGCTGAGTGATGTTTAGAGACATGGTATCGTGGTGAATTTTGGAGTGGGGGGCAGTTCAAATTAGTCACCCAGGACAAGCAGTTCACCTGAGGAGATATGGGAGGAGATGGTGAGGAGGTCGGTGATAGAGGAGGGGAGGCCAGAAAAACAGTAAATTCCAGCTAAAAAGACAGGGAGGATAAGGGAGAGGGAAAGTTTTAGGAATAGAAACTCGTAGGTAGAAGGAAGAGATACAAAAAAGTACTGTGGTGTATTGGATTGAGGAAGCTAGATGTCAGTACCCCCACCCCTGCTGGAACGATCCTGCCTAGCTAGGCAGTAGCCAGGAATGGAGATGATATTGTCTGAGATTTTGGGGGAGAGCCATGATTCTGAAATAATTAACACATCTGGCGGGAGGTTAACCATGACTGGTTGCAGGAGGCCAGCCTTAGGGAGGAGGCTCCTGACATTCAAGTGAGCGATTCTCAGCCCCATAGGGAGGCAAGGGGGTGGGGGTGGGGGAGAGCCAGGATGAGGCTTAATATCGCCCACCAATATTAGGAGTAGCAAGATTAGGAGCTGAGCTGTGATTGATAACTGCCTGCGAGGTGGAGTGGAATGGGACTTGGGGGAGCGAGGAGGTGGGGGGGTTGCCGGAACTTGAGAGAGGCCAGCTGAATACACCGCTGACCCCCCGATGAACCAGAAGGTCGTGAGGGCTTGGATTCAGCCCTCCCTCACAGCCAACACCGAAAAATTGCCCAGCCAACCCCCCTGACGAACCAGGAGGTCATGAGGGCTTGGATTCAGCCCTCCCTCACAGCCAACATCGAAAAATTGCCCAGCCAACCCCCCGACGAACCAGGAGGTCGTGAGGGCTTGGATTCAGCCCTCCTCCACAGCCAGCACCAAAAAATTGCCCAGCCGACCCCCCGATGAACCAGGCGGTCGTGAGGGCTTAGATTCAGCCCTCCCCCACAGCCAACACTGAAAAATTGCCCAGCCAACCCCCCACGAACCAGGAGGTCGTGAGGGCTTGGATTCAGCCCTCCCCCACAGCCAACACCGAAAAATTGCCCAGGTACAGCATCTCCACTGCAAAGGGTTCGCCCTGCTCATTGGATCGCGACCGCGCTTCGCAGCTCCCAGGAGGATTTTCAAAATGTCCTACTTGGCGCCTTTTCTCTTAAACAATAACTATAGGCGTACAAGTGGAGATAGTTGTTTTTGTTCCGCTTTTTGTCACTGTAAGCCTCAGTCTGTGCAATTTTCAGCAGGTTACCTTAATTAAGACTACAGAATTCCAGTATGTATAGCAGTTAATGCAGATTAGGTTACTTTAATTAATTTTAGGACTGCTTCTAATGTTATTCCTGGCTAGAGTTAAAAAAAAAAAATATTAATAATTCTTGCTTAAGGAACCCATCTTGTTTAGCATTGGTGCAGGTTAAATGTTCTTATAATACAGTGGGATTCAGAAGGTTTGGTTTACTTTTACTGACTGCTAATCCCGATATAAACCAGCCCCCTGCATCTTTCCCCTCCCTACCTACGTAATCAGTCTCTCATTCTCTACAGCCGACCCCGGCAGACCAGGAGTTCGTGGAGGCTTGGATTCAGCCCTCCCCACAGCCAACTTCGAAAAATTACCCAGGTACAGCATCTCCACTGCAAAAGGTTCGCCCTGCTCGTTGGATCGCGACCACACTGCGCAGCTCCTAGGATTGCCCCGCCGCCCCCACCACCACCCTTGCTCTGCTTTTACTTATATAGGCAAGTAGGCAGTCACATGGTGCGAAATAAACCTATCAACCCACTTCTCCATCTGTAGCTTATACAAGCTCCCCACTAGTGGCCACTCTTCTCAATTCAAAATACCTAACCATCTCTACAGTAAATATGCTGCCACTTCACCGGCTAACTATCCTCATAGCCTCTATGATCCCCCATATGGCTCTGCCCCCACCCCCCCAAGGATCTAACACTAAACAGCCGCCACTCTGCTGGCCAACACATAATTACCTGGTATGGTCCCATTTTGCTAACCCCAAAACCCACCTACTCCATGTTACGTCACCACACATGCAGATACTCCCTAGCAGCGCCTATTTTCAACCCCCACACATGCAGTACTCGTTGTACAGCTACCTTGATACCCTACAGACCACAACCCCCTATTCATCCTTTTGCCATTCTACAGGGTACCCAACCCCTTGTCATCATGATAACCCACCTCCTACGCACACTCCCTGTACCTAGCACCAAGCTCCTCACCTTAGCCACACTACCCACCCCTGCCACTGACCCAAACCTCCCACTCCACCATTGGACCATACATCCCCTGTGCTCCAATCACCCTACTGGTACTACCGTGGTACCACAATGGGCACTACTCTGCCTGGCCTCTCCCTCCCTACAGGACCTATCTACTCCCACCTCCATACAGTGCTGTTCCCCCTCCCTAATGGTGCCTAAGCTCATGAAGAAACGTTTAAGGTTGGCCTCCCTGCGCATCCTCCTACTACTGCTCCTTTCTGGAGACGTTCACCCCAACCCAGGACCCACCCTTCCCCCCTCCAGGGTTACTACATCCAAGAGTCTCACGATCACCTCCCTCAATATATGTAGCCTCCTCAAGAAATTTGATTCCTTTCAGGGATGCGTTGCCCAGAATTGCCCCAATGTCATCTCAGTAGTTGAAACCTGGCTCAACAACCACACCCCCCGACTCTGCGGTCTCACTTCCTGGCTTCACACTATACTGGGCAGATAGAACCTCAAAGAAAGGGGGTGGTTGTGCACTGTATGTCCAGGAATCACTACAGTGTCTCTCCCTAACCTCCCTGTCACTTGAGCACATGGCCCAATCTCTCACACTGAAGATCACTCTTGCCCATAACAGAGCCCCTTTGTTCCTCTTCTCTGTATACATCCCTCCCCGAAATCAGAAGACCGCCTTCCTCTCTGTCCTCAACCATCTCCAGACTCTCCTTGACAAAGCTGACATCATTGCCCTTGGAGACTTCAATACAAACTGGCTGGCTAACACTTCAGCCCCTGTTAGGGATGCTGCAACTGCTCAGAACCTGACCCAGCTTGTGACTACTGCCACTAGAATAAACCAGAGGACTGGTACTGCCACCCTCCTAGATCTAGTGCTCACTAACTCCCCACGTAAAGCTACACAGATCAGGGTACTACCCGATGCTCCTGACGACTTCTCCCAATGCTGTAATCGTGATAGTACTGTATTAACAAGCGCCCCCAAAACTGTCTTACAATGCACTCAAACCTGGCAACTACAATCCTTAAACAGTACCTCCTAGTTACTGACTGGTCCCCATAAGAAATGCTCAGAACATTGACTCTGCCCTCAACTATTTCATTCATAAGTTCAACACTGCCTGCAACCGGTTTGCACTCCTAACCAAACAATTAAAGGTGCCAACACACCTTGGCTATCTCAAGCCCTTTTGGACCAGATGCATGAATGAGACGATCTGTGGCACATTGCACAGGATACCGGAAAACCCTCTGACAGGCAGCACGCAATAAATGTACATGGGATATCCGTAAAGCAAAGGCTGAGTACTATAAAACCTTGCTCACCAATACATGGGGTGCAGGTCACAAGTTTTAGGACTCACTCAAAACGCTAAGTGGCAAAACCTCCACTGCCCCGCCTACCCATATCTGGACCAATGGATCTGTCACCTCAGACCCAGCCCTTATCGCTGACGCATTAAATGACACCTTCTCTGACCTCTCTGGTGTCCCCCCCCAATTTTTTCTCCCCTACCCAACCTATACCACACTGCCCCCTCCCCAACCCACCATTCCACTTTAAAGCAGTTTCCCAGCATGAAGCTGCCCCCTCTCCTACTCAAAGCCCTCAGTAAATCCCGTTTCAGTAGTGACACGCTGGACCTAAAACTGCTTAGACTCACATTCAACGAAGTTCTCCTCCCCCTTACCATGCCTTTGAACCGCTCACTTTCTCTGGGCCAGTTCCCCACCAAATGGAAATCCGCCCTCATCACTCCTATCCTTAAAAGTGGTGACCGCACCCTGCCTGGGAACTACCGCCCAATATCAATTCTGCCTCCCTCTCTAAAACCCTGGAAAAAATCGTGGCCATCCAACTAACAGACTACCTCACTAAATATAGTATTCTGTGTCCTGAACAACACGGCTTCCGCCAGAACCATAGCACCACCACTGCCCTCTTGGAATTTACAAACGCCCTCCATACATCCCTGGACACCGGTTACACTACTGGCACTGTCTTTATAGACCTCTCAAAGGCATTCAATACCGTGCACCACTCGCTTCTCCTGGACTCCCTCACTCAGATAGGCCTCTCCCATGAGACCATTGACTGGTTTGCCAGCTATCTGTCTGAGAGAACCCAGACAGTCCGGATTACCCACTCCCTGTCATCCCCCCCACCAAGTCGGGTCTGGGGTCCCTAAAGGCTCTATTATTGGCCCACTTCTCTTCTCCCTATACCGCAACACCCTGCCCAATGCCTGCTCCAGGAAAATGCTATTGTATGCAGATGATGCAGTCCTCTACAGCTCACACACTGATCCCACAGCCCTCTACTCGGCACTCCAGAAATCCTTCTCTGAAGCTGAATCCTGGTTCATTCAGCATAGGTTAGTACTAAATTACAAAAAAACTAAATCCATGATGTTTGCACACACCCAAAGTAAGAACCTAGGACAACTCTTGCACATTCTGAACTCACTGAATGACCCCCTTGAACAGGTTAACACTTTCAAATACCGTGGCATCACCCTAGACACAGGTCTCACTTTCCATGACCATATCCGATTACTAAGCACTGCCGTCAACATGCGTATTGGTCTCCTTCACCGCTATAAGCACTGCCTGCCTCCTGAATCTCTCCGCCTAGCCATCTCTGCATCTGTTCTATCCCTAATTGACTATGGTATCATCTATGGTGCAGCCGACACCACCCACCTACACAAGATTAGACTGGCCCTCAATAAGGCTTGCAGACTTGCTACAGGCTGTCCTAGACTTACACATACCTGCACCCTCTACGCCTCAGCAAACTGGCTCAACTTTGATGGGAGACTAAAGTACCAGCCTGCCTCTTTGCAAAGAAAATCACTTCAGGATTACTCCCTCAAGCCCTCTCCCCACTACTTCAGGCCCCACTGTCCAGCCGCCTCACACGGCAGTCAGCAACTACTCACTTCAGGGTACCTTGCTGCAAGACCACCTCTGGCCAAAGAACGTTTCGATATCTGGCCCCATCCTGGCTCAACTCACTCCCAAACTCCCTCCTCACTGAGCCCAAACTTGGTCAGTTCAAGTCCCAACTAAGGGACCTTATTACCCAGGGATCAGTATGTGACTGCCCCTAAACCTGACCCTCCATTTTCTACCACCCCCATCTCCCCATGACTATGGACCTAACTCTGGTCTGCACGCCCCTGGGCATCCTATACGTGACAATGGACTTCTCTGTCCAGCCTTGGCCAACGAATAACTCCTTGGCATGGCTAGCACCATCGCCCTGAAATGCTATGCTTATACCTGCAACCTTTTTGCACTTTTGCACCTTGTTTAGCAGCTCTCTGTTACCCTGTATTCTCAGCTGCTATTTTTGTATTTTGTATTTTCTGTAATCATCTGCAACCATTCTGTAACCACTGACTTTAACTACTGTTATTTGTTACTCTGTACACTATTGTCTCTTTCTTATGTATGACGTGGAACCTTTGTAAAGGAGTCTTTGACTCAAAGGTGTTATCCGATATTTATCAATAAACAATAAACAAGGTGTTGAGAGGAGCGAAGGGCCAGGTATCCAAGGGGAATGGGGTAGAGTGGGGAGGTAAAAAGGGAGGTGGGTAGGAAGGGGAGAGTAGTAGGCGGAAGGAAAGTATAAACGAACAGGAAGGGAAGGCGGAAAATAGTGGGGAAAAAAGCATGCCTCAGCTGGAGAGGGAACTGTGGAGGAATTAGGGGTAGAAACAGCAGCTAGAGATAGGGGATAATTTAAGGGGAGACTGAGGAGACCAACAGACTTAGAGTGTGCAAGAGGTGTAATCAGTAGAGCTGGGTCTGCATCAGCATTAAATTGAATAAGCCAGTAATTGAAGTGAATTTATGTCAACTGTCCTTTTATCAGAATCTGCAATGGCATACTTGGGGTGGCAGACTGGGAGGGAGTATTGCGCAGCAGGTTCCTAGCTGGTGATGGTCAATAGTATCACTGGATGGTGCCCCAAAACAGCACAGAAGCCAGCTAGTGGAGTAGGCTGTGCTGAGTTATTCATTTCTAGGTAAAGCTATCCAGCAGAAGGCAAGCTGCTGCAGGGTTAGCCTCTGTGAGAAATTCCCCTTCGGGGTGGGGTAGCCTATGATAACTCGTGAAAACTTAGGTGCAGAGATTAGATAAGAACTGCCACCCTTTAGAGTAGTAAGTAGCAGTGCTGAGAACAGCTGTTCCCAGAAGTTCGGGCTTCTGGGAGTCAGAATGTAACTGGGGGGGAGTGAACCAGTGTTTTCACCCGAGCCAACTAAAAACGTACAAATTCTGTAAGTATCGGGGTGTCAGGCAGCCGAGAAAAGGGAGGTAATTAAACCGAGCCTTAGGACCAGGAAGGGATAGATGCCCTAGGTGTCTGAAGCCAAGCAATCGAGAGAGCGGCCCTAGAGAGACCAACAGCAGTGTGCTAATTGAGGCCAGGTGCCAGTCTCCTGTTGAGGAGCAGGGAGGATATTCAGTGAGTATAAATTCTGCATACCCACCATGAACATGAGGGAGGGGGCTGGGTGGGTGCACAGCACCAAACGCACACCAGAAACAGCATGTCCCGAGCTGGAGTAGTACCTGGGAAGCCAGAAGCAGTGTGTCCTGAGCTGGAGTAGTACCTGGGGAAGCACTCTAAAGTGGTGGGTTACTTTTTGCTTCTTTCAGTTGAATCTGTGTGCACTAAAAAATGTTCAAAACAAAATGAGTTTATGCCAGCTTGGTGCAGCTGAGGGTTAAAGCACTAGACACCACACCTCATGCTGCGCAAGTGACCTGAGTTCAGGAGCGCAGCTCGGGTTGCCGTGAGTTGACTGGGGGAGGGTGAGAGGCTGGATTTGCTCTCCTCTCCCGGGGAAGGATCTGGAGTCTCCTGGGCTCTTGGTTGCCTCAGTGGAAGCTTGGTGAAATGATGCTAGGCAAACAGAGACTCGCAGCTAGGCAGCGCGGAAGGGGCCGTCACGGAGCTATGGGATGCGTGTTCCGCCCACGGGCACGTACAGCCATGTTCTGGGGTCTTGGAGTTAGAAGGGAGAAAAAGTACAAATACCTGTCTTCCTGTTGCCGAAGACAGGCAGGATATGGCAATGGGGAGCAAAAAGCAATATGGAAGGAACAGTTTACTCCTTTGTCCTTCAGATGTGACTGATTCATTTCAGTTTGAAATAACGCAATTGCGGGAGTGATTCTTTGATCATTCTACCTTAAAACAAGTCCCTTGTGGCCTTGACAGTGTAGTTCAGAAGTTTGCTTTGTCCTCAGATGGGCCTGCAAACAGTCTAGAAGCCATGTTCTGATTTCACTTCAACCTCATTTTCATTTCTATTCTGACACTTTTCTGTTTGAGCGCACTTATCCAGGCATACAGTGAATCAAGTCTTTAAACTCCTGCTTCATGTACGGTCGCAGCCGCTTGCTCCGAGACCTGCAGTGTCTCTGAGTCTCCTGTTTCAGAAGAGTGACTTGGTGAGCCAGGCAGCATAGTGACACGAGTATCATGATGTTACCACACTAAAGCGTGTGATGTATAGAGAACGCTGGATGGGCAAGTATGCACAACCAGTGTGTTCTGCCACAGAGAGGTTCTAATTACCTCTGACTTCGAGAACGAAACTCGACGGATCCATGGGAATCAGAACCCCGAGGTGACAGAACACACAGGTTGTGCATAAAGTTGCTCATCCTGTATTTTCTATAGTGTATAGTAGTACTATGTGAAATGTGTGCTTTGTGTTTTTTTTTCTTTCTTTTTCATAGTGAAACTGACTTAAAAAGTCTCTAGAGGTTCTAGAATACTGTCACCACAGAATTAAATAGAGGAAAGCAACAATATGCCAGGATTCCAAGTGGTTCTGCTGTAGTAGTGACATCACTACTGCAGCAGAACAACATAATGACATCACTACTGCAGCAGAACAAGCATATTCCAGGCATGGAATTTCATGCATAACAGCATTCCACTATACACTATATGGAACTGCCGGGTATGTACTGCGAAACAGGAGGAACATCCTCTGTAGCTGCAAACCGCAGCTTGTGCACCAGATGGTGCCAGAGGACCCCACAGAGCTCCGTTTGCTTTACAGCATCAGACATTGTTTATATTAAATTCCCCGGACTGACTTTAAGAAAGAAGAACAAATATTTAACTGGGAGAACCAGATTGAATAGAAGGAGGAACTTACTGACTCAATATAAATTCTGTTCTCTTAATATATATACCAGAAATATAGAAGGCATAGAATTAGATGAGTCCGAGCTACGATTAATCAGAAATATGTTCACTATTCTTCTAATCCCCATTCTTTTTTGCCCTCATTTTCCTTACCTGGAGGACACTGTGTATTTGGAAAAGGCAGTTTAACTCTCATCATATTCCATAAAAGACACCTAGTCTGTTGCCTCAGTCAGACAGTTTTTCTTATTCGTGTTATTTAGGTGTGATATGGATAATGCTGCTTTTTCTAACAGTTTCTTCTCCCAATTCCGTCCTCTTGCAGGATTTCTCTACTTGATCACTAGCTAAAAAAACATAAACTACAGATGAGGTCATACAGTACCCGTCGACCTCGTCTCATAAATCAGGGACAAGGCTTAAAATATTCAGGGACAAAGACCCATGATCAGTGACACATCTTAAAAATTGGTAATATTCACTCAGAAAACTAAGAATATTAGTGTAAAACACATTTTCTAAAGAAGAGGTCTGTAATATTTTTTGACATTATTTCGTGCTTACAATCCTTACTGCTTAGTCACAAAAAGGCACATTTTACAAGGGACAGAGGAAAATTTTGAGGGAAAATCAGGGACAGTTGAGAGGTATGGAAGAGGTATTTTTCCATTATAAAATGCATTGTTAGGAGGAAGTGTAAATCCTCTTTCCTGATTGAACATTTATGCACCGTAATTCTGAGCTTTGGGGCTGTGAATGATGCCTTTCCCACATATGATAAACCACAGAGACGTGATAATTAAATGATTAGGTCCAAATTAATTGTCAGACATTGTTTTATAGTGAATTGTTCTTCTTTGCTTGTGTTTTTGAATTCCTTTGTTTTAATTGCATACAAACAATAAATGCAGTGTCCACGTGTATGGTTTTGTATTAAGCTGTTTCTTTTGCATCAAAACAGCTGGATGTGGGCCGGCCCAGTGGTGCTGAGGGTTGGGGCGTTGAACGCCATGCTGGCGACCCGAGTTTGGGAACCAGCTCGGGCTACCAGGGGTTGGGAGGGGGAGTGCAGGAATCCTCCCTGGGGAGGGAGGTGGGGTTTCTCCAGCTCTTGGCTGCCACCCTGTGGAGGCTAGGTGTCAACGCCAGGCCAAGGGGGGACCTGGCATTAGGCCAGGAGGGTGGAAGGGGCCCGTCACCAGAGCCGTGGAGCGCATGCGCTCCCGCGATCTGGGATCACGTGAATTAGGGGGAGGAAACCAGAAAAACTTTGTCTTCCCCTGTTGCCAAGCAGGCAAGATGGCACCAGGGGAGCAAAAAGGAAGAAGAAAGGAAAAAAGCTGGCTACATGGATTGCTTTTTTTCAGTTTTTTAGGATGAAATCCACTGGCCATCAACATTGTATTCCTGCCTTTGAGTCGCATGATGTGCCCAGTGTGAGTAGCTGCTTTCCTTGGATCTTTGTGATTTATAGATAAAAACTGCAGCTACAGCCTATTTAAACTAGCTTTTCGGCGACCTTATTTTACTTTTTCGTTAGCAGAAAACCCCTGCAAACGAGTTCTTGTGGAATTTACATCTGTGGATCTTCCAGAGCCGCAGCAGATGGAGCTAAACTCTATATCCCCAGTACCACCATGTGGCCAGGCTTCCAAGCGCCAATAAGAGGGCTTCCCCTTGGATTCACCTCCTGATACTACACCGCAAGAGTCCCTGTTGGACAAATTGGACAGATTCTTCTCTGAGCTAGCAATAGTTAAACTCACCTTGTTCGAGCTGGTTTCCGACTTCAAAACATCAATCCGGCCCTCGAGGCTCTGACAACCAGGGTTACAGATGCTGAAGTCTGAATCAGTTCAGTAGAGGATCGGCAAACTCGGGACATCAGGGAACTCATTGATTTATGAAAAAAAGTGGCAAAATTAGATGGCAGGAATGAGGACCAAGAAGGAAGGAGCAGATGAAACAACTTGATCCTCGTCAGAATTCCAGAACAAGCAGAGGACACCAATATGCTTTCATTTGTACAAAAGCTTTTGCAAGAAATGACTGGTTCCATGGAGTCTGGCACTGTCTGTATGATCGAGTGAGCACACCAGTCTCTCCGACCCCAGCCACCACAGGGAGAAAAAACAAGGGCTATAATGTTGTGATACCTTAACTTTCAGGATAAAGTATATATTCAGGCTCAAGCCTGAAAGAAGGCTCCTGTAACCTGGAACAGTCACCAATTTTTCATCTTTAGTGACATAACTCCAGTGGTACGGGACAGGCAGCGAGCTTACCAGGATATTAAAAAAGCTCTTCATCCAGCCCACATTCCTTTTCACACGCTGTACCCTGCCCGCCTAGTGATAACCACCTCCTCCGGTACTCATGAGTTTACCAGCACAGAAGTAGCTCATTGAGAGCTCTCCAAACTCATGCTGAATCTCTTTCCACCCCTGCCAACTCAACCAAGTGGCCCAGCTGTTAAGAAATAACCTCCTTTGCTGGCTCTGTGGTATGTGTTTTCTGAGTGCTACTGCTTCACATTGACTTTGAACTGTGTGTTCGTTATTCTACAGAGTCAGACCCCCTCCTTCTCTACAACCTGCATCCTAAACAGCTTATGTGTTGAACTGGGCAATTCTGGGGGGAAATGCCTCGCTTTATTGGTTATATTATTTTATTCCACTATGGGGGCAACAGTTTCACTAGGCAACGTGGCTATGATATGGCTCACAGACTGCTGTTTATGTCTGCTTCCACCAGCCCAATCCCCTTTCCCGTTATAAGTGAACTCTGTTTACAGAGCTACACAGCCAAATTTGATAGTGACTGTCATTGTCAGCCACCACCTCCACACTCTGTTCCCCCAGCTGTGAGCTTATAGTCCTCCTCCTCAGTAAATGGGCATGTTCTACTGCCAATCAGCTGCCAACCCGAGGGCTGATCATCACATTGCTGACGCAACCCCCTGGATCTCAGTCAAATGATCAAACTGTTATGCTGGCTATTTCACCGCAGTCCTCTCCCACTTCTGCATGATCTTTTCATTGGTGGACACAGAAGCCAGTCCTTCCTGACTCTGGCTGCATCATAGAATGGACATTTATCTTCTGAGACGGCAAGTACACTTCTTATCTGGTGGCCTTTCTAAAGACCTCTTTTGTTTTCTTTCACATAGCCTTTTCTCCCTGTGGGATGCTGGCAGTTGCGGCTTCAGCTCTCCCTCACTTGAGAGAGCTCCATTCAGCCCCTCAGGGCGTCATGAACCCTGCCAGCGTCCCTTATCCATTCTTCTCCTGTTCCCCATTGCTGGGGCGTGCACATTAGTGTGCACACGCTACTGAGTCCCACAGCACCCTCCCATGTGATGTTGACCCAGACCCACACTAACACCAGGCCTCCTCCTGGTGGCAGTCATTTGGCGGGAATGACGATCCACCCTCCCTGGGACAAGAGAGCAGTCCTGCAGATGCTCCATCCTCTCCCTTTCCGGCTGACCCTCGATGACCCGAGTCTGCTTCCAAACCTGGGTCACCGGCGTGGTAGGAGGTAAGGTGCACAGTGCCTCAGCCCTCCACACCACTTGGCCAGCTTTTCCTAAAGACTTAATCACGATCTAGATTACCCGCCTACTTTTTGCGTCAGGCACCCCAGTCTTCACCTTGTACCCCAACTTTTGGAGCGTTATCATTTCTGCTTGTTGCAACCTAATCACTAGCAGAGTAGCACCCTGCCACTCATCAAAGATAAGCAGAATATCTGGATATGGGAACCTGTAGCAAGCCAGCTAAATCAGCATACATGTCTCCTTGCCACCGCAACTACCAGGGGTTCCCTGTACATATCCAGTAACTGCCCTGGCCCCCTGAGACTTAACGTACTGACCTCAGTTTAATGATGTGTTCCCCTGCCTAGCATTGTACTGGTCGCAACTGGGTCTGCTCAATTGTCTGTCAGCAAACAGTCGGGAGGGGGGGGGATCTAATTCCTTTTTCTTTCACCCAGATGCTGATTTAATGGGTTACTTTTAATGACTCTTTTTCCATTGACAGATAACAGACAAAGGAGTACAATCGTACGGTCATACGGGCCCTGAACAGACCTAGCAGTTTGGGTGCTTGCCCTTGCCTATCAGTACCCCATCACCTTTATGGTTGGGGATTGGCTCCAGCAAGCCCCACCTGTGTGTGCTACATGTGTTTTTACCACTGGTTGTTGCACTGTTCTCAGCTCTTAAGTCACAAAGCTATTGTTACAGTATTTGGTTTTCTTGTTATGTTTTCCCTGTTTGTTTATGGTTTTACTCTCATACCGTGTGATGGTACAGCTATTTGTAAAGATACAATTATTTTATAGCAGAAGGTTTTACTTAGTAAACCACTGTCACTATACTAGCTCAAATGTAACTCCCCGATGCCTTCACCGGGGTGACGCTATGCTGACCTCACTCACTATATACCTTCCAGACCACCCATTATCTCCTAGGCAACCCACGTGATGGCTAAAGTAAGATACAGTCTTGTCTTCTGGAACGTGAAAGTGGCCCAGACCAAAGAAAAGCAATACCCGATTGTATGGCACCTCAAGCAGGTTGGCACAAACATAGCCTTCCTGCAAGAGACCTATATCCTTCTAACACAGGCCAATCTGTGGCGTAGAGAATGGGTAGGTCAAAGTAATGCCACAGGCATAGACAACAAGAAAGCAGGTATGGCAGTCTTAATTTACCGTAATACCCTCTTCCAGCTACAAGATCAATTTATTGACCTGGATGGGTGCTTTATTATACTTAAAGGCATTCTCGATAGAACTGACATTATTTTGGCATCTGTTTATGGACCCAATAAGGAGGAACACCAGGTTTTTACCTCCTTATTATCAGAACTATGAAAACACCACTCCCTGTCAATAATACTGGTGGGAGATTGGAACACAGTTATGGATGTAACTCTAGACAGATCTGACTTCTGCAAAAGTGGGCTCTCACCTACCCCTCAAGCTCTACAGGAGCTTCAAGACTCAGTTGGACTACTGAAGCCCTTGCATCCTGGAGACAGGAGTTGCACATTTTTTGTCCCCTGTCCACAACACCTCCTCCCACCTAGGCTATTTCCTCACTACCCCCGGTATATTCTCAGACTTTATTCGGTGTGAAGTTTTACCGGGGTCTCTGACCATGCTCCAGATATGTTCTCCTTTTCCCTCACCTATCATTCGGACAGAGACAGAATCTGAAGAATAAACAACCTCCTGAAAGACACCAAAACGTTAGAAAAGCTCAAATTATGTACTGGACATTTTTTTAAAGACAACACAGGCACCGTTGAAAATTATGCTAACGTACTGTATAGGGGGCATTTAATACTGTCAGAGGGGAACTAATACAACTAGCAGCTAGAAGGAAAATGAACAAAAAGAACAAGAGGCTATATCACTACTTCAAGAAATTAGGTACAGAGAAAAGCAAATATCCGACACCTCATCTGTTGAAGAATAGCTGCAGCTTAACTTTCTGAAAGCCAAATATGGGGAGTTATTAAGGGTACAGGTTGAAGTCATGATCTTTCAGGCAAAAAAAAAAAAGTTACATTGACCGAGGTGAAAAAGCAGAGAAATTGTTAGCCTTAAAAATTAGGCAACAGGAATCCTATATATCTATAAGAGGCAAATGACTATAGCCTAATTCCCTTTTAATTACTAACCCCAGGGACATTGCCTCCACATTTGCAACATACTTCCAAACGCTATATTCTGAAGACCATCCAGTCCTGGAGGCTAGTATCCAGCAATTTTTAGATGCAGCCAATCTACCTAAACTCCTTCCAGAAACCCTAGAAAGGTGGGGGGTGAGCATCTCCCTGGTGAGGTTTTGCAGGCCATATCTGACCTCCCACTTGACAAAGCACCAGGCCCAGGCGGATTATCCGCCAGCTTTTCCGAAGTGTTAGCCCAAGCCTCTCACTGAACCCTTGACCACCTTATTCAGTTTGGCCCAGGAAAATCATTCATTAGACCCCTCCGAACAAACCACCATTATTACCCTCCTCCCTGAACTGGGTGAGGATCAGGAATATATGTCTAATTAGTAGGACCTGGTTTCAGAAATAAACCAAGGCTACTATTCCTGGTTCCAAAATGGACCAGGAATTTAAAGCCTCCAGTACTGTACCTTCAGGGACTGAACCGTTTCCTAGACTCAGGAAGTTCATGATGGTCTCCCTGCAGTCTCTCCTTTTCCTACTGAAAGGAGAGTTGATGGTAGCACTCGACATGAAGGATACATACTTTCACATCAGGATCTGAAAGTCTCGCACAGGATTTCTGTGTTTCATGCTCTGGGGCTCGCACTACCAGTTTTGTGTCTTGCCCATTGGGTTGTGCTCTGTATCGCGTGCATTTACAAAAAGTATTTGCTGTGGTGCCTGCTGCCCTCTGCAGGGAGGTCCTTATTGTCTTCGCCTACATAGATGATTGGCTATTAAAAGCCCCGTCTTGAGATGCCATCTGTGATGTACTACATCAGTCGATAAGGCGGCGTTCATTTGTGCACTTTCTTCATAGAGGCAATGAGAGTTTGGCACTGGGTGGTGGAATGAGACATATTCCTATCAGCAGTATGCCTCACCAGTACCCTGGATCACTTCAGTCATCCCGTGCACTCTGACCCAAATGGGAACTCTCAGACTCAGTCATGGTCATCCTTTTAGAAAAATAGGCTTGTCAGGACATAGACCTGTTTGCGTCTCCAGTCCATACAATGCAAAACTGCCACGTTTCTGCTTGTTCGCTCCAGGGTCTGGAGTTTTTTGTTGCGACATGTTGTCCCTCTCCTGGAAAGAGAGGTTTCTGTATTCTTTCCCCTTTCACTCTAATACAGAAGGTTCTGATCAAGCTCAGGGCTGAACCAGCCACCCTGATTCTGGTGGCTCCTTACTTGCCCAGACAAATTGGTTTTCACTACTCCAGCATGTGGTTGAGGAACCTCCTGTGTCGCTCCCCCTGCCAGCAGAACTTATGATGCAGGAGCCAGGTGCTCTGGTGCATCCGGATCTGCTATCCCTGCAGCTCCACATCTGGCTCCTGAGGACATAGATCTCCCACTTCTGGGTTTCCCAGGCTGTAGCAGATGTTCTCTTGGCAGCTAGAAAGCCATCTGTTCTGTACACTTATTCACAAAAATGGAAACATTTTACAGTGTGGTGTGCTCTGCATGCCCTGGATCCTTTTACCTGTCTGTTTCCTGAAGTGCTAGACTACCTCTTGTCCCCGTCTTCCACAAACAGAGAGCGTTGTTTACATAGAAACATAGAATTTGACGGCAGAAGGAGACTGCTAGGTCCATCTAGTCTGTCCATTTGTTTTAGACCTAGTTTGACACTCTAGTTGCCCTTTGTAGTCAGGGCTCCCTTGTGTCTATCCCATGCATTCTTGAATCCCCCCACAGTGTTAACCTCCACAACCTCTTGGGACAGGCTGTTCCAAGGGTCCACCACTCTTTCTGTGAAGAAAACCTTCCTGGTGTTGGTAGAGAACCTTACTCCATGCAGCCTGTGGTCATGTCCACTGGTCCTGGTGCTCTTCTTGAAGTGAAAAAGTTCCTGTGCCTGTACCTTGTTAATGCCTTTTATGCACTTGAATGTTTCAGTCATGTCCTCTCTATCTTCTCTGCTCCAGAGAGTTCATATTCAGTTCCCTAAGTCATTCCTCGTAGGACATGTGCGGCAGACCCTGAATCATTTTTGTTACCTTTCTCTGTACTGTTTCCACCTGGTCAGTGCCCTTCCTGAGGTGAGGCCTGTCACAAACCCACTCAGCAGGTCAGGCCCTCTACTCCCAAAGTGCCAACCTCTGAGCACAGTCTTGTGAACAGTGTAATAGACAAGGTAACCCTCTTGTCTGTTTTTGTGAGTCTGGATCAACCTTTGGTCTCAAGTTCTGGAGGGGTTCAAACTGTTAACCTCTTATTAGCATACCCAATGCACAGGCTCAGTATATCTGTCGTCGGGGGGCCAGACATCTTTGCCTACGGGCACCTAACCAGCTATACAGAGATGAACCCTTTAAAACTTTCATAAAGACCTCAGATTTAAAACGCTTGTCTTTCCAGTTTGGTATCACCATTCAAGCTTATGTTTAGTATCTGCAATAACCATATACTTTTCTTACAACTAAAAACAAGTCAAAGACAGACCAAGCAAGTTCTAAAAAGAATTTTACTAAAATAGTTAAAAATATGTACAACACAAAATACAGAACTCTTATATCCCAAGACATACAATCACTTAAACAAAACATGTTTAAACAGTACAAATTCCTACTTTAGTACTTAGTCTCTAAATACTTGCTTAAAGTGCTCCAAAGATGTGTCCTTGTCAGAGTCTAGGTAAAAATGTGTCTCTCTGAAGTAAAACTGAATAATTTAAAAACTGGCTTTTACCCCACCTTTTTGCAGGAGGGCACCTAGCTCCTCCCTGTCAGGATAGATATATATAAAAATATATATCTTATACAAAAAAACAGGATGTCTTTTTTTTTTTTAAAGTATTACATTCTGCAACTTCAACATAATTAATGTCCTTTAAATGACACTTCGTTTGATCTCGTGCTGTATCCTCCCTCACACAGGCTTCACAGGGACATTTATAACCTTGCACCCCTGTGTAACAACCTAGGTTCCTCTCCAACATCATAAACCTTCTTTATGATTTCTCGCTTAACAAAATTAACTTAAACAAGTCTGTAATTAACTCAGAGAAACAGGATCCTTGATTAAAGTCTTCCATGTAACACATTGTCTCTAAAAACTGAGTGTGTATGAACTCACATCCTGTCAGCATTTTTCTTATGGCTTTCATCTTTGAGCTGAAATCGGGGGATGAGTGAGGTAATTCTAACAGCATCAAATTTTTTTTTTTAGCAGAGACAGTCAGTCATACATTTTATATTAAAAAAAAAAAAAAAAATGATACAGCACTCAGAGCTGGCTGTCTACATCACAAGGCCTCCAGGATTGGACTCCGTATTCCAGGTGAGGCCTGACCAGCAATCTATACAGTGGTGGTACCACCTCTCTCTTGCTGCTTGTGATTCAGGACAGGACATAGGATGCTGCACTGGTACTTGGATTGTGCAAAGGAATGTAGAAAATCATCTCAGTTCTTTACAACTTTTGCCCCAAGACTGGTGGGCTTACCAATTTCTACACAGGACTGGTCCAAATGGCTGGCCAGTTGTATTGTTTTATTATCAGAAGCGTGGTAAGTAGCTTCCTAGTCCTGTTTATACTGATTCCACCAGAGGGGTGGCTACTTCTGTGTCCTGTTTTCAAAATGTGTCCGCTGCTGACATTTGTGCTGCTGCCACTTGGAGTACCGTTCATACATTCACTAAACACTATAGTTTGGACATCATCTCTCGTAGACATGCTGGCTTTGGCCTAAATGTTCTGCAAGGCCTCCTTATTCAACGTCATTAGTTCCTGCCATCTTCCCTCAGCGCTTGATACTGCTTGGAAATCATTCCATGATGTGGCTCAATGGAGAGAGATATACTGGAAGAAAATAGAATAGTTGTGTACCATAACAGTAGATCTTCAAGAGAATCTCTTCCATTGAGCCACAGCTCTCCCTCCCTCTTCCCCCCTTATTTGGGTGATTAGTGAAAATACTGTCTGCTCTTGCATGCTGCTTCTCCTGTGTTGCCTAATACAGCATTTATACTCAGATTTGCATATCCTTCTCCACAGAACTTAAGCCTTTCCCCATGTCCTCTTCCCGGTACCACTGATACCATGGGAAGTATAAAACTCCTCCCTGACCTTGCCTCACTGAGGCATCGGAGGCCCTGGGGGTTGGATCTGGTGGACAGACGACGTTTTCTGGACAGCTGGCTAAGCACACTTCCAGTCCCTTTGCCCTGGGCAGTGGATGCCCCGGTGGTGAGGCTGAAGCTTTATGCTCTGTCTGCACCGGAGGCCATTTCAGTGTCGTGGCCTGGTGCTGCCACAGATCCTTGTACAGCTTGCGGTGTCGGTGAGCGAGGCAGTACTGGTCGTGACATCTGGCCCCCTCCTGGTACTGTTCACAGTGCCAGAAGAAGTACTGGCACCGGGGCTGGGTGGTGCCCCATTGTGTTGGTGGAGGTGTCGCTCTCTGACTCGAGTAACACTTGCAGCTTTGAGGAGGAGGGGAATGCCAGTGACATTTCTAAGTCAGTCCCTGATGCGCTAGGGGCAGCGAGCCAGCTTCTGACACAGTTTGCGGTGTCAAAGGTGGGGACAGATCTGGACACAGTGTTGGTCTTGATACTGGGTCTGGCAGAGTTGGGGGGGAGCTGTGACTTCCAACCCCGAGCTCAGTGTCAAAGTCGGCACCAGCCCAGGGTCCAGAACCAGCCAGTTGCAGAATTTTCTCCTGGTCCTGTGGCTCAGCCTGTCTCTGGTGAAGACCAGATCTGCCCCAAGAGGATTGAATGGTTCCACTCTACTTGCTCAGGGATTTTCCCCTGCGTGCACCATTGAGGTCATTGTTCTTCTGTAGGTTGACTCTCTTTATGCTCAGACTCTCTTGGTGCCCTCCAGAGGCCACGTACATGTATAGGGCTTACGGGCAGACTTGGTGGGCCTAGCGGTCCTTATCTGACAACAATTTCTATGTTTTTCAGGCAGTTTCATAATGACCTCCCCAAGGGCAGTGTCTGCTGAACCATCCCGCAGCTCAGGTGTAGACCCTAGAGCCTCTGGCTCTTCGCACCCTCTCAGGGCTATGCCACCTTTACCTGAACTCCCAGTTATTATGGGTCCTCTTGGGCCCATCACCTGGGTTCAGTATGGAAAGCACAGCTGGTCTCAGTACCATACCTGTTCCATACCCCATACCTCCTCTCTGTCCATGTCCTCCTCAGAGGGCATGGAATCTTCCATGCACCAGTCCTCTGCCTGTTCGTATGCCTTATAACAGAGATTCCTGATGGACACGCTGCAGGCACTGGACATTGTTACTGTTACCAAGTGCAGTACACTTGTCCACACAGCTAGGACTCCTCAGTTATGACTGTAGCATCGTTCCTCCCTTGCCAAGGGCCTTCGAGGAAAGCTGTACGACAGTTTAGCGATGTCCCTTTGCTTTACCTCCAGCTCCCAGAAATGTCTAGCAGTGGTATTGCACACTCACCTGAATGGGAAAAAGACACAGTACTGTGTCCCACTTTGGGGATTCTGGTTTTGCAGACCCCAAATGGGCCTTGGCGCCCCGGTGCATGACCAGTCTCATTATACAGGTTCTGCACAGGCAGATGCATTTTTGAGTAAGGTTTTCCCCCACAGCTCCCACTGTGACATGCATCTTGGCACATCAAGCACACTTGGTAGCTTATAACAAGCACCTGTAGGAGCAGCCAGGACAGCTTCTAGCTGCCATGGGGCAAAAGAGTTGCCTTTCTGTCAAGGGCCTGGAGTTGGCAAGGCACCACACAAGGGCATCTTATGATGCCAGTAAGGTGACCTCCAGGCTGGTAGGAACCAGACACTACAGATGGCATGGCTTCGCCTTTCTTGGCTGACACCTCTGGACTGGTGTAAGGTGCTGAACTCCCAGTTCCAGGGTACTAGTTTTTCTCCTGGAGAGTCAGATGGGGATTGGGGGGGGGTGTTTCTACCTCTTGACCGATCAGTCTTGGACTTCGCTAGGCCCATGAGGAGTCCCTGCCCTTAGGTATTCTCCCCTATGCAGAGGGCTGAGGGTGGTGACCTTACCCTCAGGGTTAACCATCTCCTCTCTAATTGCGAAGTGTGGTATTCAGACCAATATGTATAAATCAGTGGTGAAGACTGATTCAGGGAAGATATGAAAATTACATACTTACTGTACCTGTTGATCTTCCTGAGTATCTTCACCAGTGATTCAGATGCCCACCCTCTATCCCCTTCTCAACTGTGAGCCAGGGACTCTGGCAAGTCACCCTGTGGGTGCTGGCAGTCTCCACTGCCTTTTGCTTTCTCTCTGTCTCCTCTGCCATTGTGCTTACTGGTGGTAACTTGTTTAAAAACAAGAGAGGGTTGAGTTCTCTGGTGTCAACCCTCACCAAAAAAACAAAAGGAAATGAGTGGTCCTGCTCCCCCTGCCAAAAAAAAAAAAAAAACCTTAAAAAAGGGCCCTTTTCTAGGGCTGTAGATATGGTGCACTATCCACAGCTTGGCAGTATTCCTTTCTCTTTAAATCCAACCGGAACATCTTCAGGCTAAGCTCCTCCCACCCACCTGGGTGGTATCCTCCTTGACTCTGTCCTTTGACGTCAGATCTTCCTTTCCGCTGGAAGAGTCAGGTCTCCTTGTTCACTGGTCTCTGTACGGGGTGTAGGCCCAATACTTTTGCTTCATCTTCAGACGTTTTTTTTCCCCTTGGGTTAATTTTTTCTATCTAACTCTCCTTAACATGGAAAGCAACGAACCCTCAACCGGCCCAGGCCTAAAACAGTGCGTGGCATGCAACAAAAAAGAAATGTTGCGCACCAACTCTCATGTCTCGTGCGCAGATTGCTTGGGGACAGAGCATGACATTCAGGCTTGCTCTCTATGCAAGGCCCTGTTCCCTATCTGTATTCATGGGGACACTCGATACTATCTCACCAGTCAAGTGACTCCGACTATGAATGGGATGTCCCACCAAATAAAAGTGGGGATATTACCTAAAAGTTACCTGTACCTGTGATTATTGGAAATGACTTTCCAGGATTTATTGAGTTAATCAAAGAGGGAGTAAATCCTGATGTTCTAGGGACATGGATAGGTTGTTCATCCACACTTCTTGGCATGTCCCTTTCCCCTTTAATTCTTGCCAGAAGGTCTTCAAGCTGGCTCCTCCCACCCACCCGGGTAGTATAACCCTTGGCTCCGCCCCATGACGCTAGATCTTACTTTCCGCTGGAAGATTCAGGTTGCCTCCTCTCCGCTACTGCGTTTTATAGGCCCTGGCTTCGATTTCTTCGGCTCCTTCGAAGAGTTAGCTTATTCCATATCATGACTTTTGCTATTTGATCATGGAAGATAAATCCCTCCCCGTTTTCACCAGTACCGTGCTGCCAGAAAATGTCATGCTCAGACCCATACCCGTGTCGTCTACTGCTTGGGTGTCGGCCATGATACCCAGGCATGCGAGATGTGTCTTGCTTTTCACCCAAACATCGTCAATGATCATCTCGCACTGCATAAGTTGAGCAGGCCTGAGAAACTGAATCCACCGGTGAAATCCAAGGAGGCCCAGTGGGCAGTCTCTGTGGCTGAGGGGTCCAGCGAGCAGTTAGAACAGATGCAGTCCTTCGAGGAAGAGCTGGCACGGTCTGTGGCACTCTTCTCTTGGCCGATTTTCATTGTACTCAACCTGGGCTCCACGTTCTCTGGCTCTTTTCAGGAGATGTGCTAGTCTTTCTCCACCAAGGGCGAGGGACCTTCGGGTTCGCATACCTCCTGGTCCCTTCAAAAGGACAAGAATCTGAGAGAATCTTCATCTCAGCAAAGATGTTCTTGGGATCGAGAGCAATCTCAGTCCCAGGAATCACCAGTCTCGACCTTGGTCGAGATTGCGACTTCGGCCTCCGGCTTCTCGGTCCCACCGTCTGGTCAGCCGGCCAAAGTCTCGATCGACAACGCAATTGAGATCACTCTTGACACTATTGAACCGTTGTTGGCCGATGAGGCCCAAAACTCTCTTAACAAGACTCCGGTCCTGTTTCTCCCCAGTGAGACCCAGCCTGCTGGCAATCCCATTGAGGAACCAGTCCCTGATCCGGGAAATTCACTGGTTCCCCCAGTGTCCCCCGAATGACCCACTCTGCCAGTCAGATCGAGGTCGAGATCTCAGACCCCACTCGACCGATAGGCCAAGGAAGGGGCATAAGCACTCTAAAAAGAGGCAACGCCACTGTTTATCTTCATCCTCCTCAGATGAGGTGAGGCTTCGGCGTAAACTCCATCAGTGTTACGAAGTCCAATGTGGCAACAGCTCATTCTGTCCGGGCAGAAGCCTTCTATGGTTTCCACTCCGACTGTTACTTGGGTTTCGCCTCCCAGGCTGAAGCTGACTCCATTAGAACCAGTTAAATCGGTTCCTTTGCCCGCGGAGCCAGTAAAACCTGCCCTGGTTCGGCCAAAATCAGTCTCTCCACCGATAGTGGTGGAACCACCACCTAAACAGCCTTTGGGAGGGGCTCCTTCCAAGGAAGATTAGACTGTTCCGGGTCTTCCCCACAGGATTTCGGTCACCCTTACGCCTGACTGCCCCAGGCATGTAGAAGGAGACCTTGGTGGCCGACCGATGTATCCGGATACCTCTGATTCTGACGACAACGACCTCCACTCTCATCCGCTGGATGATGAGTTGGTGGGTAGTCTGTCGATGGAGGAGGGCTCTTCATCATTTTTGGGAATTCTCCACCTTATTTCTGAATCCATGGGGTTGCCCCTGGAACCTGTCCAGAAATGGGTGGAGTACCCTCTTTAAAGATATTCTTAAAAGAGGGGATACCCCTACGGAAGCCTTCCCAGTGGCCGAGGCCATTGTAGGCTTTGGAGCTTGGGCAGCATCCTGCCTCTTGCCCAGCGCCATGTGCTCGGATAGTCCGCAAGTATGCGGTGCCCATTGGGTCCCTCTCAGGGTTCATAGAACATCCCTTGGCAGAGGAGTTAGTGACCGCTTCTGTGTTCAGATGCACAGGCATCTCTGCTGACACTTACAGACCTCCAGACAAGGAGTCAAAAAAACTGGACCACTCTGCCAGGAAAGTCTCTGCAACCTCCTCTCTAGGCCTCCGTCAGGCAAGCTCAGCTATCATCATGGCGCACTTCTCCCATGCCCTCCTGGGCTCCTTGGATGAAGTTCTCCCACACCTCCCTGAAAACCTTCAGACTGCGGTCAAGCAGGTCTGGGACCAGGGCCGAGCCATTGCCAAGCAGCAACTTCAGACGGGCTTGAACCTCTGGGATTCTTGCGCCTGCTTGGTGGCATCAGTGGTTGGCATGCGCCGCAGGGCTTGGCTGAGGCTTTCCACCTTTATGGCAGATACCCAGCACAGACTCTCTGATTTTCCTTTCCTGGGTACTGATCTCTTTAGCCCAGGTGTGGATGGTCACCTTCAGCGAATCGAGCAGTCCAGTGCCACCTTGGACTCTGCTACTTCTGCTCAAAAGGATGCCCTTGGCTCCAAGGAACAGCAGAAGAAGAAGAAGCCTTTTTGCACCCTGCTTCTGCAGCCATGCAGCCCCCTTCCAGGGTGGGCAGCAACAGCAGGCACAAGCTTGGCACCCTTGGCCCAAGTCTGGGCCTCCAACGGCCTGCAGACAGGTCGGGGTTCAGACGGGTTCCAGTCTGGACCCTCTTCCTCCAAGCCTGCCCAGTGATGGGATAGGGGCTGCCACCCCTATTCCCGTCACGCCAGGTCTGGGTCCTCCCGTGGGGGGGCCAGCTCTGCCACTTTCTTTCCGCCTGATTTCCCACAGCGACCGCACCATTCTGCGCCACAGGTCTGAAAACACGTTTCAGGAAGGATGTGAAAAATGACAGCTATACTGTTCATAAGGAGGTGGGAAAAAATGGCAAAGGAATGACAGTGACATGTTCACGAGGTGGGGTCCCAAGAACCCCATGTTGAAAATCTGGGGCCAACATTGAAAACAAATTGCTGAGATATCATCCTAAGTTGAACCCTCCCCCATTGCCTCCCATTATAAAGCTTACTGTCATTTCTTCAGTTCGCAGTTTGGCTTTGAAGAGTGCAGATGTGTCCTGGTTCAGAAAAGATTGTGGCTTCCGACCTCGGAGAAGTAAGTATGGGGGGGTGCGGGTGGGAAGGGGTAGGGGATGAGAGACAATGGTGGACTGTTTTCTTGTTTGCAGGGGAAAACTGTGAGGAAGGTTTTCTTCATTTACAGGTTACACACACACAAAATAAAATAGGCACACTGGGGTGGGCTCCCAGTGTGCCACAGTTCTGGGGGTATGGGCGTGGGGATTGGGCACCCCAATGCCAACAAAGGCATATTGACGGGTGCATATCCGACACTGGGAGTGGGCATCCTGGTGTCAGAAAGAGGAACTGTTTAACCAGGAAAGAGGCACTGAGGGAATGCTGACACTGGACTTGGGCACCCGATGTCAGCTTTTGGGGTATGTGGCGGGCGGCAGGAGCACCATGTTACAGTGTGGCACATAACATGTGTGTGTGGGGCATGCCGACAGGGATTGGTGCCCCGATGTCGGCTTTCTGGGGATTGTGTGGCGGACTGCAGGAGCCGTCATATTTATTGAAATGTTTCACTAGGAAAGGCACATAATGGAGGCATGTCATCTGCTGCTGCAATGATGAGCCTGTCTCTGATTGCAGCGGCAGATTCGTTTCAACTTCGTGGCTCTCTCTGAAACTGCTGTCATCACCAGCATGCTCACTGGTTGGCGGCTGAGGGACGCACCCACTAAAGCATCCCCTGCATTTGCCACAGCACTGACACACCTCTGAAATGTGCTACTAGCACAAGATATTGCTTGCACGTGCACGCAAGCCAACATAAAAAACAGAGCGTCATCTCCATGAGGAATATGATTCCGGGTCACCGTATCCCTGTCGGAGATGGTTCCAGGACACCAGTTCTATGAGGGATATATTGCCCTGGAACTGAGAAACTTTTTCAAAGATGCTGTCTTTCACTGTGCTTCTCTTGAGCATTCCAGTATTAGAGCTTTAGTTTCTGCTGTATATTAGTCGCCCCGAATGGAGCTTCTATCTAATTTGGTAGTTGAGCCCTGAAGATTTGTTGTTTAAAGTTTAGTTAACACACATCTGTGTTGTAGTCCAAAATAGTGTCCTTTTGGCATTTTTACATGGTACTAAGTATTTCTGGGAGCCATGATCTAAACCGTAAAATGCTTTCTACTCACAGTGACTGTGGTGGAGTATGTGGTTTAGATTAACAGACTAGCTGTTTCATTTTAGTGGTTCTGGTTTAACTAAGAAAGACTAACATGCATTTGTCACTATTTTGTATAGCATTTTTAGCCACTGCATTTTGGTATGGGCTGCGTACAGCCCAGATCCATGTCGGGGCAGTGCTACTTGACTATGCGCTGCCCTGACATGGCCATATATATTCAGTCGGATAGCGCCGGTGCATTGTCCAACTGAATATAGCATCCTCAGGGTCATGGACAAGTGAAGTGCAAACCTTTGCGCTCCACTTTTGCTGATTTACCTGTATTGGGCCCCAGATGTCCAAAAGGACTCTCATTCTGCGTCAAGACATTATGCCAGGCTCAAAGGGCCAGGTGAACCATTCCTACCTGGAGTCCCTTCACCTGAAGGTAGGATTCCTGAATGGTTAGTTTTTAGAACTGAATCTATCTACCCACTGATATGTATCCACCTGTGAGGAAGCCTATACCAGCTTGGGACCTGAACCTGGTCCTCAGTCCGTGGTCTGCCTTTTTGAGTCTCTGACCACCATCCAGTTAAAATACCTCCCTTAAAAAAACATTAGTTTTGGTATCTATTATATCAGCATCTGAGTCTGTGAGTTACAAGCACTCTGCATTTATCCCTCACATTTAATTTTCCATAATGAAAAAGTGGGTGTAAGAATGAATGCACTATTGCTCCTTAAAGTGGTGCCAGAATTAGACTTGAATTAGACTGTTACTTTGGCAGTGTATTTCCCAAGGCTAGATGTCAGAACGGCTCTCAGTTTCTCCAAGTGTAAAATGGAGGACATTAGGAATAACAAAACACAATTGTTTATCACATATGGTGAGTTGTAACAGGGTCAGCCAGTCTGTGAATTTTCGATATTAAGCTGAATAGCATCCACAGTAAATTTTCAGCTTAACCAAAGAAGGCTACAGCCTCTGGTTTGGCCACTGTTAGCTCTCCTGTTACCTGTTTAAATTGAATACTTTCAGGTATACACTTTTCTGTGAGCGCTTTAAGCCCATGTTTATTGAATAAATCATCCTGAGCACATTTAATTATCGGCTGGTGCCTTGAGTGCTGCATTACTGTTTTCATATCTATATATGTATGTATATATTTGTGTATATATATGTATATGTGTGTGTGTGTATATATATATATATATATATATATATATATATATATATATATATATTGCCTTGTTAAAGAAAACCGCTTGATAGTCCATTTTATTTTGCAATGTTGGGTAATTGGGGTCTGCTGATGCTAGCTGTGAGGTTTGATTTATTTCTTTTTAATGGTGAGCTGAACCTCCTTTGGTCAGGCAATGCAGCAGCAGGGCATTTGCTTGCTACTCCGGTGACCGGGGTTTGGACATGGACTCTGATTGCAGTGGGCGGGCTGTGGAAGGCTTAATAAGCATCCCACTGGATGGGTGTTCCCCTTCAGAGTTGGGGATCTTGTTGACTGCCCCCAGTAGAGGCTGGGGAGTGCAGAGTCCAGTGCCTCAATGCCACCCCCTCCCCCCCCATGGTTAATCTGAGAAGTTTATTTTTATCTGCCTAAATTGTCTGTTTTCTTACTTTTATCTCCATGGAAAAGAGATTCACTTAGTCTTTGGATTAGAATTCCAATGCGAACAAGCCAAACCACCAGACACAAAGGTGGAACCCCATGGTTTGGTCTTAGCTATGAAATGCCCACAGTGGCTACTCTTATACAGAGTGCATTGCCTAAATTAATTAGTTCATTTAAAGTAAAGTGCTTCCATCTAGGTAATTCACAGGTGATCACAGGGAGCATGCTAAAGGGAGTACCGCAAAGCTCCCAAACTTTAAACACATTCCCAGACTAGCATGCTCTACCCTTTGCATTATTCATAAAGTTGATGTCAGTTTTCTGATGAGGGGCACTACTTGTATAGTAGCGTGTAACGAACAGAGTGCAGTGCACAACAGCCCCCACCATGGTAAATCTGAGAAGTTTAAACTTTTTGTTCTGTCTAAATTGGCTATTATCTTACTTTTATCTCCAAGGAAGAGGGGTACTTTTAGTCTTTAGATTGGAATTTAGTATAAATAAGTGAAACCACCAGAATCCAGGGTGGAGCCCCATGGTTTGGTCCTAACTGTGAAATGCCTATAATGTCTACTCTTGCATAGAGTGCATTACCAACACTGGCTCCTTTAACGTGCTTCCAGCTAGGTAATTCATAGATGATGAAAGGGAGCCTGCTAAAGATTATCATAGGGTTCCCACACATTCCAAGACTAGCAAACTCTATCCCTTTGCCTTGTTCACAAAGTTCAAATCACATTTGGATGAGGGTACTTCTGGTTTAGTAGCGCACAACAAACAGTCCAGTGGGCACGCCCCAGTAAATCTGAGAAGTGAAAATTTTTCTTACTTTTGTCCCCATGGAGTAAGAAAGTAGACTTGTGTGATGAATGCTGCAGGTTACTGCCGTGTTTTGACAAACACTAAAATAAACCAGAAATCTTCCAGAATCATGTTTATTGTTTACAGTATCCCTCAATGTTTCACCTGTGCAAATCCAGGCTTTTTCAAGGGGAATCTTGTGCGTTTTTTTCTAACAAAGAGAAATATAAATAGAATATTTTGAGAAAATGCACATCCAAGGTAATATAATAACCTTGTAATAAAGAATGTATAATTTTGCTAGTTGTACCTTAATTTGTGATATTATGGTTCACTACCATTAGAAGATTCAGCCTGATTTAAAAATATGAAGTTCTAAATTATGTGGCCATTGTAAAAGAATACTAAAATGGGAGATTATTATTTTTGGAAACATTATTTACTTTGAATGCAACCTATTGTAAAAAAAAAAAAAAAGAATGTTTTGAAGCTTGTTCTAACATAATGCAGTGCACATAGAGCCTACACCTGAAGCTCGTCTAGGCATCTTGCCTGGAGTTACCAGCTGTATTTCAGTTGCAAAATGTCATGCCTGGTGGCATTACATGTCATGAGCGAGTGCGGGCTGAAGAGGGGAACAAGTCCACATTAGCCAGTATTAATTGCAGAGTATTGATTATACCTGAAGACCTTTTCATTTAAGTGAACATATATAATGAGAAGAGAGAAAAAAAAAAACCTAGGATGGTTTTATTGAATACTTCACTATATTGGGATATTATGTTTGAAAATAAGCCATTAAGGATTATGCAGTGATGGAGTGTAGAGACACTTTTTGTGCTATATAAATCTAGCACTGTTATGTGTGGTTTCCCGATCGGTATTAATGTATTGATTTTTTTTTGTAATTGTAATATTTCTCAGAGCATTTATGAATTATTGATACCGAAGTTTCTAATGGTAGTGAGCCATAGAATCACGAATTAAGGTACAACTAGCACAATTATATAATTTTTATTACACTTATTTTTTTTGCATTATCTTGGATGTGTTTTTTCTCAAAATATTCTTTTTATATTTTTTAGGAAAAAAAACTCATGAGGTCCTCTTGAAAAAGCCTGGATTTATACAGGCGAAACATTGAAGAATTTGGAAAATTTCTGGTTTATTGCAGTGTTTGGCAAAACATGGCAGTAACTCGCAGCATTCATCACACAAGTGTACAGGGATGTTCATCAGGACTACACAAGATCATTCTGTATAGCCATTGCCCAAATTCTTACATGTGATAAGAAAGTAGCTCCCCAGTAGAAGTGCCATCAGAAATGTTCTTTGAACTATGTGAATAAGGCGAAGGTTAGAGCGTGCTAATCTTGGAAAGTGTTTAAAGTTTGGGAGCTCTGTAAGCATTTCATAGTTAGGATCAAACTGTGACGTTCCACCTTGGCGTCTGGTGGTTTGGGGTGTTCACATCTGAAGGCTAAGAGAACCCCTTTTGCATGGAGATAAAGGTAAGAAAATGGCCAATTTATGCACAACATTTTTTTTAGCTTGTCTGATTTACTGGGAGGGTGGGGGTGTGCACTGGAGTCTGTCTGTTTGTTTGTTATAAGTCACTAAGCCAGCAGCAGCAGCCCTCGTCAGAAATGTGATTTGAACTTTGTGACTAGAACAAAGGTTAGAGGGTGCTAGTCTTGGAATGTGTGGGAGGGAGTGCATGCGGAGACTTACAGGGGTTGGGAGCTGCCACAGATGCTGATGCATGCAACTGCCGCATCAATGTACACCAACAGCCCCTTTGGCGAGAAGAATGGTGGAAAAACCACCAAAGCAGCAGGACGGTGACTGTCCCCTCGCAGACCCCATCCCACTGATTAGACCTCCACCTTCCAGACCAGGTTCTGCAACCCCAAGGAGATAAGGGATCTTGCTGTGGGGGCAATGCATGGAGGCACACTCGGAGTCTGGGGAAGAACCTGGAGATAGCAGATAATGGGGCTTGGGGGGCAGTCTAATGGCGGGCCCCCCGATGGAATCGGAGGAGAAAAAAATTTATGAACAAAAATAGTGAATGGAGCCTCTCTTCAAGGGGTAATAATGCAACATGGCAGCATCTGTTGCGTCTCAATCTTGCGCCTCTTATTTCAGGCACAACAGTGGCAAAAATTAACTTCTCTGAGGGTCAGAAAAAGCTGGAAGATTCTCAGATGACAGAAGAAATGATGGCCCTGGTGGACGAGTTTGAAAATTCTTGGCCCTTGGAGGCATTCGAGGGAGCACTGGAAGTGAAGGGCCGTCGTGTGGACCTGCAGGGAATCAGGGTTTTAAAAAAGGGTTCCCAAGATGGACTTTCCGGCTCCTGCTATGGCGACTGTGAAGATGATGATGAAGCAGAATGGGTAAGCCTAAAGTTCACTGAGCGATTTAAGGATTGTCAGTTGGTTACTAAGCCTTTTCATCTCTAAATCACAGGTTCAGACCTAGAAGTCTGTAGTGACTGACAGCTGTTAGCATTTTATTGCTTCTTGGTAATCTGTGAAAGTAATTGAGGTGGTCTTAGTCTAGTTCCTAGCAGACAAGTGACCTTCTCACCAAACTAACATCATCATTAATTCTAAATAGCACCTGTGCAGGCAGTCTCACATGCGATGCCAAGGACTAAATGGGCATGAAGTCTGCACCAGGTCTAGGGAGGTTGTTCATCTAAGAACTGGTCTGGGATCCGTGTCACAAATGTGTCTAGCCACAAGCTTGCTAGTCAGCAGCCTGTATAGCCGTGTGGATAACGCACAACACTGTGATCCGGGAGGTCAAGGTTTGAATCCCAGTTCCCCTAAAATTCTTTTAATCTCAGTTTTCTCTGGATCGGTGATCCATGGCGGTGTGGTGTTAGAATAGTAAATCTACTCTGAAGGGTGTACAGTGGAAGAGAAAAACACTAAGGCCCGGATAGTCAAACTGCGCCAGGCTGTGGTGCAAGCCTGGGCGCAGCTCAACTTTGTTGCGCAGGGGTGTGGCCTAGGCGCTATTCAACGGAGCTGCGCTATGGCACAGCAGCTCTGAATATTGCACCCTGGCCACCCCCACTGTGCATGGTGCAGTGGCACTGCGCCAACGCAAGTAGCCAGAGTGGAGCATGGCGATGCGCTAAGCGCCAAGTGCCACTGCGCATGCACAACAACGCAGTACTGCGATATTCAAAGGGGACATGCAAATGGGGCCATAATTTATGCAAAGCGGCGCATGGGGCCATTTGCATGTCGTATAACTATTCGTCCCACTAGCGCATGCAGGGTCGCCAGTCCCGAAGTCTTGCGCCTGGCGCCCTGCCAGGCAGCAGCCGTCGGGACCGATGCCCTGCAGCCCGATCGGGCATTTGTCTAAAGAACCCCCAATATCCCTGGTGGTCCAGTGGACCGCTATGTGCCCGATTGCGGCCATTTGTCTCAATAAAGAATCCTCGTCTAATATCCCTGGTGGTCCAGTGGACCGCTATGTGCCCGACCATGGGCATCGGTATAATAACCCTCCCCGGTCCAATATCCCTGGTGGTCCAGTGGACCGATTGCTGCCCGATCGCGGGCATCCGTTTAAATCACACACCCCCCCCACCAATATCCCTGGTGGTCCAGTGGACCACACTCTGCCCGATTGCGGGCATCTGTAAAACATAAAATAGTCCTATTACCCTGGTGGTCTAGTGTACCCCCCTCCCCACCTGCCCACTGAGCCCCACGGCCCCTCCCAGGCAGGTGGCAGCATCCACCGCCCCGCCGCCGCCGACTGACAGTTCGGTAGGGCTGCCGTCCATTGGTTAGCAGCATGGGCCAATGGGCATGCAGCCCATACCGTACTACGTTCAGATATGTGAATGATTCATTCACATATCTGGACTATATGGTATGGGCTGCCTTCGATAACTCACGCCTGTGAACCAATAAGGCATCAGCAACCCTACCGAGCTGTCAAGCGGCGAAGCGAGTGAGAATGCTGCCACCGAGGCGCCGCCAGGTGCAGCAGGAACCGGTGGCCACCCACAGGTGGCAGCTGCCGTGTTAGCGCCTGTATCGCGGCAGCTCACCTGTGGGTGGCCATCATTTGTTCCTTTTTTTTGGCTTAACTTTGTGCAGGTGCAAGTAGGCATTGCGCATGCATGGCTCTGCACATCCCTGGCTGAATATCGGTCTCTGCAGGTTATGCATGGAGCGCCCCTACCTGTGCCTGCATACATTACTGATGCGGCTCCCGGACGCCGGGATTAATGTAGCGCACTTTTCCCTTTTGAATATCGCGCCGGGGCGCATCATGCGCAACCCTTTTAAATATCTGGGCCAAAGTGTAGTAAAGAAGCTGGTCACAGGCCAGATGTTAGGGGAACAGTCTGCCTGGAACTCTGACTACCCCGTCACTGACTAGAGGTGGTTCACCCATAACAGGGTAGAAGAATGTTGGTGGGGAGCATGGGAAAGCTTTCTCTGTTACTCAGAGGCGGTTTTAGGCACAAGTGAACCAAGCAGCCGCTTCAGGCGCCAGCACAGAAGAGGCGCACTGAAGTAGAACATATAAACAGAAATCGTCTTGAAATGCAAAAACTGTCAGTCGAAAAACCATAATTGTATAATGCTGTTGCGATATGCTCACAGAGTGGACCAGATCAAGGACAACCTGCAAATTGTTGGGAGAAATGGAAATGCACGCTCTGTGTTTCTTAAATTTAAGTATTTAGGGGTGTCGGATTCCAGTTTCATTATGGTACCACACACTGAAATTATAGGGAAAAAGATGAATCAAAAATTGGGCCATCTGTACCATAACATCGACTCACTGATGGATGTAGCCTGAATGCAAATTGCGAACCAGGTCCTGATTCCTATGTTAGACTGTGGTAATGTTTTATTTGTGAAGCAAAACAAAGCCTTCTTAGATAAATATCAGTTTGTTCTAAAATAATTTCTGCTGCTTTGCTCATACGGCACCTTTTAGACCACACCACTGTAACTTACATAGTGAAGTGGGAATCCTGCCTTCCCAGTTTAGGATTGAGTATAACACAGCAAGTATGTGTTTACCAGATATTTAAAAATTCTGGACCGGGGTCTGTATTCAATAGAACGCAAAGTGTAGTGCAAATGTTTGTGCTGCACTTTGCAATAGCCCAGGGGTCCCAGGATGGTATATTCAGTCAGGTGCTACCCGTTGGCCTCAGGACTTGACAGCGCCAGAGCGCTATCGGCAATTTTCAAAGGTGCCCATGCAAATGAGCCCATTGGGCATGCAAGGTGCTAAGGGGTCAGTTTGCATGGGTAGTGGAGGGGGTAGTGAAGCAGTACCCCCACCCCCGCTGGCCATGGCATCTCTAGCCATCCCTGGTGCTAGTGACCCCCCCCCCCAAAACCCTCCAGTCGTCAGTCCCAACTGCAAAATAATAATCCCTGGTGCTAATTGGCCCCTCCCTCCAATCACTGGTCCCAACTCTGAGTAATAATCCTTGTTGCTAGTGGTCACCCCACTCCATTCCTCCGATTACTGGCTAACTGTAATGTAATAATCCCTGGTGCTAGTGGTTACTCCTCCAGTCGCCAGCCCCAAATGTATAATAAAGAATGTCCTGGTGGTAGTGTCCTCTGTCACTGGAAAAAAGAATCCCTAGTACTAGTGGCCCTCCCCAAACCACCAGCCTGGGTTAAAAAAACAAAAAACTCCCTGGCTGGTGGCTTCCTCCCAGCGGCACTGGGCAGCCCCCACTCCTTATTTATATCTGTGGGGCCATGGGTGCCTTCAGCAATTATCACAGCCCTCCTCACACTTCCTCAGCCAGCCGCCATATGTCCAGGCAGGCAGCGGCCTCGTATTTATAGGGATAGGAGTGTCCTATAATGAGAGGGCATTCCTGCCTGGACATATGGCTGCCAGCTATGAAATGAGAGGAGGCGTGCCTTGGCCGCTGTAGGCGCCGCAGCACTGCAGATACAGATAAGGTGAGAGGCGGGGCTGCCTGGTTCCACGGGGGCACTGGATGCCAGGCAGTTTTTTTTTTTTTTTTTATTTAGGTCGGCAGTTGAGGGGAAGGGGACCACTAGCACCAGGGATCTTTTTCCAGTGAGGGCTGGTGATCGGAGGGCAGGGGGGACCAATACCACCAGGGATTCTTTTTGTACAGTTGAGGCAGGTGATTGAGGTGGGGGGACCACCAGCACCAGGGATGATTATTTTACAGTTGGGGCCAGCGATCAGAGGTGAAGGGGGGGCACTTAACATCCGGGATTATTATTTCACAGTTGGGGCTGGTGGTCAGAGGGTGGGGTGGGGCCACTAGCACCAGGGATGATTATTGTATACTTGGGGCTGGCGATTGGAGGGTGGGGGACCACTACCACCAGAGATTCTTTTTATTGTACAATAGGGCTGGCGATCTCGGGTGGGGGTGGGGTGGGGACTACTACCACCTGAGATTCTGTATTTGCCATTAAGGGCTACTGATCAGAGGGAGGGGGACCACTAGCACCAGGGATAGTTTTTGTTTTTTATGTAAGGACTAGTGATGGTGGGGTGGGTGCACCAGACCACAGGGATGGGCATGTGCTCTCCCAACCAGCTGGTTGGCTGCATTACCTCCGGCAGCTGCTACAGTTGCGCGGAGTAAAAGGAAGTTTTCATCGGCAGTATTTGCACGTCGCAAAAGGACCACGCAAAACCATTTTGTGCAGCGCAATTGTTGAATATCGGCTTGCACCGATATTTCCTGTCTCTGCCCCACCATTTGCATACCCCCTTTCGGGTTTGTGCGGGTGATCACACTTGTTTGCCGCTAACAGGCCCTTTCAATATTGGGCTCCAGCAAGAAGCCTGGTTTGCATGGGCAAACACCAGGTAGTGCCCACGCAAATGTTTGAATACTGGGTCCTCGGTATCTTCTTTTCCTCTTTTAATCTGTATTCAAGGTCTCGTGCTACTAGGAGTCATTTATCCAAGCTCTTCTCTATCAATCCTATTATGCTGACGCTGTGCAAAAAATCTTTTCCTTGGTTTGGCCCAAGTATCTTAAATGATTTGTCAAATCTGATCAAAACCACACAATGAAATCCATTTTAAACATTTGTTAAAGAAACTGTATAGTGTAAATGTCAGATGTGAATGTTAACGATTCTTTAATCGCGGCACGTTTGCATTTGTTGTACTTTATTTACTGTGTTTGTAATTGTTTACTGTTATATGTCAGAAATGACTGAAAAAGGGCTGCGCCCAGTTCAATTCCGGGTAAAAAATAAATATATATATATTTAAAGGGAAAAATATGGGACACGATGCCATTTAAGACATTTTTAGACAGTTTCAGGCAGGGATGGCTCATTCTAATCATCCTCTCGGATATCTCTTTCATCAGGCCACATCTGTGGAACTTACAGCCACCAGGCACTAGGACCACATGGAAACTTTTGCAAGCAGTCAACAAGGGGAAAGGGCCACCCATGACGACATCAGACGTCAGCTCATATACAAACATGGGTGTCCCCTCCTCTCCTCAGTTGTTTTTGCCACCGTCTGTCAGGCTTGTCGGACCCTGACAGAAAGGCCGCTGCAGTAGCCTTCATTTTTCTGTTTTTCTTTATTCAAGTGATCACTTTCATAGTTATTTTTCAACAACCTATATCTCATCGAAGACGCCCTCTAAATTATTCCGATACTGTGAGTGTGAAAAATATATTTACACTGGTGACTCCCACGACATCTGTGTCTGCTGTCTAGGCCCATACCACAACGTGAAAGCCTGCAAACTCTACTGGGGTTTTGATTCCGTGATCAGGCGATGCTGAAAAGGGGCCCTAGAAAAACACCTCTTAAAACAGCAGGTGGCCACTATGAAGAAGGAGCTCTGGCACAAAGCTGCAGCATTGCAGGCCCAGTCGACCAAGTCCAGGTCATCCAAGTCCTGGGATTGGTTGTCAGGGAGTCACAAACACAAGCACTAGGATAAGGACAAGGAGAGAGCCCCCACTAACATTGCAGGTCGCCCTCAGTCTGCAGTTGACCTGTTCCGGCATCACGGGCTATGGCAGCAATGCCACTCTTCCCCCGACTATCAGCACAACACCACAGTCCAAGTTTGGCACAGGCACTACCAGTCCTGGCATGGCTGGAACTTCATACATCAACGTCAAGGGATTCAGCCTCACTCAACTCCTGCAGTCGCACCCGTTGACCATATGGGCGCTGATGTTCAGGCGCTTCTGTCGTCATTTTCTGACATGATTAGATAGGAGGAAGTAGGTTGTCAGTTAACTAGGGTCTGCAGCTTATCCATTAGGTAGGGAAATGGGCAGACTAGGTGGACCAAATGGTCGTTATCTGCCATCAAATTCTGTGTTTCTATGATTAGACACCTGTTACCTAGTCCCACTGTTCCAGGGGGCCTGCCCATGGGGCTTACTACTAATCACCCATCGACACTGCATGGTACATCCTAGTCACCGCTACCTCCTAGGGCACTGCTGATGTCACTTCCACATTCTCTTCTCCCCCTCGACCCCCTCAACAACGAGTATCAATGTAATCCTGACTTAATATTGCAGGATGAGGCTGAGGGATATGCTGAAAACCACTGTGACTGTGATACCAGCTCTAGTGTGTCAACCTGCAATGAGGACTCTGTGGTCAACATACCACGGTCCCCTCCAGAGGATCCCACTTTCCTCACCATGATACAGTTGCAAGCTGCTATGTTTTTTTGTTTTTGTTAATACTTGTTTATTGGAAGTAATTTTACAGGACGAACAACAAAGCTTAAACTCAGAGACAGTATAGGGCAATAATAGTACCCCCTAAGAGTTTGCCATAAATCCTGCTTGTACTACAATTCTGAAAGAACAGTTATATTTTAGCTGATACAGGTAGTCATACTTAAAAAGAAAATGAAGATAAGAATAAAATGTTTCTATCACCAAGTGGTGCGGTTCAGTACATTTAACTAAGAAGTACTGGGTAATCTGTAAGACTGTTTAACTATATGGTAATGGTCCTTCATAATTTATATAGTTATTCATAATATTCCATAGGGAGAAGCTAGGACATCAGTTTAAGCTCAAATAGAACAGAACTAAGAGTTATTTTCTGGAGTTAATACCTTCTGATACAGGTCTCATCTAGTCCGTCTGTTTGTATAAGCTGGAGTCAGTGTTGAAGTAGAAAAGTTAATATTTCCATAGCCTGTTGGGGGTTGTCTACCTACAGCCATTTTCTTATGATGGCCTTGGCAGCAGCTATAGTGAGAACGGACCCCAGGTATATGCCCTCCCAGCCCATTATGGACCTCAGTGGAATCCCTAGGAGCAAGTTATCTGGACTTAATGGAGTATTAATTTTCGAAATCTGTGCTATATGACCAGTAATCTCAGCCCAGTACAAATTAAGCTATGGACATGTCCAGAATACATTTTTTTTTAAATTGTTTACCAGGACTGGCACACTAAGCTGAAAGCTTGTTTACAGGTGCAACCTGGGAGCACAGGGAAGTTAAGTGACTTGCTCAAGGTCACACAGTGTGCAAGTGGAGACTGTGGGATTCAAACCCAGATGTCCAGATTTGCAGCTCAGAGACTTAAACCACTGCGCTATACTACCTCCTTAAATGGGCTTGGGTGGCCGTGTTCCTGACACATTTTCACCAACACACTGTAGAAGTAGTATGATCCCATTTGGCCTGTAACTGTGACTCTAAAAAATATCGGATTCTGAGCTTCCAGGCAAATTCTAACCAGGTAGGGGAGGAGGAAGTGTGCCAAACTTAGTCCCATAATTTGTCCCATTGTTTAGTAGTGATATTGACGTCTTTTCCCACCTGGTTTTAACATATTCCATGGAATGCCCCTGGTCTCTAATGTAATTAGCAAATAGTAGGGTAATGGCTGTTTTCCCATATGAAGAACACCATATCACCTCAAAGGGTAGCGGGGGTGCTCCATGATCATCCTGTTAGCTGCTTGCACCAGTTTATTAAGGTAGTCTTTAATTTGGTAGTACCTGAATCTATCAAGTTGCCTTCACCCATAATTTTGAACCACTTTCAGATGGTAACACCGTGTGTGTCTGCAGGAGTTGCCATGTGGAATGTAGGCCCACCTGTGACTGCTTCCTGAACCAGGGTCTAAGATAGCTGGCAGTAACGCCTACCATCTATACCTCCAAAGAACCTGTTTGGTATCTCTCTTCTTTGTACCCCACTTCCAACTCTCTAAAATGGTTGGAAGTCCACAGAGAGAGGCCTTCAGCATTCTATTTAGAGCCTTTGGGGAAAATAAAGCTTGAAAGGGGATGGGGAATTCTTCTGTGAGACCTATAATTTTCCAAAGGAATGAATAAGATTAATTTCCCCATAATAAAGTTATCCGCATTTGAGCTGCTACCCAGTATCCTGTAAGTAAAAGTAGGGTCCAGCCTCCCCGTCTCTTGGGAATGTAAAGCACCTGGTGTCAAATCCTAGATCTTGCCCCTCACCAAATGAAGGATTGAATTTGGTTTTGCCATTTCTGGAGCTCCATTCTAGGGTTAAGGCATGGGACACATTGAAATAAATATAAGAATCTAGGCAATGTATTCATTTTGATGGATTGCACTCTAGAGTGTAACGGTAAGTGGAGTAAGGAACAGCACTTGTAATCTGCTGTCAAAATAGTTAAAAGAAGTACACAGTTATCAGTAAACAAAGATCTTACTTCGAGAGGGCTCTTGCAGTAGGTAATTACATATAGGACTGAAGCCAGCAGGCGTCAGGACCCCACGGAAGAATTTCTAGCTAGCAGTCTCTGGCAGGGAACCGTCCCCACGTCAGGTGACTGACGTCATGCGACGTCAGTATAAAGGGGCGGTCCCCCACGCCCACCTTCCAGTTCTTTCCTGCTGTTAGCTCGTGTCAGCGCCTCGCGGTACAGTTCAGCACTCGTCAGCCTGTCGTCTGTAGTTATACCATCGGTTTTTCTTGGTTTATTCGATAAATAGTTTACTTTTTCGATGGTGTATGTCGTCCCGTACACCCTCCAAGCACAAGAATAAGTGCGACTTATGCGGCGCCCAACTTCCGCACAAGGACGGCCATTCCCAGTGTCTCTTCTGTCTGGGCCTGGATCATCACTTGGAGAAGTGCCAGCATTGCCTGAAATTTAACGTCGCCACCCGCAGACGGAGGCAGCAGTCCTTAGAGGCCCACATCCTAAAAAAGAAAATGACCTCCATGGAGAAGGAGTTGAAAAAGCTCCGTCAGGCTTCCTCTTCCCCCGAAGGCCATTGTAAGAAGAAGGACAAGGAGAAGCATCAGGACCGGGGCTCCTCTTCCATCGCGACTTCGGCTGGAGTCGCCGTGTTACAGGTATCATCCCCACGGGGGACCGCTCCATGATGGCTGTCTTGGAGGCTTCCACGATGGCGTCAGCCCGCCCGTCTGGCTTGCGCTCGGGCCCTTCGGGTGCCTCCGGGCTTTTGGAGGCCCCCACTCACAGTAAGGCCACCGCCATGCAGTCTACTGGTGCGAGTGACTCCGGTAAGCTGGACGTCAGCACTCTGATGACTGCCTGGAATTGGCCGCTAAGTCGCCCGACCCTTCGGGGCGGCGCACGGCCCCTGTTCCGCCTGATCAGACTGCACCTCCCTTGCGCCTACCTCGGGGCGAAGGGTCTGCAAGTCGGATGTCGGCTCCTCCGACGTCCACCGACTCCGCCGATAAGTCGGACGTCGGACTGCCCGGCGCCGCGCGCCGAGCCATGCCGGACCTTCTTCGCATTCCGGCTCTCTCGCAGCCTTGGCTGCCCTCTGGGGACCCTGGGTCTCCTCAGCCTGACTCTGGGGATTTTTCCCCTCCTTCCCCGGGCGATGCTGAGAATTTTTCTGCAGCCCTGTCAAGTCTCCCTTCCACTGGACCGGATGACCTGACGTTGGTTCCCTGGACGTTGGCCCTGACGCCGGTCCTGCCTACACCGGACGACATCTCCATCCCGGATGCTGCCCCCATGCCGGGCCCATCATCTGCCGGGCCCCCTGTTCCAGGCCTGTCTGCTGGGCCCCCCTGTCGGGCCATCTGCCCCAGCAGACCTCCGGTTCCTGGGTATCCGACACCATTGTATCCGACACAGTCATACCCAGGTCCGCAGTATCCAGTGCCCCAGTACCCGACGCCAGCCTATCTGACGCCACAGTACACGGTGCCTCATTACCCGATGCTGGGTTACCCGCCGTCCGGTTACGGATACACTCCTTATGGATACACTCAGTATCCATATCCTCCTCCTTCTCAGCTGCCGGTGGATTTGAAGATGACTCTGGCTTCCTGGTGGGCTGAGGCTAAGGCTCAGCTCACTAGGGAGGTGGATAGTCATCTTACGATGCTGGGCCTGGTTCCGGACCCCCTACGTCGGAGATGAGAGACCCCCTCCCCTACTCTGGATACCAGAGGTGAGCCCTCCGGTTCCAAAGCAGGGCTGGATACGCTTCCCTGAGGGCTTCCCAAGGGGTCCGTTCCTCCTCCGCATCAGGAGCTGGTGTCTTCCTCTTCTTCTTCCTCCTCGGAGCCTTCGGATGACTCCGATGGGCGCTCCAACTTGGACGACGAGCCCCGCTCTCCAGATAAGCCCAGGCTGAGGACTCCTCCGAAGTCTCCTCTGGAGGATCCTTCCTTTTCGGAGTTGCTGCGCAAAATCCAGGCTATCAATCAGTGGCACTCTTTGGAGCCAGATCCACAGCGGCAGAAGCTAGCTGCCCATTTGGACCTGCCAGAGATCACTCCTACCTTGGTTTCACCCTGGATCGAGCCTCACGCGGACCTTGTTTCAACTATCTGGAAGCAACCCTCTGCCATAACCCTCCTTCCGAGGAAAGCGGACAGGCTATATCAGGCTCCCAAGGGTGTTCAGTTTCTTACCTCTCACCCCAAGGCTGACTCGATCATGATCAGCGCCGCCCATGGCCGGACAGCCAGTCCAAAGCATTTGAGCTCATCACCCCCTGATAAGACCTGGACCAGTATGGGAAGAAGGTCTTCGCTTCTTCCACTCTGG
Source organism: Neoceratodus forsteri (assembly GCA_016271365.2). Lineage (NCBI taxonomy): Eukaryota > Metazoa > Chordata > Ceratodontiformes > Ceratodontidae > Neoceratodus > Neoceratodus forsteri. The sequence continues at coordinate 15,909,858 of CM028133.1, forward strand.
GTATTAGGGCCTTGAACTACGTCACCCATATGGGGGATTACCAGAAGGCCGTCCTTAGTGAGGTGGAAGCTAAACTGAACTCTCTTCCTGAGTCACAGACCAAACAGGAAGTGGAAAACCTGGTCCGATCTGCTCTTTCGGCCAGTAGGCACATGCTTCGTGCTTCATATGATGCAGTGGACGCTGCTGGTAGGAGCTTAGCATTCACTGTAGGTTTGCGGCGACATGCCTGGTTCCGAGTGTCGGGTTTGGTCCCTGAAGTGCAGTCTGCCATCCAGGACGTGCCCTTCAGGGGTTCGGTGGTGATGTCAAGGATATCATCACTGGACTGCGAGAGAAGGGCACTGTTCTCCAGGAGGTCAATGACTTGTACAAGCCCCTCAACAGCAGCGCCGTCCCTTTCTGAAGCAGACATGGGCCAAGGCGAAACCACAAGGAAGGGGACAATAAATGCGGGCCCTCAGGCTGCAGCCCCCCACCCAAATGAGCAGTGGGAGCTCCAGCTACGGTGCTGCCTCACACCACCTGACTCCTTTCCTCTCCCACAGCCTTTGGCCCTTCCAGAGGAACTGGTAGGGGGGAGGTTCTCCCTGCATCTACCGGGTTGGGAGAGGATCACATCAGACGTTTGGGTGCTCCAGCTGATAGCGGAAGGACACTCAATAGAGTTTCTTCAGAAAACTCCCTCCAAGGTCGTCTTACTCCCCGGAACACCACCTTCTGGTTCGGGAAGAAATCTCCGCCCTTCTTCGGAAGGCAGTGATAGAGTCCTTCCCCCTCCATCTCAGGGGGTCGAGTTACTATTCTCATTCATTCTTGGTTCCGAAGAAGTCAGGTGATGTGAGACCCATCCTGGACCTCAGTTCCCTGAACTTATTCGTGGAGTACAAGAGGTTCCGAATGCTCTCTCTGCAGAATCTTCTGCCCCTCCTTCAGCCAGGACAGTGGCTATGCACCCTGGACATGCAGGAGGCCTACTTGCATATCTCTATCTGCCCATCCCACCGCAAATACCTCCGTTTTTCTTTTCAGGGGGACCACTACCAGTTCAGGGCCCTCCCATTTGGTCTCTCCTCGCCCCCCCCCGAGTGTTTACCAAATGCCTTGCTGTGGTGGCAGCCCACCTGCGTACCCAGGGGGTTCAGGTTTTCCCTTACCTGGACAATTGGCTCCTGGTGGCCCCATCCAGGGAGGATCTCCTGCACTCCCTTTCCCTCGCCCTGCAGATTTTCACCAGCTTGGGTATTACCATCAACCAGGCCAAGTCCCATTTGATCCCATCTCAAAGACTCCAGTTTATCGGAGCGATCCTGGATACAACTTCCAGTATGGCCTTCCTGCATCTGGACAGGCTCAGGCAAGCCTTTTGTCCAGCCGCAGGCGGGTCATTGCCAGGTTGGTTCTTCGCCTCCTCTGGCTCATGGCGGCTGCCATCCCGATGGTGCCTCGTGCTCGGCTCCACATGAGAATTTTTCGGTGTATGCTTCAGTCTCAGTGGGATCAATTAATGGATGACTTGGATCACGAGATCATGGTCTTCTCTGTGATGGTTCAGAAGAAACTTTGCCGGGGAGTTACCTTCTGTCTTTCTCCCCCCTCCCAAATCCTAACAACAGGCGCGTCGGGCAAGGGTTGGGGAGCCCACCTGGGATTTCAGCGGACCCAGGGCTCTTGGTCCAGGCTCGAGCAGACTCTTCCCATCAGCGTGCTCGAGTTCAGGGCCGTCCTGTACGCCTTGCAAGCTCTGCATCTGTACCTGCTTCCCGGTCATCTGGGTGTTCAGACCGACAACATGTGCATAGTGTGGTACATCAACAAACAAGGAGGAACCCGTTCCTACCCTCTTTGCAGGGAAGCGATGCAGGTTTGGGATTGGGCGATACTTCACAACCTTCACCTTACGGCGGTTGATGTTCCAGGGGTCGAGAACACTTTGGCAGACCACCTCAGCCAGTCATCCGCCCAAGCGCATGAATGGGAACTGTATCGGGGGTAGTAGAAGACGTCTTCTTACACTGGGGAGCCCCTCAGGTAGACCGGTTTGCCTCTCCTCTCAACGCAAAACTTCCCGTCTTCTGCTTGCCCGATCCAGGGCACGGAGTTTTTTGGAGAGACGCTCTGTCTCTAAACTGGAAGGGCAGATTCGTCTATGCTCTACCCCTGATCCCATTGATTCCGAGGGTCCTACACAAACTCTGTTCAGAAGGAGCATGCATGATTCTCATTGCTCCGTTCTGGCCCAGGCAAGTTTGGTTCTCTCTTCTGCAGCAGTACTCAGAGGAACCTCCTCTTCCTCTTCCTCTGTCGCAACTCTTGTTGATGCAGGATCAGGGGATCCTGGTCCATCCAGGACTCAGATCCCTTCACCTGCATGCGTGGCGCCTGCAGACGTGATTCAAGCCCGGTTTGGGGTTTTGTCGCAGGTGGCGAAGATTCTAGTGGAGGCCAGAAAGCCCTCCATGCATTCTACTTACGCCATGAAATGGAAAAGGTTCTCTATTTGGGCCTCTTCCAGAGCTTTTGAGCCATTCTCCTGCTCTGTTGGGAGGCTCCTGGATTACATGTGTCACCTCTTCGACCTGGGTCTCAGTCACTCCTCCTTGAAGGTTCACATGGCAGCTATTTCCGCTTACCATGTTCCCTTTGGGGACAGGTCTTTTGCGCAGCTGGAAGTCACTAAGACTTTCCTTAGAGGGGTCCTCCACTTGAGACCCCCCATTCGCGGACCTGCCCCTCCTTGGGACTTTAATTTAATTCTTGAGAAGCTTACCCTGCCTCCTTTTGAGCCGGCAGTGTCTGCAGAACTTACGTTCCTTTCCTGGAAGGCTCTCTTCCTGGAGGCCATTACCTCCGCTCGACGAATTTCCGAGCTTCAGGCCTTAATGTGCAAAATCCTGTACTTGATTTTCCACAAGGAGCGTGTGGCTCTGCGTACCAACCCTAAGTTTCTCCCTAAGGTGGTAGCGGAATCTACGCTGAATCAGTCCATGGAACTGCCTGCGTTCTTTATGCAACATTCCAATCAAGGGGAGTACCTCTTGCATACTCTGGATGTCCAACAGATTCTGAGATACTACACCAACAGGACAAAGGATCTCACAAAGACTGATCAGCTGTTTGTCTCTTTTGCTCGCAAAAGAGAGGGCAATGCTGTCTCCAAACAATGCCTTTTGAAATGGTTGGCTCATTGTATCACTTTCTGTTATGACAAGTACCACAAGACCTTGCCAGGTCAGGTCAGAGGTCACTCTACTAGGGGTGTAGCTGCCTCTGCTGCTTGTTTCAAGAATGTGTCGTCGGCTGACATTTGTGCAGCCTCAACTTGGACTTCTGTACATACCTTCACGAAACATTACAGTTTGGACATCGTCTCTCGCTGTAGAGCTGGCTTCGGGTTGGTTGTTCTGCAAGGTCTCCTTCCTAAGACCTTCACAGCCAGAGGATCTATGTATGAGTAGTTTCCTCCTCCCGTGAGCTTCTCTTTGTTCCAGACTGCTTGGGACTCAGTCCTATATGTAATTACCTACTGCAAGAACCCTCTCGGAGTAAGATTGTACAGTTACGTGAGAACTTACCGTAACAGTAGCTCTTCGAGAGAGGCTCTTGCAGTAGGTAATACTTTCCCGCCCTCCATCCCCCTTAGCCTTTTCAGCTCCTTTTCCGGGGGGGAAATATCTGTTCTAGGGACATGGATATGTTGTTCATCCACACTGTCTGGCAGGTTCCTTGCCGCTTTAAATCTTGCCAGAAGGTCTTCAAACTGGCTCCTCCCACCCACCTGGGTGGTAAAACTCTCGGCTCCGCCCCATGACACCAGATCTTCCTTACCGCTTGGAAGCTCAGGTTCTGTCCTTAACGCTCTGCGTGTAGACTGGATCCTAATTCTTCGGTTCACCCGAAACTTATTTTAAAATTTTCAGGACTTCGGTCAAGTTTCTCCCTCGCGGCTGCGATGGACAAATCGACTCCCGGATTTCGGCGGTGCCCTTGTGGGCAGAAAATGTCCAGGATGGACGCGCACTCCATGTGCATCTACTGCCTCGGCCTAGAACATGACCCACAGGCCTGCAAGTTATGGCGTTGGTTTTCGGTCAACGTCCTGGAAGACCACGCTGCCTGGTTACAGCTTAGGCACCCTGAGAAGCGCTACCTACCGGTGAAGTCAAAGGAGGCCTGTTGGGCGGTTACTGTGGTGGCTGGCTCAGCTGAGCAACTCAAGCAGATGATCGCCCTCAAGGAGGAGACGGCACAGGCCGCATCTTCTTCTTCCTCGGTCGCCGCATTTATCCTGCTCTCTCTGAGTACCTCATATTCAGCTTCTTTCAAGCAGCTTTGCCAATCCCTTTCCACGAAGAGAGAGAGGGGCCATCGGGACATTCCTCTCGGTCCAGAAAGAAGGACTCAAAAGGTAAGTCCCATCTTCGGCGTTCGTGGGAGCGGGAGAGGTCCCCTTCCCCGAACAGTCGACACTCGACTTCGGTCGAGGTTGCGACTAAGGCCGCTGGCTTCACGGTGTCCCCGTCAGGTCAGCCGGCCGAGACACCCGTCGACGCGGTCGAGATTTTTCTCGACCCATCTGACGGGGTGTCGACTGGTGAAGCCGACAACCCTTCTTCACTGGTTCCCCCGGTGGAGACCAGGGACCTGCCTGTGCCTCTGGTGCTGCAGTCCCTGGTTAAGGCTTCCGAGCCGAGGGAAGAGCGGGTGTTCCCTGCGCCTTCCCAGACCTGTCCTCGGAAACACCAAGGATCTCGGTCTCGGTCTCGGACATCGTCTCGGTCCAGCCGATCCCGCCGACATCGGCGGTCTCGGTCTCGGCACCGAAGTAAGCGGCGTCGCCGCTTGTCCTCATCTTCCTCCTCGGAAGAGGAGAGGCTTCAGTGCAAGTTGCGTCGACGCTACGAGGACCTGATGTGGTAGCAGTTACTGCTGTCCGGGAACAAGCCGACGCCGTCGTCTTCCTCGGCCATCAAGTGGCTGTCACCCGAGCGGCCGAAACAACCCCTCGCTGTTGCCGAGGTGCCCAAGCCTGGGCTGGTTGTTTGGCCAAAACCAGCTGCCCCACCGATTTGTGGTGGAACCTCCGCCTCCACAACTGAAATCGGGGGCGCCGAACAAAGACTCTCGGTCGGGTCAGGGCCTGCCCCACAGGTTGTCGGTCACCCTCACTCCTGACCGTCCTCGGCAGGTGGAGGGTGGCTCAGGCCCCAGGCAGCTCTTCACGGACTCCTCGGAGTCTGACGATGACTCCTCCCTGTTCTCCAGGCCCATTGACCTGGAGTCCTCCGGGGGCCAGTCGATGGATGAAAGCCCATCATCCTTGATGGGTCTGCTTCGGCTCATCTCGGAGTCTACCGGGATGCAGCTCGAGCCCATGTCCAAGCGGGCCAAGTATCCCCTGACAGAGATACTGGACCAAGGGGATTCACCTACGGAGGCCTTTCCGGTGGCTGAAGCCATTGTTGGCCCAGCCTTGAAGCTCTGTCAGCGGCCTGCTTCCTGTCCTGTGCCAGGAAGTATGCGGTCCCTACCGGCTCTTTGCCCGGTTTTTCGGAACACTCCTCCGCCGAGGGGTTGGTCACCAACAGCGTTTTCTGGCATTCTGGGAACGGTAGTGATGTGGACAAGCCCCCTGACAAGAAGTCCAAAAAGCTGGACTATGCCGGGGGCAAGGTGTACGCTGCGTCCTCCCTTGGCCTCCGCCAGGCTAGCTCGGCCGTGCTGATAGCACACTTCTCCCACGCCCTCATGGGCTCCCTGGATGAGGTGATCCCTCATCTCCCGGCTGACCTGCAGACCACGGTCCGGCAGGTACGGGACCAGGGTAGGGCAGTGGCTAAACAGCAGCACCAAATGGCTCTGGACATTGGAGACTCCTGTGCCAGATTGGTTTGCGGCCGCAGTGGCCATGCGCCACAGAGCATGGCTGAGGATATCCACCTTCACGGCGGATACCCAGCACAAACTGGCAGATGTCCCCTTCCTGGGGACCGACCTCTTCAGCCCTGGAGTGGAAGGTCACCTCCATTGGATCAAAAAGTCCAATGCCACTCTGGACTTGGTCACCTCTGCCCAGAAGGACAAAGGCCATCGACAGCAGCAGCACAAGTTCTTTCATCCTTCTGTGCCAGCGGCACGTCCGGCCCAACGCACCAGCACCAGGGCCCAGCAGGCTTCAGCAGCCCCGAAACCAAGCAGCCATGGCTTCCTCCAACAGGAAGCAGGGAGGTAAAGGCCCAGGAGGTCCCTCAGCCGGTCCCTCCTCTAAGCCTGCCCAGTGATGGGTTGAGGGGTGTCACCCCCAGCCTCGTCACTCCTCCCCGGGTTCCCCCTGTGGGGGGACGGCTTCTCCACTTCCTTTCCACTTGATCCGTTATCACCATGGACCGTTGGGTGTTGGAGGTGGTAGGAAAGGGCCTGCCCTTGGAGTTTGAGCAGACCCCGCCCTTCCAAGCCGTCGCCCCTTGGGGGGGCTACGGGTTCCGCAGCCTCTTTGTCGGCTCGCTGAGCCGATATTGCCCTGCTCCTCGAAAAAGAGGTGATCAGGAAGGTGGCAGATCCTCCTCCAGACCCAGGATTTGTGTCCAGGTACTTCCTGGTCCCAAAACGGACGGGGGACTGGCACCCCATTCTTGACCTGCATGACCTGAACAGGTTCCTAAGGTCTTGGACCTTCAGGATGGTCACTCTGTGTCAGATAATCCCATCCTTGGAACGAGGCATGTGGTTCTGTTCTCTGGACCTTCAGGACGCGTTCTTTCACATCCCAATCCGTCCGTCCCACCAGAGATTCCTCCACTTCAGGGAGGAGGGATCCATCTACGAGTTCCGGGCCATGCCCTTTGGCCTTTCCCTAGCTCCCAAGGTCTTCACCAAATGCATGGCAGTGGTGACAGCATTCCTGCGGCGCCGAAGGGTCCGGGTGAACCCCTACCTGGACGACTGGCTGTTTGCAGCCCCCTCCAGAGCGGAGGTGGAGTGGTCCAGAGACCTGGCCCTCCAGGTTTGCTCTCAGGTTGGCCTCCTCATCAGTGAGGCCAAGTCGGAACTCGTGCCAAAGCAGGTGATAGAATTCATCGGGGCAGAGCTCGACTCTTTTCGAGCCAGAGCACGGCTCCTGGTGGACAGGGCCGAGGTTCTTTCCTCCTTTGCCCAGTCATTTCAGGTTGGGCAGTCGTGCCTTGCGCGGGACTTCCTGCGCCTCATGGCGGCCTGCACCAGCGTGGTCCGTTGGGCCCACTGGTACATGCGTCTCCTTCAGTGGGGGTTGGCCAGCCAATGGTCACAGCACTTCGATCCTCTGGATCAGCTAGTGACAGTGACCCAGGGGATGTGGAATGCTCTCCAGTGGTGGACCGTTCCGGCACATCTGCAGGAGGGCATCCTGTTTGTCCACCCCGAGCCAACGGTCTCTCTATCGACCGATGCCTCTCTGACATAGGGGCCAACTCCATGGGTGCCTGGGTGCTCTAGCACCCACAAAGTTGACAAAAGCACCCTCAATATTTTGAGTGTAGCCTATCACAAAGGACTATTAGGGAACCTGGTCACAGGAAAAATACTACCTACTGGCAATGAGCACCCACAAAGATTCTTAAAAGTTGGCATTCCTGCTCTCTGATGGTTTGGGGTGCCCATCTGGGGGAGCATAGAGCGCACGGCCTCTGGTCCCCTCGGGAGTCCCGATGCCACATCAACCTGCTGGAGCTTCGCGCGGTTCGTCTAGCCCTCACCGCCTTCACTCCGTTTCTACAGGGTCAAGTGGTTCAGGTCCAGACAGACAGTACCACGACCATGTACTACCTAAACCGCCAGGGCGGGCCGCGCTCCATGCCTCTCATGAAGGGAGCTCTCTGCATTTTAGTGCTCATCGCAGCCTGGAGGCGGATCTCCTCGCCATTCATGTGGCGGGGAGCCTCCAGCACCCTGCGATGCCTAAGCGGATGGGGCTGCGTCCACAGTGGTCTCTCCTGCCAGAGGTAGTACGATATCTGTTCTCCCACTGTGGCACGCCTCAGGTGGACCTGTTTGCCTCCAGGAGAATCTGGCTGAGGCGGTTTTCATGCCTGCCCCCACAGCAGGGCTCGCTGCAGGGGGATGCCTTCTCGAGGCCGTGGACTCCAGGCCTCTTCTACACCTTTCCCCCATTTCTCTTGATCCACAAGGTGCTTCTCAAGGTGAGGAGGGACAAGGCGCAGGTGATTCTGGTAGCCCCAGACTGGCCCCGCCTCTACGCGACCATTTGTTCCACTTTTGCCAAGTTTTGATTCAGTTTGTGAAACTCCATTTTATTTTCCTTTCTGGAGTCCTTTGTCATTTAAAAGAATTTCAAAATGACTTCTGGTAAGTTTTTTTTGCTTCTTGATCAGTATCGTAATCCTCATCTCGCACACTCGGAGGGGACAGGCTGTGGCTACCAGTCAGGCTTCAGGAGTGCAGTCCACCATCATCTTGCTCCTTAGGTTTAAACTGGTGCTTTTATCTGGTGTACCTTTTATCTAGCTTACCTCCACCAGCCATTTCTATTAGTTTAAAAGGTACATTAACAAGATTGTGGAGGTTTAATCACTGGGTGGTTCAGGACCTTGTTTTTCAGTCAACGAGCCGGTCTGTGACATCACTGGAAGTCAGTTGCAGTGGGTTATGACCTGGAAGAGTAGGACACAACCAAAAAGAATTTAACTGAGTTTCTGAAACTGCCAGAATCTTCTGCAGTTGTGATGCCACTTCTGCTTCCTATAGAGGATGCCACTTTTGCTACCTGGTACAGGCCAAACAGTATTCCAGCTGTACCTATGAAATGTACATGGTCCCTTCTGGGAAGTCATTCTGTGCCATACAACCCGAGCCAGACTCAGTTGTGATTAATGCTGCACATGATAGGTCCTGGGAAGCTAAACACCTTAGCTTCCTCCCTCCTGATAGAGTCCAGGAGGATGGATGTCTTAGACAAAAGGAAATTTGACTCAGCATCACTGGGCCCTTCGTATTGCTAACCACCAGGCCCACATGATAGAGTACCAAAACTCCCTCTGTAGGAAGGCTAAAGGAGCTGCACAAGCATTACCCTAGGGTACTCCAAAGTAGGAGCTCTTGAAACCTCTTACTGCTGGGACTGGTGTGGGTACAGCCTAGGACTTATCAGATGCTTCTGCTAGGGCTGCGGCCTCTGGCATCTGTCTCAGGAGATATTCTTGGCTTAGAGCGGCTGGTTTTGCGAATGATGTGCAACAGTCCATTCTCAATGCCCCATTTCGAGGGCACAAGTTGTTTGGTCCTGAGGTCCAAGATATTGTCTCAACTGTTCAAGCCTCGAGCAGTACTTTAAAGTCTGTGCATTCCCTCTATGATGCCTGGGGTAGGAGCAGGGGTCCCTTTAGTCCAGCTCGTGTCAGACAGCACCCAAGCACCAGACAGTAAGGCAGGAACAAGGGAGTGAGAGCAGTAGCCTTGCCAGCTCCCAGTACCATCCCATTCCCATGTGCCTATTCAAAGGCTCCTAGAGGTGGTGGCAGAGGGGGGGCCGCCCCAACTATCTCTGCCTGACTCCTTGTACACTTCCAAACACAATAACCTCCAAGGGTGATTGTAGGGGTCGCCTTTCCTTCCACTTAAACCTGTGGAAGGAAGTGACTACAGATGCATGGGTTCTGGAGATCATAGAACAGGATCATGCTTTGGAACTTCTGGACATACTGTCCCCCACTCGTGACACATGGTCCTCCAGAGCACCTGCCACTACTCCTGTAGGAAGTGCAGACTTCGCTGCAAAAGCAGGCCATGCAGCCTGTACCCTTAAAACAAGGAGCACAGGCTTTTACTCCTGGTACTTCTTTGTCTCAAAGTGGACAAGAGACCTATGGCCTATTCTGGATCTCAGGGAGCTGATCATCTTCATAGAGTACAAGAAGCTCAAAATGGTCACCTTACAAGGTTTTCTCCCACTGCTGCAAGCAGCACATTGGATCTGTTCCCTCGTTATGAAGGCTGTGTACCTCCCTATCAAAATCGGGAAATCTCACAGAAAATACTTGAGGGTTACTGTTTCAAGGGGAATATCACCAATTCATAGTGTTACCCTTTGGCTTGTCTTTTGTGCCAGAGGTCTTTACCAAATGCTTGGCAGTGGTGGCAGCAGCCCTTCCAAGGGAAGGCCTCTATGTTTTCCTTTACCTGGATGACTGGCTGTTGAAAGCCCACTTTGGGGAAAGGTTCTCAAGACCTTAGCTCGAATCAGACAGCTGTTCGATGCTCTGGGGGTGACTGTCAACATACCAAAATGAGTGTTGACTCCCCTGCCAGTGCCTGCAGTACATAGGAACAGTCTTGGACACAACCCAGGGCTCAGCTTTTCTGCCTTTGGACAGGGCCGACTGCATGGTTGCCCAAACACAACTAGTACATGACAGTCGTTTTGTCTCAGTAAGGATGTTCCTGTGCCTGGTAGGCCTTGTGGCTGCGGCCATTGTCACAGTACTGCTGGCCAGACTCCACATACGGATTTCCCAGTGGACCCTAAGTGTCCAGTGGGATCAGCACACAGACGACCTGGAACAGATGATCCTAGCCACATCTCTGGTACGCAAAGTGCTCAAGTGGTGGATGGAACCTAGCAGCCTGTTAAAGGGGGTTCCATTCCTGATCCCCTCCCCTCTACACAGATTCACACAACAGTTACTTTGGGGATGGACTAGGGAACACATTTAGGTTCCCATCAGACACAGGACAAGTGGACCCCAGTGGAGAGCACCTTACACATAAATATTCTAGAAATGTGAGCTGTTCCGTATGGACTCCAAGCCTTCCAGAACTACTTGTCTCCAGCTCCTCTGCTAATGCAGATGAACAATATCGGTGTGATGCATTACATCAACAAATGGGGTGGGGGGTGGAGGAATCGTTCCTATCTACTATACAGGGAAGCAATCAGTGTTTGGTATTGGGTGCTAGACCACAGTCTACAACTATTGGCCATACATGTTCAGTCGCCCAAAACATCTTGACAGACAAGCTAAGCAAGTTGCAGTCCAGGATGCACAAGTGGGAACTGCTGACTTTGGTGGTCAGTGACCTCTTCGAAAAATGAGTCCTACAGAGGTGGACCTTTTTGCGTCCCCACACAGTGCAAAACTGCCCCTTTTCTGCTCACTCGCTCCAGGGCCTGGAGTTTTATGACGAGGCACGTTGTCCCTGTCTTGGAAAGGGAGGTTCCTATATGCCTTCCCTCTAATTCAGAGCAAGCAAGCAAGCAAACTTTATTTATAAAATAGCGGCATTCACAAAAAGACCATAGCGCTAGCACAGTAGATCATAAAACCACAGCTAAAAATCCATAAATAATAAATATCAGGATCGAAAAATTATTCAGTTAGGAAAAGCAAGATTAAACAAATAATGCATTCAATGCAGATTTGAAACTCTCCACAGTCAGGCACTCTCTTATCCGATGAGGTAGAGAATTCCACAGGGTGGGGGCTACAAACTCACTTACTCGGTCCCCAGAGGTTTTCAAATGAACCCTGAGAATCTCCAGCTATCCTTCATCAGCGGAACGGAGGAGGAGGCAGTAGGGGTGAAGAAGTTCTTGCAGATAGCATGGTCCCTGTCCATGTAGAGAGTGCTACTGAAGCTCCAGATGGAGGGGGCAACTCTGATACTCATTGCTCCCCTGTGGCCTCAGCAAATGTGGTTCCCCTTACTGCAACAACTAGCAGTGCAAACCCCCAGTGCCTGTGCCTATATGCAAGGGTCTGCTGTCACAGGAATAGGGAACCCTGGTTCACCTGGACCTGAAATCTCGCCATCTGCATGCATGGCTCCTAAAGACATAGCTGTTGCTCGCTTGTTTCCCAAAAAGTGGCTGATGTTCTGATGGCTTGCCGGAAAGCCTTCCACCAGATCCACTTATTCCATGAAGCGGAAGTGGTTTGCTTTATGGGATACTTCTCGCCACCTGGATCCATTTACCTCTTCAGTTAATCAGGTTCTAGAATACCTGCTGTCGTTATTGGATTCAGGCAGGCAGTATTCATCAATTAAAGTGCACCTGGCTGCTACATCAGCTTTCCGTGTGCCTACAGATGGTCATACGGTGGCTCAGCTGGAGGTCACCGTTACGTTCTTGGGAGGCTTTCTGCATCTGAAGCCTTCCATCGATAATCCAGTCCCAGTCTGAGACCTGGATTTTATTTTGGAAAAGCTTGCTTTGGCTCTTTTTGAGCCAGCCGCGACATGTAGCTTATGCTTTCTTGGAAAGCGTTATTTTTAGTTGCAGTCACTTCTGCTTGAAGGATTTCAGAGTAACAGACTCTAATGTGTGAGCCTCCTTATTTGATTTTCCACAAAGACAGGGTGTCTGTGTATCAATCCTAAGTTTTTACCATTACTTTGAATCAAACTATCCACCTACCAGTTTATTTTCTGAAGCATGCCAGTCCAGGAAAGCATTCTGCCATACTCTAGATATACACCGGTACTACATACACTGCAAGAAGGGCTGCAGCAAGTCCTCGTAGCTTTTGTTTCATTCACCCGGGAAAAAGTGCACCTGTTTCTAAACAGTGCTTGTCCAAGTGATGGTGATAGTGGAGTGTGTTGGACCAGTCGTGGTGCTGCGCTCAATGTGTAACTGACGGTGCGAGTCCAGCCGGAGGGTGCGGGCACAGCCCCCACGATGAAAGGTAAATAAATTTATTATGTCTCACGATTGATCAGAGATAGTCTGAATTAGAGGTCCCCAATAAGCTGGGTCAGTTACCCACGCATGTCTATCACCTTACTTCACTTGCCGGTAGCACTACATTACGCTTATGTTTATAGCGGTGTGCGATTCCTGTAGCTTTTGTGCTACGCAACATCAGGTGGTTCGACTCTCTCCACTATCGCCCAAGTGACTAGCCAACTGTATTACTTTTTGTTACAGGCAGTATGGTAAGGAACGTCCTGGGGTGGTTCATGGTCATTCCACAAGAGGTGTGTCCACTTCCGTTGCTTGTTTTAAAAACGTTTCTGCTGCAGTCATCTGTGCATCTGCTACCTGGAGTACTGTCCACATCTTCACTAAACACTACAGTCTGGACATTGTCTCCCGTAGATGGCTGGCTGTGGCCTAGCTGTACTACAGGGCCTACTTTCTTAAGCCCAGACTGTTCACTGTCAGTACTCGTTCCATAGGTGTGGCCTGATGAAAAGGATATCCTTGATGAAGATAGGACAGTTATGTACTTACCATAACAGTAGATCTTTGAGAGAATTTCTTTTATCAGGCCATGCCGTCCCACCTACCTTCCCCCTTATGGGCCTGCAACTCTAACTTTTGCTGTTTCTATCTCGATTCTGTTCTCCTTCTAGCCCTCTGCCTCGCTTGGTTTGCAGAGTGCCGAGTTCTCTCCTGGTTCCCTACAGAGGTCCTCTGAGTGTGATCTCCAGTGGAGAACTGAAGAGCAGAGGTGCCTGCCCACATTCATGTATGAGCCAATGTCTGATGTTGTGACTTATGAACGTACGAAGAAGCCAGCAAAAGAAGGCCATTTGATCTATCAAGTCTGCTGGTATTGCAGGGTCCACAGCTTGAGCTAATGTCCCTGCCCTCCTTCCCCACTCCTCCCGTCCTCTCTTCCCGTGATCCTTACCTCCCCATGCCTGTCCCAGCCTCTCTTAAAGCTGCCCACTGTCTTCAATGAGATGACCTCTTCCAGCAGCGCATTCCAAGTGTCCACCACCCTCTCTGTGAAGAAGTGCTTCTTGACCTCCCTCCTAAACCTCCCACCTTCCAGCTTAAGACTGCCTTCTCATGTTATGGTTGCCACTCAGCTTAAAGAGACTCTCCTTATCAACCTTATTTATCCCTTTCAAGTACCTGAAGATCCCAGTCATGTCCCCTCTCTCTCTCCTGTCTTCCAGAAAGTCATCCTTGGGATCGCTTTTGTGGAGAGGCACTACATGTGCTGTTCTCCAGTCCTGCCGTAAAATGCCTGACTCTAATGAACTATTAAATAGGTCTGCCAGTGGCCCTGGTAGCTCCTCGGCCAGTTCCTTTAGTACCCTTGGATGTACTCTGTCTGGGCCTGGTGATTTGTCCACCTTCAGTGCCAGCAGCCCCTCCCTCACTCTGTCCTCCTCTATCACTACATCTGTGCCCCAACCCCCATCTCTTTTCCCTCCTGAAGGCACTGATCCATCCTTCTCCCTGGTGAAGAGAAGTATTCATTTAGTATCTCTGCTTTTTCCCCCATTATCCTCCACCCACTCCATCCCTTTCTTAAGCCTAACAATCTGTTTCTTCTTGTTCTTTTTCTCACTTATATAATGAAAGAAAGCCTTCTCCCCTTTCTTAATTCCTTCAGCTATCTGCAGCTCCTTCTGTGCCTTTGCTCACTGGACTTCCTTACTTGCCTCATTAGCCTGCCTTAGATAATTTTCCCTTTCCACCTGTCTCTTGGTCTTCCTGAATCTTCTATAGGCTAACCTCTTTTCTCTTACTGCCTGGGCAACCCCAGAACTGAACCAGCTGGACGCTTTGGCCCTTGTGTTCTTCCCCCTGAGCCTAATGCACTCATCTGTGGCAACCAGTATTCCTTCCTTAATGATGGACCACCTTTGGTCCACCCCCATATCTGCTCTCATGCCTGCCAGATGGCTCCTTAGCACTTTGCCCATTTTCCTGAAGTCCGCCTCCTGAAATCCAAGATTTTGGTCTTAGTTGGGAAGCTTTCCCTGACCATATCTAATTGGAACCGCACTGTGCAATGGTCACTTCCACCCAGTGGCTCCCTGACCATTATTTCTTGTACATGCTCCCCATTTGTGAGCACCAGATCAAGAATTGCCTCTGCTGTTGTTGGTTCAGTGATGCCCTGAGTCAGGAACCCACTCTGCAGTCCTTCCAGGATCACCTGACTCCTAGCACATGTTGTGAATGGTATGCTCCAGCCCACCTTGTGCAGGTTGAAGTCCCCCACAATTACAACCTCTCCTAGTTGTTGTGGATGGCCCCTTGTTGACTGCTTGCAGAACTTTCTGTGTGGTCCTAGTGCTTGGCGGCTGTATGTTCCATAGGTGTGGCCCGATGAAAGAGATTTTCTCGAAGATCTACTATTACAGTAAGTACAGTATGTAACTGTTCAGTCCTTGGAGACTAGACAGGAGAAAGCACTGGCCAGTATCGCTCTTCATTCTGTGGACCATGAAGAAGGGGTGGTGGTGGTGGCAGCTGAGCTCAGCAGAAAACTTAGTAGGGACTGTTGTTGGAGTGCTAATAGGTAGATATTTTAGGACTCTGTCTTCATAGATTCCAAGTTATGGGTCTGGGCTGAAGGTACTAGGACCATGCAGGAGTAAATTTATTTTTTTTGCTGAGAGGGATCCAACAGTCTACACACTTCACATGGTGCTGCATGCCATCCAGTAATCATCGCTGACTCCCTCACGCACCTCAGTTCTGTTATTTTCGACATCAGGTGCACACCGCGCAAGTGACAGCACCACAGTGAGTTCCACCATCATTACTTAAACTGTCACTGCCTTGTTTTTTCGTGGTGTCTTCTTTGTTCCTTATTTTACTTTTCTGCGATGCTGAATGTTGAGAAGAATGGGGCTTGGAAGATGAAAGTCTGGCAATCTGTCATTATGCATCAGGACATCTGTGGGAAGCAGATGGCTGCAGTGGACCGGCATTAGTACTATGTGGCTCGCCTTGGCCCTCAGCATGACATGGATGTGTGGGACGCTAGCTTCTCTGTAGACTACCATAACCTAGAGATCAGCGCAAATGAGGTGAGGTCGGGCAGCCCCCACCTTTGGAGGTAAGTGTTGCACACATGCAGCCAACACACAGTCGCTAGGCCTTTACCCTGAGCCGCTTCCTGGGATCTCTGGTTTCAAGGAAGCACAGGGTCCTCCTCAACCTCACCATTGCTAAGGTGCCTGAGGCCCTGGTGTTGGGATCTGGTGGACAGTTGTCTCCTGGTTGTCCGGCTGCTGCCCCCCCCCCCCAAGTCTGTCTGCTCTGGGCAGCAGATATCCCCAGTGGTGAGGCTAAAGCTATATACTTGGTATACACTGGTGGACACCTCAGTGTCATCTAGTGCTGCCCATGATGTCAGCATTTGCAGTAATGGCAAGTCGGACGGTGCCAGATGCGATGACGGGTGCCCCCTCCAACACCGTTCACAGTGTTGGAGGGACCAGCACTGAGGTTGTTGTGTGTTCCGGTCTTGAGGTGGAGTTTGTCATTTCCTCCCAGGTTTGCTACTGGCACGGAGGAGGATTGCACTGGCGATGGACACTGCGATGGCCATGGTGACAGTCCTGCGCCCGGCAGTTGGGGGGTGCGCTAATGATGGTGTCACTGCTGGTCCCGGTGCTGCTCACTGGGGATGGCTTTGGGGTTGACTCCGAGCCTTGGTACCAAGGGCAGTGCTAGCAGCAGCAATGGGAGTGAAACCATCTCTGAGAACATGGTCAACAGTGAACCTGACGCTGGAGGCAGTGCCGGCTCAGAGCCTCATGGCAGCCTGGAAATGATGTTCTCCCCACCGGAGAGGACCGGGACCACTCTACGGATACAGTACGGCTTCACTGTCCTCACCTGGGAGAGTCCCTCCATGGACACCAGTCAAGTCACTCCTCTGATGTAGGAGGACCACTTTTGGGTGACTCTGCCAGCCATCCACTCAGGCGAACCCCCTTGCAATCCACTTGGCCGGAGGCCCTGAGGACCCCCGAGTCTCATCTCAGTCCAGGGCCTCACTGCTTTTTACAGAGGTTGCCTGCCTAAACATGAGAGTAACACAGAGTTTGTTGGTGCCCTAGATAGCTTCCACAGGGACTGTGACAGGGCCCAGTTCCTGCCCTTCTCCCCAGCACCAACAGCCTCTGGGGTTAGTGCCTCATCCCTGTCAGCGTCATCCTCTGCTCAGAGGACAGTGAATCATCTTTCCACCTGTTCACAGCTGCCGAGTACTCTGTGTACCAGCGATTCTTGTTAGAGATGCTCCAGGCACTTGACAATGGTTTCTACACAGGCCATGATCCGGCAGCCTTGCTGTTGGGAGTCCTAGGAGTCTCCATTATTGGCACTATTGCCATCCTTCCCTGACCTAGAGCCTTCATAGAGGCATCATGTGCGGTGTGACAGTATCTCTGCTCTTGTCCTCCAGCCCTCAAGGACCTTCTATGCTCATATCATGTATCCACAGGGTCTGTGGGTGCAGTACTTCACCCCCCCCCTTTCAGGGCTGGAAGTACCGCAGACCCCATCAGGGCTTACATGCCTCATGCATGATTGACCTCTAGAGGCAGATTCAGCTCATGCAGATGCCTTTAGTGGGAAGGTTTTTTTACCACATCACGTGCCCTCATGTTCATATCTGCACATCAGGTGGCCTTCAGTAGGCACCTGTGTTTGCAGTTAGAAGAGCTCTTAGCTGCCATGTCTTAAAACGAGTTAGGCAAGCCATTGTCCTTTCTGTTTGGGACCTGGAGGTAGCTCAGCACCAGTCAAGGGCATCGTAAGATGCCAGCGATGTGGCCTACAGGGTAGCGGGAACTGCAGTCCAGTGTTCCCATTCATGCATAACTGTAAATGTTTCACATACAAATTATGAAATTCAAGCACATTTTTGTATAATGGGGGTACACTGCACCCCCATAATTCTGTTTGTAGTTCATGTACCCCACAAAACAATTTGTAGAAATGGTACAGTAAACCCTTGTAATTTAGTTTGTACCTCTAAACATTTTTGGAGTGGGTATAGTGAACCCCCAGATCTGCAGTGTTAATGGGAACACTGCTGCGGTCTGCCTCAGGTGGATGGCATGGCTTTGCCTTCCCTGACTGGCACTTTTGACCTGGCATAAAGTGCTAAATTTGCTTTTCTAGGGGCTCATTTCTCCTCCCCTAGACTCAGATAGCAACTTTTGAGGTTCCCTTCCTCTCCTGTGCCACTGGAACCCCTTCTGTTAGGTGTCTTGCCCCCCCTCCGCAACGCAGAGGTCTGAGGGTTATCTTTTAACCCTCAGGGTGAGCAAGCTCCTCCCTCAGATAAAGGGAGAACTTGGTTCTTGGACCCATAAGTGGAAATCAGTGGTGAAGACTGATTCCTGGAACATATGAAAGCTGCGTACTTCATCATTGATTACCACGCCCCGCTCACCATCCCCTGCTCTGACAGAGCAAGGGCCTCTCAGCAAACTCACCTTCTTGATGCTGTCAGTGCCACTGAAAGTTGGGCATCTCACCGTTTGCCCCTCTCTAAGGGTGTTTTTTGTTACACAGTTAAAAAAAAAAAAGGAGTTGGGTATCTTTACAGGATGTCCAGTCTCGCCGAAAAAAATGAAACTGGGGTGAAGGTTCCTGTGGGCCTTCCCATCAACCCCCCAATAAAGTTGTGAAACGTAGCTCCTCCCCACACCACCACAACCAGTTTTTCTTTCATGTCCTCTTCCTCCCTGCCTGGGGTGTACCCCCTCTGTGGCTATATCCCCATCAGTTGCTACAATCAGCATGTGCCCTGGGCACTATTGTAACTCCACTTGGCAGTTGCAATGCACGTGGAAGGTGCTGTGCACCTTTTTGGATCAACTACAGTAGCTCTTACACAGGGTATATCTCTGTGGTTGCAGGAGAAGCAGGTTGCTTTCTTTACATAGTATTTTCAACTGACTATGTCAGGTTATCGTGGTTGGTATACCCCTTTCTGTCCCTGTGTAACTGGGTGGGTAGCCCTCTAGCCTTTTGGGTACCTGAGGAGAGGCACACATCTATACCCCCTTGGACTGTTCAGTCCTGAAACCAGTCTGTATGCACCGAGGCTCCCTCTTTCTTATTCTCTGATGGGGATAGAGGGACTTGGTTAACTGATGCATTCAGTCAGTCCTTTGTCTGGTAGCATAAAGTTGCCCTTTTTTTCCCCAGAGTCTGTGTGTTTCATTCTTTCTTTCGGCATCTGATTTGCAAGGGGGTCCAAATTCTGAGTATACCCTTCTTGCCTTCTACCAGAGCCACATGTGCAAGGCTCCTGCCTTTTTTTCCTAGGACCACTGTCAGTCTCCTGTCTGACTAGTGATATGAAGCTGTGTTGATATACCCAACTACCTATTATGTCAGCAATTGCGCCCTGTTCTTTCTCTCTAAAATGCTAGTTGGGTTCTGTTCTGTTTATTCCTATATCCATAGTCTGGCTCTGTTTTGTTGTTTATTTCTATTTCTGTATCCTTTTTCTATCCCGTTGGGCTGGAAAAGTGTGTAGCCCTCTCTTATGTTTCCCCACTTTGTTTCTGTCCTAATGAACAGAACTGAGGTGTGCGAGGGAAGCAGAAATGGTTATTGGCTGGCTCGCGTGACATCACGAGGTGCGCAGGCACCATGCTGAGTAGCAGACATCAGTTCCCCCTCAGCAGAAAAACTGCTTCTGCAAGCTCCTAGTGCCTCCTTCTCCAGACCCATACGAGGTAATCAGTGATGATATTCTGGAAGATCAACAATTCTGGTACGGATGTAATTTTCTTTTTTCTACATCGCTTGTGACCATCTCTCAGCTTAGTGTCCAGTCATGGCTAGAATAGAACCCAGATTCATTGTGACTGTTTTCATTTTGCCCACAC
The DNA here is from genome assembly GCA_016271365.2 of Neoceratodus forsteri. Classification (NCBI taxonomy): domain Eukaryota; kingdom Metazoa; phylum Chordata; order Ceratodontiformes; family Ceratodontidae; genus Neoceratodus; species Neoceratodus forsteri. The sequence continues at coordinate 15,929,463 of CM028133.1, forward strand.
CCCTCTTTCCCAACAGATCACATTTCAGGTTAAGCGAATGAAGAAGCCAAAGGCAGAGGACTCTGATCTTCAGGAAACCACAGGAAGAAACGGAGATGAAGTTGATGAGGAAACAGAAACCCATTTACAGTCTACACTAGAAATCAGTGGCCCAAAGATACCCTCTCCAGGACCTCAAGGTAAACTACTGGTTGTCTGAGGATCAATTACAGCAATGCTTTTGTGAAAAGATGTTTGGTTTTACTTCGCTGTCGATAATGCTTAGACAGGCCTATCATATATGTTTGGGGGTGGTGGGGGTCGTAACTCTTCACTCATCTGACAGTGCTGCATTTAAAATGCAGTTTACTTTGTAAATGTCTAGTTCTGTTCCATCTCAGTTTGTGCAGTCAATAAATGACTGCTGTGACATGCATGCCTGACAGAATGTCTTCACACTTAATTTAGCTGCACCCAGTTGAACTTACACCAGTGAGCTAGGACTGCAGACTTCTTTTATGATCAGTTAGTTGTAAGCTTCCTAGTTGCAGCCTTACCACCTCAGAGCCTCATGCTGTTCGAACCTCGGAAGCTAAGCAGGGTCGGACCTTGCCACTAGTAGAAAGGAAAACCTCCAGTGAACACCCGGTGCGAGGGTATTCTCTCCTTGGTTAAAAGTAACAGTAGGGATGCCCAGCTTGGGGTTTGAGTGACACTGTCCTGTCGGAGGTGCCATCTTTCAGGTGAGATGTTCAGCCATGGTCCTGTCTGCCTGTTTTGGTGGTTATCAAGGTTTTCATTAAAGAGCTAGTAAACTGCATACAATTTTTTTAACATTTATTTTATTTAGATTTCAGATTAACAGCTTTGAGCCAAAGGCTGTTTTACAAAGGTTCCACGTCATGTTACGTTGATAGGTAATACAAAATTGGTTACATTAGTAAGATAAAGGATAACTTAATACATGCTCAGTATAAATGTGACATAAGAGCTGAGGTAGATACTAAGGCAAAACCCAGAATAAGATTACAGTAAGTGGAGCACACAGACACAATTATACATTTATAATGCAGCCAAAATAAGCCTTGTTAAAAAGAAACATTGTTCTTTATTTTTAGCTTGTTTTTGGTTTTTATTGGGTTCACCACAACATAACCTAGATAGACCATCTTAGGGTAGCTGGTTCATTCCACTAGGGTGTCAAACAGACGAGGCACACTGATGAGTCCTGGTAGGATGAATCACGTGTCTGTGTCTTTCTGTTGGCACCCTTTGCAAACTGTGTGAGAGGCCTTTTGGCACCATGCAATTTTGTTTAAAGTTGAACCAGCATAATATTCTGTGGTGATTTGCATATACAGCCCATGATGCTTTGCATTGTGGGGGTATGTGTGATTTTGTATTTCTCTAAAAAGAAACATTGCCTAATAGCATACGTTGATTATACCAAGGTAAGGCTAGGCCTTTGAGAGAGGAGGTAGCGTAGGAGTAGGGTGGTAGGTCAACAAGAAAGTGGGTGAAGAGTCAACCAGGCAGTAACATGGAAGGATGAGGAAGGTTAGGGAGTGGGAGGGAGTAGCGAGGAAGTAAGAGGAGGTGGTACCAGGGTTGAAGAGTGGGGAGTGTGGGGGGGAGAGACATAGGTCAGGAGACACTATGGAACATAGGGTGAGTGGACTTTTAATCTTTTTTTAAACTTTCAAAAGTAGTCAACTCTTACTTCTTATAGCTGAAGTAACTTGTTCTTTTTTTTTTTTTAAACTAATTAGAAAATCTTGCAGCTGACAGTACTTTTATATTGCCTGGAACAATACCCTACCTGGAGGCTGACGTATCTAGTTCGGTTCCTCTTCATACCTGATCAATCCGGTGACATCACAACTCTTCGAGAAGAGCCAGTCACCAACTGGCAGATGGTCACTTGTGATGTCCCAGTAGGTGAGGTCACATCATTGCAGATGAGGTGTGAAAAGGAATCGAACTTGATACATCAGTCTCCAGGTAAGGTGCTGCTCTTCACAGCACACCTAGTACCATCATACGGTCTAGAACACCTAGTGAGCAAATGGACAAATAAACTCCAGAAATAAAAAGCAACAACTATTTTAAAAAATTAGTAGTGTTTTCATGCCTTCTGTTTTTGGCGCTGCTGGCTCTTTAAATATCCCATGGCACATCTCAAAAAAAAGGGAAATTTCTCTGGAGTCTTGGCCAAATTTCCTTCATTCACTAAGAAAACTCCAGCAACTCAAACTAGTTCAAAATCTGTTCTAGGGATGTGGATCTTTATTTATCTATTAGCTTTTGTTTACTGGGTAGGCACGCTAGACAAGGAATGCCTATTTTCAGGTGCAGGCCGGGAGATTACAAGAGTAGGTTTACAAGCAGAATGAGAACAATTACAACATAATGAAATACAGGCATTGAACAGGGTGAAACAAATAAACAAGTACAGGATGATCAGATAAGCATATACATCAAGGTAAGAACATACAAGCAGTAATGACAATTCTTGGTATAACACATGGGCTTTTAAGGTGGGACATTGGGTGATTGTCATAAATGCTAAGGTGCAGGAAACTATAAGAGTTGATGGTGCACTATCCACGCTTAGGCAGCTCTTCGTTTCCCTTCAAATCTTGCCAAAAGATCTTCAAGCTAAGTCCCCCAACCTGGGTGGTATCCTCCTCGGCACTGTCTTGTGATATCAGATCTTCCTTTCCACTGGAAGCATCAAGTCTCCTACTTGGCAGCTATTGCATGTGGTGTAGGCCCACTTTGGTCTTCGACCATTTTTTTCCTTGTTTTTTCCAAACACTATTAAAATGGAGCGCAGTGACCAGAAAGTTGGTCCAGGGTTCAAACGGTGCACCTCTTGCACCCAGAAAATGTTGCGCACTGACCCTCACACCTTGTGCATATACTGCCTTGGGGCCCAGCGCAACCCGCAGGCTTGCAACCTGTGCAGGTCCCTTCAGCCCTCTACCTTGGAGGACCATTACACCCGCCTCTTCTTAGGCTATCCGGATGAACATAATCCTCCCATTTGTTCCAAGGATGCCTGTAAGGCGGTTTCTGCGGCACCAGGTTAGACGGTTCAGCTCGCTGTCTTTGAAGAGACTGCGGCAGGCATGGGTTTTGTCTTCTCACCTCTCCCAGTGGGCTTGGGTGCTTTCTTCAGTGGAGCATTCTGGGACTTATGCCAGTCCCTTCCTACCCTCAGGGAGGGCCCTTCCTGTGGGTCCAAATCTTCTTAGGTCTCAAAATCTAAGAGGTCCCATCACGGTTCATGGGACCAGGAGTGGGCACGTTCTTCCCACTCCCATGATTCTGCCTGTGGCTCAATAGCAGTCAAGCCATTGACTTTGGCCAATGCTTCAGTTGTTCCTGTCCAGGCCACTGGCCCCTTGATATCCCCATCTGGCCTGCTGGTCGAGACCTGGGTCGACCAGCTGGCCGAGATCTTTCGATGTGGTCGACCCATTGTCTGAGGACAGTGGGGATGACTCACTTTTGAGGACCCTGGTCCTCTTGGTCTTCTCTCAGGTGGGGCAGGACAAACCAGCCAATCCAGCTGTCTCCCCCTCGGGCGTTGCTCGGGGCCTGGCTCCAGTTGATCACACAGTGCCTTCCCCTGTGTCTTCTCCCCGATGACCTGACCGTCTTCTTGGTCACGGTCCTGATCAAGGTCTCAATCTGGCTCTCTCTCCAGATCAAGGGAATCCCAGCATTCCTCCTCTCAGCTGTCAACCAAGAAGCGCTGTCAACGCTCTTCATCTTCCCTGTCTTCAGACAAAGACAAGCTCCGCCACAAATTGTGGCAGTGTTGTGAAGAGCTGGTGTGGCAGCAGTGGATCCTCAGCCACAGCTGAACCCCGCCTCAGTCTCTGGTGCTTCCGTGGTCGCCTTTGCCATGGCCTGCTTCGGTCACCCCGGTTGAGCCTATGCCGACTTCTCCTTCCATTCTGGTGGAGTCCCCGCCTCTGCAGCCCTTGCACGGGGCCCCATCCAAGGCTGCCTGCCCAGCTTCTGGTCTTCCTGATCAGCTCTCTATCAAAATCACCCATTCGGGCAAGCCACAGGTGATCCAAGGGGATGTCTGGATCAGTGGCGGTGTTCAAGGAGTCCTTGGATTCGGAGGACTCCTCCATGCATTCCCTTCAGACTCCGGCATTCGAACAGGAGTCCTATGAGGAGCCCACCACTGAGCATGGACTGGTCTCCTTCGCGGCCTTGCTCCAACTGATCTTTGAATCCATGGGGATCCCATTGGAGCCAGTCCAGAAGTGGTCCAGGTACTCCCTGACCAAAATCCTGGACAGGGATGACTCCCCAGGGGTTGCCTTCCCAGTGGCAGAATCCAGTCTCGGTCCTGCTCTTGAGCTGTGGCAATGTCCAGCCTCTTACCCAGCGCCTTCGGCCCGTATGGTCCGCAAATATGCGATACCTACAGGTCTCTCCCCAGTTTCACCAACCATCCTTCAGTTGAAGGATTGGTGGCAGACTCGATGTTCTTGTGGACGGGCAATGTTGGGGATGTCATTCCTTCCCCTGCAACTGCCCTCCCTAAGCAAGAGTCCCCTCTTTACTCCTGGCATCACTCCATCAAGGGCAAGGCATCTCGATTTCTCCATGCACACTGATGCAATTCACCATAAGCTTCACCGTAAGCTTGGTGCTTTGCATCGGAATAAAGCATGTATTCTGCTCCCTGCCCGCCAAGAAATTGTACTTAAAAGGATCCTTCCAGTCTTTGACTACGGTGACTTAGTCTACAGTAGTGCCCCTTAATCCTCCCTTGGCAGACTGGACCCCCTTTTTCATTCTGTCTGCCGTTTTGCTCTAGATTGCCGGTTTTGTACTTGCCACTGCTTTCTTTACTCTGCTCTTTTCTCTCCCTTCTCTTAATGTTAGGTGCCTTTCCCATTGTGTCTCTGCTTTATCCAAATTTTGGTTCGGCACCCTTCCATCCTGTCTTATATCCCTTCTTTCCCCTCCTCCTCATACCCTCTCAGCGATAACAATTTACACTCTTTCACTATTCCAGTATTCCTTCTAGAAAGTCTGTCATTGGTCAATCTGTTTTCTCTAACCGGTTTCCTAAACTCTGGTCCTCCCTCACCTTTCTGTTCATTCTGCCTCTTCTCCTTCCTCCCTAAAGACTCCTTCCTGATTTTTATCATCCTTCCTGCAGCTGCCCTTGACCCTTTCTCTTCCTTTCTGTTTATAATCTGTGTGTTTTGTTTCATTTTATATATTCCCTTCATTTGCTATTCTGCCTAATGTATTTATGATTCTGTGTCTAATTATAATATTTAATGTATTTTACTTTTTATAGTTCGATATTTCCTTCTCCCCTCTCCCCCAGGATATTTCTGGAAACAAGCTGTTTTCAGCTCAGCATATATTTCCTTGTTAGTCTTTTAAATAAATAAATCTATAGGGCAGATAGAGACTCTGTGCCTGACCAAACACAATCCGCCAGACGACGTTGAGAATGTGACTTGGGCCTTTCCATTACACCTGAAGACTGGTCTCAAACCTGGTCAATTGTGCACTTAGCCCGTAGGGATGCACAGAGTCGTCTTCTCCAGAACAAAGTGCTCCACTGTTGGTACTGCACTCTGTTTTCTCTTCACGAGCTGGGTCTCTCTCAGTCCGCGAAGTGCCAAAGATGAAATTCAGTGGATGGCTCCTTACTCCTCATGTTGTGGTCCTGTCCTTCCATTCCCCCCTTTTGGCAAGGGCGTGCATGCTTTTGCCAAGCTATCCTTAAAGTCTATGTATTCCTCTCCCCATGTGTGTTTATTTTAGCCTTGCCCTCAGCGGCCTCACACTTTACTATAAATCTGTTGAAGTGGCTTGCTGCAGCCAACAACTGAAGCAAAGTGACTCCTTATTCAGAGAAGGCACTCTGCAGATGTTCCCTCAGTTGATGCCTGGAGAACCTCATTGGCCGCGTTGGCTCACAACGAATGGCTCAGTGATATTGTGATTGGTAACTTCTCCAATTTTGATTGTGTATGGGCCCCTCCCTCTCACATTTGGCACCCCAGGCCACCTAACAATTCATGGTCCTTTGCGTTTCAGGACATTGGTTTATCCTAGTTCACATCTCTGGCGCTCCTTACCTGTTTATTTGTGCCTACCTGTCAGCCATGTTGGATTGATTGCTAGATCTGTACCCTTCATTCGATGGGTTATTGGTGCTTTACCCCTTTGTTTAGTGTTCTGGGTTATTATGGTTTCCCTTTTCTTGTTGTTTATTACCCTTCTTTTCTTTTTTTATTTAAACTTTAGACATTGATATTCTTGTATTATTCATGAGCCAGTTTTTTTCATTAAGACTTAGTAGTCTTTTATTTTCCTTCCTTGGCAATATATTTTTAAATCCTTGTTTTAGGAAATCATTCATTATTTATCAATTCGTGGAGTTTTGTCGGTTGGTTATGTTTATATATATTTGTTCCTTTGTATGCCTGGTTGTTTCTTATGTTCTTCAGTGTATTGTCTATGTATTTGAAAAATCAATACAATTTTTAACTTGGGGAAAAAAAAAGGAATCCGAATCAAATTACAAGCTGCATCAGTGCTCTCTACAGATTGTAAGCAATCCTAATGTGTTGTTCAAACTAGGGAAAATTAGAGGCCTAAGTGGGCCGACAGCATCTCTTTAAATTGAATAAAATTCTGATGTTATGGACCCTGAGGCGGATTTAGAAGAGGAATGTGAGGGTGAGGAGCAGTTTGAGGAGAGAAACCTGCCCTCTAGCTCTGACCTCTCATTCCACAGTGAGGACTCTGTGGTTATGTCTCTAGTTCTCCTGAGGACCTCTCTTTTCAGGCCGTGATGTAGCAAATGCAGTCTGCCATGGGCTTCACTGTGGAGGACAAGGATTCCACTAAGAAGAGTCTCATGGAGCATTTGGGGGTGCCCTGCACTCCCTCCATTGTTATTCCACCCGTGTATCCTGCTTTGGAGGATGCTACTTTCTCTGTATGGCATAGATCTAACCCACTGTCTGCAGTCCCTAGAAAAGCTGATAAGCAGTACCTTGTTCCATCTGCTAAGCTTTAGTATGCTAACCATACTGAAACCAGCTCTACTCATAATGGCTGCTCATGATAGGTCTAGGGCTCCTAGACACATGCGCTGTTTACTTCCTGATAAGGAATCTAGGAGGCTGGATGCAGTGGGCTAACGTACAAATACTTCTGCATCTTTGAGCCTTAGGATTGCCAGTTACCAGCCACACATGATTAAATACCGAAACAGCCTGTGGAAAGCTGCTCGTACTACTGCTCAGGCATTGCCTGATGGTTCTGCCAAGGCAGATTTGCTTAAAACTTTCATGCAAGATGGCGGATGTCTTCTTGTACAGCTCCGGTAGGGCAGGAGTAGCAGCAACAGTAAAGTAAGAAAAACAACTTCTTTTTTATTTTTAAACAGCATTCCTGGTGAGAAAACACCAATGGCAACTAACAAACCAGGTAAAAGACAAACTAAGCTGTGAACTGTCAGAGCTAGAGAATTCCCTATGCTAAAACCGGCTATGCTCAACAACATGTAGAATGAGATGAAGGCAGGGTTTTCAAATGTAATAGCCTGGATCACTCGTCTGCAGTCGGGTGTCACTGGCCTCTACGAAACAGCGGCATCTCACTCCTCATGCCCAGATGAAGCTGAAACGCGTGTTAGGTGTAGGACATAGTTTCTGACCTGACCCGAGAAAGAAATAACCTCAAAAAAAAGCTAAAAGAATTGAGGTCCAGGGTTGAAGACCAGGAAAATGGGTCACAACGCCCCAACCTTAGGATAATTGGCTTCCCAGAGGGCATAGAAAAGAAGAACCCGGAAAAAGAAGTGCACAGCTGGCTGGTTCAACACCTGAAGCTCGGTGATGAAGCAGTCCACTACAAAGTTGACCGGTGATGTCTCGGGCATTTTCTAATTAAATATCTACGTTACGTGGACATAGAAAAAATTCTTTGTGCTGTCAAAACAATGGGGCCCATTCAGCTGGAGGACGGACAGCGTGTGACTGTATTCCAGGACTAGAGTTGCGATCTTCGACAGCGTCACCAAAAGTTTGCTGGAGTAAAGTCTAAGCTACATCTCGGGGCTGGGACTTTGTCCACCTGTACCCCTCTTGGTTCTGGATCACCAGGCCAGGATGCCCACCGTAGTACTTCGATGATTGACATCTGCTAAACACTTCCTAAAGAAGGGAAATGTCACACTTGAGGCAATCACAAGTTAGAGGGATGGCCTCGACATGAACTGCTGCGGGTACATTTACAAAAGAGTTATCATATCCCAGGGTCCCCTACAGACTCTCCCACAAAGCAATTAGCACAGTCCCCACCAACAGGCTGCAGTCGCTCTACCTGTCAGAGATTGGCACAAGAGTGACATTTAGCACTGATCCAAAGTTGAAGTTAAATGTTAAAGAGAATCTCAGGGACAAGTGAGCACCGCCGTAAGTTGAGGCAGGACTGGAGACCAGTACTTGCAGAACTGAGCATCTACCATGTGTAATGAGCCATCTTAATGTTACAGTGCGGTACAAAGTTAAAGAAAATTCCTAATGCCTGATGTGTGGAGCACAGCCGAAGGTTCAGTGGCTGACTGTGCAAACTGGTGCCTAAAAATGTCATGCTTATCTTCGTATGTTATGTCCCAGATGTGTATACTCTGACTATGGCCCCGAACAGTTGTATAAATTCAGCCAGTAAGCAAAAAACAGCAGACACTTCAATAAATTGGTGCTTGCCCCTACATTTTGCTGCCACTCACTGTTGCTGTGCTCTTTGCTGTGGGGACAAAATTGGCTGGATGAGAAATCCTTATCAAAATAGAACTCTGTTAATAGAACAAGTAAAGGCAGAGAGATCTCTGAGCACTACAGTTGAAAAATCTGAGAAGCGGTTTGGGTTGTGAACTTGTCAGTTATTTGATGTGGCTACATGGCGATATCCTTTTTTTTTTTTCACCTCAGATACATGTGCTGTACAATTGGGCCCAGTTCTTCAAGGAGCGACCAACTGCCAAGAAGGAAACTACCGCAGAGCCTGTGCAAACCTGCGATTAACCTCTACACATAGTTGCAGCTCATGTTACTGCTTCAGATTAGTAGTGCCACTTTGGGAGCTGGAAGCAAACTCACTGTGGGATAACTATTACATCGCCTGACAGGAATTGCCATATCCTGTTGATTGTAAGCAGGCTCCCCCCTCCCCCTTCTGACCACACCATGGGGTGCAGATACCAGTGGGGAGGGGTGCCACCAAGGGTCACAGAAGTTTGAACTCAGCATGACTTGGCCCTTGGTCCTTCTGCCACAGTCAGATGTCTGTAAACCTGCAAGAGGTTTCAACTAGTCCCCTAGAGAAGGATCAGGGGTCCTGGATATGTGCTTCTCTCCCGTTCTGGGGTTACCAACTGATTCATGGAATCACACATAAAAGTTGATCTTGCATGACTCCATCACTAAACTGTCCTATTGCACGTAACAATCCTTGGATGAGTGTACGGTAAACATTATTTTACTGGTTGTTAAAAGCTATCATATGGGCTAGTTATCATTAATTTTAAAGAACTAGTGTACTGCCTGAAATTAATAGTAATTTTCAGAGGCAGTCAGCTATCACTTCTTATATCTTAAGTATTTTTATTTTCTGTTTGCTAATTAGAAGATTTTAGACCTGGCAGTACTGGGCTGATATGCGGAGCAGTAGTCTGTTTGGAGGCTAAAAAACAGTCAGTTCTGTTCCTCCCACTAGCAGTGACTTTCACAAGTTATCAATCAAAATGCATTAAATTGTGACATCACTAGTAACCAAGAAGAGCCAATCCCTGCAGCTTCATGTGAAAGAGAATAATCCAGCAGTGAGAAATGGTTCTCCTTGGTTACTAGTGATGTCACAGTCAGTGTGGTCTCAGTGTTGATGATGTAGTGGGAGGAACAGAGTCAACTTTTTTAACCTCCAGATAGAGTGCTGCTATACACATCACCCCAGTACTGCCAGGTGGAAAATCTTCTAATTAGCAAATGGAAAAGAAAAAATACTTTAGCTATATGACTACATCTGAAAGTTACTATGAATTCCATCCGGTACACTAGCTCTTTAATCTTCCAAAACTTTTGTTTCCGGCCAATGTTTATATTGATATTAAACATTCTCAGTTTGCTGTTTGACATAAAGGATAGATGTAGGGAAGGGTGTGGAAACGGGCATTACCACCCTGCAGCAAAATTGAGTTGTTTAACTGTTGTCTTTAGCCAACATTTGTCTTATTTAGATCATTTATGCCCGCTAGGGGTAGGAAGAAATAGGTAGTTGGTTAACTAGGATCTGCGGCCTATCCTGTAGGTAGAGAAATGGGCAGACTAGGTGGGCCAAGCGGTCCTTATCTGCCGTCAAAATCTATGTTTCTATGTTACTCGAGCACTCACCATAATCTGCGAGGAGTGTGGTTGGTTGACTTCTAGACCAGCTAAGCAGGAGGTCAAAGTCTTGTTTTTCATTTTTATTAACCTTATCATGTTAACATGGGTAACTATAACTGTCACAAGAGTACTAATAAGAGGGCAGGAACTTTTCTGCCGGGGGGGGGGGGGTTGTTTGTTAGGTTCAGGTGGAATGGGAAATTCGGAGGGAGGAGGATGGGGTGCATATAAACAAGGGAAAATTTATAGTTTTAAATACAGAGTGGATGTCACTAGCACACAAGCTTATTCTTTGGGTACTGCACTGAGTCTCAGAGCTGTGGTAGCTGTAAGACCACTCATGACAGAAATTCAGAATAATGGCAAGCCAATTTAATATTACCACCTGGAATGTTAATGGACTGGAGAATTTTGTAAAACGCAAAAAGGTACAAGGGAGGATTAAGAAATTAAAATCTAGCATTGTGTTAATCCAAGAGACCATATGGGGGGTGAGATCATTTGAAAGGACTAGTGATGCTTGTGGGGGGGGGGCACTTGGGTGGCAGCCTGTTTTAACACCAAAGCAAGAGGGACAGGCATCTGGATACCCAGAGGTTTTACGGGGTGCCTGGTCAGCAGCTGCTCCAGCCTAAGTGGGAGGTGCGCGCTGGCACAGCTGGAGCTCCGCACTGGTGGATGTATTTCAGGGACCCTGGTCTTGGGTGGTGACTATAATTGTGTCAGACACCATACTGGATAGATCTAATCCAGCCTCTGCCCCAGTAACCTGGAATGCAAGATCATTGGGCGATTTGTAATCTGGCTACTTCCTCATTAACATCTGTAGACTGTGCAATCCGTCCGGGAGGGAATATAGCTTCTTCAAACACTTGCATCGCTCTTGTGCTTGATTGGGTAGGATTCTCGTCTGCTCCTCTCTAGCCAGGCAAGCTAAAAGGATAGAATATGCACCCATACTGGTATCAGATCAAGCCCCTTTTACGCTGTGGTTGCAAGTGGGAGTGCAGAGCCCCCCCCCCCCGCCACCCTTGTAGCTTGACCCCATTCTATTAAACAATAAAACCTACATAAGCTATATCACTGCAGCCATCTCTGACTATCATGCCCTGAATACACAAAGGGCCACTTCCCACTCAGCCGCTGGGAGGCCTTGAAGGCCTATATCAGAGGGCAAACCATCTCCTGTGCTTCTTAGAAAAGGAAGGTTGAAATGGCAGACATTACAAGATTAGAATGTAAAATTCAAGAATGTGGAAAGGCCCATAAACTACAACCTTCTCCACCCCTATATCAGGGGATTCAGAAACTAAAATGGACTACAGCTGTCTCGGTGGTGCACAACTGGAGGTATTATTAGGTGAGATTGGTCCGTACTTTGATGACAGCGAAGGAGACAAGCTTCACGCATTACAGCTTTAAAAAAAAAAAAAGAGGGAGACCAAACGGTGAAGGGAATAAGAACTTCAAGGGGGGACTTGACCACCAACAGGGAATCCATTGGACAGGCCTTTTGTAATAACCTGCACACCTTAGAGGTGTCTCCTTTGCAGACCCAAATACAGTCCTTCCTAAGGAAAGCCAGCTGTCTCCCATGCATGCTAATGCCTTCTAACGACTTGCTCAACCACTGAGTAAGGAAGAGCTGGTAAAAGCAATTAAAAATCGAAGGGGGACTCCAGGGCCAGACTGCCTTCCTGTAGATTTCATTAAGACTTTAACCCCCCCTCCTACTTGATCCATTGCATTATATGATCCAGGAAAGCCTGGCTGGCAGGCAACTGCCCTCCATGCATCTGGTATTATCACTGTTCTCCCCAAACTGGGCAAGGACCTCACTCTCTGTGCTTCGTATCACCCCATTTCCCTTCTCACCTCGGACTACAACATTTTAGTGACAGTCATTGCTGCCCAGCTAGAATCGATGCTACCCCATTGCATACACCATGATTATCGCGGATTTGTACGGGGTAGGCAAGGAAAGCATAACATTCGTAGAACCCTCAGTGTAATCCATCATTGGGCATGAAAACCAGGGTCCTGTAGTATTGCAATCCTTGCCTGGATGCAGAAAAAGCCTTCAACTGCGTGGAGTCAAGGGTATGTATTCATCATACTGCAGAAAATTGGGGACTGGCCCATGTATGGTATATTGGCTGAATTAAAACTGTCTACACAAACCCAACAGCCCAGTTGCTGGTTAATGGTTGCCTCACTCCCTCCTGTACTTTGACTAGAGGGACCAAGCAGGGATGTTAACTTTCTTTTTGTTTTTTTAATGTTATGTCCCTCGAGCCTCTTGCAGCGACAGGCCTTAACGAACCAGGAACAGAGTGGTTATGGGAGTCATAGCGAACATAAAGTGGCACTTTTTCCAATGACTTGGTGCTTTGTCTGAGGAACCCAACCATAGGGCTTCCCCATGTGCAGGCCCTCTTAACCAAGTGTGACTCACTGGTTACAAAATTAACTGGACCATTTTCCAGAATTGTTATAGACATGCTATACTGTGTTGCCCACCAGTCCTTAGTCTTCCTGTTTCCTCTTAACTGTCTTCTCTACCTCTTCATTCTCCTTTTAGCTGCTTTCCTGGGGGGGGAGGGGGGAATATCTTCTCAGTCCTATGCTTTTACCCTAGATAACATGGCCAATACAAATATTATAACCCAATTGAGCGTGCCCGGATACTTCAGTATTTAAAAAGGGAGCGACCAGAAATTATTTTGCTACATGAGGACCCACCTTTCAGTGGCACAACATGATAAATTTAAAAACCTGGGATACCTCATAGCAATAGCTTCCTCTCACAAGTCAGGGCACCGATGAGGTGTACTGATGTTAATTCCTCGGGGAAGGGGGGGCCCTATCTAAATGCAGGATCAGATAGTGGATTCTGAAGGAAGGTATGTCATCCTTACTGGAACACTATATGAAGCACCTCTAACTATTGCAAATGTGTATTTTACCCTGGGCTTCCATAACTCATTAGAACATGGGCTTTCTATTTCCTGGCATCTGATTGGCTGTTACCTTTGCCAAGGGGGTACATTAACTTTCAGTAGATGCCTGGGAAATAAAAAGTGCCAGCCCAGTTACCCCTTCACCCACTGACGTATTGGTGTGCCCACCACCCTGCTTGCTGATTGGCCAAAGCACCATATTCAATTTGAAATCGCCACCATTCCCCCCCCCCCTCGCTTAGCAAGGGATCGAATTCCCCCATCCAGCACAACTGTCTTGTTTTTGGGACACTCACTGAAGCGCGCCACCTTTTCACCGTTTTCCCAGTCTCTGTATTTACTTAGAAATGTCAAGATGTAGATTAATAAGCAGCATCTGTAATATTAGGCACAGACTGAAGCAGCGTTATTTTACACCATGGCCGAAGCAGCTTCCCCGCTTATCCTGGCTGCAGTAACTCTCCACATCACAGAAAACTCACCACTACAGCCAACATCGCAACTGCCTCTATGCAGAAGTTCACACAAAACACACGCATCGAAACGCAGGAAGAAGCGCTAGTCGCAATATCTTTTTTTTCTCCAGTCAGAAGTCCGTCAGCAACCAGGTGAACAGTCCGCTACCCGCAACACACAAAGTTCGACCATCCCTCCCGAACCCAAACTGTACCTCTGCCATCCCTCCTGAGTGCTGTATGTTCATATTTTGCCGGTTTCTTTCTTTCCAATCAACACAGTGTCCCCTCGCTTTACACTAGCCTGCTCATATTCAGTATACTTTAGGATTTGAAACTCGCACCACATTGCAAAACCAATTTAAAAAAAAAAATGAAGGCTACCTCTCTTCATATACAGCTCACCACACTATGTTTTCAATTCCAAGTCAGCCATCGAAAAAGAAAAGAACTGCACTATGGTGCCTCAGTGTGTGTGTGTGTGTGTGTGTGTGTGTGTGTGTGTTGTGTGTGAACAAAATAGCAAACTGGAAGAAATGCTAATAGCAAAGGGGGAAAAAAAACAGCAGTGCTCACCCATGGCAATTGTAGCACTGCAGGGACTATTTAACCAGACAACTTAATTTCAGTTGATTTTTATATATATTTACATTTATTTTTTTATTTTCATCATTGTTTTTAAACATTTTACCTATTGCCTGTTTTCTAAGCGCAATAATATCCTCCAGGGTGGGCGGTATTGGGCAATACCGGACCTTCCAGGGTCTATATGGCCCTATGCCTGTGGCGTCGGGCCTATTACGCCCGCGGGTGGTCCGGTATTGCCCAATACCGCCCACCCTGTCGGGTATTATTGCTTGCATAGTACAAGCCTTTTCAGTAAGTTGCTACCAGTACTACAAGGCCAACTCATAATGGAAGATGATCTCGATGTCACTCTCAATCCAGCTCTTTACTCTTCCGGACCTAAGAGTAGCAGGGTACAGTGCCCCTCCAAAAGTATCTCCACCATACACTTGCACACCCAGGACTACTAGAACTCTGGCGGCACACCTTCCTCTGTGTTTGCACATACACCCACTGTGCCCCACGGATGTAGACATCGGCCAGACTAGGCTGCCTAGTCACCACAGTGGAACATCTCTACTCCATCCCCAGTGTCTACTGTGGAACCATCTAACTTCTAGGGATGTGTATATGATGATCTATCCACACTATCGTGCAGTTGCTTTTCCCTCTAAGATTGTCCAAAACATCTTCAAGCTGGCTCCTCCCGCCCACCCGAATGGTAATTCCCTCGGCTCCGCCCCATGATGCAGATCTTCCTTTCTGCTGGAAGAAGCAGATTCCCTTCTTACTGCTCTGCAGCACTGATTAGGCCCTTTTGCTCTAAATCTCTGGATTTACTTCCAGCTGTCAAAAAAATAAGAACTTGTCTTCAGGCTCAATCTTCAATCGCAGCTGCGATGAGTGATGACAAGTCCACTCCAGGATTCTTCCGGTGCCTTTGAGGGCAGAAGATATCCCAAATGGATCCACACATTGCATTCGTCTACTGTTTAGGCCACGAGCATGGTTCTCAGGCATGTGACATTTGTCGTTCTTATCTGTGTCAGTCTTCACCATTCATCACAATTGGATAGTGGCCGGAGAGTCGCGACCCCATGAGAGCTCTTTTTGGGGCGGAGCTTATGCACCGACGCGCCCGCCTCTTGAGGCTGCCCACTTGGTGCTCACGGTTGCTGTTGCGTCACAACCCCGGCCTCCCACCAGTTCTTCATCTCCCGACGTAGAGGTCACACCTCATCAGCTTGAAGATCTTCGTCACAACCCGGCATAGTGTTTCGTTCGGCCTTTCCGTCGAAAGCAAATCTCTGTCGGTTCCGTTTCGCCACCTACTCGACGCCACTGACTGGTAAGACCGTTCCTTTTATTGTTACAGTGACGTCGAGTCTGTTTTTACTTTATTTTACCGTTAATCATGTCAGGTTTGGGGGGCAAAAAGTAATCTAAGATGGGGCGGCCTCCCATGCATTGTGCCCATGCGGCCGTCAATGTCTCTTGGCCCGCTGCACGACATGGATTCATGCAACACCTGCTTTTCAGTGGACCGTCGAGTTCTTGAGCAGCGCGCAGGGAAAGTCGGACAAGCCCCACCGACTTTTGGAGGGTGGGCGCGCTCTCGTCAAGCCAAGCCACGGTCTCGCGGCCTTTCCTCCGGGTCCCCTCCTGGTTCTATACAGCCCGCGGAGGAGGGGGGGCTCTTGCCTCTTCTAGCCTTGCCATGGCGGAGGCCCCTTCCATGGTGCAGGAGGCCCAGTCTTCCCCCACCCCCCCCGGGGAGCAGGCAGGAGGCACCACTCTGGCAATCGCCCTTTCGGGAGCGAAGGCTTCCCCCAGTGTCATGTACTGGGGCCCAGGCTTGCACCGTCCTTGATGCTGTCCATCAGTGCAGTTTTGGGCCTTGGCACCGCTTGTGGTGCTGTGGTCGTCACCGGTCCCCTGCTCTATGCTTTCTACTGTCAGTGCCGTTTGCGTCACCAATGGTGGTAACAGCCCATGGGAAGTTCTGCGGCACCTTCTGTGACTGTTTCTGGTCTCGGCACCATTCGCGGTGCCAAGACTGGAGCCAGTACCATGTCCAGCTCTGGTGTCATTTGTGGCGCCGTGGTGGGCAATGGTGCTGTGGGTGGCGCCATTCTTGCTCTTGGCATAGTTTGTGGTGCCGAGGGGGCTGTCAGCACCAGCACCGTTCGTGGGGCTGTGGGAAGGACGGCGCCGTGTCTGGCATCAATTCTGGTATTGGGGCCATCTCTTCCTCTGGCACTGTTCATGGTGCCGGGGAGGAAGTGGGCTCCGATCGTGGTGCGGGGCCCCGGATTGGCACGGCCTTTGTCTTCTCTTCTTCGGAGGAGAATTCCGGATCTTACCTGGACTGGCTGCTGGATTCCTTGGAATCTGCAGCTTCCATGGGCGGCTTGGTGGATGCTTCGGTGGTCCGGACCCAGCCTCCCTCTGAGGAACGGGCTGTGGTCCCAGAGTCTAGGGTCAGGGGCTCTGTCCAGCAGGCGGAGGTCCTGGCAGCCATTGCCCTGCAGCCTGGACTTGGTGGATTTTCAGCTCCCTCAGCTGGGGCACCCCGTCCTGTTGTGTGTCTGGATCGCCCAACTTTAGGGTCGACCAGGGCACCCACAGAAGGGGAGGGTGCTGCACCCTGGGTGGTCTCCTCAGGGGCTGCTCAGAGTTGCCAGCTGCCTAGGCTGGTGTTCTTGAGGCGGAGGGCTCTCTCAGAGTCAGAGGGGTTGAGGGGCCTGAGTTCACGGCAGCACTTCTCTGGGACCCGTCTGGATTCGGGAAGGAGCCACAGTGTGGACCCTGGTCTTTCCTTCTCTGTCTCCTGGAGAGTTCCCTTTTCTTTGGAGGCCAGGGACCATCCTTTTGGGCTCACACAGTCCCAGTCGCCTCATGGGGAGATTCTTCAGGGCACGATCTAGGCAGTTCCAGCGTGGTTGATCAGTTGTCGGCTGTTGGGCTCTCCGGAACTCCTCCACCCTTGGGGACTTACGGTGGGCTCTCTTGCCTGGACAGAGGACGTCCCTCTTCTGTAGTTGATCTGGCCCCCATTCCTCTGTCGCCATCTCCTTCTTTCCCAGGTGTTTCTGGTCCTAGGGGGCCTCTCACCTGGGAGCAATTCAGGGGTGCAGCTGAACACTTCCCCACCTACGTCAGGGCTATGGATGACCGGGTGTGCAACCCTTCCTCTGAGCAGCCGCCCCTGGATCTCTGAAGTCTTCCGCTTCCTCATCCTCCTCTTCTGGAGGAGAGGAACCTTCTGTCCACATCTCCCCTAACGGTGATCTGGCTATCAGCTTTTCCTCACGAGGATGTTGAAAGACCTTTGTATCACCCCCTTCCCCCCACTCAGCACAATCCTGAGCATTTGACGTGTGCCTTTCTAGGCAATTTCAGTTTGGCAACCCTTGTGCCCACCTGGCCTGCTCCTTTTCAGAAGGCATCACTGCACTTCTGGCAATGTCCCTCTTCTGGAGTCCTAGCCCCTAGGGATCTGAGACAGAGTTATTGTGCCCCCCTGGAATCTCCAGGTCGTATGCCTCACCCTCAGTCAGGGTTGATGCAACTGGACACTCCTGACGGGCTTCGCGCCCTTCACCGTGACCGGCCCCCAGATCAAGACTCTGTGGATTTTGACTTCTAGGGGAGGAGGACCTTCTACTCGGCATGATTGTTGCTGTCAATTTCTGCACATCAGGCCCACGGTGCTTCCTATGATAGGTTCTTGTGGTCCAGGCTAGGTCAGCTCCTAGCCTTCCTGCCTGATTCAGAGGTGACCAGATGAGCCATTGCACTCTCTGCATGGGGCCTGGAGCTAGCAAGGCACCAAGCGAGGGCATCCTACAACACCAATGAGGTAGCTTCCAGAGTCGTAGTGACAGCGATCTGCATTAGGCGGACGGCATGGCTGCGTCTTTCCCGGTTGTCACCCTTGGCCCGGCGTAGGGTGATTTCCTCCGCCTACCGGAGAACCCATCTTTTCTCTCGTAGGGTGAGACACTGTCTCAGGGCAACTTCCTTCCCCATCTGGGGTTCCCCGTCTCACTCTCCCCAGTCTCTGGCCTCACCAGGTCTATAAAGATACTCCCTCTGTGTCTCCCCCACTGAGAACTAAGGGGCTTAGTCCCTTAGGGTCACGGGCCTCCTTTGGGGGGGCTTGGTACTCACCCACATATGATGAATGGTGAAGATTGACACAGATAAGATATGAAAATTACTTACCTACTGTAATTATTGATCTTTCTGTGTGTCTTCACCATTCATGACAATTCCCACCCACCATCCCCCTGGGGCCTCAGTCTCTGGGTCCCCCTTCCTCTGTGTGCCCTCCTTCCCTCCCTTCTTTCCATTGGTCAGGAGTAGGGTGCCCTTGGGCATGCAGGGGGGCTTTTCCTTCCACCTTTCTGGTGGGGGAGGAGTTGTGGGGGTGCCCACCTCATTGCCTTTGCTTCCACCTCTTTGGGGTGGGATGTTGGTGGCTGCCCACCTCTCTCTCCTCAGTCCTTGTCCTTCAGGGCTAATCCTTTTTCCTTGTTTTAAGAAGGGGGATCTTTTTCTCCTCACTCTTATTTTGTTGGTCAGGGGAGGGGACAACCCTCAGTTCCTGGTCTCTCTCCTATCTCCTTACGACCTTGAGGTCATCCTGCCGGAGTGCGTTTGTCAAAAACTCCTGTACCTTGAATTTTGACAGTCTGGCGCACTAGCTACTCCTGCAGTAAGTCCATCTCAAATCAGGGATCAGACCACGAGCCTGGGGTTTGTCCTCTTCCCTCCCACTTGATGTTTCCCTCCTTCCCTTCTTTTCTTCCAGAGATTGGGGCCCCTCCCAATCCACTTAGTTTTTCTTCTTCCCCCTCGTCTGTCCTCTGTCATTTATTTCTCCTTTTAGTTCATATATCTTTTCCTTTGTCTGTCTCTTGGACTTCCTTGTTTCTCCCTCCCAACCCTGCTTTTTACTCTACAGCGACTCAGAACTGGCAGGAGGGCGGAGTCGACGACACCTAACGGCCAACCTGCGAGCACCACGCAGTGCGTCGTCTCCGCCCATCCCAAAAAGATATTTAAAAAAGAGCTCCTGCAGGGTCGTGACCTCCGGCCACTACCCAATTGTGATGAATGGTGAAGATACACAGAGAAATTAAGAATTACAATAGGTACGTAATTTTCATTTCCTTCCACCCCTCTGTTCTTGAGGACTGCTACGCCCAACCCTGTCTAGGCCATCTGGATGAAAGGGACCCGCCTGTCAAATCCAAAGATGCCCGCTGGGTGGTCTCTGTGGCTGTGGGGTTCACTGACCAGCTAGGCGTCGGCACAGGCCGCAACTCACACCTCCTCGTCTTCGGCCTTCATTCCACTTTCGCTCTGCACCTCTTTTATGGGGTCTTTTAAGGAGTTGTGCCAGTCTTTACTGACCCATGGTCAGGGCCCGTCTTTGGAGCACAAGTCCTAATCAAAAATTAAAAAAGAGACCAAAAATTACTCTTGCTGTCAGTTGTGGGATCAGGAACACTCTCGGTCGAGGGCTTCGGATTCCTGTGCTTCTATTGAACCAACTTCGGTCAAATCTTCACCCCAGGCTGCTGGCTCCACAGTACCCCTGTTGGGCCAGTTGGCCGAGATGCTGGTAGATGCACCAGTTGAGATTTTTCTTGATCCTGTTGACCAGTTGCCAGCTGAAGAGGCCGACACTTTTCTTTCCACTACCCTGGTCCTGACTCAGACCATTGGAGGAACGGATCAGTCCACTGACCCACGTCATTCATGTTTGCTCTGTCTGCCTCCTTCCGAGCCTCGCAACTGGTCCCCCCCCCCCCCCGGCAATCAAGGTTGAGGTCTTGGTCTTACTCCCGGGGGTGGAGCGGTTCCTGCCATTGACAGTGCTCCCGCTCTTGACACCATGGGAAATGGCATCGCCCACTACTCTTCTTCCTGCGTCCTCATCAGGTGAGGAGAGGCTTGACATGTTGCACGACAATGCGAAACCTCATGTGGCAGCAGCTGTTGTTCTCCGGTATGAAACCAACTCTGGCTTCTACACCAGCAGACCATCAAATGGAATTCTCGCCACAGTAGCCCGTGCCTTTTCTCCTCCTCTGGTAGATCAAATTGGTCCCTGCTCGGCTAACCCCAGCGTCTCCACCAATTTGCATGGAGCCGCCACCTAAACAGCTGACTTCCGGTGCTCCGATCAGAGAGTCTCGACCGGCTATGGGGTTTCTCCATTGACTGTTGGTAACCATCACTCCTAACCATCCGTGGAGGGTCAGTGGGGACACTGGTGGTCGACCCATTTTCCATGACTCCTCCAAGTTGGAGGGTTCCTCCTTGCACTCCTGTCCGATCGACATGGAGTCGGTTGAGGGTCTCTCAGCAGACAGAGGCCCTACTTCCTTCATGGGTCTTCTCTGCCTGATCTCGGAGTCTACGGATATGAAGATGGAGCCCGTCCAGAAGCGGGCTCGGTACCCCTTGACAAGGGAGATACTCCTGAGGAGGATTTCCGGTGGCAGAGGCCATACTTGGCCCTGCCTTGGAGCTTTGGCATCACCCTGCTTCTTGCCCTGCGCCGTCTGCCCAGATGGCCCACAAGTACATGGTCCCCACCGGTTCCCTGCGAGGTTTGACAGAACACCCCTCGGTTGAGGGCTTCGTGGCCGATGCTGTGTTCAGGTGCTCTGGCAACATCGGGAATGTTGATAAGCTGCCTGATAGAGTCCAAAAAGCTGGACCATGCTGCTAAAAAGTCTACGCTGCCTCTTCACTTGGCCTTCACCAGGCAAGCTCATCCCTTCTCATGGCCCACTTCTTCCATGCCCTGCTGGGCACCCTGGATGAGGTGCTTCATCTGCCGGCGGACCTGCAGACCGTGGTCAAACAGATCTGGAACCAGGGACAGTCTGTAGCTAAGTTAGACAACCATGGACATTAGGGACTCCTGTGCCCTGTCAGTGGTGGCCTCAGTGGCCACGCGCCACAGGGAATGGCTGCAGATCTCTACCTTCATGGCAGATACCCAACACAAGCTGGTGGATGTCCCTTTCCTGGGCACTGATCTATTCGGCCCTGGGTGGAGGGCCACCTCACCCGTATTGAAAAGTCCAGTGCCACCTTGGACTCTGTGACATCCGCTCAGAGGGACCCAAAGGGCTCTAAGCAGCAGAAAAAGAAGCCCTTTTGGTCCACCTCCACTCCTGTGGCCAAACCAGCCCAGCGCCAAGCTGGCCAGCAGGTTCAGGCCTGGCAACCTTGGCCCAAGTCAGTGGTCTCTGTCGTCCACAAGCCTGGAGGAGAGGCCTCAGCAGCGCCTCAGCCTGGTCCTCCTCCTCCTCCTCCTCCAAGCCTACCTCCCTCATGCCCATCATACATCCCGTGTCCTCCTATGGGGAGCCAGCTTCACCATTTCCTTTCCGCCTGGTCCGCTGTTACTACAGACAGGTGGGTTCTTGAGGTGGTCGGTCAGGAGTTCGAGCAGTACCCTCCTTGTTGAGCCTGCATCCCACAGGAGGACTTGATGTCTGCAGACGTTCTGTCTGCTCATTGGGCCGACATTGCCCAGCTCATCCACAAGGAGGTCATGGTTCCTGTCACAGATCCTCCGTAACAGCCAGGGTTTGTCTCCAGGTACTTCCTGGTGCCAAAATGGATGGGGAGCTGGCACCCCATTCTAGATCTGCATGACCTGAACATGTTTCTCAAGTTGCACACCTTCAGGATGGTAACTGTATCGCAAATCATACTATCTCTAGAGCAGAACATGTGGTTTTGCTCGCTGGATCTTCAGAACATGTTCTTTCACGTCCCGATCCATCCATCTCACAGAAGGTTCCTCCACGTCTGTGCAGAGGGAACCCTCTACAAGTTCCAGGCCATGCCATTCAGCCTGTCCTCTGCCCCCAAGGTCTTCACCAAGTGCATTGCAGTGGTGGCAGTTTACCTGAGGCACTGAGGGGTCTGGGTTTACCCCTACCTGGATGACTGGCTGATTGCAGGTCCCTCCAGGCAGGAGATGGAGTGGTCCAGGGACCTGGCCCTCCAGACCTGTGTCTTCCTTGGCCTCCTGGTCAATGTGGCCAACTCTGAACACATGCCTTCGCAGGTGATCAACTTCATCGGGGCAGAGCTTGACTCTTGCAGAACCAGAGCCCGGCTTCTGGCAGACAGGGCAGAGGCTGTCTTCTCTTTTGCCCAATCATTTCAGGTTGGGCACTTTCACCCTGCCTGGGACTTTCTGTGCCTGTTGGGTTACATGGTGGCCTGCCCCAGCGTGGTCTGTTTGTTTGGCCTGCTGGAGAATTCACTCTCTGCAGTGGGAACTGGCCAGCCAGTGGTCTCAGCGCAAAGGTCACTTCGACCAGCTGGTCACTGTAACCCAGGGGATGTGGGATGCTCTCCAGTGGTGGGTAGTACCGGAACAGCTGCAGGAAGGGATCCCATTTGTCCACCCAGAGCTGACTGTCATCCTGACGACTGATGCCTCTCTTGCGGGCTGGGGTGCCCACCTGGGGGAACACAGAGTCCATGGGCTCTGGAGCCCCGAGGAGTCCTGGTGCCACATCAACCTGCTGGAGCTCCAAGCAGTTTGGCTGGCACTGACTGCCTTTGCTTTTCACATTCGGGGTCAGGTGGTCTAGGTTCAGATGGATAACACCACGACCATATGCTGTGTCAGCAAACAGGGTGGGACTCACTCCCTGCTGTTGTACAAGGAAGTTCTCCATATGTGGACCATCATGCACAGCCTGGGGGCTGATCTCCTAGCCATCCATATGGCAGGGACCTCCAGCCAGCTGGCGGATGCACTCAGTGGTGTGGGCTAGGTGTCTCATGAGTGGTCTCTTCACCCAGAGGTAGTGCACAGTCTGTTCTCCCAGTGGGGCTCCCCTCAGGTTGACCTGTTTGGCTCCAGGGAGAACGCTGAGCTGAGGCTGTATTGTGCCCGCCCCTCTCAGCAGGAAATGCTTCAGGTGGATGCCTTCACAAGGCCCTGGACGCTGGGCCTCTTCTGTGCCTTCCCTTGATTAACGAAGTGTTGCTCAAGACCAGGAGGGACAAGGCACAGATGATCCTGTTGGCTCTGGACTGGCCCCACCAGTTCTGGTACCCTGATCTCCTCAGCCTCAGCAGTAGGCTCCCGAGGTGTCTTCCTCTCTGCCTGGACCTGCTCTCCATCAATCAGAGGAAGGTACTCCATCCAGACCTTCAATCTCTGCATTTAACAGCCTGATGCCTGAGTGGCTAGAGTTCCAGGCTTTGGGTCTCTCTGAAGATGTCCTCACTGTTGTGAAGGCATCTCGGAAGGAGTCAACCAGGAAGTGCTACGCCTTCAAATGGAAGAGGTTCTCCATTTGGTGTCAGGGCAAGGGGTTAGATCCATTGTCCTGGCCAGGGCTAGCATCCTTCATTACCTTTGTTCCCACTCTGTCGGACCTTCAGTCGACGACCCTCAAGGTGCACCTGGCAGCCATCTCTGCTTATCGGGTGCGGGCCGGTCAGCAGTCAGTGGCACAGGGGAAGGTAGTCTGGTGCTTTTTCAAAGGCCTTTATCACATTTCCCCTGTGGTGCATGAACCATCACCACCTTGGGATCTGTTGCTGGTTTTGGAAAAGCTCATGGTCAAGCCATTGGAACCAGTGCACAGGTGTGACATGTCTCACCTATCATGGAAGAACTTCTTGGTGGCTGTCATGTTAGCCAGAAGGATCAGTGAGCTCCAGGCGCTTTCGGGGGAATCTCCTTACCAGGTCTTCCACAGGGACAAGGTTGTCCTGTGCCCCAACCCAAAGTTCTCCCTGAAGGTTTTGTCCGAGTTTCACCTTAACCAGGTGATTAATCTCCCGATGTACTTCACCAATCACACCTCGGAGGCTGAGCGCAAGCTCCATAATCTGGACCTGAGGTGAGTGCTCACTTATTACAAAGAGCACACGGCTGGAGTTTGGGGAGAGGTTTGCCAGCTGTTCATCATCTATGCTGAAGCTGCACCTGGCAGACTGGCAGCTAAGAGGATGATTGACAGGTGGATTGTATCCTGCATCAACCTCTGCTGTAGGTTGGTGGATAGGGAGCCTCCCATAGGGCTTAGGGCTCAGGGCTCATTCTGTCCACCATACTGCTGCCTCGGTGGCTACTTCCAGGGACATCACTATCCAGGAAATCTGCAGGGCTGCTACCTGGAGGTCAGCACACACCTTCATTTTCCATTACCACATGGATCTTGAGTCACACTGGTTGAGTCATGACCTTGAGTCATACTGGTTTTGGGGCCTCTGTTCTCCAGTCTCTGTTCCCTAAGAAGGGGGTATGCGCCTTGCCTCCCTCTTCCCGGAGAACAGCTAGGAGTCTGCCAGATAGTGTGGATAGAACATCATATCCATGTCCCTAGAAAAACAGGATCTTACTTTGAGATACAGCTCTTGCAGCAGGTAACACCATTAGAACTGAAGCCAGCAGGCGTCAGGACCCCACAGAAATCTTCTAGCTAGCAGTCTTCAGCGGGGACCGCCTCCGACATCAGTCCGGCCCCCGACGTCAGATGTAGTACATAAGGAGGCGGTCCTGTCAGAATCCCTCAGTTCTTTCCCGCTGTCGATTTGCATGTCTTGACCCATCGGTCTGTTTCTAGCGCGCGACGCCTGGAAAAGTTATTCTTCCGATTTGGAAACCTTTTTTCACCTCGAACGTCTGCCATCTGATGTCCTCTCCATCCTCCGCGGAAGGCCATCCATCAAAGTGCGCCCCTGGGAAGCAAATTCCCTTTAAAGACCCACATTCGGCCTGCGTGTGGTGCCTAGGCCCGGACCACGACACCCGGGCCTGTACCTTCTGTCAGGGATTCAATAGCCAGACCCGGATCCATTACCAGAAGGCCCTTCAAGCATACCTTCTTGAAGAGAAAGTAAAGGCCATGGATTCTGCCTCGGAGGGGGAATCGTCTGAGAAAGCCTGGCGGCACCTCGAAACACACAGGGAGAGGGTGAGATCAAAATCCCCTTCTAGGGCTTCCGACTCCCGTAGCTCCGGCTCCCGGTCCGACCGCTCCCCTTCCCGGGCCCGCTGTCAGCCTCCCTTGGTCGCGGTGAAGTCATCTTCGGGTTCTTCTCTTCTACAGTCGGTTAAGACCTCCAGGCCTTCTCCATCTGCTTCCAAGGCCTCGCCGAGGTCAGGGGACCGCCACCACCACCAGAAGTCCGGCTCCCATCACCCGGACCCCGACTCCCGGTCGGTCTCCTTGCCTCCTCCACCCCAGCGGAAGACCAAGGAGCTGACTTCGCTCAAGAGGATGTCGGACCTGACGTCGGCCCACCCGTCAGCTAAGCACCATCAGTCCCGAGACCCGACGACTGCCAGACGCCTGTCGCCGGTCAGACCTTCTTCACCTCAGACGCCGGCTGGGGGACCAACGCCCGTTCCAGTAGAGAGGAGAACACCTACGCCACCTACCGACGTCGGCCAGGAGGCGCTTACGGAGGAGGAGCTGACTCAGCCCGAAGACCAGACGGGCAAACCCGGTCCTGTCACACTCCCTGGGGAGCCCTCCCCAGAACCAGAGACCCCTGGGGAGCCGACGTCGGAACCAGATGACTGACCACCGGCGCCCGGCCCATCATCGGGCCTCAGTATTTCAGAGGTTAAGGAGCTATTCACCTATTGGTGGGATACCATAAAGGACGTGGTTCCCACACCTCCTCCTCTTCCTCCTCCTCCTCCACCCGTGACTCTACCGGCCTCAGCGTCCCCCACCCCATCCGGGGCAGCAGGCCGAGTACCTTCCCCCCAGGAGCCTGCCGAACCTCCTAGCGGCAGACCAGACAAGAGGAGACCTCTGTCCAGATCTTCTTCAGGGTCACCCAGCCCCAAGAGACCCAGAAGATGCCGCCACTCGCCTTCGACGGAGGACTCTGGATCGGACTTCTCAGACGGATCCAGGTCCCCTTCTCCCATCAGCGTCCCCTCTCCGGACCCACGTGAGCTCCCAAGATCTCCTCTGGATGACCCATCGTTCTCAGAGATTATGAGGCATATCCAGGCGAACATGGGCTAGGGCGCAGAGGAACTTGACCCCGAGAGGCTACGCCTAGCCCGTTATCTTCGGCAAAAGGACCCAAAGCCTGTGGTGGTGCCACCCTTGGTGGACACCTTCGTGGACGTCACCAAGGTGCGTGGAAACGATCACACTCGCTCCCGGCGATGCTGAAGAAGGCTGACCACCTGTACAAGGCCCCTAGGGAGGACCAGTACTTGACATCCCATCCTCTGGCCGATTCTCTGGTCATCACAGCCTCACATGACAGGTCCCAGAGGCCGCAACATTTGAGCACCCTGCCACCGGACTCAGAGTCCAAGCAACTGGACTCTATGGGCAGGCGCACGTATGCAGCCGCTACCTGCGCCATTAGGTCCCTCAACTATCTAACCCACATGGTCCAGTTTCAGAATGCCTTGTGGGAGCAGGGACTGGATCTGGCGGAAAGATGCCAGAAGGTGAGCAGAAGGAGGAGTTTCTGCAGCCCTCCGCATGGGTTCTGACGTGAACCCAGGTGGTGTGAGCCGCATATGATTCCGCTGACTCCTCGGCCAGAGCGCCTCGGGCGAGGCTCCTGGAGACACTCCTGGCTCCGGTTCCGGTTACCCGGACATCCAGAAAAACATTCTGGATGCCCGTTCCATGGAGAAGTTTTTGGTGAGTCCTCGGAAGAAGGTTCTCACCAAACTTCAAGAGCCCGGGAAGGCGGTACAGTCTGTCCAAGCCATGTACAGACCCAAGCTCAGTTCCTTTCGTAGGAACCAGAGCCATTTTCGAGGCCGGATGCAGACAGCAGCTCCGCACCGGTCCGCAACAGAGGGGCTCCTTCTCCCGCAGAGCCCAGGGGAAGCCGTCCGCAGGCCGAGGCCAACGCCCTGCCAAGACGGCCCAGCCTGCAGGACAAGGGCTCATTCCCATGCTGAGAAAGGACTCCTTCCTAGCGTCTCTGGACATGCAGGATGCCTACCTGCACATCCCCGTAGCTCAAGCGCAGAGGAGGTTCCTGCACTTCGAGTTTCTCGGCCACCACTTTCAGTTCCGGGCTCTTCCTTTCAGACTGTCATCGGCCCCCAGGGTCTTTACCAAGTGTATGGCAGTCATGGCAGTGTCTCTAAGGAGACAGGGCCACTACGTGTTCCCGTACCTGGATGATTGGCTTCTCATTGCCGCCTCTAGAGAGGCGCTGTTGTTGGCTATCCAGAACACCCAGGCTCTCTTCCGGTCACTGGGCATTCTTATCAACTACGAGAAGTCTCTCCTGGTACCGTCCCAGAAACTGCAGTTCATAGGCGCAGTTCTGGACACCGTCCAATGGAAAGCCTTTCTTCCCGAGGAAAGAGCGGAACGCATCAGGTCCCTCATCAGGGACCTCTCAGCGAAGAAGACTGTCCCCACCAGGCTGGTCCTTCGCCTGCTCGGACATATGGCTGCGGCCATTCCAACCGTTCCTATGGCAAGGCTCCATATGCGGGTGACTCAGTGGATGCTCAAAGTGCAGTGGGACCAAAGGCAAGACCACATGCAGCAGCTGTCAGGATCCACATGCTGTGATTCGGGACTGGCAATGGTGGCTAGACCCAGGGACACTCTCTGCGGGTGTTCCATTTGCAGCGCCGTCCCCGGAGGTAATCCTCTTCACAGATGCCTCAGGGCTGGGGTGGTGAGCACACCTGAACGGGGTGAGGTCCCAGGGAATGTGGACCCCTCAAGAAGCTCACCTCCACATCAACATTCTGGAGATAAGGGCGGTCCTTTATGCCCTGCAGGCCTTTCAGTCAGAAATCCCACGAGTACTCTTCTGCTTCAAACAGACAATATGGCGGTGATGTATTACCTCAACAAACAGGGAGGCGCACACTCTAACCCCCTTTGCAGGAAGCGATAGAGAGGTGGCATTGGGTAATCCGGCCACCGGCGCGAGCCTGATTGCAGTTCACGCTCCTGAGCGGACAATCAAGAGATGGCCTGAGTCGCTCCCAGGCCAGAGTCCACGACGGGAACCCTTCCAGGAGATAGAAGAGGATCTGTTTCTTCGATGGGGCACCCAGAGTTGGACTTATTCGCCCCATCCAATGCAAAACTGCCCAATTTTGCTTGCTAGATCCAGGGCCTGGTGTTTTCTGGTGAGACGCGTTGTCCCTGTCCTAAGTGGACAGATTCCTCTACGCTTTCCCTCCCTTCCCGTTGATCCAGAGAGTTCTTCTTAAGCTGCGCAGGGAGCATGCAACAATGATCCTGATGGTGTCTTTCTGGCCCAGACAGATCTGGTTCCCCATGCTGACGCAGTTGTCCCGGGAACCTCCAGTTCTGTTGCCCTTCAGCTCCCCTCTACTGTCTCAAGGGGGGGGGGTTCGTTTGTCCATCCAGACTTGCGCTCACTGAATCTGTATTCTTGGCTCCTCGAGACATAGCCATTATGCGACACGGGGTCTCGCAAGAGGTGGCGGAAGTTCTTTCCGCTGCCAGAAAGTCGGCAACGCATGCAACATATGCCATGAAATGGCGCCGATTTTGCCTGTGGTCTCAGGCACGCTGCCTCTCCCCTTTAGAATGCCCAGAGAAATCAGTTCTGGAATACCTGCTTTCCCTTTTTCATTCAGGCCTCGCCTACTCCTCGATTAAGATTCGCCTCTGTGCGATCTCGGCCTACCACTACCCGATAGGTCAACGCACAGTGGCACAACTCGATGCCTCTCGGGACTTCCTGAGGGGGGTGTTACACCTTAGGCCACCCATCAAGGATCCCGTCCCTCCTTGGGACCTGCTTTGTCCTGGAGCAGCTCACGCTGCCCCCTTTTGAACCTGCCTCAGATTGCGAGCTGCGTTTTCTGTCGTGGAAAACGTTATTTTTAGTTGCTGTTACCTTAGCAAGGAGAATTTCTGAGCTACATGCTCTCGTGTGTAAGGAACCTTATTTAATTTTCCACCAGGATAGAGTGTCTTTGAGGACGAATCCTAAATTCCTGCCTAAGGTGGTCTCTGCCCTTACTCTTAACCAGGACATCGATCTGCCTGTGTACTTTCCCAAGTACACTAACAGAGGAGAGGCATTACTTCACACCCTAGACATTCACCGCTCCTTAAGATACTACTTGACCAGGACTAAACAGCATCGTACGTCCGAGCAGCTGTTTATATCCTTTGCTGAGAGGATGTTGGGCCAACCAGTCTCAAAACAGACCCTTTCTCGCTGGCTTGTTCAGTGCATTTCTTTTTGCTACAACAACAAACAGAAGCCCCTTCCGGGCACAGTCTGGGGCCACTCGACTAGGGGGGTGGCTACTTCCTTCTCAGCGCTGCGGAACGTCTCCACCTCGGCCATTTGTGCCGCAGCTACATGGAGCTCAGTGCACACCTTCATTAGGCATTACAGCATGGACATTACTTCACGGCGGAGGGCCGGTTTCAACCTTGCCGTTCTACAGGGTCTCCTGTCCTAGAGTCAGGATTTGTTCAAGATCTTTCCGTTATGCCTCCTCCCAGAATGCTTAAAGTAGCTATTGCTTGGGAATCAGTCCTAATGGTGTTACCTGCTGCAGAGCTGTATCACCAGTAAGATAGTACGATTCGTAGAACTTACGTAACAGTAGATGCAGAACAGCTCTTGCAGCAGGTACCTTCCGCCACCATTCCCTTCGAGGAGGTAGGTATGGTCTAACCAGACTTCGGCAGGAGCGTACGCTCTTTCTTCTTCTGATGGCGGATCCTTGGTCTCCACTTCTGAAGTCATCCAGCGGCAGAACTGGGGATTCTGGCGGGACCGCCTCCTTATGTACTACATCTGACGTCGGGGGCGGGACCAACGTTGGAGGTGGTCCCCGCTGAAGACTGCTAGCTAGAAGATTTCCGTGGGGTCCTGACGCCTGCCGGCTTCAGTCCTAATGGTGTTACCTGCTGCAAGAGCTGTTCTCGAAGATTTACTGTTACGGTAAGTTCTTATGTAACTGTACTTTACTCACCTGTAACAGTAGATCTTACTTCGAGAGGTTTCCTGCAGTAGGTCACAACATTGGAGATTAGATCTGTGCTGTACGCCCTGCAGATGTTCCAGTCCATGCTGTCGACAGGAACTCTGCTAGTCCAGATAGACAATATGTCTGCGCTCTGGTACATCAGCCAGCAGGGAAGCACCCAATCATACCCCCCTGTGCAGGGAGGTGATGCGGGTTTGGTGCTGGGCTGTCCAGCATGGTCTGTTTCTCATGGCTGTGCACGTCCCTGGTGGATAGCCTCAGTCAGACGTCATCTCAAGCTCACAAATGGGAATTGAGTCAGGAAGTGGCCGATCTATTATTCCACCAGTGGGGACGATCAGAAGTAGATCTCTTCGGCTATCCATACAATGCAAAACTTCCCAGTTTTTGCTCACTCGTTCCAGAGCCTGGTGCTTTCTGGCACGACGCGTTGTCACTCTGCTGGACAGGGAAGTACTTCTACACCTTCCCACCCTTTCCCATTCTACAGAGTGTCCTTCTAAAACTTCAAGCACAGGGGGCTTGGATGATCCTCATAGCCCCCCTCTGGCTGAGGCAGATCTGGTTCCCACTCATTCAGCAGCTGGCAGTGGAACCCCCAGTTCCCCTCCCTCTTCAACACGATCTGTTGACACAGGATCGGGGCAGACTACTGCATGTGGGACTCAGGACCCTGCATCTTCATGCTTGTCTCCTTCAGACATAATTGTCACGTTTTTGGAGTTTCTCAGAGGGTCGCTCGGGTCCTGGTGACGGCTAAGGAACCCTCCACCAGCTCCACCTACATGATGAAATGGAAGCGTTTCTCTATCTGGGCCGTATCCAGGGTCTGGGACCCCTTCACTTGCTCAGCTCCTCAGGTCATCGAGTACCTGTTGCACCTGTCCGACTCTGGTCTAAGCTATTCCTTCTTTAAGGTCCACCTGTTGGCTATTTCAGCCTATCATTCCTTTGTGGATGGGAAACCTGTCGCTCAGTTGGAGGTCTCAGAAACCTTTCTCAAAGGGATCCTCCATTTGAAACCCTGTCTTCCGTAATCCCGCCTCACCATGGGATCTAAATTTTATTTTAGAAAAGCTTACACTCCCTCCTTTTGAACCGGCAGTAAGCTGTGATATGCCTTATCTGTCCTGGAAAATGCTCTTTTTGGTTGCTATTACTTCCGCTTGAAGAATTTCCGAGCTTCAGGCCCTGGTGCATAAGGAGCCTTATTTGATTTTTCACAGGGACCGGGCGGTCCTGCATACAAATCCTAAGTCTCTTTCCAAGGTGGTTTCTGACGCCTTAAATGGTTGAACTCCCAGTATACTATCCAGTTCATTCAAACAGGGGTGAGACTCTTATTTCACACATTGGATATACATAGAATCTTGCATTTGTTATGTCCACAGGACCAAAGACATAAGCAAGTCAGTTCAGCTTTTTGTTTCCTTTGCCCCCAAATCTTTGGGGTCGGCAGTTTCTAAGCAGTGTCTCTCCAAATGGCTGGAAACTGCATGCGCTTCTGCTACCAGAAGTACAATAAACCTCTTCCGGGAGAGGTCAGAGGTTACTCTACCAAAAACATGGCTGCTTCTACAGTGTTCCTCAGGAATGTTTCTGCAGCAGAGATTTGTGCGGCAGCAACCTGGAGTTCGGTCCATACCTTCATGAAGCATTACAGTTTGGACATTGTCTCTAGGTGTAGGGCCGGGTTTGGCCTCGCTGTCCTGCAGGACCTACTGTCTGAGGCCGGTCTTGGTCTGTTGTTTTCAGTTGTTCCTCCTCCACTGATTCTCTGAGCGACTGCTTGGGATTCAGTCCTACATGTTATGACCTACTGCACCCTCTCGAAGTAAGATAGTACAGTTATGTAAGAACCTACCATAACAGTAGACCTTCGAGTGAGGTTCCTGCAGTAGGTCACACTTTCCCTCCCTCCTTCCCCCAGTTTCTGCATTTCTTACAGATCATTCTGAACTGGCTCCAGGATTTTCATCCTATTCTCCTGTCTCAACCTCCTTGGATCTCTGGCGGGAGAACCGGAAGGTGGGCGCTGGGACCGTCCACTATATGGGGTCACGATGACGTCCGTCATGTGACGGGTGGGCGGTCCTGATGCCAGGGGGTGCAGTCCTACGTTATGACCTACTGCAGGAATCTCTCTCGAAGATCTACTGTTACGATAAGTTCTTATGTAAATGTGCTTTCCAGGAGTGGTGTATGATGATCATCCACATGAACCCACCCGACCTCCCCTGGCTTTGGCATACAACACTGCTTCCAGCGGGCAAGATCTGGCATCAGACGTAGCTGTGGGAGTTACCACCCAGGTGGGTGGGAGTATCCAGCTTGAAGACGTTCTGGCCAATCTTAAAGGAAAAGGCAACTGCCAGATAGAGTGGATGAACATTGTATACCACTGCTAGAACTACTGTTTCAGGTGCGTAACCTGTTTTTTCCTTACAGTCAACAGTTTTTGCTAAACTTTCATTAGAAAAACACCCTGCACTACCCACTGGAGACTTATCCTGATCCTCCTTAAAGATCCTCTGGTACTAAACATGTTAAAAGACTGCATTCCTCAAATTGTCAGGGAAAATTCCAGGTTGAAGTCTCTGTATCCATTATGGTGGGACGAGATAAAAGCAGTAATCTGTGGTGGACTTACTGCGTACTCCTCTAGAGAGAAAGAACTACAGGAATCTCGTTACTTAGAACTCTAACACCCTCCAGACTTTTATCCAGTAGGGAGACAACTCTGTTAAACTTCAGTTAGCACAGATCAAACATGACCTGCAGTCTAATTAATGCTAAAACAGAACAAGCTATATTTTACTTAAAGCAGTCTAACTACGAAGGAGGCTTTAGAGTAGCTTGAACCCTTGGCAGATGATTGCATGCACGGCACGTGCAGACCTGCATCTTGCAACTTTTCAGTCCTCATATGCAGACCTACAGAGGGTGCCCAAGCAACATACACTGAATCCTGACCTCTTACTATCAGCCCCGTTATATGTCAGAATCTCAGCCCTCGCCTGATACCATTTGCAATTACTTGCGCCAGCTACCCCTTCCAGCATTGTGGCCTGACGTGACCCAACAGTGATTGCTTCCCATTACTGCCATGGAAATTCTTACGGTACTTAAAGGGACTAAAACCCGAAAGTGTCCAGGTCCGGACGGCTACCCAGCAGAATTGTACAAACCATTCTAAGACTTTCTTCTCCTGCCTCTATTTGCCACCTTCTGAGCATTATAAAAAGAAGATATCTTTCTATCTTTATGGAATTGCACAGTGATCTCTGCAATCCTCAAGCCTGATAAGGCCCCATCTTACAGAATTTTACACTGCCCAATATCGGTCTTGAATTGTGATTATAAGCTGTTCATGGCTGTCTGTGCCCATCACCTAGAGTCTTTACTGCCAGGTATTATTGACAAGGATCAGTTATCAGTTAGAATGTATTAGAAGGTGCCAGGCCCATGACAGTGGCCACCATAGCTGCTTGCTTATAGAGCCCACAGTGGCAAGGCAGATTCCTCTGACTTTGCTTGGTCTGGATGCAGAGAAAGCATTCGGCAGCGTGGACTGCACCTTCCTATGGTCCACCCTGTTGAACTCCGGCTTCCCAGAACAAGTACTCCAGATGCTTCAGGGAATCTGTGCTTGCTCACAAGCATACCTACAGGTAAATGGTAGCCTGACTGCTCCATTTGCACTAGGATGTGGTACATGCCAGGGCTGCCTCTTAACTCCCCTACTATTTGCTCTCTACCTCGAACCGTTAGCAACAGCCATTTGAACAGATCCTAACATTAAGAAGATACTGATTGGGGTGAGGGATTTTACATAGAACATAGAAATACGGACCACTTGGCCTACCTAGTGTGCCCGTTTTCCCTACCTACTGTAACACTGCAGACCCTACTTGATCTCCGGCTTTAGCCCCCCCCATGACTAAGGTTCCCTAATGTCTATCCCATGCATTCTTGAATCCCGCTACCATTTTCCCCCCACCACCTCCGCTGAAAGATTGTTCCAGGCATCTAGCACTCTTTCTTTGAAGAAGTAGTTCCTCACATCTCCCCTGAGTCTACCCCCCTCCAGCTTCACAGCATGTCAATATCTTCATCAATCAATATCTTCATCAGTGACATTGCGCAGGACCTAGAAGGCAGAATTTCACTGTTCGCTGATGACACAAAGCTCTGTAACAGAGTAGACACACCAGAGGGTGTAGACAGAATGAGAAGGGACCTGCAGAAACTTGAAGAATGGTCAGGGGTTTGGCAGTTGAAATTCAATGCAAGGAAGTGCAAGATAATGCATATGGGGCACAAAAACCCTGGCACAATATATCAGTTGGGGGTGAGGATATAGCATGCACCAAGCAGGAAAGGGATCTTGGAGTTATCATCTCTGATGACCTCAAGGCAAGGAAACAGTGTGACAAGGCAGCAGGTAAAGCAAATAGGGTGCTGGGATGCATAGGCAGGGCATCACCAGCAGGAAAAGGGAGGTCATAATTCCACTATACAGACACTAGTGAGGCCGCACCTGGGTACACTGTGCAGTTCTGGAGACCTTACCTCACGTAAGGACATAGACAGGGTAGAGAAGGTTCAGAGGAGGGCAACAAAGATGGTGCATGGATTGCATCACAAGTCCTATGAGGACAGGTTGAAGGCACTGAACATGTACTCCCTGGAGAGGAGGGAGAGAGGGGATATGATAGAGACATACAAGTATCTTACAGGGAGGAACAGGGTGCAGGAATGCACTATTTTTAGCGAAAAAGATGTTCCAGGACTAGAGGGCATGGGATGAAGTTGGAGGGAGGACGATTCAGAGGAAACGTGAGGAAGAATTTCTTCACAGAGCGAATTGGTGGACAAGTGGAACACCCTGCCAGAGGAAGTGGTGGGGGCTGAAACAATCACGGGTTTTAAGAATGCATGGGATAGACATAAAGGAATTCTGGAGGTCAGGGGTGAGGGGCAACAGACTTCCTGGAAAACATAAACTGAACTTACAAACTTAAATGGGCAGACTGGGTGGGCCATAGGCCCTTATCTGCCGACACTGTCTATGTATCTATGTCCCTTGTTCTTGAGCATCTTTTTATCTGAAAAATACTTCCCACTTGAACCTTATTTATCCCCGTGAGGTATTTGAAAGTCTCTGTCATATCTCCCCCTCCCTCCTTATCTCTAGGGTGTACATATTGAGATCCTTTAGTCTCTCCTCATAGCGCTTTTAATGCAGACCCTGCACCATTTTAGTTGTCCTCCTCTGAACCGCCTCCACTCTGTCCATGTCCTTCCGGAGATGTGCTCTCCAGAACTGGACACAGTACCCTAGGTGAGGTCTCACCAATGATCTATACAGTGGTAACACCACCTCTCTCTTTCTGTTGGTGATACCCCTCTCTAGGCACTCTATCATCTGACTGACTCTCCCCACTGCCTTGTCGCACTATTTGGCCACCTTTAGTTCATCCGATATGACTCCCCAAGGTCTTTTTCCTGTTTGGTGGTCATTAATACTACTCCCCCCATTTTGTACTCCACCCCTGGGTTTCCGTTCCCCACCCCAAGTGCATGATTTTGCACTTCTTTGCATTGAAACATAACTGTCACACCCTTGACCTCTCCTGTAGCTTTCTTAGATCCCTGACCATCCCCCCCCGCCGAGTGTCTACCCAGTTACTGATTTTAGTGTCATCTGCAAAAAGGCATACTTTCTCTTCTAGCCCCTCTGCAGTGTCATTAATAAAGACATTAAAGAGGACTGCTCCCAGTATGGCCCCTCTCTGGTCACCTTCCCTTCCTCAGAGTGATCTCTGTTTGCCACCATTTTTTGTCTCCTGTACTCTAACCAATTCCTTACCCAGTTTACCACCTTTGGACCTACTAGGCTGCCCAGTTTGTTTACGAGTCTCTTATGTGGAACGGTGTCGAAGGTGTTACTGAAATCTAGGTAGGCCACAACCACCACTCTACCCTGATCCAATTCCACGGTCACCAAGGCAAAGAAATCTATTAAATTTGTTTGACATGACCTCCTTCCTGTGAATCTATGCTGCGTTAGATCTTGTAAGCCACTGGAATCAAGATAACTTCACAGTCCTTTCCTTCAGATTCATTCATTTTGTAATTGCCAGCCTCCTCCCTGCTACCACTTTCGTGAAGCTGGACTACATCTGCCCTCCTCCAGTCCTCCAGAACCACTCCCATCTCCAATAAGTGGTTGAACAGGACTGTTAGAGGTGCAGCCTGTACCTCTCTGAGCTCACTTAATATCCTTGGATGCACCCCGTATGGCCACATTGCCCTGTCCACTTTTAGATTTGTGAATTCCTTCAGGACTCTCTCCCATAAATGGACTAGTGTCCATCTCCCTACCTTCAATGCTCTTGGCACTCTCCTGTGATCCTTCACCTTCTCCTTCCTCTGTGAACACTGGGCAGATGTATTTGTTCAGGATTTCTGCTTTTTCCTTGTACCCCTCCACACTTTCCATCCCCTTCTCTTCTAAGCCTTACTATCCCTCTCCTGTGTGGAGGGGTTGTGGGATAACAGACGGACCAGACACCGAACTCCAGGTTCAACATACAATCTGTGTGTGGTGTTTGTTCAAAATACAGTCGATAGCCTTCAGCAGTGGCATATCCCTTCTTCAGTACATCAGTTTGCAGAAGGAGACTATGCATGTCCTTCTTCTGCACTTAGTCGGCACCTGCTGACCCACTGATCTAACTTTTCAGTTGAGATTCAGCTTCCCCTATGTGGGTCTTGTTTGCTTGGGTGTTGGGGGCTAAAAATAAATAAATAAATAAAAAGCTAAAGACAAAGAACCTCAGTGCAGAAGCAGTGAAGCAAGGGTTACCCCAAAGTGCATTGGCAATAAAGCCAAGTTTCAAAGAAACACATTATCACACAAACTCCCGTAATGCAAAGCATCATGGGATGTATATATAAATCACCATGAAATTTCAGACTGGCTCAGTTTACAGCAGGAATGCATGGTGCCAAAGGGCCTCTCAAACTATCTGTAATCTACATGCATTTTAAATAACACGACAGGGTTTTTTCTGATATCTCTACCCCAGTAACTTAATTTCTATAATACAGTCACCTAGTACTTTTTACCTTTATCAGAAACACCTAGTGCCATGGTATTTTTAACATTTACAGGCTTCATACACATAAGGTATATACAGTGAAGGTATTTTATGACATAGTGCCATTGCATACTAAATCCAATAATGAGGAACACAACCTGTTGTTTTACATCAGCTCAGAGGTCACAACAATAACCTCCCTGTATGAGGACCTGAGAGAGAAAAGGAAAATTAAAGTGGACACTATAGCATAGTCAAGAAAGGGGAAGGGGGGGTTTCCATAGGTGGCCAACCTAATGGGCTAGAAATTGTAAAGGATAGATTAGGCTAAGAAATAGAAGAACTGTTGCAACAGATTTAAGAAAAGGTAGATCCTCAAGAGTGGCAGGATCTCCCTGTCACATATCCCCCACCTTAAGAGGGAAGCAGTTATTTCAGACTGCTTACCACCTTCCTGTCCCAGGAAGGGATGGAGCTTCTACCCATCCATCTTCCGAA
Source organism: Neoceratodus forsteri (assembly GCA_016271365.2). Classification (NCBI taxonomy): domain Eukaryota; kingdom Metazoa; phylum Chordata; order Ceratodontiformes; family Ceratodontidae; genus Neoceratodus; species Neoceratodus forsteri. The sequence goes on from CM028133.1 coordinate 15,967,485, forward strand.
GCTCTGTCTCAGGGTCCCTATTAACGATTAATATTTCATCATAAACCTAGCGGACATCATCATTCTTTACCCTGGGGCATTAACACATTTCTCAACAGAGACTAATGGTACAATTTGGCAACATTAGCATCTTTAGCCTGCAGTATACCCCAGTCAATACAGTTAATAGATTTAGCTGTATCAATACAAGAAAAAAGTCCCTTCAACCTCAAAGGCTTCTTCTTGCTTGCTTGGAGTCTTCAACCCAAGCACAATAATACAGGCACGGTCTTACCTGGGGTCTCACATTCAAGTTCCATACTTGCATCTCCAACCTCCAGCAAGTAACATCCTGGGAACATAGGAAACAAAGGAATATCCTACTTAGTCAGGGGGTCCTCCTCCAGCTGAGCCCATGAAAAATCCTCCTCCAATTCTTTACCCAAACTGTCTGGCAGGGATCTCTCCAGCACCTGGCACTGGTGTTCCGCTTCTCTGTGTAGTCGGTCTGCCTCGACCCCCATGGTAGTTCCTTATCACTTCACATCTGTTCATCATCTTCATGCTAGGCCATCCTCCGAGCTCCCATGTCCAGTCCAGGCAGCAGCTTCTGTCCCAGTCTGTTGTCCATGGTTCTGGTCAGAACTTCATGGACTTTCTTGTCCAGGTTCTCCTCTGGCAACTCCTTGTGCATCGGTCCACCTGGGATATCTAGGCAATATCTACCAGAAAACATCCCTCTTAGGCGAGTCCAGATGTTTCCAGCAAGTTATCCCACTTTTCACACCAAGTCTGTGGAGGAGTTGTGGGACAACGGATGGGCAGACACCAAACTTTTCACACACTTTACTGCAGAGGTGATTAAACAATGGTCAGTACTAACAACCCAGCATATTTCTGCTGGGCAGTTATTTCAGTCACAGGCCACTGCCTGTGACCAAGCCTGCCCCCCCCCCAACCATATAGATTCAGCCACACAAAGATGGATTTGGCTAGCCCGCCGATTCTTCTGTCAGCTATTTACTACCACGAGGTCCTCCCTTTTGAAACTTTACAGTCCACCTACCACCTCTCCAAGATCACCACCACTACTTACACGTTCATTCATATATACATAGTCAGGGGAAGGAGTCCTTTTCAACTTTACCAGAAAAGTTACCTCTTCTATCTAGCTAGTAAAGTCACGTTTAGCAGGTGAATCCCTGAAACGTCTTATTGGCCAGCTAGTAAAGACTTTCCAAGAGGCACATACAGCTACAACTGGCCGTATCTTACAGCAGTGGAACGATGAGCTCCTTCAACAGCATACACTGGCGGATTGAGATAAATATTCTCTCTCAACCCATCGGCTTACCTCCATGACAGATTGGTGTGAATTCATCTGGAAATACAGCTATAGATTTTTCAGAACATCTGATATGGTAGCTAAGTATGCTGGTGCACACAGAGTGTCCTCCTGGTGGCTGGTCCCGGAACATCTGAAGGAAGGAATCTTATTTGTCGCCCCAGAGCCGACCATCACACTGACGATGGATGCGTCTCTGGTAGGGTAGGGAGTACACCAGCGAGACCACACAACCCCAGGGTTTTGGTTGCACAGGGAGTCTTGTCATTACATAAACCTGCAGGAGCTCCATGCAGTGTGCTTGGCTGTGATGGAATTTGCTCTGCTAGTCTGGGGTCAGGACTTTCAGGTCCAGACGGACATCAGTACGACCATGTTTAGACAGATAGGGCAGCAGAGACTCCCTTCCTTTGTGTCGGGAGGCAGTCTGCACCTGGGTCCTCGTGTGCAACCTAAGTACCAATCTCCTGGTGATTCATGTCGCAAGGAGTACAGTCAGCTAGCAGACACTTTCAGCCAGGTAAGACAGATGTTGTACGAGTGATCTCTAAACCAGGAGGTGGTGAACCACCTGTTCTCCCTGTGGGGCTCACCCTCGATGGCCCCGTTTGCCTCCTGGGAGGAACATCAAACAGGTTGTTTTTTGCCCACCCCCCACAGTCCAAGACACCAATGGAGGATGCCTTTGCAAAGCCCTGGACCCCAGGCTTCATGTATGCCTTTCCTCCATTCCCCTTGATCCGCAGCGTACTGGTCAAGGTCAGGAAGGACAAGGCACAGATGATCCTGATGGTTCCAAACTGGCCAAGGCACTTCTGGTACCCGGATCTCCTCAGCCTCAGCAGCAGGTCTTTGCGGTGACTACCTCTCCACCCAGATCTGTTGTCCAGACTTCAGGGGATGGTCTTGCACCCAGACCTTCAGTCCTTGAACCACATGTCCTGGTTGCTGAGTGGCTGGAGTTCCAGGCATTGGGTCTTTCCAAGGATGCCCTCCACGTTGCGGAGGCCTCCAGAAAGTTGGCGACTTGTAGGTGCTATGCCTTTAAATGGAAGAGATTTTTCATTTGGTGTCAGGGCAGGGAGCTTGATCCCCTTGCTTGCCCTGTGGCTAGCATCCTGGACTATCTATGGTCCCTTTCCAGCTGGGAGTGCAAGTGCTGACCCTTAAGGTGCACCTAACAGCCATCTTTACTTACCAGGTGCAGGCCGGTATGCCAATGGTGGCCCAGGAGAAGGTGGTTGGGCACTTTTTCAAGGGCCTTGAACACGTGTTGTCTCCAGTGCATGACCCACATCCACCATGGGGCTTACTGCTGGTCTTGGCTGTGCTGATGGGTACGCTTTTTGAGCCAGTACACAGGTGTGAGTTGTCACACATGTCATGGAAGGCAGCCTTTCTGGAGGCACTTTTGTCTGCCAGAAGGGCTGAGCTGCTCTCTATGGACTCTCCCTGTTTGGTCTACCACAGGGACAGAGTTATTCTTCACCCCAATCTGAAGTTTCTCCAGAAGGTAGTGTCAGAGTTTCACCTTAACCAAATGATTAACTTACCAGTATACTTTACCAACCCTACTTCAGTGGCCAACCATAGGCTCCATACCCTGAACCTGCGAAGAGCGCTCTCATATTATGTGGAACGTATGGCTGGAGTTCAGGGACAGGCTCGCCAGCTGTTAGTCACCTATGCTGAAGCTGCACCTGGCAGACTGGCAACAAAGCGGACAATTGCAAGATGGATCACATCTTGCGTCAACCTCTGCTATAGGTTGGCTGGTCGGGAACCTTCTGTTGGGAGCAAGGCTCATTCCGCCAGACAAATGAACATATGAAAACTGCCAGCAGCAGAAGAACATCATGGTCTCTCCAGGCAGCTCGTGAATGCAGCTAGCTCCCTATTCAGCAGCTGCCCCACCCCCTTACCTCCTTTCACCCTCCCCTTTGCCTTGTCCCACCCCCTTCTTGAAGCATTCCACTGTGGTACATGCCACCACTTCATCTTGTTGTGTGTTCCACTTTGCCATCACCCTCTCCGTAAAGAAATGCCTCCTCACCTCCCTCCTGAATCTACCCCCTTCCAATCTCATGTCATAGCCCCTAGTGTCTCTCCCCACCCTCCTCTTGAATAGACCTTCTGTGTCCGTTTTGATTATCCCTTTCATGTATTTGAAGGTCTCAATCATATCCCCCTGTCCCTCCTCTCCTCCAGTGTGTACATGTTTAACTGTCTTAGTCTGACCTCATATGGCAATTCCCCCAGGCCCTGAATCATCTTCGTTGCTCTATGCTGCACCCCCTCCAGCAGCCTAATGTCCCTTTGTAGGTACGGGCACCAGTACTGCATGCAGTATTACAGGTGGGGTCTAACCAACGATCTGTACAACAGTAGAATAACCTCCGTTCTTCTCGAGGTAATTCTCCTTGCAATGCACCCCAACATTTTGTTGCCCATTGCTGCTGCCTTTCTGCATTGTGCAAAATTGTTCATTGCTCCCGTGATGAGCACCCAACCGATCCTTCTCCTCTTCTTTTACCTCCAGCTGTACTCCCCCCAGATGGTAGCTTCTCCTCTGATTATTTGTTCCGAAGTGCAGCACTGTGCATTTTTTTGCGTTGAACTCCAGCTGCCATCTGTCATACCTTGCCTCCAGCCTTGCCAGATTTCCTGTAGCCCCAACCCCCCGTCATCCACCACTGCTCCCATCTTGGTGTCATCTGCAAATAGGCTGATTTTGCTGCTGATGCCCTCCGAGATGTGTGTAATAAATATGCCAGACAGCACTGGGCCCAAAACCGAACCCTTTGGAACATCTCTTGTCACAGGCTTAGGGGATGAGCATTCCCCACCTACCACCACCCTCTGCTGCCTATCTTTTAGCCAGTTCTCCACCCACCCCACCAGTTTTGCTCCTGCCCCTGTGCCCTGTAGCTAGATTCCAAGTCTCCCATGTAGTACTGAATCAAAGGCCTTACTGAAGTCTAGGTACAGGACATCCACCACATGGCCCCTGTCAATTTGGCTAGTCACTCAGTCATAGTATTCCACCAGGTTGGTCTGGCATGACCTGCCCTTGACGAAGCCATGCTGCCGCCCATCCCCGCACCCCGTTCACCTCAAGTGGTGCCACTAGCCTATCCTTTAGGATGGTCTCCATTAGTTTCCCCACTATGGACGTTAGATTTACTGGACTATAGTTCTCTGGTTCATCCTTGGGTCCACTCTTGTGGAGGGGAACCACGTGAGCCAGTCTCCAGTCCTGTGGTATGCATCTTGTGTCTAGAGATGAATTAAATAAGTCTGCCGGGGTCCTGCCAGGACCTCTGCCAGCATCTTCAGCACTCTCAGATGTACTCCATCCGGTCCCAGAGCCTTGTCTACCCTCAATGCCCTTAACCCCTCCAGCACCCTCCCCACTATGATTTCTCCATCCGTCAAATCCCCCTCCCTCTTACTATGGGTAGTGCCCCTCCCTTTTCTTTCGTAAAGACTGAACAGAGGTAGTAGTTGAGCACTTCTGCCTTTTCACCCACTTCCTCCACCCATCCCCCTCTTTCTTAATTCTTACAGTTTGGTCCTTACAGCTTCTTTTCTCCCTGATGTACCTAAAGAAGTCTTTCTCTCCTCTTTTTATGCCCTGCACCAGCCTGAATTCCCTTGCTGCCTTGGCTTCCCTTACCCTCCTGGTCACTTTCTTCGCTTCTTTCAGTTATTCCTCCTGCCCCAATTTCCTGTATCCTGTAAGCTGCCCTTTTCTTCCTCACCCTGTCTAGCACCCCTTTAATTATCCAGCTGGGTTTCTTCCCCCAGCCTTCTTAATCTGGGGCCCTGCTGCAAGTTTCTGTTGCCTCCACTATCCCCTGTCTTATCAGTTCCCACCTGTACTGTGTGTCCATACCCGGTTGAATTTTGCACAGAAACCCCTGTACCACTTCCCTCATCATCTTAAAGTTGGCATTCTTGAAATCCAGCACCTTTCTGCCAGATGTCATCCCCTCTTTAGCCATCTGTAACCGGAACCATACTGTCCGGTGGTCACTCCCCCCAGTGGTTCCACCACCCTCACGTCCCTCACCCACTTCCTGTTCGTCAGGATGAGGTCGAGGGTGTTCCTTTAGCTAGTTGGTTCCTTGACCAACTGTACTAGAAAGCTTTCCTGGAAGGCATCCAGCATTACCTGCTCCCTTCTGCTCTTTGTGGTAGGTGTGTCCCACTCCACCCCCGGCAGGTTGAAGTCCCTTACTATCACCACCACCCCTTCCTGCAGTTCCTCCTGATCTGTTCTTCCAGTACCCTGTCCATCTCTTCAGTTTGAGAGGGTGGCCTGTACACCACCACCCCAAGTCTTAAAGATCTGTTTTTGGGATCCTGTAGTTCTACCCACAGTGCTGCTGTATGTCTCTCGTCTCCCTCCTCCCTTACACATTTTAATCCGTCCTTTACATATAGCACCTTCCCCCTTCCCATTTTCCCTATCCTTCTGGTGTAATCTGTACCCTGGAACCGTCATGTCCCAGTCGTGGCTTTGGGTGGCCCATGTCTTGGTTATAGCCGCAAAGTCCACGCCCCCCTCCTCTAAGAGAGCCTGTAGTTCCGCCCCCTTATTCCCCAGACTCCTAGAATTTAGTGTTACCACCCTCCAACCCTTGTCTCTCCCCTCCCCCTGCCTGTCTCCCCTTATGTCTACTCCCTTAGTAGTTGCCTTCTCCTTACCTTGCTATCATGGGGGGTAAGCCACTTGGTTTCACATCACTAGGCCTCTGAACACCACTATCCTTCCTGCTTACCCCCCTCTCGTACTTTAAATGCTCCTCAATGTGCTTCTCTATTCTTGCCTTCAGTACATTTTTTCTTTCCTTATTTGGGTGCAGTCTATCTTTTGCATACAGACTGCTGTTCTCACAGGTCCCCCCACACCTTCCTACCAGCTGCCCTGGGAAAGGGAAGTAACCTCCAAGAAGGCGACAGATCTGCCCGCCCTCTCACGCAGGAGTCCCATTTCCTCAAACCTCCTTTTAATCTCCCCTACTGTCCCATCAGCCAGGTCATTTGTCCCCAGGTGTATTATTAGGTGAGACCTTTCCCTTCCTCTGCTTGCATACCTTAGCACAGATTGCCCCACCCTTTCTGCCTTCATTCCTGGTATGGCTTCCACCCAAATTCTACTGTGCTTCTCCCCTTTGCTTCCCCACCTGACCCGTCTTAGTATTGAGTCTCCCAACACCAAGACACCTCCCTTCCTCCCCTCCCCATCCTCCCCCTTCTCCTCTCCTTCTTCCTCCTCCTGCACAATGTTACCTTCTATTGTCTCTTTCTCCCCCTGTGCTCAACCTTTTTGGCCCCAGTTCACCTATTTCTCCGTCTCCCTCCACAGTCATTTTGTTCTTTGTACCCATGGACTGCGCTTCCCTTCCTCCTTCCCCTTCTTTGACTCCTCTGTTAGAGGTCTGCCCCATCTGAGCTCCTAGCGTTACCAACTCCCTGTACTCCTTCTATTCTCCTTGCACGTTTGTCTCCCGTACCTGTGTCACCCACACTGCCCCCTTGTCCTGACCACTCCCTGTCACTCTTATCTCCCCCATCTTTTTTCTTTTCCTGGATATCTTTTGTGCTTTCCACATTCCCTTCTCCTCAAGACCTAATATGCCCCTTCATCATTGACACTCCCCCCCTTAGCCTTAGTACTTCTTTCTATAGCCTCCCCAGCCTTATACAGATGCCCCCCCAATATCCTCCACAGGGTGTCCATGAATACTGCCCCTCTACGGTTATTACGCCCCACGATCCTTCCTCCCCTGTGACTTCTGTTCCCTACCTTTCCGGATTCCTTCCCCCCACTGCCCCTCATTCTGCCCCACTACCTTGTCCCCTTCCCAGACTGCCCCAAGCCATCGCCCCATTATCCCTTCCTATTCTGTGTTCCCTCTGCTCCATTCTTCCTCTCGCAGTTCCTCTTCTTTCTATCTTGACCCTTTCTGTTAGCAACACTATTTCCCAGCTCCTCAAGCACCTCCCTCACAGCCTTCAAGCCCAACCACCAGTGTCTTTTCAGTATTTAAGAAAGCCTGGTGGAGTGGGGGGGCGCTTTTTTCAATCCCAACCACTAGACCTAGCACAGTGCTCAGCCAGCAGCTGTAAACTACAAATTTAAGCTAAAAAACACCACCAAAACTTACAAAATATCTCAGCGATAAATAAGCTCTCAGAAAAACCTCACCTCTTATTCCAACTCCCCTCAAACAACTGCCTCGGTGGCCGTTTCCAGTGATATCCCCATACAGGAGATCTGTAGAGCTGCTACCTGGAAGTCCTCACACACTTTCATATCCCATTACTGCACTGACCTTGAGTCACGCCAGGATGCGTGTTTTGGGACTTTGGTTCTCCAATCTCTGTTCACCAACTAGGGATATGCGCCTTTCCCCTCCTCCCGGAGAACTGCTAGGAGTCTGCCAGAGTGTGGATAAGTGAACCATATCTGTTCCCCTAGAAGAACAGGTTACTCACCTGCAACCATAGTTCTAAGAGTGATATATGATTCACATCCACACAACCCACCCGGCAAGTAGCACCTGGTCCTGCCTCCAGCGTGTAAGATCTGACATCACAGGGTGGGGTTGGGGATATATCCTCCTGGGTGGTGGGAGGAGCTGAGTTTAAGGATGTTATGGCCAGTCACCGCATTCCAGTGGAACCGCCAGAGTTTGGATATGAACCATATACTACTACTAGAACTACAGTTACAGGTCAGTAACCTATTCTTTTCAGCTTTGACCCAGTTTGGGGGGGGGGTTACAGAAAGTACTGCTTCATATAGAAGCAGTTTAAGCTGTTGGAGGTTTTAGTGAATATGGGAAATGTGACCAGGATACCAGGGAAATCCCCCCTTTACTGTTTAGGGAGTGCCATTGGATGTTAAACTTTCACTTGAACAAGGATGAGAATAGGTAGGCAGGACCTTGGTTTAACGTCTCATCCAGCAGATGTCACCTTATGACAGCACAGTTTCCACTTAGCACCATGCTAGGGCATGGCGGCATCAGTATGGTTACTTATAACGGAAGTACTACAGAGCTACCAGCATCCTTCCTGTAAAATCATGCTTTTCGTTGTAGGTCTCCCATCTCAAAACAGACCAGGTCTGACTGTGCTTAGTTTCAGAGATCTACGAACATACGAAATTTGCCAGCAGATAAAGGCCTAGAGGTCTATCAGGTCTGCTCGAATGTGCAGCTAGCACCCCTTATTCTGCAGCTGCCCCTCCCTTTCACCCTTCCCTTTCGTTAACCCTCCCCCTTGTCCTGTCCCATCCTCATTTGAAGCAGTCCACTGTTCTACTGCATACCACTTCAGCAGGTAACGCATTCCACCCAGCCACCACCCTCTCTGTAAAAAGTGTCTCCTCATCTCCCTCCTGAACCTTCCTCGCTCCAGTCTCATATCCATGGCCCCTGGTGGCCCTCCTCCTACTTTAGAACAGCCCCTCTGTACCCGTCTTGTTTATTCCTTTCATGTATTTAAAGGTTTCAATCATGTCACCCTGTCTCTCCTCTCCTCCAGTGAGTACATGTTCAACTCCTTCAACCTCCTCTCGTATGATAAGTCCCCCAGCCCCTTGATCATCTTTGTCGCTTTGCGCTGCACCCCCTCCAGTAACCTAATGTCCCTCTTCAGATTTGGACGCCAGTACTGCACACAGTACATGCATGAATTACTGTGTGTTTTTATTTCTGCAGACCTTGATAAATTGTAAGTTAAAAAAGAATTCATTTGACGTCTGGGCTCAAATCTGATAACATTCCAAAGAAACAGAATTTCTGGACACTGTATTCTATTTATTTTTTTTAAACTTTTATTTTTTCATTTTTCCATATACAAGACATGAATAATACATATGGCAGACAGTCCAATAAACTTGATATTTTCACCCAAAGGGAGGAGAAACAAAATTCCCCCAATCCTTAACTCATTGTCTCCTAGCTGACGCCTGTAGTCGTCAGTAAAATACACTGGTGTGTCCTGAGGACGCCTGCAGAAGTCTGCTACTGACTCCCAGTGTGCCCTTGCAACGTGTGGAGAACCAAAGTGTATCTATGCATCTACCATATAGAGGTACCACATTAGAAAGATCCTACATTTTATGCAAACATGCAATAATACAACATTATTTGCTGATTACTAAACCCATGAGCAACGTGGCTATCCAAGTGTAATTATACTGTCCAGCAATTCCAGTCCGATTAAGCCTTGTCCCAAAGAAAGGACATTTAATGCCATGTGATAAAGCCTGATGTAAAATACTTAATATATTGAAAAAATAGCTCAGGATCTATTCCACCCATCTCCCTCCTAAAGAACCCCCCAACAAAACAGAGAGAAAACACCTCTACAAATCTTAGGTTTGTTCATAATGTTCAATTTCCAACTGATATTGAAATACCATATAAAACTCTTTGGTCCTGAAAATCAAAAAGTCTCTAAACAATTTCAGCAGTTCTATAGTTAAGCTATATGAAACAACCTCAAATCCACATGAAATGAACTGCTTTAAAGTCATTAAGGTTATTAGAACTGTTACCCCCTTTGAAAAAAAGTGCTCAGTGTTCTGTAATTGGGAGGGGAGCATTCAAGTAAATGCCTCGACATCCTCATCTTCCGAGCCTTCTGTGTGCCTCCTGGATTCAGCAGCCCTCCGATCCACCTGCTTACCGGCCTCAATGGGATCCGAAAAGATGTAGGTTTTACTGCTGTGCACGATCCGAAGCCGGGCAGGGAAAATTATTGTACGCAGCACTCCTAGATCTCGTAAGGCTCGCTTAACCCCTTCAAATTTTTTGCGACGTTGTCTTGTTGCATAGCTAATGTTTGGGAATATGTGAACTTGTTGGTCCTCTTGATGTATAGGAGCTGCTTTCCGGGCATACCGAAGGATTCTGTCGCAGGCTGCGACTCCCAAAGTGACCAATATCAGGGTACGAGGGGCATCTTGATTCTGTGCACGACCACAGGGGTTGACTCTGTAGCTCTTTTGTATGCCCCAATCCAGTTCTAAAGGCTCTGGTGAAAGTTTTTCAATGAGCTATTCCTTGATTGAGAGGATTGGGTGATCTCCCTCTGTACCCTCGGGAAGTCCAACAATCCTGACGTTAGCCGCCCTTGCCTGATTTTCAAGGGCCTCCAGCCTGGCTTTCAAATGCTGACTTTCTTTTACTCATAGGGCGGATACAGCGGAGGAGGAGTCGGCTTGCTTGCGGATGTCCTGGAGATCGATTTTTAGGCCATCCACTGCGGTTTCCATGATAAGTACCCTGCCGTTAAAATCGTCCACCTTTTGACTAAGGGTGGACATTGAGGCTATTAGGGTCTGCAGCTTGTGTCCCAGGGTAGCAATTGTTTCTCCCGATTCAGGCCTGGCCTCAGACAGCATGGCCGCTTCCGAACTCCCTGCTCCACCTGTAGATTTGGTTTTCCCCACTCCTACAGGCCCCTTTTCTTTTTTAGCATCGCCCATTTTGTTAATTTTGGGTCGCTGATTCCACTGGTTTTGTTTAAATTAAAGTTCAGAGGCTCCAAATAGGAGGATTTAGGCGGATTCAGCCTCGCCTTCTATGAGCTGATGAAAGTTGCTGCTCGGTGCTCAGGCTCCACAGCGCCCCCACCGGACACTGCATTCTAAATTACAAAAGACATTTCACGACAGCAGGCGCTTTACTCCTTAGACTGCATCCGTTCCTGCTTCTTAAACCTGCCCTGAATTCCTAATCCTCTGCTTGTGACATAACAATCATTTCCATGGTAACGTGATGTCCTAAACACAGGATTATTTCTTCAGGGCAGGTGTGAACAGCGTGAAAAGACGAAGTCTAAAGGAAGATGGTCCTGTTTGAAAATGGCTTCAGTAACAGAAAAGAATGGAATGTTCTCCAAAACGGGTTTTGGTAATTTTTGTAAAACTGAGTTCTGCTTTTGCCAACTGTAAATTTTTCTGCTGCAAACCAGAATACTGTAGCTCTAAATTCCATCTTGGCAGCTCCCAAAAATGTGCACGAGGATCGTTGGTTTAATGTCTCTTGTGAAAGGCAATACCCTCCTAGTTCTCATGGTGGTGTCAGCATTGAGTATGGGGTTGCAGACTGACTGTGACCACTACCCAAAAACATGGAACAGATTTTAGTTCATTTTCTAAAAACACTTCTCCCATGTACTCTCTCCATACAGTATTTTAGATGCGTCTGTAGACAAAGTGTTGTGCGTGGATCTTCCTTTCTCCCGTACTTCTTGCACACACAGCAAGTTGACGGGGAGGGTGGGCACTGTTCTAGGAGGGGTGGTGACAGCGAGTCACAGGCTTCATGTGTAATCACTGTATCTTCAGATCTAGCTACTCATGCAAAGAATGGAAATGGATTTTATTTATATTTTTTTAGGTCAGCTGAATTTGAAAAAATTGCATTCATGTTCTAAATTATATTTCTGCAGCTAATATCTACATTTGTCAGAGGCCTAGATCAGACCCATTGCTTTCACTGTTTATTCCTGTTTTACGTCATTGGCCTTGATTGTGGGGTTTATGGTTACCTACGTGGACATCTGATTGACGCACAGGTTACTAAATTAGCCCTTTCTGCTCTGTTTATGTCTGCCTTATGTAGACCAGGATGTTAGGGAGGTGGTTTGCTCACGGCTTAGATATGCAGTATTGTTTGCTCCGTATTACAAATTCTAGCAGCTCTACTTTTTTTTTTGTGTGTGTTATTAAACTGTTTTCCTTAAGGGAGAGCCATCAGGCTGTCTCTGCCCTGTCACTGCAACCAGCACTCACCTCTCTCAACCTGGGGAACAAATCCGCCCCCCCCCCATGGCAGGGACAGAAGGTGGAGGGCCAATCCCCCAACCCCCTGGCAAGACCGCCATTTCTCCCTCCGGAGTCGAGTAGCGGCACAGACCATGAGACCTTAGGTGCATGGGCAAGGCTTCATTAAACCCACCCTCCCACTTTTGCTTGTGCTCCCCCTGACCCCTGCCATGGAAACTCTTCAGTATGTCCGCATGGAGGTGCACACATCCTGCAGAGTGTGGCCCAGCCCACGGAGCTGCCCACAATCTGCACTACCACTGGGCCTCTGGCCAGTGGCGATCAGAGGTCGAGAAGGCTGGCCACCCCTCCCCAGGAGAAGAAAGCACTCCCTGGGACGCTGAATCCTCTCCCACCCCACTGATACCCAGCAACCTGTGCTCATTCCCAGACACAGGTCAGCGGTGTTGCAGGAGGTAAGGCGTTCTGTACCTCAGCCCTCCGCACCACCTGGCCAGGTGCTTTTTGAACAGTGTTAAAAGCCCGCAGCAACTGTTGTTTGGATATAAATGACTGGATTAAGAAAGTGGGGCAGAGGACCTGCTGTGCTGGATAAGCTTTCTAAAGTAATCAGTGGTGCAGTTCCTTAATGAGCAGCACTGCACTCCCTCCACCTTGTGCATTCATACACGTGATGTTTCAGGTATTGCAGAGCACCAGAGAATGCATTTTTTAATCACTAGAGAATATATATGTTTTTTTTTTTTTTTTAATTTTCAGTTTCCCTTTCCAGGATTTATGATGCATCTTAATAGTCTATCCAAACAAGTCTATATAAGTAAGGAGTAAACCACAACAGGCTGTGGCCTAAAAGATTTTGAAGCACACCCAGGTGAGTAAGAACATGAGGCTGAAGGCAGAGTAGTCTTGCAGACCTAGAAAGTGCATCAGAAGACTTTCAACCACAACCTGGGGTGGCTTGTTCAACAAAAAAAAAAAAAAAAAAAAAGTACCTTTTTCCAGTCTGCCCTGGTCTGGACCTCTTTCACCCATGGTTTGAAAAAAAAAGGTGTCAGAGGATGCTTTTGAAAGTTGTGCGAGTCGTGTGATTTGAACACAGGTGGTTGCTCAACAGGTTTTGATTAGGGTTACATTGAGTTTATGGTGTTTTAAATCATGGTCAGGTGATGACTTTTAACCAGTGAGGTGTCTAGATTCTCTGTCTTGGCATTTTATACTGAAGCATTTGCCTGTCTCCAGCTGACCTCATAGCACCTTTTTGTATGACCTCATCGTGCTCACCATCACTACGGATAGGCATTACATTGCTTTAATACGGAAAATGGGAAGGATGCCTGTAGTGCATGTGTGCTACCCAGCTCAGCAGTAGTACCCCGTAATATCACTTGCTTTTATGAACACGTCCAATGTACACTTAAAATGTCCCACTGTGACTGCACAACCTCACCTGACAGGGCATTTCATATCTTCACCATCCCATATCTAAGACATTCTTCCTCAGATCCAACCGAATTCAGCTGTCTCGGTTTTAAACTCATAACCCTTAATTTGACCTTATGCATACAGTGTCCAGAACTCCTCTCTTATCAATTCCACCCTGCTCATGCATAATCTTGTAAACAGCAATCATGTTCCCCTCAATCTCCGATACTCCATGAAATATAACTCCATGTCTGCTTACCTTCTCTGATATCCTAGTGATGTAATTAAAAGCAGTTGTGAGGTCAGTTAACAATCAGATACTTTTTCAAGGACACGGTGAAAAAGGTGCTGCACTATCTAAAACATTTAGTACACCGAGAACAAAATAAACTAAACAAGAAAATGCTAAAATGAAACATAATTATTGCTGTGACTCTGATAGCTGTGAGCTTTTTTATTTTACTAGAGAGCCACTATTTAGGGGCTTGAAAAATAGCAGCAAGGCCATGACTTACATTTGGTGTTTTTTTTTTTTTTTTTTCCACAGGTAAAAAGCGAGATTACGTCAGCCTGGGCTGGCCAAGTCCTGATGAGTGTCTGAAACTTCGCAGAGTGGAGCTGAGCACAGTGGCCAGCACATGGCTTGCTGTCTCAGCGAAAAACATAGAGTGAGTATTTCTGTACGCATTGACCAATCTGTATCACCCAGGACTCCATCACCCTTTTCCCCCAGTGCCACGTTGTTGACACTGGCCTGAGAGATCTAGCAAATGAAGAACGTTTAATTGCTGTATCCAGTTTGCTTATGGACACCCCTACAACCGTATCAGTCGGAATGCTACAGTTCCCACTCGTGCTGTGTAGCTCTCCGTGCTATTCTCCTCAGGACTCAGTCTAGTCTTGCTTAGAAAGTCTGAGCTGTGAACTGAACAAAAAGGCTTCCCCAGCTTCACTGGCAGGCTGTTCCACATGTTCACCACTTTGCACGTGAAGTAATGTTTTCATGTTTCTCCCTGTCCTGCCCCCACCCCCAGTTGAAGTGTATGTCCTCGTGATCATCTTACAGGATATCTCTTTCGTTAGGTCATTCCTGTGGCACTTACACAGCACCAGTGCTCGGACCATGCAGAAACGTACACCAGCAGTCAGCCAGAAGCTGCTCATGATGATGTCATGCATCCACACATCCATATAAGGTGTGGGCGGCCCCCTCTCTCTCCTCAGTTCTTGTCCTGCCATCGATTGTGCTTATCAGACCCGCAACTGAAATGAATACCATTGGCAAACTCTTTTCTTCCATTTTCCCCAAATCACTCATTTTTAGTGATTCCCTGCTTATTGCACGCCGCCGAAAGAGACATTTAAACTATTTTGCTACTGCAGTTGTGGCGAAAAAAAATCTACAAAGACAAGTGCACATGAGGTGTGTGTGCACTGTTTAGGCCTCTCCCACGATGTCAAGGCTTGTGCGATCTGCTGGGTGTTCATATCATCCACCAGGCAATGCAGACAGGGGGCTCTGGAGACTTTTCTCCTTACGAACATTGTGGCTATGCAGAAGCAGTTGTAAGAAAGAGCCGTGTCGTCTGCCCCCTCGTTTGGTCTCCAGTCAACAAAAAAATCCTCTGTGAGCAACAAGAAGCATTGAAAATGCAGGGATCAGTACTCAGGTCAGGGCGGGACTTAGGCACTGCCAGTTCTATTACAGCCAGTAACTCGCCATCTTCACCGGTTCTGTGCCTGCCATCAACACGCCTGGTCGACACCCTGCACACACACACACACACACACACACACACACACACACTTCCCCCACAACCGCTGACCAGACACCAAGGTTGGGCTTGGTGTTGGCGCTACTGTGCCTATCAAGGAAACTACATCATCACCATCGATGGGGTTTTGTCCACCATTGATGTCCTCTCTTATTACATCTATTGTAGATGCTGTAGGCATCTCTAAGGCTGCTCTCCAGGCCATCGTTCAGACATCACAGTGGGGATCGGCTTAGGTACTGTGGCACAATCCACGGACGTTAGGGCACAGTCACTGCAGGATCTCCATCCATCCTTGACCACACCCATGCTGACTCCTAATACAGGAGGCGTTGATGCCCAGGAGCCTTTCAGTTATTTTTCAGACATGATCAGATGTATTATGCCAGGCCTGCCTCTGCAGCCGGTCGTCCCATTGACGAGGCCTCCGATATTGCTGGCCCATCAATACTGCAGCTGCCTCCAATGCCTATTAACCTGTCTTCAAACAACATGAAGTCTTGCTATATTATGACATATGCAGTGAGTCCCAACCTTCGAACTGCTCCGGAGGTGAAAGAGTTAACTTTCCATGCCAGGCATGGAACGCTGAGCTTGAGCTCGGTTGAAACTCTGTCTGTTGTTCTTCAAACTCAAACCATCAGATTCTTTACTCCGCCTCACTGAACAGTCGCACCGGAGATTTCTCCTTCTGCTCGGTTCATTTTGTCGGTTAAAGTATTGTTTTTCTCGGTTTTTGACCGAAATTAAACCGCAACCAGTCGGTTCAGACTCTGTCTGTGGTATTTGTGAGTACTAGATAGGTTTTACATTGATTTCTTTCTGTGTGGAACTTGTAAACGGTTTATCGGTTCGGTTTGAACCGATCAGGTTGTTTAAAATCTATTAATCTGTCATTTAGAGTGTGCTTACCAGTTCTTATCGGTTCTAAAAAAAACGGATTTTATTACGGTTTTTTCCACAACCCGTGACACGGTTGGAAACCGATAAGAGGGTCTTACCTGGCGGACTGCCATAAACGGGTAAGTTTGGTTAGGACTGGCACTATGTCTGAGAAACCCAAAAGAAAAACCGGGCCCACTGGGTTTCAACACTGCAGTGTGTGGGGAAGTCTTTGCCAAGGATGACCCCCACACCACCTGTGTTTATTGTCTGGGGTTTGATCACCTCAATGCAGACTGCCAGATTTGTAAAAATTTTCCTGCAGCTACCCTGGAAAAGAGAGTTGGTAGGCTCAGGGAAAGGGAGACCAAAAAGTCCGCTGAACTGGATGGCCAGCCCGGTTTGGTTCCAACCGAACCGGAGGGAGTGCCCTCTGACCAGGGCGAGACTTCCTCGAGCAAAAGGAGATCCGACTCCGAGGAGTTGGTTCCAGCAAAAAGGACTAGGAAATCAGCTGGTGTGGAGCCAAAACTTTCCTCTCCAACCACTGAAGAAATAGCCAAAGTGATTAAAATTGTCCAGTCGCTTTCCCCGGTTCTGACCGAACCGGCACCATCAGGTAAGCGTTCGGTTCGGCCGATTCCTCCGGTTCAAGATTATGATGTAGAGGAATATTATGAACCAGAGGAGGGGGAAGAGGAGTATGAGGAGAGTGAATGTGGATTTGAAAGTCTGGATGTGCCCATTGACCCGGACATCTCCCCAGACAGACCTTCAGGAGTGTCTCCTCCTAGGCTTTCTGAGTCCCCTTCTCATTTTATGTTTTATAAGAAAGTGGCTGAAACCCTCCAGCTCCCTATGGAGGAAGCTGTGGATGATCAAGAGGAGCCTGACTATGTGGAAATGATGGATATCCCAGAGTCAAGGAGGCTGTCTATTCCTTTGCATAAATCTTTTGGGAAACAGACAGTTAAAATTCTAAGAACTACTCACACTATACTTCTTGTCGATAAGAGAATGGACAAGAGGTACACATTGTCAGACTCTGATACAGAGTTCCTTACACAACAATGCAGCCATGTTGGGGTAGTGCAGGCTGCAGCCTGTGACAAGCCAAATATTCCCTTGGCTTCACACCCCCCTGACAAGGACTCCAGGAGGATTGATGCCATGGCAAAGAAACAGTACATGGCTGCATCCTTGGGACTCAGACAGACAGGCAAATTATATGGCTTATGTTGCTAGATATCAGAAATCCAGATGGGATACTGTTATGGCTCTAGCAAAACAGGTCCCTGGCCAGCATGCCAAGGAGCTGGAGCAGGTGGCTGCTGATGGTATTGAGGCATCCAAGGTGCAATTCCATGCTGCAGTGGACTCTAATGATGTGTCATCAAGAGTCATGGCTACATCTGTGGCACTTCGCAGAATGGCTTGGCTCAGATGTACTAGCCTGTCAGAGGATACCCAGACTAAGGCCATGGATTTTCCTGTTGTGGGTAATTCTCTGTTTGGGAGCAGACAGAGAATTACATGAAAAAAATGGATGAGTATAGGACCACCTATAGGAGTGCACAGGCCAAGGAAAGGCAGGCCACTCCTCAAAGGCAGCTTTCCAGGGGCAGGGGCAGGCCTTTTCACCAAGCCCAGGCCTCCTCTTCTGCTTATGCCCAGAGGGGGTTCTTTAGAGGGAGAGGCAGACGGGGTACAAGCAGGCCTGCTTCCACCCCTCAGCCCAAAGCCCCTGCCAAGCAGGCACCCTGATGGGGTTGCCAAGGCCGATTCTCAGCTACCTGTAGGGGGCAGGCTGGCTTACTTTGTCCAGGACTGGAAGTCTCTGACATCAGACAAGTGGGTCCTGGAGGTAGTAAGCCAGGTACTAGTTCTCAGCTTCAAAAATTTCCAAAGATGAGAATCAGATCCTTTCCACCTGCAAATCCACCAGAGGCACTTGCCCTAGAGGCAGAGGTCTCTTCCCTCCTGGCTCTCAGAGCTGTGGAAAGGGTTCCACCCCTACACCAGGGCAAAGGGTTGTACTCCAGGTACTTCCTTACCCCAAAAAAGACAGGAGAATGGCGGCCCATCCTGGATCTCAGATATTTAAACAAGCACCTTTTAAAACCAAAATTCAAAATGGTGACTCTGGGAATTATTCTGCCCTCTCTAAGGCCAGGGGACTGGCTAGCGTCCCTGGACCTCAAGGATGCCTACTTCCATATTCTTATCAGACTTCCCATCGAGTAGCTACTCAGGTTCGAGCTGCCCTCAGGCCATTACCAGTTCAGAGCAATGCCCTTTGACCTCACCTCTGCTCCAAGGATATTCACAAAATGCCTGGCAGTAGCAGTTGCTTCCCTAAGAAGGCAAAATTGCCATCTTCCCTACCTGGACGACTGGCTCATAGTGGGCCAGTCTCCAGACCAAGCCAGTTACATCTACAGATAACTCAGCAACTGCTCACCTCTCTAGGTTTCCTTCTGAATCTTTCAAAGTCAGTTCTAGAGCCTGTCCAGCTCCTCACCTTCATAGGCGCAGAGCTGAACACAGAGAAAGCCAGAGCCTTCCTTCCTTTGGACAGGGCAAGGACCCTGGTCTCTCTGGCCTCCTCTTTCACCCTGCAGGTCTCTCGACCAGCAAGGCATTTTCTACAGCTCCTGGGGCACATGGCTGCCTCTACAGCAGTCATGCAGGGAGCAAGATTTCAGATGAGGGACATCCAGTTCCATTTGAGAGCCTTTTGGTCTCAAAGGAAAGACCTCTAACCAAGTTGATCCCAGTAATTCGAACCCTGATCCAGGCCCTACAGTGGTGGCAGGATCAGAGCAATCTGAGACAAGGGTTCCTTTGTCACTCAGTCTCACTCCTTAATCCTTACTACAGATGCATCCCTCTTGGGGTGGGGGAGCTCACATGGGCGACCTCACCACCCAGGGATTGTGGTCCCCTCAGGAATCTCTGCTCCACATCAATCTGTTGGAACTCAGAGCAGTTTTTCTAGCACTTCAAGTTTTTTACAAATCTGTTCAGAACAAAGTAGTACAGGTCAGAACAGACAACACCACCACAATGTGGTACATCAACAAGCAAGGGGGCACTAAGTCTATGGCCTTGTGCACCGAAGCAATGAAGTTGTGGTCTCTGGCTTACTCCCTGAACACCTCCCTTACGGCAGTTCACCTCCCAGGCAAGGACAATGTCCTGGCAGATGCTCTTAGCAGGATTTCCCAGGGCCATCATGAATGGTCACTGGACCCCTGGTCTTGGAGGTGATATTTGCCAGATGGGGCACCCCTCAGATAGATCTTTTTGCAGCCCCAGACAATCACCAACTTCCCCTTTTTTGCTGCAGGCCCCCAGTGTTGGGCTCAGTCCCTCTGGATGCCTTAGTTCTCAATTGGGAAGGGAAGTTTCTCTGTGCTTTCCCCCCCTTCCCTCTCCTGTTCAAAGTGCTAGTCAAAATCAGATCTCAACCCTTCAAGATGATCCTGATTGCTCCAGATTGGGCCAGACAGCCCTGGTATCCACTCCTACTTAGCAGTCCATCTTCCCCTGTGTCTTCCCAGGAATCACAACCTGTTAACCTGTACCCAGGGGAGGGTTTGGTACCTGAA
The DNA here is from genome assembly GCA_016271365.2 of Neoceratodus forsteri. Lineage (NCBI taxonomy): Eukaryota > Metazoa > Chordata > Ceratodontiformes > Ceratodontidae > Neoceratodus > Neoceratodus forsteri. The sequence goes on from CM028133.1 coordinate 15,987,312, forward strand.
CCTCAAATCTCTCCATCTCAAGGCCTGGCTCTTGAAGAGTTAGAGTTTGCTGACCTACACCTCTCCCAAGGTGTAATGGATATACTGAAGGCTTCTAGGAAACCTTCCACCAGGGCTACCTATAACTCCAAATGGAAGAGGTTTTCCATATGGTACTTGGGAAGTATATTTCCCAGAATTGCTGATTTACCCACAGTCCTGGATTATATGGTCCATTTAAATACCTTAGGCTGAGACCAGCTACCCTAAAAGTACATTTGGCAGCTGTGTCTGCTTTTATTTCAGCAGGTAAACCCTCTTCTCTTTCAGCTCATCCTGTATTCTCCAAGTTTTTAAGGGATTGCTTCACCAACCCTTCATTCAGGGACCCTGCCCCTGCCTGGGATCTTAATATTTGCATTGCTCAGCTTATGCAACCCCTTGAGCCTTTGTCTTCAGCAGAGCTTAAGTACTTGACTTGGAAGACTGTGTTTCAGGTAGCCATCACTTCTGCCAGACGCATAAGTGAATTACAAGCTTTATCAGTGGAGCCTGATTTTATCTCCTTTATTAGAGATAAGGTGGTCCTCAGGACTAACAGGAAGTTCTTGCCTAAGGTGGTTTCAGATTTCCACCTTAATCAATCTATGTCTCTTCCAGTGTACTTCACTGACCATTCCTCCTGTGACGAGAGGAGGCTGCACAGCTTAGATGTGAAGAGAGCCCTTAGCCACTACATAGAGCGTACCAAGGGTCACAGGTTTGACTCCCTCCAACTCTTTCTCACTTATGGTGAGGTTGGCAAAGGGAAACCTGCCACTAAAAGATCCATTGCCAGGTGGATTGTCTCTTGTATCCAATTTTGTTATGAAAAACTGGGTAAGGTTCCTCCCTCAGGCCTGAGGGCTCACTCTACCAGAGGTACAGCTGCTTCCCTGACTGCTGCCAGGGACATCCCTATCCTAGAGGTATGTCAAGCAGCTACCTGGAAAACAGTTCACACTTTTACCAAACATTACTCCCTGGACATCCAGACTAGGAGTGATGCTCGATTTGGCACAGCTGTGCTTCAGAGCCTATTTCCTAAGTAGGTTCTGTCCCTCCTCCATGGAGGTACTGCTGTGTAGTCTGCATATGTCATAATATAGCAAGACTTCATGTTGTTTGAAGAAAAAGTTACTCACCTTAGTAATGTTGTTTCTTCTAATGGAGTCTTGCTATATTATGACCTCCCCCTGCCTGCCCCTCTCAGAACCTTTGTTTTTGGGATGTGGGTGGGCAGTGCAGTGTTGGCACTTAGTAGATGCCCACCTTGTTGTTTCACCCCTCCTTTTTTGGGGTGACTTGGTGTTGTGTTTTTCATTTTTTGGGTCTCCTGACTTGAGTCTTTGTTTTGGGACCAAAAAATGTGTTCTTATGTTTAGTAGCCAGTTGGCTAGTGTAGGGTTTACAGCTTCCACACAGGACCTCAGTGAGTTTAGCTCATAAAGATCTGACGGTTTGAGTTTGAAGAACAACAGACAGAGTTTCAACCGAGCTCGAGCTCAGCGTTCCATGCCTGGCAAGGGTCTGCACCAGAAGACATACGAAGAAAGACTAAAGGAGCTTAATATGTATACCCTTGAGGAAAGAAGGGAGAGAGGGGTCATGATAGAAACTTTCAAGTAACTCAAGGGAATTAACAAAGTCCAAGAGGGTAGCATCTTCCAGAAAAAGAGATGTGCAAGAACAAGGGGGCACAATTTGAAGATAGAAGGGGGACGGCTCAGAGGTAATGTGAGGAAGTATTTTTCACTGAGAGGGTTGTGGATGCATGGAACAGCCTCCCTGAGGAGGTCGTGGGGTCAAGAACAGTGGGGGACTTCAAGAATGCATGGGACAGGCATAAGGCAGTCCTAGTGGGGGGTAGGAGGAAGTAAGCTGTTGGTTAACTAGGATCTGCAGCTTATCTGTTAGGTAGGAAAATGGGCAGACTAGGTGGGCCAAGCGGTCCTTATCTGCCGTCAAATTCTATGTTTCACCTCTGGAGCAGTTCGAAGGTTGGGACTCACTGCATATGTCATAATATAGCAAGACTCCATTAGAAGAAACAACATTACTAAGGTGAGTAATTTTTTCTTCTCTGCCGATTGTTGACAGCAACAACGATGAGTTGTCCCACCATCACAACTTTAAAATGGCACTGGATTGGACCAAAGAGGATGTGGAGGACAGACAATTCACACATGGCACAAGCTCCTCTCTCTCTTCCTTTAGTGAGAACTTGGTGGCTCATACCACAAGATCACCACCAGAGGATCCCTGCTTTCTGCTCATGATGCAGGACATGCAGGCCACTATAGGGTTTAGCTTAAAAGGGCAGTACTCTACTAAGAGGTCTCTCATGGATTTTCTAGAATTGCCGGAGACTCCATCAGTGGTGATCCCTCCCCTATATCCAGTTTTGGAGGACGCTACCCTATGCCACTTGGTACAGACCCAACACGGTACCAGCGGTGCCAAGGAAGGTGGATAAACTATACTGTGCCGTATCCAACAAACTCCATCATGCCCACTGGCCTGAAGTTGATTCAGCGGTACCTACAGATGCCCATCATAGTTCTAGGGCACCTAACCACCTCAGTTCCCTCCCTCTACGAAGGAATCCAGGAGACTGGATACTTTGGGGAAATGCACTTATACTTCAGACTCCCTAGGCTTGTGTATTGCCAACTACCAAGCGCATATGATTAAGTAACAAAATGTGCTCTAGAGGAAGGCACAGGATGTGGCCATGCGTCACGTGAGGGATGAACCAAAAAGGACTTATTACAGTCTCTCAAGGCAGAGGTGGCAGTGGCCAAGTATTTACTGCACTCTGCCTACGATGCCTTGGATGCTTCTGCCCAGGCTGTAGCCTCTGGAATTTGCCTGAGACGTTATTCGTGGCTCAGAGTCACTGGATTCGCCAGGCGTATACAGCAGGTAGTGCCGAATTTGCCTTTTAGAGGCCAAAAATTGTTTGGCTATCCTAAGGAAGAGGCCCTAAATAGCCTCCAGTCCTCTGAGGTGAAATTGAAATTAGCCAGATCCCTGTCCCATCACTCTAGGAGAGGCAGAGACACAGGACACTCTTGCCTACCTGCAGCAGAGCACTAAGGCACCACCTCCAACTCCCAACAGAAGAGCCAGGAGATATCGGTTTTCCCAGTCCCAAGGGCCCAAGCAATACCACGCAAAACAGTTGATGGTGCAGGAGCTCCGGACCCTAAAGGCTCTGCATAATCCCAGTCTGTCATCAGGCATAGGGGCAGTTATAGAGAGTCGTATCACCCTCTGAATAAATCAGTGGAGAGCGATCACTTCAGGCGACTGGTTACTGTGACAGTGGCCCTTCTCTGAAGCCCTTGACATTTCTCCAGGCAGGAGTCCCCCATTTTCTTTTTCATCTAGCCCAGATACATGGGCCACAAAACCCTGAGGCACATATCTGCCATCATGTTGATCCTGATCTGGAGGTATGGGGTTTCAGTTTAGCTATTCCTCTACCCCCTCCCTGGGTTAAGAATTCAGGGCATTCAGTGACCCATAGTGCCCCTGCACACCCCTGTAGGTGTGGGGGCTACTCATTCCTAACACAGAATGTTGTATGCCCTTATATCACAACCCAGATCCCTCATGGATCATACCTATGGGTTCTGTGGATGGGGGGGGGGCATAATCCCCAGTTCGGTCTTCTGGTCCTGTTGCAGGCAGGTGCTGCTCAACATCTTTGACCATTGCTGGAAAGGAGAGTACTCACCTCCATAGACAGTCTGCACATTCGTCCTTATCGGACGGTTAGGTTTTTACACACCTGTTCCCTGTGGGGTGCTTGGTGTCTACACAGAAAGGTATTATCACTCTTTGGGCAACAGCATTTCCTGTCAGTCTTCCCTTCTCTGCATTGTGCACTAGGAGTGTAAATCCTGGGGGTTCAATGAGGGGACGACTCGGCTTTTTTATCTTCATTTAGCTCTCATAGTTGGTAGATGCCTTTTTCATTATACAGACCTTTTATAATGACTGGTCAGTAGGTGTTTTTTGGGGTTGGTTCCATAACTTCCAACCTATCGACAGGGTAGGTGCCTAACTGAAGTGAACCTACTGCATTGCTATCCCTAAGGTTGTAGTATCCCTCGATCACAGTGCCGTTGGCCTCTAAGGCTGCCTCTAATGTCCCTCTTGATGCAGTTTGCTTCCTCCTCACAGGGGTAACCCCTATAGTTTGGGTGTGATGCCTAAAAGTTACCTCATTTCCTCTGACATTTCAGTCCAAATTAGGGACTTGTATTTTATTTTACAGATTCTTCAGGCTCTTTATGAGCTAGCCAGGAATGGCGTTTTCTGCTTCCGCTTTAGGAAGGCGTCCTTTTTAGTTACATTTATAGCTCCTTGAGGGATTTAGGAGTACTGGCCACTACTATGGGAGCCTCTTCTGGTGTCTTACCTACAGTCAGAGAATCTTTAAAATGCTACTGTTAAATTTCTTTGTATATGGTGGGGTCATTACTTACATTAAAACTAGACCATACACCTTTTTGGGGGGTACACAGAGCCTTTAATTCCATGGGAAGCATTGCTCCCTCCTTTGAATGCCTAAGAACAAAACAAAAACACAAACAATTTTTGACTCATGGTGTTGTTCATTTATAGAACTCTGGGTGCAATCCTATTTACACAGTACCTGTCCCAAAACTGGCTTGGCCTCATCTTTTACTCTCTATAATAGAAGCTACAGTGGGGCATTTACTGGGGGTCGTTCATAAACAGTCTGTAGAACATGAGGCTACACCCCATATCTTTCTTTTTTCCTCTGGCTGCCACATTCTTTGCAGCCACTGTTTGGCATACAGTACACCCTTCATTAAACCATACCGTCTGCGGAGTACCTCTTGTAGGAGAACGGGGTTTACTATCACCGTGCAACAGAGCAGGCTCCAGAAGTGTCATTTTTTCTCTTCCCATCTGTCCCCTTGCTAATTTTTGGTACTGCTTGGGACCCGTTCCAAAGGTGTAACCTGATGAAAGAGATATCCTTGAAGAAGGTAGAACAGTTAAATAAAAACCTACCATAACAGTAGATCTCCGAGAGACTCTTTCATCAGGTCATGCTGTCTCCACCCCCGTCCCCCATAAGGGCACTGCCTAAGGTTGCTCTGCACTGATTCATTCAATAGCTGTTTTTCACAGCACCATATATCTCCTGGTAGCTGCGGTGCTGGCATAATCCCCTGGATCCCTGGACGCTGATCCTCCAATCATTATCTCTGGTGGGGAACTGAGGAGAGAGGGGGGGCTATCCACGCCTTATATGGATATGTGGATGAATGACGCCATCATGGGTGGTCCCTGGCTGACTGCTTTTAAAAGTTTATGTGTGGTCCTAGTGCTGGGGCACCTAGGTATACGTTCCCAAAGGTGTGGCTTGATGAAAAACATTCTCTCAAGGATCTACTGTTATATTTCTTACGTAACTGTTCTTTCTGCTTGCACTTACCTGCTCTAACATATGTGTGTTGTGGTGGTGAGACCTCTACTGAAGAGGTCCTCTCTAGATCCTGACAATCCTGCAAACTATCAGCTGATCTCTAACCTACCTTTTTTAGACAAGGTTTATTTATTTTTTTATGTAGTATTTGTTGACCATGAAGAACACTCTGAACCGAGGCTTGTTTCCATGTGCATCACCGGGAATGGGAATACAGAAAGGGGAGCGAATATAACAAAATAAATAGCACATTAGCAGCATTAAAAAACAATCAATTATGTACACAACATTTTAAGTTATAAATACTACAGTATTCAATGAGGAGAGGAACAGGCAAGACTAAATTACAAATTTACAGCTGCAGTTCAAGGAGAGCTGTGAGGCACTGACTGTTATGGAGCTGCCCAAACAGGAAGGGAATTAGGTACAGAAACATAAGTGAGTAATGTGGTCATAGAGTTAAACTCTCAAGGCAGTCGAGGTGAGGATGAGAGAGATGGGGGGGGAGGTCAGACCAGAGCTATGGTAATTTTTATGAGAAAGCAACTCATCCAACAGAGGTTTTAGGAGAAGGGAAGAAGGAACTATAGGAGCACCTGGAGGAAAACAAGGAACAATAATCATCAGAAGGTGGAGGAGGAGGTAAATAGGGGAGGCATGGTTATTGAGAAGGTGGTGGCAACACAGCTACAGGAGTACCTGGAGGAAAGAACCTCTGTGAGCCTGTCCAGGTTGATTTTGGCCCTGATCGCACTGAAACCTCCTTGGTGAGGACACTGAATGATCTCTCGGTAAGGGATCATGGAGTGCTGTATGTAATAGTTTTAGATTTATCCTCCACATTTGATACTTTTTTTAATTGAAATATAAACAGGAACAGTATAAAGAGCATACTGCATACATAAATAGCGTAAAAAAGTCAACAAGAAGACTTGACTGTAACTAGCAATTGGCAGTAGATTATGAAACACCAAGAAATGTACATTTAAAAAAAACTAACACAAAGCTGGACAGTTAATGGACCCACAAGAATGATTTCCAGCTGAACTCCTATAAGGAAGATGAACCCCTTACCTCTAGGGGGCAACTGTCCTTGGCAGCATTCTCAGGGAAATGGTGGGAATTTGGGAACTAAATTCATGACACAAAAAATTCCCCTTCCAGAGCATCCAAATTTGACACTTTTAAGCACCAGAAATTATTTGAACTTCCAGAGGAAGGGCAGTAGCCGATCTGGCTTGCCTTTGCTCTTTCCTCACAGCTCAGTGGCATTCTGTAATTTTTGGGAACAGTAGATCCTTCTCCTCTGCACAGCAAAACCTGCATACCACAGGCACAGGGCTCCATCCTGTCCCTGTTGTTCATGGTGTTTTTGCTTCCACTGGGAGTGGTGATCCAAATGTGCAGTTTGAGGTTTCACTGTGATGCAGCTGATACCCAACTTACCTTCCATTTGTATCCAGATAAGGCAAACCAGTGGGCAGCACTTGGAGAAAGATTAAGCTTAGGTTAGATCCTGGATGGCCACCAGTGGGTTCATTTTAAACCTGGACTCCAAGTGGACTCCACTGTGGCCCCCATCAGTGAAAAGAGCCAGGGAGGAGTCTGCTCGAGAACAAGCCCAAACTGTAGCTACCAACTCTTAGAGATAATAGATTCACCATGTATTATGGTTTTGTTTTGTTTTTATTAACAAACCCAGATGGTTCCAGAACTGTACTTAGAGCCAGCATTTTGATGGTAGATACTCCTCTTCCTCCAGGCCTTACAGTTACTGGGCCAATTGGTTAAGTAAATTTCGTGTGTGGCCTTGCCTCAGTTGACAGATAAGGTTCTGAGTGATTCCCTGCATCTACACAGTACAGGCTTTCAAAGGAGACATTTCTCTTCTGGATATGCCAACAAGGCAGAAGCTTAACATAAAAGATTAACGGACGTAAGAAGAAGAAGCCACACATGAGATTTACTTAACCGATGGGCCCAATAACCATAAGGCCCTGAGGAAGAAGAGTTTTTGTCCTCGAAACATTGGCTCTCAGTACTGGTACCATCCAGTTCTAAATCTGGACAAGACATAGTTGTTGCATGTGGGTCTTGCACACTTAGGTTGACTTTCTTGGAGTTGCTTGGCCTGCCCACATTTGATGGAGTTTAGCTGGAGGCTAGGCAGATGGTGCACAACCTGGGATTCGTTCTAAACAGTCAGCTGACCTTGCATCATTAAGTGTCTGCTGTCTGCCATAAGGGAAGGGGGAAGTTGCTTAACCAGGAAAGGCAAACTAAGCTGCAGCTTGTTTCCAGGTGCGACCTGAATGAATTGTATCACCTGAAAAATACCCGTGGGCTGTGCCCCTGCCTCAACCAGGACAATCTGGAAACACCAGTACATGTTTTACCCTCTGCAGTCTGGACTACTGCAGTGCACTTTACCTGAGCTTGCCTGCATATCAGATCTGACACCTTCAACTGGTGCAAAACGCAGCAGCTTGGCCTTCTTACGTCTACTAGCAGATACAAGCATTTTACAATGGCCCTGTAGGCTTTGTACTGGCTCCCAGTAAGGTAGCAGATCGACTTCAGGGTATTGCTGTTAATGTATCCTGAATGAACTGAGCCCTCTGTACTGCAGAGATCTTTTGACAACCTGCTTGGATGCTCGGGAGGGACAGAATTTGTGCTTTGTTGGACAGCAACTTTGGAAGGTGACACAGGTCCTTAAATCTAACTGGGACTGTTCATTTTCGGTTACTGCCCCGTGTTGTGAGATGTCCTCCACAGAGACATCCATACTGCCCCCATGGTCTCCTTCAAAACTAAACAAAAAACGTGGCTTTTTCAGCAATACTTGATGTTGTTTTTCTATCCTTTGATTGCAGACTGTTTCAAAATCTGTAAAACTAGATCATCTTCCAGGAATCAGTCTTGACCATTTATTCACACTAATGGGTCCTACTGGAGGTGTTGGAACCCCATAGGAGCAGTCTTTTGCAGGTTGGGAGGGACTGACATTGGTGCTGGCACCACCCACAAGGCCGACATACTTGTGCCATACACACGAGCCAGCCAGTAACAGACGTCGGCCCCGTCTGTTCCTCAGTTCTGGTTTTCCCACCGTAGAGTGCACACTGTGGGAGCAGCTGAAGTCAGACTGCGTCAGCAGCAGTTTTCTGCCACTTATTGTATTTTTCCGATGTTGAATGCCTTCCTGGTACTGTACTGGGTACTGTTTTTCATTGTGGTTTCATTTTTCTAGTTCAGCGCTGATTTCTGTCCTTTACTTATTTTGTTATTTTGGTCCATCACAATGCCAACTTCAGAGGGGCAAAAGAAGGGCTGCTTCTCCCCCATGCTCCTGTGGGGGTCCTCTCTCAGCATCAGACTGGCTTTCAAAATGCTACACGTGCCTTGGCCCTGACCATGACGTGGACCAGTGTGACGTCTGCTTTTCCATGAACAAGTGTGTCCTTCAATTCCACGCATTAAAGTAGAGTCTGTACTGGGGTATACTGGGATGCATAGGGAGAGGCATCACCAGCAGAAAACAGGAAGTTGTTATCCCTCTGTCCAGACAGTTGGTGAGACCCCATTTGGAGTACTGCATCCAGTTCTGGAGACCCCATCTCTGCAAGAACATAGACAGGATAGAGGCAGTCCAGAGGAGGGCAACTAAAATGGTGCAGGGTCTGCCAGAGGAGCTGTACGAGGAGAGACTAAAGGAGCTTAATATGTATACCCTTGAGGAAAGAAGGGAGGGAGGGACATGATAGAAACTTTTAAGTACCTCAGTGGAATCAAGACACTACTCACTGGCTTCCCACAGCTCATAAGCCACCTCGAACAGAACAAACTAAACTGGGAACATATAATCCTAGGGGACTTCAACATTAATTGGCAAGCACAGGATGCAGCAACAGCTAGAGACCAAATAGCTGGACTGTACCTGAACCAACTGGTCACACAACCCACCAGACAAAACTACCGTACAGGAACGAGCACCCTCATCGACTGGCTACTCTCCTCCTGTCCTGAACATATCTCAGAGGTAACAGTCCTGCCTGACACCATCAGTGACCACTCCCCTTTACTACTTACCTGGACAAACAAGTTCACCAAGAGTAAGCCAAAGACCACCAGTAACAGATCACTAAGGCCTGGTCAACTAGACTCCTGCAGGCACTACCTAAAACGGATTGACCGGTCCCCACTGGTTAGAGTCAAGGACGGAAACCAAGCACTGGATTACTTCTGCAGTATTTTTACTAAAGCCTGTGACATCTTTGCTTCTTACAAAACAAAGAAAGCCAGAGGAATCCCCAACCCCTGGCTGTCCAGCCCTCTAATTGAACGCATACGACTCAGAGATCACCTGTGGCATAGGGCCAAAGCCACCTGGAATCTAGCTGACTCCCAAGCATACAAGGCAGCTAGAAATACCTGCAGAAAACTCATACGTCTGGCGAAAGCAGCTTACTAAAGTGACTTCCTAGGAGAGACCTGGGGTAGAGGGAGGGAGTTCTGGGACTCTGTAAAATCTCTCATGGGTACAGCCTCAAGGGCCCCACTGTACCTTATAGTTACCACCTCTGGTACACTGCAAGACCCAAAGGAAATCGCTGATGCTTTTAATGTTGCATTCACGGACCTCAGCAATGTGTTGCCCCCTGAATACCTGAATCACACCCTTGCAGGCCAGCCGCACAACCTCAACACTCCATCACCACAGGATAATGTTACCCCACCATTCTACTTCAGGCAAATCTCCACAGGTGAGACTGTCAAATATATCAAACGGGTCCTTGGTAAGACCAGGATGGGAAGTGACACGATCGATATGAAGATGGTAGCACTCACATTAAACAAATTGTGGCACCACTCACCAAGGTATTCAATGCCTCTCTAAGATCTGGCATCTTCCCTGACAGGTGGAAAGAGGCTCTAGTCACACCTGTTTTTAAATCAGGAGACAGAGCTAATTTAGCAAACTTCTGGCCCATCTCGATTTTACCCCCCACCTCTCCAAAGCACTTGAACGGGTGGTCTCAGAACAACTAACTGAGTACCTAGAAAAACATAGCCTTCTCTGCTTGCAACAACACGGAGTCTGAAAAAACCACTCCACTGTCACCGCGCTAGTAGAGTACACCACTCAGCTTGATGGGGCCCTGGATAAAGGGATGGCGGTGGGGTCTATCTTCATAGACCTTACCTAGGCCTTTGACACAGTCAGTCACCAACTGCTACTGAAATGTCTCCTCTCTACAGGATTGTCAATGGAATCTGCAGCCTGGTTCCATAGCTACCTAACCCATAGATCTCAATGGGTCAGGATTGGCAATATAATCTCTGAGCCCAGGGAAGTAAACCTAGGGGTCCCACAAGGTTCTATCCTCAGTCCTCTCTTATTCAGCCTCTTCATAAGTGACATGCCTTCTACCTGTCCTGCACACTCCGTACTCTATGCAGACGATGCCGTTATCTCCATCCCATGAAAATGCCTGGGATCAATTAGCTCTGAACTTCAGCACAATTTTCGTGCATTGGAATCCTCGTTCACCCGAAATAAACTGCTACTCGACTACAAAAAGACAAAGAGCATGCTCTTCAGCACCCCACAGAGCAAGATTCAAGGGTCCTCACTGCACATACTTAGTAGTGAAGGAGAAGTACTAGACCAAGTCAACACATTCAAGTACTTAGGGATTCACCTTGATGACACCCTCACCTTCACTGCCCATGCTGAGCAACTGGTAAAGTCCACCAACACAAAGCTTGGCATCCTGTACAGACATCGCACCTCAATGATACTGGCTGCCCTGAAACTTGTTCCGTGCAGTTCAGTTCTCTCATCTGTAGATTATGGTCTTGTCATATATGGGGCAGGCACAGACACAGCGCTTAAAAGGGTCAAAACCATCTTCAACAAGGCCTGCCACCTGGTCCTGGGAGTATACAAATGACTCACTCTTGTGACCTATACAAGGAAACTGGCTAGCTCCCACTCCACCACAGACTCCAGTACCAGGCCTGCCTCCTTGCGAAAAAGTCCCTGATGGGGTCCATGCCTACGGCTACTTCAGCCTTCTTTGAGCCTGCACAACCATCTAAATGCACAAGGAGTGCCTCCAGGACTGTTCTAACTGTTCCCTTCAAACGAACCACCCTTGGCCAAAGATCCCTCTCCTGCTGTGGGCCTGAATGGTTCAATGATCTGCCTGCAGACCTTGCCAACTCCCCCAGACTTGGCTAGTTTAAAAATGGGCTTCAATCTCTTCTTGCCAGCAAATCTGACTGCCAGTGTTTCTGTTAACCCATGGCCTCTGAAGACAGTTCTCACACCCGTCTAACGCTACCCTCTCTCACTCCCACCCTCCTGTTCCACAACTGCCCACTTCCCCCTCCCACCACCTGCTACCTCCCCTTGATAAAGTCTCACCTTGGCTGCTAAAACATGCATTTCTGCAGACTGGGAGTACCTCATCTGAACTGTAACATGATTGTTAAACACTGTACTGCACTTAATTAGTGCTGCATTAATATGTTTCTCTGGAAGTGTGGTCCTGTTTCTCCTTACTTCTTGTATCCTGCTTAATGTTGTAACTGCACACTAATACCACTTGTTAGTTTATGTCTTTCTGTTCTGCAATGTTTCATCACCTGTAAATGTATCGTATTCCTTGTTGACTTGGAGCCTTTGTAAATGAGCCCCCGGCTCAAAGGTATTAATCCGAATTTGAAATAAATAAATAAAGCTGCTAAGTCAGTGGAAAAACACCACCATGCTGGTAAAGGAAAGCAGCGGCATCGTGAAAAGGATGCTTCTCCTGCCAGGTCTCACTCGCCTCTTAAAAGAGGAAAGTCAGCTGAAAAAGACCCCAGGCTAAGTCTTCGAGTTCTGCTGCTCCCACCCGCACCCTGACCATCTCTGACACCAAGGTTGGGGTCTGGCACTGGCCCTAATCCCCTGCTGGGGATTAACAGCAGATTCAGCCATTGTGCACTGCCCTGACAACAAATCTGTTGTCGATGACCCCGTTGACATGCAGATGCCATTTCAGACTCTCTGAACTGCAGTATTTCCAGTGCTTCTGCCCATGGCTGTGCTATCTGTGCTAAACTTGTTGCCACTGCCAGGTCTGCCACCATCAACTTTGTTGACGCCACTGGCGCTCCCTATGCTGGTTGCAGAACTTAGCCAGGAACTTCCTTCATTGACACCTTGTCCATCAGTGGTGGTTCTAGTGTGGCCTCCTCCTCCCGTCAACCCATTGCCAGTTCTGTTGAGGAGGAGGAGCTGGACTATAATCCAGACTTCGTGGAGAAGGGATATGAGGATGAGGAGGAAGGTATGACCCTCCTGATGTAGTGGGCTCCAGCTTCACTTTATCCTTTCGTAGTGAGGACAGTGCTCATTTCACGCCTAGGTCCCTTCCTGAGGATGACTCTTTTCAGACTTTCCTACAGTAGACCCAGTCCAAGCTGGGCTTTACTGCTGAAGAGAAAGGGGGAGATTCCTCAAAGAAGACCCTCTTTGAATTCTTCGAGGTTTCTGCATTACCTATGATTATGGTTCATTCTATCCATTTGGCTGTTGAGGATGCCACTGTGGCTGCTTGACATCGGCTCAGTGCTCTGCCTGCCATGTAAAGCTGATAAACAATATCCTGCACCCTGAAACAAGCAAACAGTAAGATACAACATGGTGTGGGTTATGGCCTGATAAGAGCACGCCCCAGGTATGTTATGACAAAGGCAATAAGGACAGGGATGGGGCAAAAACGGATAAGGCCATCAAGAAATGGAGGTTAATGAGTATCAATGCCCATAGTCTGGCCAACAAGTTCCCTGAACTAGTGGCCTTGATGGAAGAGGGATGCCTGGATATTGTGGCAGTCACAGAAACATGGTACACAGAGAACCATGATTGGGATGTTAACATACCAGGGTACACAACCTACAGGAGAGACAGGGAAGGTTGAAGAGGGGGAGGAGTAGCTCTCTATGTAAGGGAAGGGATAAAAGCAATGGAACAAAAGAGTAAACAGGGAGGAGAGGAGGCACTGTGGGTCACCTTAGAGACTGGAAATGGCACCACAATCCGCACAGGGGTTGTATACAGATCCCCATCTCAGGGGGAGGAAATGGACAAAGAAATGATGGAAGGCATTCTTAGGATGGCAGAGAAAGGGGAGATACTGGTGACAGGGGACCTGAATATGCCATATGTTAACTGGAGCACCTTTGCTGCAGCCACAACAAAGAGCAGGGCCATTCTCGATGTCCTACGGGGGCATGCCTCAGACAGCTAGTGTTGGAACCCACTCGGAAGGGAGAAATCTTAGACCTCGTACTCTCAAATGGGGAAAGTGAGAGGATCTCAGATCTAGAAGTGGGTAGCCATCTGGGAACAAGTGACCACCAAATAGTGTGGTTCACGATAAACACAGCTGCAGAGTCGAGCCATACAAAAGTGAGGGTACTGGATTTCAGGAGGGCTGACTTTGGCAAGATGGGAGAGTGCCTTAGAAAAGCACTAGCAAACAGGCAAGGAGGAGGGGTGGAGCAACAATGGGGAAACATCAGAACTGCCTTTGTGTGAAGCAAATAAATGAATCAAAGCAAAAGAAAAAGCCACTATGGTTCTCAAAAGGGGTGGCGGGGAAGATTAGGGAGAAAAAGATAGCATTTAGGAAGTATAAGGAAACACAGAAGGAGCAGGACAGAGAACTGTACCAGTTAAGGCAGAAGGAAGCAGGGAAGGCAGTCAGAATAGCAAAGACCCAAACTGAGGAAAAGATAGCCAACTTGGTTAAGAAGGGGGATAAAACCTTTTATAGGTACATCAGGAAGCGTAGAAAGACAAAGGGAGGGATAGTGAGACTGAATAGAATGGATGGTGGGTGGACAGAGAGGGACAGTAAAAAAGCAGGGATACTGAATGAGTACTTCTGCTCAGTATTCACAAAAGAGGAGGAGGGGGAGGTACATAATCGAATTAACAGAAGTGCTCTGGGTAGCGGGCTCGATTCCAGTCCTTTCACAGAAGAAAGGGTTCTGAAAGAACTCCTAAAACTTAAGGTGGACAAAGCAATGGGGCCTGATGGGATTCACCCCAGAATTCTAAGATAATTAAGTGGAGAACTAGTGACACCACTGACTACCCTTTTTAACAAATCATGGGAGGATGGGGTGATACCTGAGGGCTGGAGGAGGGCAGATGTGATTCCCCTTCACAAATGTGGGAGCGAGACAGAGGCAGGAAACTACAGACCTGTTAATTTGACCTCTGTGGTAGGGAAAGTGGTGGAATCACTTCTGAAAGAAAGAATTGTCGCATACATAGAGGCCAGTGGGGCACAGGACCCAAGGCAACGTGGGTTCACAGCGGGCAGGTCATGTCAGACAAATCTAATTGATTTCTTTGACTGGGTTACCAAAGTAGTAGACCAGAGAGGGGCTGTGGACATGGCCTACCTAGACTTTAGCAAGGCATTTGACACAGTCCCACACAAAAGATTGATTAATAAATTAGCCAGCCCTGGGAGTGGGTCCCAGGGTGGTAGCCTGGGTAAAACATTGGCTGGACAACAGGACACAGAAGGTAATAGTAAACGGAGTCCACTCTGAAGAAAGGGGGGTTATTAGTGGGGTACCACAGGGTTCAGTACTGGGTCCAGTCCTTTTTAATGTCTTTATAAGTGACATTGCAGAGGGACTGGAAGGAAAAGCATGCCTCTTTGCAAACAACTGAAAGATCTGCAACAGGGTTAATACACAAGGGGGTGGAAAGGATGAGAAGGGATTTGGCAAGGTTTGACTAATGGTCAAAATATGACAGCTTAGATTAAATGCCAAGAAGTGCAATAATCACCTGGAAACATATACCCAGGGAAGAGTGCACAGTGGGAGGATACTATAACACAACAAGCATTTGTCAATGCCGAATGTTGCTTGCTTCTATGTACTGTTTAGGTATTTGGAAGTCATTGGAGTGCAAATATTGAAAATTTTGAACTTACTAGCGTGCGTAGGAACTGCGCAACACACATGAAACAGTCATTTCTAGGAATTTTTTCACCAAATTTTCAACATAGCCATTTTAAGACCTCTGCTCATGAACAGTGTCACTGTGATTTTGTTAATGTGTCCCATACATTGAGTTTGCACACCGACTGTGCCATTGTGCGCTACATGGGCAGAAACACGTTTTGGGCAGGATGTGAAAAATGACAGCTGTACTGCTCATAAGGAGGTGTGGTAAAATGGCAGTGTTGAAAATCTGGAGTGAAAATATTGAAAATTTGCGAACTTACGAGCCTGCGTAGGAACTGCAACACACGCTCGTAAAACAGTCATTTTTAGGAATTTTTTCACCAAATTTTCAACATAGCCATTTTAAGACCTCTGCTCATGAACAGTGTCACTCGTGATTTTCTTAGTTTGCCCATACATTGATTTCGCACACCGACTGCGCCATTCTGCGCTACATGGGCAGGAAACACATTTGGGTGAGATGTGAAAATGACAGCTGTACTACTCATAAGAAGGTGTGGTAAAATGGCATTGAAAATCTGGAGTGAAAATATTGAAATTCATGAACTTACGAGCCTGCGTAGGAACTGCGTAACGGCATCGTAAAACAGTCATTTCCAGGGACATGGATATGTTGTTCATCCACACTGTCTGGCAGGTTCCTTGCCGCTTTAAATCTTGCGGAAGGTCTTCAAGCTGGCTCTCCACCACCCACCGGGTGGTAAAACTCGGCTCCGCCCCATGACGCCAGATCTTCCTTACCGCTTGGAAGCTCAGGTTCCCTCCTTAACGCTCTGCGTATAAGACTGGTTCCTAATTCTTGAATTTGAAATCAAAAGTTTTTGCTAAAAGACTTGGTCTTCTTTCCCTCGTGGCTGCGATGGACAAATCGACTCCGGTTTCGGAGGTGCCCTTGCGGGCAGAAGATGTCTGGGCGGATCCGCACTCACGTCGTCTACTGCTTGGGCCTTGAGCACGACCCGCGGGCCTGCGACCTGTGCTCTTCTTTTGACCCTCGTCCTTGAAGGCCGTGCTGCCCGATTACAACTGAGGCGCCCAGAAAAAATTCCACGGTTAAATCTAAAGAGGCCGGTTGGCGGTGTCCGCGGGCTCGGCCGATCAGCTCGAGCAGATGATCGCCCTCGAAGAGGAGGCGCTGAGCCACTTCTACCTCGGCAGCGGCATTTGTCCCTCTCTCTCGGGTGCCTCGTACTCGGCTTCTTTTAAGGAGCTTTGTCTGACCCTCTCGACCAAGGTGAGGTCCAACTTCTGGGACCTTTTCCAGGTCCAAAAGAGCAAAGTAAGTCTCTCCGTCGGCGGCTCTTGGGAGCGGGAAAGATCCCCTCCCTTGTCGGAAGTCGACTGTGTCGACCCCTCAGCTTCGGCCACTGGCTTCACGGTGTCCCCGTCAGGCCAGTTGACCGAGACTCCCGTCGGCAGCGGTCGAGATTTTCTCGACCCGTTAGGCAGGGTTGTCGAGCTGGAGAGCTGAGAATCCTCTCCCGGTCCGGGAGTTGAGGATCCCGTCGGCTCGTCTGTGCCTCGGTTCCGGAGCCGGTGGAATGGCGTCCGGCAAGTGCCGATTCCCGACACCTCCCTGCGCCGTCCTCGGCCTAGCCGAGAATCTCGGTCTCGGACATCCTCGCGGTCCAGCCGATCCCGCCGTCATAGGCGGTCTCGGCACCGCAGCAAGCGGCGCCGCCGCTCTTCCTCCTCCTCGGACGAGGGGAGGCTTCGGCGCAAGTTGCGTCGGAGGTATGAGGAACTCATGTGGCAACAGCTCCTTTTGACCGGGAATAAGCCGACCCAGTCGTCTTCCCCGGCCATTAAGTGGCTGTCACCGGAGCGGCCGAAACAACCCCTCGTTGTAGCCGAGGAGCCTGTTCCCAGGCCGGTTGTTCGGCCAATTCCAGCTGCCCCACCGATTCTGGTGGAACCTCCGCCTCCACAGCCGTTAGTTGGGGCTCCGACCAAAAGTTCTCGGTCGGCTTGGGTTACCCCATAGGCTGTCTGTCACCCTCACTCCCGATAAACCTCGGCGGGTGGAGGGTGGCTCAGGCCGAGCAGCTCTTTGAGGACTCTTCGAGTCGAGGATGATTCCTCCCTTTTCTCCAAAGCGATGGACTTGGGTCCTCAGGAGGACAGTCAGTGGACGATAGCCCTGTCCTTCTT